>CM069068.1:38752500-39952500 GCA_035220775.1 Malus fusca
GTTCTCAACCCCCACCCCCACTCCTCTGCAATCAGTCGCCAAGCAATTTCCCCACTCCTCGACTACCAAAATGGGCTAATCTCTAGTTAATCCCCGTTCGATCAATTTTAGGCATTTGAGATTAATAAACCTTGAATATTAGGTGATAAGTGTTAGGCTACAAGACTTGTAATTCAAGTGGTTAAGAGTATTTATTTATACAAGAATTTTTGTTTCATTACCTTTCATTCTGCACATCCATACTTAAAACTTTTCGTAAACTATCTTTTGCTATATTCAATTCAAACACCAAAATAAAATGAACGTGGTTCATCGAAAAAATATAAAATACAAAAGAAATATGGTTGCCATTGAAATACAAAAATACAAAATACATAGAATTAAATAGTGAAATACGAAGATGTGATTTCACACCAGGCTTGAAATCTGGTTGTCAGTGAGACAACCTAAAAAGACCAAATTTAAGTGTACAGGTTCCACCACCCCACACTTTCTCATATCTTATTCGGTGGAAAAGTGAAGATCAAAATGTATTCCCTACTTGGAGGTACCAATTTCCAAGAGTTGTGAAGCTTCCATAAAGATGCCAAAGCACTCTTGAGAAACTCAATCTTCATCGGCATCATTCCCTTTTTTAACAAAAGTCTACCCATGAGGTTGGTTCGGCATGAGCGTAATTAGTCTTGATTAAGGTCCTTACTAATCTTGGCATAAGTCACATCTTCCTGAATAGTAGGAGTAGGAAGTTGGCTTATATAAATTGAACTTTCTGCACCCTTTGTGACAATGGAAGCAAAGATCCGTGCTTTTGGAGATTGTTGACCAGTGACAATATTCAATTTGAACCTCGTAACAGAGAAGTCAAGGAAGCCCCATAGGCATAGGGCAATGGGTGACTTGTCCAATAAAGCCAAAAGCAATCAACCTAAAACAAAACTCATTCCAAAATAATACATAAAAAATTAAGTAATATAAAATTGAAATTTAACTTGTTCAAAGGAAAGGGATCCGTTTTCGGATCCCTTCATCCTAATCCACCAAATCAGGGGATCTGTGCCGTTGAAATTTGATCAAACGGCTACAAACAAGGGTCAACTTTAAAAGTTATAATAACTTCAGCCGTTGGATCAATTTTCAACGGCATGGATTCTCTGATTTGGTGGATTAGGAGGAAGGGATCTGGAGATAATCCATTTCTCTGTTGAAAAAGTGTGTGGGACCTGTAGGTGCAGCAATTTGAAAGTCCTCTCTAAAGCAGAACCAAAAGCGGTTGGTACATTGTAGGTGTAGCAAATCTGTAGGTGCAGACTTATCATAGTTGCAGACACTGACATTATTCTAAAAATCTCCGCTTAGCGCCTAGGCGGCGCTAAGCGGTTGGCTGGTGTCTCAATTAATGCCTAGACGTTTAAAAATTTAGAAAAGATACATAGACCTGCTGAGGCGCCCGCCTAGACCTGCTAAGGCGCTTGCCTAGACCGCCTAACTAGCCCAGATACGCTTAGACACCCACCTAGGTTGCGACTCACTTAGACAAAAAATAGATAACTTTCATTTTGCATTATTTTTTTAAAAATAAATTGTAAGAAACTTGTTGAATACTAAAATGAACACAAATTATATGCTTGTTCTCCATGTTTTCATTATGTTTCAGTACTTCATAATATTTATGTCATTCTATTTTGTAATTTATAATGTAATTATATATATTTAAGTATAAACAGACACTTGTTTACACGAAATATAACAGATTTATTTAAATCCGCTTAGTCCGCCTAGGCCCCGTCTAGCCAGTAGACCCCAGCCCACCGCCTGACTAGCACCTAACGTCTTTTAGAACCTTGGTTGCAGAACCTAAAAAAGCACCGTTCCAATTGCCCTGTTGCAGCTGAGCAACCAAAAATTGTTGCAGACCTATTGCGCTAAAATTCCAAAATCGCAAGCCATCACAAGTCACAAACTGGAGCCAACCAAGACCAAAAGACGATGGTGGGAAGACCCAACAACGGCGACAATACAACTAAGTGTGCGTATTATGGCATTCAACCCACTATCTATTGATGAAAATGAACTTGCATCACTAATGAAACCGTTAATTCTAAAGCAAAACCAGATACGTTTAAATGAGCCACAACTAATTATGTTAGGCCTAATACGAGCATAAATGAGCAAAGAAATCAATCTAGCCAAATAACACTGCAAGGTCAAACTCACAAATTCCCACCGCAACTCATGTCAGGCCCAAATCCATAAACCCACACAATAACCCATATTTACATAAAAAAAATAAAAAAAATAAAAAATGGCTATTTCGTAATTAAAACTAAATCCCCCCTCAATTGCACTTCTATAACCAAAGCTACAGCGCCAACTCTTCCCGAGTTTAGAATACAGTAATTGTCCTACATGAAATATTTTATAAGATCCACGCCGACCACCAGCCACTAGCAATAAAATGTATATTTTTTTAATTAAGTATTTTAGCTTATTGAGTGACAACATGCATTTAGCAATTGTCTAATTAGTAATTAGTGCGAGAGTAGTTGGAACATTTTAAATTTCTTTTGGGAAAGTTCCAAAGTGGATTTTTGTGGCTGTGACCTAGTGAGTGATGGGGCCATGGTATCAATTTCTTCAAAAATTTTGTCTTGAACTTTATGAAATGGTCAATACTCATGCCCTTCTCATTGTCCAACATTTCTAGAAACGCAGTCATTTTTCTTTCCTGAAAGTGACATTTTGTCTCTTCAACAGAAAATTCGTACCAAATGGTAGTAATTAAAACCGAAATTTTATCCAACACAAAATTTTATGGCTTCTAGAAAATAATCTATTTCAGATTCATCTGATAATTATTTTGTTTTTTTATGTGTGAGATTGAAAATTTTATGACAATTAGAAAATAATCTAATTAGGATTTGTCATGATAACTACTTCATTTCTTTTTTTTGTTTTTTTTTGTTTTTTTGTGTGAGATAGAAAAAAAAAATATATATATAAGAGAGAAAGAGAGGTGGTAGGAAGGAAGAGGAATGAATAAAAGAGATTACATGAAATAAAAACTTGAATGTGAGAAAAAAATTGCTCTTCATTTTTTGTTTTAATTTTATTTAGTTAATCATTCACTAACCTCCCCTTCACTCTTCATTTCTCATTTCTTTCACATACATTTTCTTTTTTATTTATAATAAATATGAAAAAATAAGACTTATAAACGAAAGGTGAAGGGAGGATGGTGAATGATAAGACTTAAACAAACTTTTTTTTCACCATCCTCCCTTCACCCTTCAAATCCCACCAAGTTGTTCAAAGTCCAAAAGGTGTTGCAATCCATGTAGAGTCTGTCTGTATCAAAAATTTCTTCCATGAGTACGTTTCGTGGTGGGGCAAAAAATTATTATTTACATAAATTTATGGATAAAACAAAATATTAATAATAATTCAAAGATTACTTGAGCAAGCATTCAGTCGTGCTTTTGGCAAACCTTTGTTCTGCAATAATGCAGTTGGTGAAACGTCTGCTAAATGTTTTAGTTCTTCATCTCCTCCTTGTCCGGCTCTGCTCTTCCTTGGACACCATAAAATTTGATCAACCCGTCGGAGACGGTGATTTCTTGGTGTCCAAGAATGAGACCTTTGTCTTGGGGTTCTTTAGTCCCGGGACATCTACCAACCGCTATGTTGGAATTTGGTACAAGTTTTCAGAAGACAGGGTTGTGTGGGTGGCCAACAGAGATAATCCCATCAATGGCAGCTCAGGAGTTCTCTCAATAGGTTCTGATGGAAACCTAGTGCTGCAAGCCAATACTAGCCACGGCCTTGTTCGTCTGTGGTCAACGAATGTTTTGATATCATCAGCACGCAACGATAATATTTTTGCCCAAATCCTTGATTCGGGAAGCCTTGTTTTGGCTCAACAAGGAAGCCAGGATGTTTTTTGGCAGAGCACTGATCACCCTACACATATTCTTCTTTCGAATATGAAAATCGGGTTGGACAGGAGAAGTGGCATCAACCGGTTCCTCATGTGTTGGAAATCGGACAATGATCCAGGGACAGGGAATGTTTCGTTGAGAATGGACCTGAATGGATCGCCTCAGTTGATCTTGCACAAGAATGAGGCTAAGTGGTGGAGGTCAGGACATTGGAACGGGATTCAATGGGGCGGCATACCTGCCGTGCAGCGGAACGTTGTGTTTAAGATCAATTTTGTGAACAACAAAGATGAAATTGCTGTGCAGTGGACTGTTCTCGACCCTTCAATTTACTCGGTGATCACAATAGATGGGATGGGAACACTCAACCAGCTAGCATGGCAGGGGCAACAGCACCAGTGGGTTTCGCTTTGGTCAGCGCCATTGGATGCCTGTGACAGCTATGGCAAGTGTGGTCAGTTTGGCAATTGCAATCCCTACACTAACAGTGGGTTCAACTGCACATGCTACCCCGGGTATGAACCAACCTCACCGCAGGATTGGGATTTGAGAGACGGAACAGGTGGGTGCAAGAGGCAGCAGGGGTCGCGGTCCATGTGCAGGAACGGCGAGGGATTTGTGAAGATGAAAAATGTAAAGGTTCCAGACACGTCCTCCATAAAATTGGAGACGAATTTGAGCTTGGAAGCGTGCGAGGTGGAGTGCTTGAGGAACTGCTCGTGCTTAGCGTATGCGAGTGCAGATGTGAGGAATGGAGGTACTGGATGCATGATATGGTATAAAGATTTGATGGATACTAAGCAGTTCACAGAAGGCGGGCAAGATTTGTACATTCGGGCAGATGCAGTAGTTTTAGGTACCTTATCTTCCAAGAAATTGCGTCAGCTACATGTCTCAACTTCATACCATTGATGGCACTAGTGAATATATTTTTTCTTCTTTTTTCCAGCTCAGTATAAAAAGAAGTCAGGAGCAGGGTTTTCTTCCTGGAAAAGGCGACTGGCTATTATATTAGGTGCGTCAATTTCTGTTGCCTCATTGCTCATCCTCGCAGTTTTATGTTGGTTCAGGAAAAGAAGCAGGAAAGGTATGCGAAAAATTTCCCCTTCTTTCGCTTCGTAATTTTGTTTTACAGCTTTATTTCAGCTTAAGTTTCATTTTGTTCGTCTTGAAATTTTTATAACCTGAAATTTCAATGGAATGGAAACAGAGAGAGGAGGACAACCTGAACTGCTGAATGATCCCGCTGCTTTTGGTTCACGAAGCTATGAAAATTTGCCAATAAGAAAAGAGGTTGATGAACACAGAGGAAAAACAGATTTACCTTTTTTCGATTTAACCACCGTGGTTGCAGCCACAGAAAATTTCTCTTTTGCTAATATGCTTGGACATGGTGGTTTCGGCATGGTATATAAGGTACTTTCCTAGAACCATTCTGTGTAACTCAGCATTGTGTGACTTTAAAATAAAATGTGAAGTACGCATCTTGTACTTTGTTTACGAACATACCAATACATAAGCTCTGTGACGTTGAGGCGGATAAGATAGAATTGTATGTAAACTTTATATTGATCTGAAGTTTGTCGTTAAGATTTTTGAGTCTGCATCACCATTTCAGGGAAATCTAGCTGATGGACAGGAAATAGCTGTCAAAAGATTATCGAGAAATTCAGGACAAGGTGTAGACGAATTCAAGAATGAAGTCATGCTTATAGCAAAACTCCAGCATAGAAACCTTGTGAGGCTTTTGGGTTGCTGCATAGATAAAGAAGAGAGGATGTTAATCTACGAATACATGCCGAATCGCAGCTTGGACTTATTCATTTTTGGTATGCGATCTCTACATACGCTAATAAATACTTTCGTCACTTAACTAGTATCTAACCAATAGGCGCTTTTATGTGTTGTGTTCAGATAAAAACAGAAAGTCGTCGTTAGACTGGAGAAAGCGATTTCAAATTATCATTGGGATTGCTCGAGGCGTCCTATATCTTCATCAAGATTCGAGACTAAAAATAATTCACAGGGATTTGAAAGCAAGCAATGTTTTACTGGATGGTTCAATGAACCCAAAAATATCAGATTTTGGCATGGCAAGAATGTTCGGGGATGACCAGATTGAAGCCAACACGAATAGAGTTGTTGGCACCTAGTAATTCTCTTCTCTCCCTTGAAATAAAACTCAAGTAGAGCCGATATTTTTTTAGTATTGATATTGTGTCATTGCAGCGGTTACATGTCACCGGAGTATGCTATGGATGGGCTATATTCCACAAAATCTGATGTGTTTAGCTTCGGAGTCTTGGCACTAGAGATCATTAGCGGCAGGAAGAACAATTTCCAATTTGAAAACCCCTCTCTGAATTTGGTTGGACAAGTAAGTAAACAGATAATATCTTAGATGATGAATTTAACTTTTTAATAGTCCATCCATCTAAACATTTAAGCCCAAATGGTTTCAGATATGGGACTTGTGGACAGAAGGAAAAGTCTTGGACATAGTTGATTTATCACTGAACGAGTCATATTCGACTCATGAAGTTATGAGATGCATTCAGATTGGGCTCTTGTGCGTGCAAGAATACGCAACAGACCGACCGGCCATGTTAGATGTTGTGTTCATGCTGGGGAACGAAACGACTCTTCCACATCCTAAAAAGGCAGCGTTTAGCTTTAAAAACAGCGGTCCGAATTCTTCAACTTCTAGGGGAGCTTCTTCTGTAAATGATGTAACAGTCACAGTTATTGAAGCTCGTTGAGTTTGCATTTTTCAGGTTCTTGTAGAGATTTTGCATTACGTTCTTAAATCTTTCTACTCAAATCGAGATTTCTTTGTACATGAAGATTCAAATTCAAATCCTAGAATCCAAACGGGCCTAAATGTTTAAATTTTAGATCAACCATGAAGACGTGGTAAGCAAAGTAACAAATTGAAATTCTCAGTTTTTTTTAATTAAAACAATAATGTCATATCCTCCAGCATTGCATGGAAAAAGACATTATTGTGAATATATATTGAAGAAAAAAAAGTAAAGATATAAAAATATAGAGGGACATAAAGCCAAACCCTAACAAGAAGTAGAAAATTATTAGAAACAAAAAATCAATTAAAAGAACTTGTAATAGAAACGAAAAATTATAAGCTCCGAAGGATTATGAACAAAAGCCGCCTCAAAATCATTAACCGTAAAGATATGCCCGAGATGGTAGAGATGCATATGTGAATATACTGTCATTGTCGCTTGGGTGTACAAAAAATTAAAATTGTCACTCATGAGTAGTTAAACATTGACTATAAAGTTGCCATAGTGGACCGTTTTTACCATAGTCAGTCAATTCTAAAAGAGTTTAAAATTGTCACGCATGAGTAATCAAACATCAGACTGTGACTATAAAGTTGCCATGGTGGACTTTTTTAAGCATCGTCAGCCAAATCTAGAAGAAGATATGAAGAATCGTAGGCCTGGAATTGTTGAGGTTTCCTAATGCATAACACTTCTTCCCCGGAGCTTGCAGTCGCATATTTTTCTTTTTTCGAAACGAATTCTTTGAATGAATGCTCTAATCGTTGGTTTGGAATGAATAGTACTTTCCTCTGGATCAGTCACAAATAATCTTTTCATTGAAAAAATTTCTTTGATGGTATTCTAGTTGAAGAGAGATATATGTTCATGAATTTTACAGAAGGAGTGATTGTTACAACACTTATTCAAATCGTTCTTCTCATCCGGTGCTGCGCTTCAACGGATAGCATAGCAGCTGACCAAGCCATCAAGGATGGCGAAGTTCTCGTCTCGAGTGGGGAAGTGTTTGAGCTTGGGTTCTTTAGCCCTGGGAAATCCACGAAGCGATACGTTGGAATTTGGTACAAGAAAGATGTAGAAAACAGAGTTGTGTGGGTCGCAAACAGAGACAATCCGGTCAATGACACTTCAGGAGTCCTCTCAATCGGTACGCATGGAAACCTTTTCGTCTATGCGAAAAACAGAAGTAATATCCCTCTCTGGTCTACCAAATCCGGGGTTTCAATTTCATCGTTATCATCCGAACATGATCCTATTTACAAAGCTCAGCTCTTAGACACTGGAAACTTTGTTTTGGTTGAGCAACAACAAGACAGCGAAAAGGTAGCATGGCAAAGCTTCGATTACCCCACGCATGTGCAGCTACCATTTATGAAACTTGGTATTGATAAGCGGACAGGATTGAACCGGTTCCTGACTTCCTGGAAGTCGGAAGATGATCCCGGAACAGGGAATTACACCTACAGGATTGACCCAGATGGAGCTCCCCAGATTGTGGTGAACAAGGGTAACATCCGATTGTGGCGGTCTGGTAATTGGAATATGAATAGGGGGTGGTGGAATGGTAAAACCACAGTGCAAGGTGGCCTTGAAATCTACACTACAAATGATGAGAATGAGATCACAATAATGTGGGACGTTGTCAACCCTTCGATCATCTCAAGAATAATAGTGATGGACAGTTCTGGATCAATCAAAGAACTTATATGGTATCAACAAAAGCAGGGGTGGAACCTAGTCTGGTCTGAACCCTTGAACAAATGCGACTCTTATGGCTGGTGTGGAGCATTCGGCAGATGTGACCCCTTTGGAACTTATGGCTTGAGTGAGTTCGAGTGCAAATGCCTCCCAGGGTTTCAACCCTTGTTGGAAGTTGAGTGGAACATGAAAAATGCATCGAGTGGCTGTGTGAGGAAGCACGAGGCATGCAGAAATGGCGAACGTTTCATCAAAGTTGCCAACATGAGAACTCCTGACACATCATGGGCACTGGTGGATACGAATTCAAGTTGGAAACAATGTAAGGATGAGTGCTTGAGAAATTGCTCTTGCTTGGCATACACAAAATTACGAGTTGGCATTGGTTGCCTGACATGGTATGGGAATTTAATAGATACTCGAGATAATGCCCAAGGGGTTGGTGACGAGCTTTACATTCGCGTGGATGCACTTGAGTATGGTATGTGGCTAACTTTCTAAGTAGTACTGAAATAATATTCATTCGCATATTTCTCTCAATTAAGTATTTTTTTACTTTGTAGCCCAATACGCAAAAAAGTCGAAGAGTTTTCTTGCCAAAAAGGGAATGCTGCCGGTTTTGGTAGTATCTATTGCTATGGTATCCTCCTTCATTTTCGTCGGATGTTGTTTGTGTTTAAAGAGAAAGAGAAAAGGTAAGCAAAAATTTATTCCCCCATAGTATTGCAAGCCTCTTAGTGAGTCTAATAGGCACTTTATGTTATTTGTAGGATCTTCAAAGGAAAAAAAGGAAGATGATAGTAAAGCTCATCATGACCTACCATTTTATGACCTAAAAAGCTTAGTTGCTGCCACGGAAAATTTCTCTGCTGCTAACAAGCTCGGCGAAGGTGGATTCGGCTCAGTCTATAAGGTATCTCAGTACAGTACATAAAGCTCGATAACATAATTAAGCACATCTCTCAAGTAGTACTCCATTCCTAAGTATATAATTAAGCACACATTGACATAGCATTTTCGTTACTGTATCAAATCTTAAACTAAAGACGGGATGATAATTTTCAGGGTTTACTAGCTAATGGACAAGAGGTTGCTGTGAAACGATTATCAAAGGATTCGGGGCAAGGTTTAGAACAATTTAAGAATGAAGTTATGTTGATAGCAAAACTTCAGCACAAGAACCTGGTGAGGCTTGTAGGTTGTTGCATCCAGGCAGAAGAGAAGATGTTGATCTATGAATACTTACCAAACAAAAGCCTGGACCTTTTCATATTTGGTATACCTTTTGATTTATAAATAGCAAGATTTTTTTTGCATGAAGTTATTTTTCCACTCTATTTTTCTCCTACACACCTCTCTTTGTTTATGTTCCCTTGATTCTCCTTTAAGCCTCTGTTTTATTCAATCCAAAGGCCAAAAAAATGGTATGCTGAAAGCGAAAATGGGTGTGTAGAAATCATTTTCCTTACTTCATCTGAAATTTGAATTATAAGTCAAATGAACTAAAGAATATACCAAAGAACTAATTGCAGCAGAGCTTGTAAATGTTATCTTATGGTTTCCTTACTCTCCATTCTCCATACATTGAATGAAGGTTTATGTTTCTTGGCCAGATAAAAGTAGAAGCTCATTGTTGGACTGGGAAAAGCGTATTGAGATTATCGTTGGAATCGCTCGAGGAGTCTTATACCTTCATCATGACTCAAGACTGAAAGTCATCCATAGGGATCTAAAAGCTAGCAATGTTCTATTGGATTCAGCAATGAACCCCAAGATCTCAGATTTTGGACTGGCGAAAATGTTTGGGGAAGACCAAATCATAGCGAAAACAAACAGAGTGGTTGGAACATAGTAAGTATTTCGGAGTACATCTGATTAGAAGCATACGATGATTATAAGAAACAATTGGCATGCTCAAATAGTTTGTATCATGTTGTGTGATTGCAGTGGCTACATGTCACCGGAATATGCAATGGGAGGGCGATATTCAACAAAATCGGATGTTTTTAGCTTTGGTGTCATACTGCTAGAGATCGTTAGTGGCAAAAGGAACACGAGTTATGATGATGAAAGTCACCCCCCAAATTTGATTGGACAAGTAGGCAATTCATTAAGTTCTAAAGTATAGACGCTGTGAGTTACCAATTTTTACTTCTGAATATTTGTGCTAACATGATGTTCGAAATTGCATCAGATTTGGGAGATGTGGACGGAGGAGCAAGCATTAGGTATAGTCGATCCATCATTGGATCAGTCATATCCTGCACATGAGGTTTCGCGATGCATCCAGATCGGGCTACTTTGCGTGCAAGAAAGTGCATTGGATAGGCCAACCATGTCGGAAGTTGTTTTCATGTTGTGTAATGAAACAACTCTTCCCTGTCCCAAGAAACCTGCATTTATACTACAATCCACAAATCCAAACAAAGAAGCATCAAGAGGAGAAATTCGTTCGCTAAATGACTTAACAATAACCGTGGTTGAAGCACGGTAATGACCTAGGTTGTACGTCTCTAGGTGAATCGTACCATGTCAACCAAGTTCTGAGATGCACCAAATTGCCCTCTTATGTGTGCAAGAGTATACCATTTCATTTTCTTCTTACATTTATGTTTTCATTTGTTAATATATACTTCAGACACTATTCTGTATTTTATCCTAATTCATACTTACTGATATTTTTTAATGATTTCAACAGTCACCCGGCACTGAAGATTCATTTTACTCGTCTGTTCAAATAGAGACTCTTTTTCCTTTCACATTACATGTATCTTTCCTGAATGAATTTGTTATTCAACTTTCTTGGATGATTTGATACGTCGTATACAAAGAAATATTTCTTGCCATTGTCTTTTGTAATGTCATGTGTTACCAAACTTAAGTGAAAAAAAAAGCTCTTGGTTGTAATTTTTGGTAGAATGTTGATTCCTCTCTGCTTATCCTAGTTTAGTACAGAGAATGTATATCGATTAATAACTGAAAAAAGTCTACCCCTGTTCCCCTGTTTTTCCCCTGTCTTGGTACAGAGTATTCACGAATTGTCTTCAGGAATAGTCACCGGAAGTTAACCATACTAAGAATAACAGTCAACCAAGTAATGAGCGTGATGAGTGGTGACAGAGATGGAGACAATTAGGGGATTTAACAGTTTGCAGCTACGATTGCATGGATACAGACACAAACATAGGGATACAACACAACACGGGAATTCAAGAAGAAACCACGATGTCCATGCATCGTAGCTTTGCAGTAACATGAATAAACGATTTTATCTACTAGCTATTAAATTTGTTTTAGGTTTGGAACTTGTGGAGAGAAGGCAATGCCTTGGAAATCGTTGATTCATCTCTGGGTGAATCGGACCATGTCAAGTTCTGATACGCGTCCAAATTTCCAAGCTTATGTGGACAAGAGTATGCCACGGACCAGCCAAAAATGTCGGCAGTTGCTTTCATGGTAACTAATGAAGGAGTAGCTCCTTCACCAAAACAACCAGCGAACTTGCGTCCAAATTTCCCAGCTTATGTGGACAAGAGTATGCCACGGACCGGCCAAAAATAACGGCGGTTGCTTTCATGCTAAGTACTAAAGAAGCAGCTCCTTCACCAAAACAACCAGCATTAGAGTTATAACAGTGGAGATCAATCACCCAGTTATTTTATTTTATTTTAATTATTATTAAAGGGAGGCAAGGGTTTGAAACTATTACAACAATTTAGGGGAGGGTAAAGTTTTGAACCTAGAATGCATGGGTGAAAATCCAACATCCTATCTACTAAGATATTGGATCACATGCAAAGATTCCATCACGCAACACTAAAGGAGAAAATTCATTAAATGATGTGACATGTAGTGGCATAGAACCTCGCTAAAGTTGAACTCTTCAAGATATTTTGAGTGCTTTGACGTGTAGGGATTGATTACGATTGCGAATTTGCAAGGTAATTGAAGAGAAATTATACTAGTCTAGTTAGCTAATTAATTCTGTCAATTGTGAGACGTACTATGAATGGAAACTTGATCGCTATCAGACGCATTCACATCAACTAGTGTTTAAAAATGAGAGGTTTGTGGTCATCAAACTTCCGCGTAGCATGGGAGAAAATTCTTTAAAAGATGTTGACCTGCGATTCTTTGCATGCCAAATAAAAAATGCTAGGACTTTTCGAATTGGTGTACTATTTCAATTAGAAAATTGTCTTTATGTCTACTGGATACGACTAGGGTATGATCAGCATTAATGAAGTGGACCTTTGTAGCCAGGATCAGTATTCTTACGTGGACTGGAATTCGCGGTGAATTCAACATCTGGAAGCCCTTGGCGTTGCGCATTCTCCAAAGAAAAATAAAATCCAACCTTTCCGGCTTTTTGTTTCTGCTTGCCATTAAAAGAAGCAACCTTTTTAGCACTTAACCAACCCCCGAGAAACTAAACATGAATTCTATTTTTTTTTTTTTTTTTTTTTTGAACCTCGGCGGTACGAGGGAATTTTATTGATAGGAAAAAAGAAGTTACACCTAGACAGGGGGGACATAAACCTAACCCCTCATAGAACAAGAGAAAAGAAATACAAAAGAAAAAGGGGGGGACATGCACCTTACCCCTTTCGAGAAAGGAAATGCCGGAAAAAAAAGAGGGGGGGACATAGACCGTACCCCTCTTGGAAAAGAAAATACAAGGAAAAGACTAGGCGGACATAAGCCCAAACCCCTCTATAAACCTTAAAAGGTAATAACCTGCAAAACAAACTGCAAAACAAAAGGGAATCCAAAAAGGTTAGGAAAAGAAAGGAGAAGACACATCAAGAAGAGGAGACAAACCTGTAGGTTGGCATGCCCAAGAAATCTGAGTGCAGAGGAGGGAGGATCTCAATTGGGGGAGTGGAATGCCAGACAAGTGAAGATGATAGAAGCCCTAAATTGGCTAATTTGTCAGCAACAACATTCCCTTCTCGAAAAATATGAGAGCAACGAAAAACCATGTTCTGCAAAAGGAGAGTACAATTGTTCCAGCGTGTCTGGAGCGACCAAGGGGGAGAGAAAGATCCAGAAGCAAAACATGATATTACACTCGAAGAGTCGCTTTCAAGCCATAAATTTTGCCAGCCTCGCGCGTGGGCCAATTCGACAGCAAGGATGACAGCATGGAGCTCCGCATAGAAAGAAGTACGATGGCCCAAGCTTAGGGAGAAACCACCAAGAAAATAACCCGCAGAATCTCGAAAAACCCCGCCACATGCCGCAGGACCCGGATTACCTTTAGCAAGGCCATCAGTATTCACTTTGACCCAAGAAGAAGGAGGGGGGTGCCAAAGAACAGGGACAATAGAATGAGCTTTACAGGGGTTAGGCGAAATTCCAAGAGATACTAAAAGTTGCCGGTCCAAAGTGCCTCGTACATGGCCAGGGGTGAGAGCTCCAACCTGCCTAATCCAGGCCGAGGTGGAGCGGCAGAGACGTGAGAATGATGGAGGTTTGCCTTCAAACTTCACTTTATTACGCATCTTCCAAATAGCCATGAGTAAGAAAAACCCTTAAGCTAGCCAGACATTGCGAAGATGTGGAGAGAACCGCTTTGACAGAAAATCAAGCCATAGATCAGAGAGGGAGCTCGTAGGTTGAATAATAGTGCCAAATTGGGTAGCTAGCCAACGCCAAGCACATTGTGCAAAGTCACAGCTAGAAAATAAGTGGTCAATAGATTCAGAATTCTTGTGACATAGTTGGCATATTGGAGCCAGCGGGATGCCTCGGCGCTGAAGTTGATCCTCCGTTGGGAGCTTGTTGAAAAGAATCTTCCAAACTAAAATAGAGTAACGAGGTGGGATGAAAGGACGCCAGATAATGGAAGCCCAACTCTTGACAGGAAACCGATGACGAACAATTTCATAGCCATCGGAAAACGAAAAACCACCAGAAGTAGAAGCTTCCCAAATTAAAACGTCCTTATCCTCATCAATTGGAAGAGGCATTTCTAAAATCTCTTTAGTTAGGTCTGGGAAAGTAGAAGAAAAGATAGAAGGAATAACCCATTGTCCCATACGAATAATATTGGAGACCTTAGTACGAGATAGAGAAGGGGCAATCTCTGCTGCACCAACGACGTCCACAATAGGCTTATCCAGCCATTTATCAACCCAAAGGGAAGTAGTAGAACCATTTCCGATCACCCAACGACAATTCTGAAACAAGATATGAAGAATGGATTTAATACCAGGCCATATAGAAGATCGCATATAACTACAAGAGTATACGCGACCATGTAGCTTGAAACGTGTCCGAGTATAAATACTCCAAGGGGAATCAGTAGTAATAATAAGCCATCCAAGCTTTAAGAGAGCTGTAGTGTTAAGAGAGCCAAGATCACGCAACCCCAAACCACCTTCATTCTTCGGAGCACATATCTGATGCCAAGAAACGGTAACCAACTTCTTGGAGGTTACGTCACCAGACCATATAAAATTGCGAGCACAACGTGAAAGAGACCTTAGCAAGGAAGAAGGCCACTTATAAACAGAAAAGCTATGCAAGAGCATACTTTGAAAAACTGATTGAGTGAGTTGAACTCTTCCTGCCATAGATAAAAGGTTCCCCTTCCAACCAGTTAACTTAGCTTTAGCTTTATCTGCCAAGGCTTGAAGATGACTCCTTTTAGGCTTGCCACAGAAGATTGGAACTCCAAGGTAGACAAAAGGTGTTTTGCCTTCATTGAAACCCAAGTAACTCTCAATCGCAGCTTTGCGATGCCTTGAGGTAGAGCCCAAGTAGAAAGTACTTTTTGCCTTATTGATAAATTGACCAGAGGCTCTACTATATCTATCGAAGAAACCTTGCAAGTTACGCAGGGTGACACCATCACTTCTACAGAATATGAATAAGTCATCTGCATAGAGAACGTGAGAAGGAGATATACAACCTCTTGGAGCAAAAGTTGGCTTAGTAAGCCCATCAAGTTGAAGACGACTCAAGCCCCTTGATAAAGCCTCCTCAGCTAGACAGAAAAGTAACGGAGAGAGAGGATCCCCTTGGCGCACTCCTCGTGAACAAGAGAAAAAACCATGCGGGGAACCATTGATTAGGATGGACAATTTAGCAGATCGTAAGATGGTAGAAACCCAGTCTATAAAACAAGTGGAGAACCCAAAGTTAGTAAGCACCCGCAATAGAAATGACCAATCTAAAGTATCAAAAGCCTTAGCTATATCAACTTTGACTCCCATATTGCCACCACGAGTTTTTTTGTCAAGCACATTGAGACATTCTGAAACTAGGCCAATACAATCAGTGATACGTCGGCCAGGTATGAAAGCAGCTTGATGTGGAGAAATAATGCGTTGAACAACATGAGAAAGGCGAACTGCCAAAATTTTGGGAATAATCTTAAAGAGAAAGTTTGCCAAAGCAATAGGTCTAAAATGAGTCATGGAAATAGCGTCTTCCACCTTCGGTATCAAAACTAAGAAGTTACTATTGGTATTGGGGTATAGCCAATTTGATTGAAAGAATTGCTTCACAAATTGAATGACATCAAAGCTGACAATATCCCAACAGTGATGATAGAAAAAACCTGGAAAACCATCTGGCCCTGGCGCACTGGAAGCACTTAATGAGAAAACTGCCTCCTTAATTTCCTCATCAGTAGGTAATGCAGATAAGAGATCATTTTCAGAGTCTGTGACCATCGGCTGGATGACCTCACAAACCTCATCAATACCTGAAGGGTTGAAAGAAGAGCCGAACAAAGTCTGATAGAAATTAACAATATGGTTCTCAATAGCCAGCGGGTCGGTAAGAAGATTATTTCCATCAAGAATACAACTGATATGAGAGCTGGATGATTTAATACGAGCATAAGCATGAAAGAAAGAAGAATTTCTATCCCCTTTAGTTAACCACTTAACACGAGCTCTATCTTTCCAAAATGCCTCTTGCATTTGAAGAGACTCCATTACTGTAGTCTTGGCGACAATCTCCTCCTCGAAAAGATCATTATTTATACCCTCAATTGAAATTCTTTGTTGAATCATAGAAAGATTATGCCGAGCATTAGCCACTCTATTATGAACATCACCAAAAACCGAAAAATTCCATTGGCGCAGGCAGGTTTTTAGAGCTTTCAATTTTTGCAGAATGATAAACATAGGACAACCATATACAACTGTATTGCTCCAGCAATGAGTTACAGTTTCTCGAAAAGATGGATGTTGAACCCACATTGATTGAAAACGGAAAGGACGATGACCATTGCGCAAAACTCTAGAACCAGAGAAAATAAAGGGGTTATGATCTGAGACTACCTTTGGCAACGCTATGCAGTTAGAGTGGGGCCAAGAATCAAACCAACTTATATCACACAATGAGCGATCTAACCTTCGTTCAGTGCGACCACGAGATCTCCAGCCATTAGACCATGTAAAGGCTGCCCCAGAAGTGTTCAAGTGGGTAAAGTTACAAGTGTCAGACATGTTACTAAACTCAGCACATGAAGCTTGGGACGGTCTGCCTCCTCCCATCTGCTCGTGGGCACCCAGGATAGCATTGAAATCGCCAATAGCCATCCATGGAACTTGTGTTTGTGGGCGCAGAGAGATAAAGTCAGCCCACAAGTCTCTTCTTTTGATAGATGAGGTGCTTGCATAAACAAATGTGAACTGGCTTGGGATATGATCAAAAGTACAACGAACTGTAACATGTTGATCAGATATAGAAATAACTAAAGGGTCTGCACAAGCCGAAGATGTTAGTAACCAAAGGTTGGGGGCAAGAGTTCCTCTAGAGTTAAAAGTAAGAGCAGATAAATTTAAAGAATCCCAATAAGCAGCTGAAATAGAATTAAAAGTCACCATTGTCATAATTAGATTGCTTAACTTCCTTGTGATTCTTCCCTCTTCCATTTCGGTTGATCTAGACGCCATTACACCAAACCAACCCCTAAGAGATGGTGACTTTCTTCTCTCCGACGCTAAAATCTTTAAACTAGGGTTTTTTAGCCCAGACAATTCTCAAAACCGTTACATTGGAGTTTGGTACAACAAGATTCCAATCCAAACCGTCGTCTGGATTGCAAACAGAGACAACCCCATAATTCCTTCAGCTGGAACTGGGCGCCTAGCTATTCATGGAGATCATGGAGGCCTTGTCATTTATGGGAAGGACCAAAATAACCCTCTTTGGTCTGCTAAAGTCACAGTTTCTTCGCCAAACAATTTCGTAATAGCCAAACTTAATGATACAGGAAATCTTGTATTGTTTGAGAATAATGGTGGTAGCCAAAGGGTGCTGTGGCAAGGCTTTGATTACCCCTCAGATACACTGCTTCCATGGATGAAGATTGGGCTGAACCGGCGGTCAGGGCTGAACAGGAGCATAACATCTCGGAAGTCCCACGACGATCCCGGATCAGGGAATTTTTCGTATGAGATTGACCCAACCGGGTTTCCGCAGTTGATGATTTATAAGGGTCTAACCAAATGGTTTCGAGGCGGAACTTGGACCGGCCAGAGATTTAGCAGGGTCCCCGAATTTGCAACTAATAGTGTCCGCATCTTTGTGAACAATAAGGATGAAATATATATGATGATTACTGTTCCAATTGGCTCAGTATACACAAGGGGGGTGCTAGATGAATCAGGAACTTTTCAACGGTTCGTATGGCGAGATCAAGAAAACAAATGGATGGAAGGAAGCTCTAACCCTAGTGAGTGGTGTGACCACTATGGACGGTGTGGTCCAAATAGTAACTGTGACCCATCCAGTAATTTTAACTTCCCTTGCCTTTGTCTGCCCGGATTTGAACCCAATTTCTTCCAGGATTGGGATCAGAGAGATGGATCGCGTGGATGCCGGAGAAAATCAGGGGCATCTACATGCCAAAAAGGGGAAGGGTTTGTTCCGGTGGCACGCGTGAAGGTACCCGACTCATCTGGGGCACATGTGAATATGAATTTGAGTCTAAAAGGGTGTGAGCAAGAGTGCATGAAGAATTGTTCTTGCATGGCATACGCGCGTGCAGATGAAAGGGGATGAGGGAAGGGTTGCGTGACGTGGTACCGGGACTTGATAGACACAAGAACTTTTCCAAATGTTGGGCAGGACTTGTATGTACGAGTTGATGCAGCTACTCTAGGTAGTCACTATATTTTTCATACTCACAATATTTTGTATTCTACACTTTCTACCAAAATTTCTCTAATACGAGACAAATCTTGTTGGATAGTAGTTGCAAGTTGATTGGCCGGCTGTACTTTGCCCTGATCCGCCTGGCTAATTACATCCACAATTATCTCGCACATGAGATTGATAGTGATTTGCTACTGTTTACAGTTCACAACTGTTGAATTCGTTGGTTTTTTTTTTTTTTTTTTATATCCTTGCAGCTCAATTTGCAAATGGTTCTGTAATTAGCAAGAAGGCAAGGCTGGCAATATCACTATTATCCGCTCTTGTGTTCCTTGGCCTAGTTTTCCTTGTGTGGTTATTGGTAAGGAGGAAGAGCAAAGGTAAATAAAGTTTGCTTCTCTATCTAAATTAGTATCCCTCTTGTGTCGGTCTCTATTACGTTAATACTACAATAAACGAATATAGTCGCTAATATTAGTTGTAAGAATTGAGATGGGTAAAAGACTTATTAATGGCTACGGGCCGGGTATACTACGATGCCTTTTACTCACTCTATTATGTTCAACTAATGCCAACAGTTATTTGTAAGTTTTCTTGTAGTGTCGTGCAATACGGATTGTCTATGACCAAAAGGCTATAACATTGCATTGCTTGTTAATTACGTATTTCATGACAGCAGGGAGGCAGAGAAAATATATGTTTTTCTTGGAAGTTAGAACAGATCTCGATGATCAAAGTAAAATAAACTCAGAATTACAATTCTTTAATCGAACAACCATCGCAGCCGCCACGGACAATTTCTCTGTAGCGAACAAGCTTGGGAAAGGAGGTTTTGGCTCAGTCTATAAGGTACTTAGCCTCCTATAATTTTCCGAATCATGCATAACTTCAGGTTAACCTTGAAGCTTACAACAAACATGACAATTCATGTTTGATGCCTTTAAAACTGAATTGTAACATAAGTGTTTGGATTATAATTTCAGGGTGTACTTCATAATGGAAAGGAAGTAGCGGTGAAACGACTATCGAAGAATTCTGGTCAAGGAATTGAAGAGTTTAAGAATGAAGTTGTGATAATTGCAAAACTCCAACACAGGAACCTTGTCAAGATTATAGGTTGTTGCGTCGAAGATAAAGAGAAGATGCTAATCTATGAATACGTACCAAACAAAAGTTTGGACGCCTTTATTTTTGGTACGTCTTCTTCCTTTTTTTCCTTTAATTTCATTTTGAAACTAAAGTCAGCAAGAATTTATTTGGTCTTAACTTCTTACTGTATCCAGATGAAACAAAAAGAAATCTTTTAGATTGGACAAAACGCTTTGAGATTATCTGTGGGATTGCTAGAGGGATTTTATATCTTCATCAAGATTCGAGATTAAGGATTATCCATAGAGATCTAAAGGCCAGTAATATTCTACTGGATGCATCTATGAGCCCCAAAATAGCAGATTTTGGCATGGCAAGAATATTTCTAGGGGACCAATGTGAAGCAAATACACATCGTGTGGTCGGAACATAGTAAGTTAATTAAATTCATCAAAATTCAAGATACATGTTGGCTAGGGCTTACCAAAATAGTAGGTTAATTAATAGTTCCAACTTTCCAGAACAAGTCTCATGATGATCTTCTTATACTGTTGCAGTGGTTATATGTCACCAGAGTATGCAATGGAAGGAATTTTTTCAGTAAAATCTGATGTGTACAGTTTTGGCGTATTACTGCTGGAAATCATAACTGGCAGAAGGAATTCCGGTCATCACCACAAAAAATATCCCCACTCAAATTTGGTTGGATATGTAAGCTAACTATAGCCTATTTGTAAACAATGATTTTCCCACGAGTTTATCCCCTACTTTATTCATGCTTGGTTGATTTTTTCAAAACTCTTTTAGGTTTGGGACTTGTGGAGAGAAGGCAATGCCTTGGAAATCGTTGATCCATCCATGGGCGAATCGTGCCATGTCAACGAAGTTGTGAGATGCATCCAAATTGCCCTCTTGTGTGCGCAAGAGTTTGCTGTTGACCGGCCAACCATGTCGGCGGTTGTTTTCATGCTAGGTAACGAGGCAGCAGTTCCTTCCCCAACACAGCCTGCATTTTTGTTGACGAGGAGTCGTACTGGAGTAGGTCCATCAACGAGTACTGAAGGAGCTAGTTCTATAAATGATGTGACATGTACAGAAATGGAAGCTCGCTAAAGAAAGGCCTAGGATTACCCGACATGTTCCACAATATATATGTACTTGTGGCGGCTTGCAAAAGATAATGTATTAACCACATACAATTTGTTACTGTGTGAAGAAAGGGTGAACGATATTTACCATGCCTTGAAAATGAAGATTCTCCAAGTAAAGCGAAGCTTGTTGATGTTAGAACTCATAAAAATTAAATATAATAAAAATAAAAAATACGCCATTTCTTTTGGCGTTTGGTTGCTGCATGCATGCATTCACACAAAAGCTTGGACATTTTTTTTTCAAATTTGGCAGGACCTTTTGGGTGCGTTTGTTGTACTGAATTATCTCGGACTAGACTAGGTTCGTGGACTAATCTAGACTTGCTCAAACTAGACTTAACTGGATTAATTTAGTATAGCGTTTGGTGTGGTGTTAGACTAAGAACTAAAATAAAGAAAATTAACATGCCTTTTAATTTACAAAGAGCAACATTTTTTTCATGGGAAGCGTTTCTGGACTAGATGAAAGTAGAAGGTCATTGGACCGTGAAAAGCGCAATGAGATTATTGTTGGAATCGCTCTAGGGGTCTTATACCTTCATGAAGACTCGAGACTGAAAGTCATTCACAAGGATCTAAAAGCTAGCAATGTTCTATTGGATTCAACTATGAACCCCAACATCTCAGATTTTGGACTGGTGAAAATGTTTGGGGAAGACTAAATCCAAGCAAACACAAACATAGCGGTCGAAATATAGTTAAGTGTTTCAGTATTTCAGAGAGTATGTACAGCTAGAAACATACAGCGATTAGCAAACAATTAACATGCTCAATATTTTATATCATGTTGTGTAACTGCAGTAGATACATGTCACCAAAATATGCAACGGAAGGGCGATATTCAACAAAATCAGATGTTTTTAGCTTTGGTGTCATATTGCTAGAGATTGTTAGCGACAAAAGGAACAACAATTGTGATATTGAGTGTCCGTCCCTAAATTTGATTGGACAAGCAGGCAATTCATGAAACTTCTAAAATATGTATGGAATGATTTACCAATTTTTATTTCTGAATGTGTGTGCAAAAATGATCCTAATTGCATCAGATTTGGGATATGTGGATGGAGGAACAAGAATTAGGTATAGTTGATTCATCTTTGGATCAGTCACATCCTGCACACGAGGTTTCAAGATGCATCCAGATCGGGCTACTTTTCGTCCAAGAAAGTGGATCGGATAGGCCAACCATGTCGGAAGTTATTTTTACGTTGAGTAATGAAACACCTCTTCCCTCTCCCTAGAAACCGGCATTTACATGACAATCCAGAAACCAAACTCAGCAGTATCGCAGGGAGAAAGTTGTTCAGTAAATGAGTTAACAATAACCATGACTGAAGCGCGCTAATGACTTGGGGTTGTACGTCATATTCAAAGAAAATTTCTTACAACTGTCTTTTGTAATGTCATGTGTTACAAAACTTAAGCGAAAAAAGCTCTAGGTTATAATTTTGGTAGAATATTGCTTCCCGGTACATTGGTTGATAACCGAAAAAAGTCTGCCCCAGTTACCCACCCTGTTTTCCCCTGTCTTGGTACAGAGGATTCACGAATTGTCTTCCCGAGTAGTTACCGGAATTAACCGTACTAAGATAATAGTCAACTAAGTGATGATGAGCATGATGGGTGGGAATGAAGATAATTAGGGGATTTAGAACTTTGAAGTAACAAATATAAACGTATTTATTAACTACCTATTAAACCTGTTTTAGGTTTGGAACTTGTGGAGAGAAGGCACTGCCTTGGAAATCGTTGATTCATCTCTGGCTGAATCGGACCATGTCAACCAAGTTCTGAGTGTTAAACATTAAAGTTGCTGTTTTGGAGAATCTAAATAGCCATGTATTTTTTGTCTTTTGTTTGTTCTAGCAATTGTGCCCGCGCGTTGCAGAAAGTTATTTCAACTTGCATAATTCGGAGGACAAACGATCATCTTCTCAGAAGAATCAATTGTTACCAATTTGTAGGTAAATACTTTCTTCTATTGGCTTAGTTGTAATACATGGCTAATGACTGTGCTGATCACTGAGGGGTTTAAGATGGATGTCTAAAAGTATAAACAAAGATGGTCTAACCAAAGATGGATGTCTAAAATCTATATGAAAGAAGATTTTAGAAACAGAGGAATTGTTAAATGGAGCCAATAACCAATAAAAATGATATATAGATAGATTTAACAATTTATCTATTACCAAATGTTTTTTTGTTGAATTAAGCCATGTGGACAGGGTATATTTGTAATGGGAACGTCTTGGCTAATACTTTTAGATATTGAAGTAAACTTCTCAGTGATCAGGGAAGGGATTAGTCATGTATTCTAGAGTAAGTCAAAAGAAGATAGTTATTATTTATATTGGTAACAACCAATTCTCCTGAGAAAAAATGTTAGTAAAGATTGAATGTAAAACTAAAATATTAAGTAAAAAAAGGGAAAAAAGCTTGAATTGTTGGTACATACCGTTGAAGTCTTCAATTGTAATTTGGGATACAGGGTGGGGAAGGATGAATTATAAACGTTAAGTAAACGCAGGGATTTACACCTCAGTTGGATTTTCAGATTAATTTTCTTTTGGAAAAAGGTGAACCTACAAAATTAAATTAAATTTATGATTAAGAATAAATGAACATTGCATCTAGGAAACTGTTCTCTATCATTTCATATAACAAAGATGACAAATCAACGATGAACTCGCTAGAATATGAAATCAGATACAAATTCAAACATAATGAAAATTTTGAAAACCATGTGATGAAAAGATTTAAAATTTCTTAAACCTTTTGAGACTTACAATGTCGTTTGTAGCTTTTTCATCCCTAATGGAGGTTACCGCAAAGGAATAGCACAGAGCAAGTCCTATGGAAGCTCTTAGACAATCGGTAGAAGATCATTGGCTACAAATCTGAAAATAAAACAATTCAATCAAAGAAATAAATACATATAGATATGTTTGTTATACAGAACCTGTGAAAATGTGCAAGTTTCTATAACAGAACCAATGGGACGTGAACAGTTTATCAAATACGAAAATCAAATACCAATATTGTAATTTCACAATGGAAAACTTGAAAAGCAGAAATAGATGCTAGAACAACATCGTGACAGAATGAATATAGAAATGGATATATTATTTAATACGTTTTGTATTAAATAAATAAAAAACCAATTAAGACTGAATTAACCTGTGGTTTTCATACAGAATAAATGATGGCCTTTGTGTGATGCTTGCAAAGAATCTGTTTTTCATTCTGCATATACAAAAAGAAGACATTGATTATGTTTAGCAGTAATCAGAAAATTATAGATAAATAGCATTGTACATGTTATTCAATTATATTTAAATAAATATAATTTTTTTTATCTATGAGGTCATAAAGCGAAGCACGTAATTATAAATTTGTAAGACATCTTTAAACACTATATTCAAAGTATAATTGTCAACATTATTTTCTCCGTTTGTTATTAAAAAATTTAAACCTTGTTTTGAAGTCACTCTAGACAATGGAATTACAAATTTAATAAAAAAAAATATAAATTAATATAACAACTGATAAAAATGTGCATCTTCTTTGCTTTCATCCTTTTATCAACCAAAGAAATCATGAATTGGCCAAATAGAAAATAAATACAATAATTGAAATTGATGCCAAAACTGTATCTGCTTGTTTAATACTTAGATTATCACCAAACTGTTTTCTCAATGAGTATTAAGACTGGTGTAAGAATAAAATTTACGCTGGATCAATATTATCAACACTTATTCAGTGAACAGCAGACACTGAGCAGCCTTAATATTGTCTGAGTTTGTTTATCTCGTTATTAGTTTCAAAACAATTTAACATGGCATTAAAGAGGAATGAGTCAGCAATTAAACATTTTGTATGAAAAAAGTGTGAAAACAGAACAAATAACTATAACCAATAATGAAAATAGTGTGTTTCAACACGACACACTATTGTACAAAGCCACAGAAAAAAAAAATGAACTATTATACCAACAGAATTTTAGAGAAGCCAAAGAAAGAAACAAAGAAAAAAAAATACAAAAAAATAAAAAAATAAAAAAATAAAAAAATAAAAATAAAAACCCTACACTTTATAAAGCAAGATAGTAACTTTACCTCCCTCCAACAATAACAATTGATATTACAGCATCTAGATTTGTTAGGTGCCAGCGATGATTTCACTGCCAAAAAAAACTGGAAAAAAAAAACACAAAATTAGCAACAGGAACAACAAAAACCCAAAATCAAATAAGTCAAATTCAGTTTTTCATCATGATTGTGCAAAAAAGAAAATCATACATCACTAAAACGCAAAAGCGATTCAGCAAACTGACTTCGGTCAGGTTCAAAAACTTTGGAAGCAAAAGGAGCCTAATGACCTGCAATACACTCCACTCAATTAAGAAAAGCTGGAATAGTTGTATCATTAACCAAACAGATATGATCTTTGCCATGCAAAACATATTCGATACATCTATTTAATAAATAAGAGTTAACAGTTTCTTGTCTGCATTATCTCTGGAATAATACCAAATTATCCAAAAATTAGAACCAAACAGAGTGTTTGTTATTGATCTACCATATACAATATATGTATTGTTCTCCACCCATGTGAGAACGCTATTTGACAACGAAAGCAAACGAAATACCTCACCATTCAGAAAAATTGCCACCATCAATGTTCTTAATCCCCAAAATAAAAAGTGCTAATTTTCACAATGGTAATTGAATCACACACCTTAATTCAGCATTACATCATTGTTTAATTTAACTAAACATATGGTTGAATTCATAACTAAGCACTAATTAATCACTGAAGCTCTCAAACCTTTGTAAAAGCTTCAAATGATTTTAAACAATGTGCCCTTCAAAGCCTTTTGATTTCTGCATACTAATCTAAAGAAAGCTGTATTTAAGTATTTAAGCTTTTAAATTTTTGTAAAACCCTTAACTAATTTTGAATACTTTCCTTTTCAAAGCTTTTTCCTCGCTCATTACTGACTCAAACCAATAACGAAGACAACTCCAAAAAATAAGTGGAAAGCACACTGAGTTTCTCTTCTTAAAAAACGATTAAAATCTGAAGTAACCACACACACCAATCAGAACAAATCGAGTCTCCCTTCTTAAAAAACGATCAAGATCTGAAGCAACCACACACACCAATCAGAAGCAAAGCGAAAAAACATTACCAACTCAACTTATATCAGACTTTCTTCCAAACATATACAATTCTGGACCAAAAAATTACTCACATGGAAAACCAATTTATTAGAACCATCGTAAACACAACAGATAAAACCAATTTGGCAAGGCTCCTTTCAAATAAACACAAACTAAGAATCGAAAATTGCACATAGTTGTTTTAAACATAGCTAAGCTCAATATAATTTCTTTATCAATAATCTGAAGAGGTAGCACATGATCAGCCTTCAATTTGACAAAAAATTTGTCCCAACCTCCAGATCCGCAAAAAAATAAAAAAAATAAACAAAGAGCTTAAATTTCTTACCCTAGAGATCAAAAAATAAAGATAAAACGTTGAAAACAAACTGACCTTCAAATTTTGATCCCAACGATGGCAAGATGAGAACAAAACGCTGACCAACAAAGGGTTCGACAACGGAGAAGACCGGAAACAAAACAGCCAATAAAATCAAACAAAGGGTCCAACACCAGAGAAGACCGGAAACCAAATCCCCAATAAAATTAAAGTCAGGATCTCTTTTGAGACTATTTTGCGAAGAAAGAGCAAAGATTTGGCAGCAAAAGAGGGAGCGATGAAGGAGAAAATTGCAGAGCAACGGAGAAGAAGAAACGAAGAGAAAAGGTAAAGTAAAAACGATGCGGTTAAAGCAGAGAAAGAAACGATGAAAGACGCAGAAGGGCACAACCGACTTTCCACTGTAGAAAGTGGAAACAGTAAGCAGAACAAAGAAGAAACCGAGGGCATTTCCGTCCAAACACTGTTTCACAAACAGTGAAAAACAGTGCCACCCGAGTTTGGGTTTTAGTATATGTATAATGTGCCGGCAGTGTCTAGAATTATCTTTTTGGGTATTATTTATTAGGTCCAGCTTTGTTGTCTCTTAGAGAGAAAAAAGAGGAGTCTTTAGAAAAAAACGAAATGACACTAGTTGTGCCTTTCCTCCTCCCTGTACCAGATTTTTTTGTGTGTGCAGAAAATAGAAGTTGAAGTGTTTTGATTCATCTTTTCAACAAAAAGGACATTGGGAGGCTACAGATGCTGGAGTGAATTGGCAAATTCAAGTCAAGGTGACCTTTTAATTTCTCAATTTTTCTTGAAGATTAAGAACTTGTGTTCCGAAATTTCCCTCTTATATCCGGATGAGCCCGTCTCTAAAGCTCGAATAAGGACACACATTATTCGTGGCTTAAAAAAGGAGTACACTCCTTTTGTGACTTCAATTCAAGGATGGGATCGACAACCCACCTTGGAAGAGTTTGAGAATTTGTTGTCATCTCAAGAGTCTCTAGCTCGCCAAATGGTTGGAGTGTCTATTTCGAACAACTCCGGAGATGCTCTTTTTACTCGAAAAAAGAAGAATTTTAAGTTTGATAAAAGGGATTACAAGAAATTTGATGCTGCACCTAAAGAGTCATTTAATCAAAGAGATAAAAGGCCTCTCAAGTGTCATCGATGTGGAAAACTTGGTCACATTCAAAAATTCTGTAGAGTTAAAATGAGCGAAGGCAACGTGGTTGAAACAAATGGCAACTCTCGTATTTCTAGCAATTCAGAAGATGAAGAAAACTGGGGGAAGTGTTTTCTAGCAGAAACTTCAACCATTGATGCCATGGCTATTAACTTTAAAG
Source organism: Malus fusca (assembly GCA_035220775.1). Classification (NCBI taxonomy): domain Eukaryota; kingdom Viridiplantae; phylum Streptophyta; class Magnoliopsida; order Rosales; family Rosaceae; genus Malus; species Malus fusca. The sequence continues at coordinate 38,780,133 of CM069068.1, forward strand.
ATGAATGGATTGTGGATTCCGGTTGTGGCCATCATTTGACAGGTGATGAGTCAAAGTTTGTCCATTTACAGCCGCACAAAGGAAATGAAGCAATGGTGACAACCGACAACACAGTGCACCAAGTTGAAAAAGAAGGTACTGTGATCATCAATGATGGAGGTAATGATTCTATCACATTGAAAAATGTTTTCCATGTTCCAGGAATGAAGAAAAATTTATTTTCTGTTCCTAGTGCTGTGGATGCTGGTAATTTTGTCTTATTTGGACCAAAAGATGTGAAATTTCTCCGGAATGTAGAAATTGTAAAAGCTGATGTTGTCCATACCGGTAAGAGGGTAAAAGATACATTTGTTTTATCTGCCTCTTCATCATATATTGATAAAGTTAGCTGCAATGAAAATGCTTCCTTATGGCATGCTAGGTTAGGGCATGTCAATATGGAAAAATTGAAGGTGATGATTCAGAAAAATCTTGTAAATGGGCTGCCTAATATTTCAAGTTTTCCCAGCAAAGTCATTTGTGAAGGATGTCAATTTGGCAAGGCTCATCGTCTTCCTTTTGCCAAATCTGATTCTAGAAGCAAAGCTCCTTTAGAATGCATTCATGGTGATGTTATGGGATCAACTAGAACTCCTTCCTTCTCTGGTTTTCACTACATGCTAATTCTTGTTGATGATTTTTCAAGATTTACATGGGTCTATTTCATAAAACAGAAGTCAAAGGTTCTTTCCAAGTTTCAGGAGTTCAAGGAGACTGTGGAGGGTGTTCTTGGTTTGAAAATTAAATGCTTGCATACAAATAATGGTGGGGAGTTTGCTTCCGATAGCTTCTTCAAATTTTGTCAACAATTTGGCATAAGAAGGCAATTATCCTGTGCTGAAACTCCGCAAAAAAACGGAGTTGCTGAACGGAAGATTAGACACTTGACGGAGACATGTAGAAGCTGGTTACATGCTAAAAACTTGCCGAAAGCCATGTGGGCAGAAAGTATGATGTGTACAGTCTATGTGATTAATCGGTTACCCCTCAGTCCAAATAATATGAAACTCCATATGAGTTGATGTTTGGTGATAAGCCTAGTGTAAAACACTTCAAAGTGTTTGGCTTAATTTGTTATGTTCATGTGCCTGACTCTAAGAGAGGGAAGCTAGATTCGAAGGCGAAAAAATGCATTTTTGTGGGATATGATGAAAGAAAAAAAGGTTGGCGATGTATGGATCCTGAGACGCACAGTTGTGTTGTGTCAAGGGATGTGATCTTTGATGAAATCTCTTCCTTTTATGGCTAGAAAAATGAATCAGCCGGCGACAACACTCAAGAACCTATTGTAATTGAGTTGCCTTCGTCTTCCAATCCTCCTAGTGTTCATGGTACTTCACATGTTGGTGAGCAAGGTGAAATGGGGAGTGTTAGTCCGCAAAATGTTGAAATGATGGAGGATGTGGGATCTCTAGAGCAAGAAGAAGTTGAACAAAATCAGAGGCCAAAAAGAACCATCACCAAACCGGCAAGGTTTCGAGATGAAAACTTTACAAGTACTTATTCTTGTTTTTTTTGCAGGTCCAATTGATGAAGCAGAGCCTTCTCATTATGAAGAAGCCAAAGATGTCAAAGAATGGATGATAGCCATGGATGAAGAAATGCATGCCCTTATGAAGAATGAGACATGGGATTTGGTGCCGCAACCTGAAAATGTGCATCTTATTACATGTAAGTGGGTTCATAGATTGAAGAGAAGAGCTGATGGAAGCGTAGACAGATTTAAGGCCAGGCTAGTTACTCGTGGTTTCTCTCAGAGCTACGGAGATGATTACGAAGAGACTTTCAGTCCCGTAGCAAAAATGACATATGTTCGTGTGGTGATCTCGTTGGCAGCGTGTCAAGGATGGAAGTTGTGGCAACTTGACGTTAAAAACGCATTTTTATATGGAGATCTTGACAAAGATATTTATATGCAGCAACCAGCCGGATATGTATCCCAAACCAATCCAGGTTATGTGTGCAAACTGAAGAAAGCCCTTTATGGGTTGAAACAAGCGCCACGTGCTTGGTATGGAAAAATAGCTAAGTTCTTGCAGTTTTGTGGCTATCGTGCTTCAGATTCAAATTCAAGCTTATTTGTTAAGAAACATGGGAATCTGCATATGGTTGTTCTCTTGTACGTGGATGATATGATAGTTACTGGAAGTGATGAAAATGAGATTGCAAAGCTTCGAGCGGAACTATCTACTCAATTTGATATGAAGAGCTTGGACTCATTTCCAAAACATCACTTTAAGGGGGTGTTAAACATTAAAGTTGCTGTTTTGGAGAATCTAAATAGCCATGTATTTTTTGTCTTTTGTTTGTATGTGCTGGCAGTGTCTAGAATTATCTTTTTGGGTATTATTTATTAGGTCCAGCTTTATTGTCTCTTAGAGAGAAAAAAGAGGAGTCTTTAGAAAAAAAACGAAAAGACACTAGTTGTGCCTTTCCTCCTCCCTGTACCAGATCTTTTTTGTGTGTGCAGAAAATAGAAGTTGGAGTGTTTTGATTCATCTTTTTAGCTTGTTCTTCTTTACATCTTTGTGTGTTGATCTTGGGCTAGTGTATTGTATTACACTATTGTTGTTGTTTACACTGAGATGCATCCAAATTGCCCAGCTTCTGTGTGCAAGAGTATGCCACGACCGGCCATCAATGTCGGCGGTCGTTTTCAAGCTAGGCAATGAAGAAGCAGCTCCTTCACCAAAACAACCGACATTTTTATCGAAGATGAGTTATAACAGTGGAGATCCATCACCCAGTTTTTCTTTTAGATTATTATTAAGGGGAGAGGAGGGTTCAAAAATATCACAACAATTTAGGGGAGGAGGCAGTTTCGAACTTAGGACACATGGGTGAAAAGCGGACACCCTAACCACTAGGATATTGGATCACATGCAAAGACCCCATCACTTAGTACTGAAAATTCTTTAAATGATGTGACATGTATTACCATAGAACCTCGCTAAAGTTGAACTTCATAAGATATTTCAAGTGCATTGATGTATAGGGTGTGAGAATTATTGGTTAAGATTGCGAATTTACTAGGTAATTGAAGAGAAACTAGTCTGATTAGCTAATTCTGTCGATTGTGTGAACGTACTATGGTGGAAACTTGATCGCTAACAGACATATTCGCATCAGTTAGTGTTGAAGAATGAGAGGTTTGTGGTAATCAAACTTCAGCATAGCATAGGAAGCAGGTAAGACTTTTTATCTAGGTTTTGACTCCTGGGATTCATACAGGAGAAAAGATGTTGACCTGTGATTCTTTGCTTGCCAAATAAAAAATCGCAGGACTTATCAAATTGGTTTACTATTTCATTTTATTATGGTTCGTTTTTATCATAGTGTCCACTACGAATCAGACCTGATATAGCTTACCACCTTCGAGTATATTATCTGTTGGACACTATCACAATAATAAAAAATAAAACCATTTATTTATATTGTATTCTATTTAATCAATTTTTCGACATCAGATTTTTTTTTGTTCTCTAAATTTGTACTTGGCCCTTTTCGGTGCCAATTTAGCTGTCTTTATCAATCGACGGGATACAACTGGGGTAATTTGTACTTGGCCCTTTTCGGTGCCAATTTAGCTGTCTTTATCAATCGACGGGATACAACTGGGGTGTGGTTACTGAAGTGGAGTATTCTAGCTAGGATCAGTTTGAGGGAATTCGTGTCTTGTTGACATGTGTGAAAGGAAGTCGTGGGTAAGTTCATGTTGCATCAACGACTGGAAGTCGCCCAAGCGCCGTTAGTGTTAATCTCCAACGAAATAAAAAATTCAACCTTTCCGGCTTTTTGTTTCTGCTTGCCATTAGAAGAAGCAACCGTTTTAGCACTTAAACTCCTCAATGAGAAAGCTAGCCATCAACCATGAATTCCACTAAATTCTTTTTTGTCACAATTATATTGCTTATCTTCCTTGTGATTCTTCCCTCTTCCCTTTCGGTTGCCATAGACGCCATTACACCAAACCAACCCCTAAGAGATGGCGACGTTCTTCTCTCCACCACTAAAATCTTTGCACTAGGGTTTTTCCGCCCAGGCAATTCTCATAATCGTTACGTCGGAGTTTGGTACAACAAAATTCCAATCCAAACCATCGTCTGGACTGCAAACAGAGACAACCCCATAATTCCTATTTCTGGAGCTGGGCTCCTAGCTATTCATGGAGACCATGGAGGCCTTGTCATTTATGGTAAGGACCAAAATACCCCTCTATGGTCTGCTAATGTCACAGTCTCTTCGCCAAACAATTACGCAATAGCCAAACTTTTGGATACAGGAAATCTTGTATTGCTTGAGAATAACGGTAGTAGCCAAACGGTGATGTGGCAAGGCTTTGATTACCCCTCAGATACAGTGCTTCCGTTGATGAAGATTGGGCTGAACCGGCGGTCAGGGCTGAACTGGATCCTAAAATCTTGGAAGTCCCACGATGATCCCAGATCGGGGAATTTTTCATATGGGATTGACCCAACCGGGTTTTTGCAGGTGATTATGTACAACGGTCGAACCAAATGGTTTCGGGCCGGACCTTGGACCGGAAAGGGATTGAGCGGGCTCCCCGAGATAACATCTAATAGTCACCGCAGCTTTGTGAACAATAAAGATGAGACATATATGATGTATACTGTTCCAAATGGCTCAGTTTTCACAAGGGGAGTGGTAGATGAATCAGGAACTTTTCAACGGTTCGTATGGCGAGATCAAGAAAACAAATGGATCGAAGTAAGCTCTAACCCTAGTGAGTGGTGTGACTACTATGGACAGTGTGGTCCAAATAGTAACTGTGACCCATACAGTAATTATAACTTCTCTTGCCTTTGTCTACCCGGATTTGAACCCAAGTTTCCCCGGGATTGGTCTCTGAGAGTTGGATGGGGTGGATGCCTGAGAAAATCGGGAGCGTCTACATGCCAAAAAGGCGAGGGGTTTGTTAAGGTGGCACACGTGAAGGTACCCGACACATCTTGGGCACGTGTGAATATGAGTTTGAGTCTGGAAGGGTGTGAGCAAGAGTGCAGAAAGAATTGCTCTTGCACGGCATACACGAGTGCAGATGAAAGGGATGGAGGGAAGGGTTGCGTGACGTGGTACGGGGACTTGATAGACGCAAGAACTTTTTCAAATATTGGGCAGGACTTGTATGTACGAGTCGATGCAGCTACTTTAGGTAGTCATTTTATTTTTCATACTCACAATATTTTGTATTCTACACTTTCTACCGGAAATTCTTCTAATATGAGATAAATCTTATTGGATAGTACGTAGTTGCATGTTGATTGACCGGCTGTACTTTGCCCTGATCAGCCTAGCTACTTACATCCCACAATTATCTCGCAGATGAGGAAACCACATAATTTTCCTTTATTTTTTTTATAGTGATTTGCTACTGTTTACAGTTCACAACTGTTGAATTCTTTGGATTTTTATTTTTATTTTAAATGCTTGTAGCTCAATTTGCAAATGGTTCTGTAATTAGCAAGAAGGCAAGGCTGGCAATTTCACTAGTATCCACTCTTGTGTTCCTTGTCCTAGTATTCCTTTCGTGTTGGTTGGTAAGGAGGAAGAGGAAAGGTAAATAAATTTTCTTTCTCTATCTTAATTAGCATCCCTCTCGTGTCAGTCTTCTGTTACATCAACACTACATTAATAAACTACTATGTCACTAATGTTAGTTGAACAAAATGAGATGGGTAAAAGACTTATTAGGGGTTACTGGGTGGGTATACTATGAGGCCTTTTACTCACTCTATTATGTAAAACTAATGCCAACGGTTGTTGTAAGTTTTCTTGTAGTGTCGCGCAATACTGATTGTTAATGACCAAAAGGCTATAACGTCGCATTGCTTGTTATGTATTTCGTGACAGCAGGGAGGCAGAGAAAAAATACGTTTTTCATGGAAGATAGAACAGATCTTGATGATCAAAGTAATATAAACTCAGAGTTACCATTCTTTGATCTAACAACCATCGCAGCGGCCACGGGAAATTTCTCTGTAGCAAACAAGCTTGGAAAAGGAGGTTTTGGCTCAGTCTATAAGGTAGTTAGCCTACTATACTTTTCCGAATCATGCATAACTTCAGGTTAACCTAGAAGCTTACAACAAACATGACAATTCATGTTTGAAGCCTTCAAAATGAACTGTAGCATAAGTGCTTGGATTGTAATTTCAGGGTGTACTTCATAATGGAAAGGAAGTAGCAGTGAAACGACTATCGAAGCATTCTGGTCAAGGAATTGAAGAGTTTAAGAATGAAGTTGTTATAATTGCCAAACTCCAACACAGGAACCTTGTCAAGATTATAGGTTGCTGCGTTGAAGCTGAAGAGAAGATGCTAATCTATGAATACGTACCAAACAAAAGTTTGGACTCTTTTATTTTTGGTACATCTTCTTACTTTTTTTTCTTTTAATTTCGTTTTGAAACTAAAGTTAACAATAATTTATTTGGTCTCAACTTCTTACTGTATCCAGATGAAACAAAAAGAAATCTTTTAGATTGGACAAAACGCTTTGAGATTATCTGTGGGATTGCTAGAGGGATTTTATATCTTCATCAAGATTCGAGATTAAGGATTGTCCATAGAGATCTAAAGGCCAGTAATGTTCTACTGGATGCATCTATGAATGCCAAAATAGCAGATTTTGGTATGGCAAGAATATTTCTAAGGGACCAATGTGAAGCAAATACACATCGTGTGGTCGGAACATAGTAAGTTAATTAAATTTCATCAAAATTGAAGATACAAGTTGGCTAGAGCTTAACAAAATAGGAGGTTAACTTAATAGTTCCAACTTCCAAGTACAAGTCTCACCATGATCTCTTTATACTGTTGCAGTGGTTATATGTCGCCGGAGTATGCAATGGAAGGAATTTTTTCAGTAAAATCTGATGTGTATAGTTTTGGTGTTTTACTGCTAGAAATCATAACTGGCAGAAGGAATTCCGGTTACTACCACAAAAAATATCCCCTCTCAAATTTGGTTGGATATGTAAGTTAACTATAGCCTATTTGCAAACAATGATTTTCCCACAAGTTTATCCCCTACTTTATTCATGCTTGGTTGATTTTTTTCAAACTGTTTTAGGTTTGGAACTTGTGGAGAGAAGGCAATGCCTTGGAAACCGTTGATCCATCCATGGTTGAATCGTACCATGTCAACGAAGTTGTGAGATGCATCCAAATTGCCCTCTTGTGTGTGCAAGAGTTTGCTGCTGATCGGCCAACCATGTCGGCGGTTGTTTTCATGCTAGGTAACGATGTAGCAGTTCCTTCCCCAAAACAGCCTGCATTTTTGTTGAGGAATTGTACTAGTGGAGATCCATCAACGAGTACTAAAGGAGCTGGTTCTATAAATGATGTGACATGTACGGAGGTAGAAGCTCGCTAAAGAAAGGCCTAGGACATCCAACATGTTCCACAATATATATATATGTATGTATGTATATATATATGTATGTATGTATATATATATATGTATGTATGTATATATATATGTATGTATGTATATATATATGTATGTATGTATATATATATGTATGTATGTACTAGTAGCAGCTTGCAAAGAATAATATATTACCGCATACGATTGGCTACTGTGTGAAATACCATATGCCTTGAAAATGAAGATTCTCCAAGCAAAGGGAAGCTTCTTAATGTTAGAACTCATAAAAAAAAATAAAGCCATTTCCTGTGGCGTTTTGAGTGAAAGAGAAACCGAAATCACAATTTTTTGCAGTTCGATTTGGTGCGGTTTTGAAACTAAAATCGAAATGAAATCAAACTGTTTGATTCGGTTAGGTACGGTTTCAACCGATTTCGGTTCGGTTTTCAAACCATTTACATATAAAATGAAAAAAACTCTCTCCGTTCTCCTCTTTGTCTCCCCTTTCTCACAAAAAATATTAAACAAAGCATACACACCCTAAGAGAGAGGTCTTACTGCTAAATTGCCCAGCTTCTGTGTGCAAGAGTATGCCACGTACGGCAAACAATGTCGGCAGTCGTTTTCATGCTAGGTAATGAAGAAGCAGCTCCTTCACCAAAACAACCAGCATTTTTATTGAAGAGGAGTTATAACAGTGGAGATCCATCACCCAGTTTTTTTTTTTTTTTTTAATTATTATTAAGGAGAGGGGAGGGTTCAAAACTATTACAAAAATTTAGAGAATGAGACAGTTTCGAATCTAGAATGTATGGGTGAAAATCAAATACCCTAACCACTTGGATATTGAATCACATGCATCACCCAATACTAAAAATTCTTTAAATGATGTGACATGTAGTACCATAGAACCTCGTTAAAGTTGAACTCGTTAAGATTTTTCGAGTGCATTGACGTGTACAATGTCAGAATTATTTGTTAAGATTGTGAATTTGCTAGGTAATTGAAGAGAAACTAGTCTAGTTAGCTAATTCTGTCAATTGTGTGACGTACTATGGTGGAAACTTGATCTCTAACAGACACATTCACGTCAATTAGTGTTGAAGAATGAGAGGTTTGTGGTAATCAAACTTCAGCATAGCATAGGGAGCAGGTAAGACTTTTTATCTAGGTTTTGGCTTCTGGGATTCATACAGGAGAAAAGATGTTGACCTGTGATTCTTTGCTTGCCAAATAAACAATCCTAGGACTTTTCAAATTGGTTTACTATTTCATTTTATCATGGATCGCTTTTATCATAGTGTCCACTGCTAATCAGACCTTGTATCTTACCACCTACGAGTACATTATCTGTTGGACTCTATCACAATAATAAAAAGTAAAACCATTCATCATATATTATACATATACTAAAACCCAAACTCTCGGTTACTGTTCATTAACATTAAAGTGGCGAACCATTTTGGTGCTGCGTTTCTACATTGGTAAGACCGTTTTGCTCTTTTGGTTCTACATGTCTTTCATTGCTGGGTGCTTTGGCTTTGGTTGTTCTAGATATTTCTTTCCATTTTCTCTTCTCACTTCCCCTCCAATGCATAGCCCTGCATTTTCCCTAATCCCTACCGCGATCTCGCCTTCAATTCCTATGAAATTCAGTTCCTAGATTTCACCATTATAATTTATGTATTCGTATTCATATTCATGGGATTTTATATTATTTTTGCACGAAATTAATTTAATTTAGTTAATTTAGAATTTTAATTACTTAGTTATAAAGTTTGAAGTTTTGAAAATAATCATTTAAAATTCGTAGACATTTTGAGGTCACAATTAATGTTTTCAAATAGAGTTTGATCATACGAATGTGTAGGCGAAGGCCGTTTGTGAATCAAAGCTATAATGAAGAAGTTATGAGCAACGGAAATTGGAGATAAATATTAATTTAGGAATTTCTCTAAATAAAAAAAAATTATTATTTTTGTTTGGAAGAAGTACGGATCAGATTGTGGGGAAAGCCCCTTTTAATGGAAGGGTAGACCAATCAGAAAGAGGGGAGGGAGTGAACCAATGGGAGAGGAGAGAAACAAGAGAAAGGAGAGAAATGAGAGAAAGGAAATGAGAGAGCCAACGGGTCGGGTCAGAGACTAACCCGTGTGACTCGACTGTTGACCAGACGGCAACAAGCTTGAATTCAGGCGATTTTTTGGCAAGATGAAGTCCGCCACCACTTGCAAACGACTTCTCGTCATCCCTCCTGCGATTTTCACCCCCAAACCTAACAAGTTTTGGCCCCATTTCATGGTGCATAGTGCACATGGGTCCGAGAACCCGTCGCTGGCGATCTACCATTTCTGAAGCATTTTCCTTCCACCATCACCATCTTTAGCATCCTCTTGAGCCCAGGAACAAACCCCAAACAAGTTTGGGGGGTGACAGAGCAGCAAAGAAGACGAATTGACAACCACCTAATTCTAGGGTTTCCGGTGATCCACGTCGGATTTTAGGTATTTCTCGGCCGATTTGGACTTCGACCCAGGAATGAAAGTTCTTTCCCTTGTTGTGTTCTACAATCCTATAAAATTTGGTAATTTTTAGAATTTGTCGGAAAACTTAGTTTCCGTTCGCCGTGTGTGGCGACGATGCATGGCCCAAGAAACTACTTGATCCTTCTAGGTTGAATTTGATACCCCGGTTCCATATTTGACAACCGATTAGTGAAATTCTATCATTTGAACCTAGTTTCATTAAGGAAGACCACCTGACCATTGTAGCGAACGATGATCCGACCGTTGGATTGTCATCAAACTTTAGTATGTTATTGTACTTAATATTTAAGAACTTTAGGAACTTACGAATCGAAAATCCGATGGATGGATCTTCTTGATTGGATTACTAGGGTTGACTTTGGTTAGATGTTCTGAAGCATTCTTCAGTACTAGAAGTAGCATTATTAAAGACTTAGTGGAGCCTAGCGGGCATATCTTAGTTAGCAAGTTATCCTAGGTGACGTGCACCTCGATTTACGTGCAAGTAGCACCTTATTGTGTTATAGATGTTTACTAAACTTCTAGATGATATGAATGAAATGTATGATTGCTAGTATAGAAATGCGAGCCTAGAATCTCATTAGAAGTATTATATAGAACTTATATGCTGGTATGACAAGATAGTTAATGGTCGTGATAAGTTTATAGTGTAGGTGCTTATGTAGTCAATCATAGGGGTTGAGGTAGGGGTAAGTAGGTTGTGTGTTGATCTAACCGCACCATGTAGCAGTGATACATGCATGGTCCTGCTTGGTATATCCGCGATGGGGGACCATACGTATTCCAGGAACGAGATTGCACACCTGAAGATTTAATTATTCATTCTTCTACAAACCCAATTTCTTCAATCTTTGTTGCAACTTTCCCCAATTTTGAAAATTCTTTTGACAATTTAGATTATTTAAGAGAACGAGCTATTATAACACATTGCAACACAACTGTATCAGAAATAAATAGCTATATAATTAATTTGTTACCTGAAGAAGCTATATAATTAATTTGTTACCTGAAGAACAATATATGTTTTTAAGTCATGATTCTATATGTTCTTCAAGTGGAAACATTGAGAATCTAGAAACATGATTTCAATGGTTTGCCAACACATAATCTAATTTTGAAAATAGGAATCCCAATTATGTTGTTACGAAATTTAAATCAATCTTATGGTTTGTGTAATGGAATTAGATTGATTGTGACTCAACTTTTTAACAGGGTTATTGAAGCTAAAATACTTGCTGGAAGCAATATTGGACATAAAGTTTTTATGCAGAATAACTCTTACAGCAACTGAAAGTAAGTGGCCTTTCATTTTTAAAAACGTCAATTTCCAGTTAGAACATATTATGCAATGACTATTAACAAAAGCCAAGGACAGTCTTTAAAACAAGTTAGCTTATATCTTCCTAAGCCTGTATTCACTCATGGACAATTATATGTTGCATTATCCAGAGCTACATCAAAAGAAGGTCTAAAAATATTGATACAAAATGGAGAAAACAGTGCAAATAATTACACTCTTAACATAGTGTTTAAAGATGTATTACAAAATTTAGAATAAAATTAGGTTAGTTTTATAAATCTATCAGTTCATAACTTTTTCCTTTTTCTTTTTTCGTCTCTGTCTTTACGTTTTACCTTTCTGATTATGTATGTTTTCTATCCTTGATTAGCTACTGTGTATAAGTATCTTATATAATTCTCTCACCAGTTTCACAAAACATTGCTTTTAAACACATTCCGATTCTGGAATTTAAAACCTTCCATGTTAAAATATATATAATATATTTATTTCCTTCTATGCTTTTTCTTTATTTAAATTCATTCCTGCTTATTTATAAGTATTATATTTCCTTTTGTAGGTTAGCATTTCTCTACAGCAAAAGCAGCCTTCAGACAGAAGTGATGAATGAACAGTAACACTAATTCAGCAGGTTCATTCCATTGTTGCCTACCGCATCCCTCAATTGCAATACAACAATTGAATGGCATGTTACTACAACAATTGAATGGTATGGCACAAAAACTCATACTTCATTAGTTTTCCTTTCTCAACATTTAACACTTAAATGCAATCTTTGCTAACATTTTTCTTCAGGGGAATTGGCTGTTACAAATATAGATAGTGATTATTTTCTTTTTACTTCCTCTTAATACATAACCAATTGTTTGCAGTTCGACATCCAAATGTATTAATAAAAAAGTCACCACTAGAGATACCCTCTCCACATGCTTTAATTAAGCCAAAAAAAAAACCTTAATAATAGAGAAATAGTTAAATCTATGGGCTTTTTGAACTTTAATCCTTCAAGAAGATTAAAATTAAAAAAAAAACCTGGTGTTAGATTAAATATTGATTTTAGTCCTTAATTCAAAATAATTAATGTGCATTTTATTTAATGTCTCCCATTAAATGTTTAAATTTATTAATACACAAATTTTAATTTATTTTTTGACCAAAAAAGAGTTTTTTAATTTATTAATTTTATTAAACATTCTTCAAATTTGAAAGACTCAATTAATGTACCTAAATGTTAGTACCGAAATGTATATACCTAAATATATGCACCGAAATGTATTAATATTAAATTAATGTACCTAAATGTGTGTACCGAAATGTATGCACCGAAATGTTAGTACCGAAAATGTATTATATTGAATTAATGTACCTAAATGTTTGTATCAAAATGTATGTACCGAAATGTGTGTACCTAAATGTATGCACCGAAATTTATTATAATGAATTTAATATACCTAAATGAAGAAGATAAAGTACATCGAAACATATTGTATAACAAAAATTAGTTTATCTAAATGCTCACAACAAAATATATTACGATGAATGAAATGAAAATAAAAATTATAGTGAAATAAAATTAATACATTAAAAATTAGAAAGAAAAAGATAAATAATTAATAAATGAGGTTATTAATGTATCAAGGGACTAAAATTAGATTTTGATCTTACTTATGGTTTTAATCAAAAAGTCATCTTTGCCAAGGATTAAAATGAAGTTTTCTATAAATCTATCCCTATACCATTTTCATTTCTCACTACTTAGATTTAATAATTTCTCCAATTGTAACATGTTCTCTGGATCAATTAAACCACATGGAGAGGGCATGTATTCAGTGGGAGCTTTGTTATTCATACTTTTAGACCTCCACCTTAAACCTGTCAATAAACAGTTGAATAATTGGTTATGTATATAAAGGAAGCCAAAAGAAAAAGGGTTTTATCTATAAATTTGTAACAACCAATTCATCTGAAGAAGAAAGATGAAAATGTTGATTTTCTCTCAAATTATGAGATGTGAAATACCTCCGCAAATTACATCTCTATAATGCCTAAAAAAAACCAAATCAAAGAGGTCTGATCCATCTCACTACATCATTTATTCCAATTTTTATATAATTTTTTTTTTTATCAAATTAACAACTGATTGACAGTTGTAATACCCAATTTGACCAATGCATCATTTAGTATACTTGGTACCCATTTTTTTTCATACATTTTCATACATCTTCCCCTACTTTTCACTCTTTATGCTACTCTTCCTTTTCTGACACGCCCCAACTCCGATATCCCCCAATATCAGGGAAGGCACGTGTTGGCCGACATCCAAGGGTGACGAAGCCAGTTTAAACATGCATGCAAATAAAGAATAAGTAATTAGAACGATTATGCCAAAGTAGGAATGTGTTCAGAGCATACACCTACTAAAAATAACAAGGAAAAATTACTAGGAAAATATACGAACAAGGGAATGATACCTATACTGAGGAGACTCGAGGATACCTATGTTGTAGAGTCCTAACACCGGGATCTCGATCCTAACTCCTGAGGGGGCGCAAAAACCAAAAGGTGAGTGGACCAGAGTTTATAATATTAGTACTAATAATAGGAAAACATTTTATTTTTGAACATAATAACCCCCTGTTTTGAAACCACATATATAATACTACATATAGGTTTAATGAAAACCCTAGCATGCCATGCAAAACATTCGTAAAACATTTGTAAATCGTATCCATGATGTACTCAACTAGGGGTATTATAGTCGCCCGAAGGCAGTACCTATCCATCACCCGGGGGTGAAGTTGAATAACATGTCCATCACCTGAAGGTGAAGCTATATAAAATAGCATAACATCCACACCGACACTAGTCATGGCTAGTGAAGTTGTCCGACACTGCTTTCGGTAGGGAAGCTGGGGGTATATCATATATCACATCTCACTCTTCCTTATCAACTGTGTCTTATGGCTATAGACATCTATACCCGTGGTGTGCAGATGTGCCATATGATAACCCACTAGATAAGTACCAAAAACATATCTTAAAACTCGTATTAAAACACTAGAGCTCGAAAATTCAAAACCTCATTTCATAAATCCATAAAATGAATCATATTCGTAAATCCATAATATAAGTCATATTCGAGATCAATAGAAATCCATATATGCAAATCCAATCATTCATAACCATTCGTAAACGTAATTTCAATAAAATCATGAATATTGTAAGCTGTAATTATAGAAGTTCGTAAAGCATAATATAAAACATACTCAAATCATGAAATATGTAATGCATGCTAGGCTACTATTTTATGAAAACATATAAGTTAGGAAGAGGTCCACTCACAAATATTTTATTGCCCGAGAACCGCTCGAGCTAGAGATGATGACGTCGCTTCCCGCCAACACGCTTAAACACAATTAGGGACCATTTAGTAAAACTCTACAAAAATGTTAGAATTTGGGAAAACACTTAAACACAATTAGGGACCATTTAGTAAAACTCTACATAAGGAGGGACGTCGGGATTTCCTACTCGCCGCCTCGCATCGAGATGAGTCGTCGGAAAGTTGGCCGGAAAAGTCATCGATGCCACCGTAGATGGCGGCAAAGCACAGTACCTCTGGTAAAGGCTCATGTGCTCCACACACCGAGCACTACAGCACCACACGCAGCCTCACGTGCCCGCAAGTACTGTCTTACTCGCCTTCCTCGCGAGGCTTGAGGTTGGCCGGTTTCTGGGCTTGACTTCCAAAGCTCCAAACAAACTCAAATCTCAACCAAATGCAATGATTCAAAAGCTAACTAGAAGCTAGGAATGTAAGGAATAGGTTTATACCATTTTGAGGTCCAATTGTGGCCGAAGTTAGCCGAGGAAACGACCTAAAAGTGGCCAAATGGCCACGGTTTTGAATTCCAAAAATCTGGGGAAAACATTCATCTGCAATAACTTTCCCCCGATAAGGTTATAAACAATCCCAGGTCATCAATAAAAGAGAATTTGGGAAGTTCTAAAAGTTACCATGGTTAGAACTTCAAGGACCTCGCCAGGAAATATGGCACCTACGGTGGTCTGATTAAACCAGTAGAGGAGAGAATGAGATAGGGAAGAAGATAGCGACCTCAAAACTCTGTTCTTTGATTCTATAATTAGGTAATGAAGGGAGTAAGGTGGATGTGGTTAGGTCCTAAGGCTCGCTGGAGTACGGTGGCGTGATGTGGTGGAGCCTGTTTTCTCTGCACCTGCAGAATGAGAGAGAGGTGAGTAAAAGTTGAGAGGAAGAGAGAGTATAACGGTAGAGAGATAAGAGTTGTGAGTGAGAAGGTGATAGATGTCCACGGGAATAAGAATGAGAAAATGGGAGGGAAGAATGAGAGAATGTAGGGAGAGGTTTCGAGAAAGTCTGAGAGATTGGGAATGCAGAGAAATTTTTAGTTGTGACGGGAACATGGATGGTACACCATGTGTTTTTATGCAAGTGGTGAAATTTTTTAATTTTTAAGTTATTAACCTTTTAACACACATAACCCACCATTTATATAGGGACATGTGGTGTACCACTTCGTGTGACGGTCACACTGAAAAATCTCTCAGGAATGAGGGAACACAAGAAGGAAAATGGGAGGTGGGCACCACGATAATATTTAAATAATTAAAAAATCCAAACTTAATATCTAGAATAATGCATTGACGATTTTGCTCCTCGGCTTCATAGTTCCGTAAAACATTTATCGTAACTCTAAATATAGTTCTGTCTGAGCTCACGCATTCGTAACAACAAATACTACGAGGATACACCAAGGAAACGAGTCTTATGTGACACAACAAGGCGGTCAACAAAAGTCAACATTTTGCCTGTAAGGGTATTTTCGTAAATTCACCTATTTAAATATTATAAAAAACTTAAAATTTAGAGACAAGTTGTTACATTTTCGCTATTTGATTTACAGCAGTTTTTTTTTTCATTTTTTTTGGTCCAAATCTATCAATTTTGTGCTCTTTAATTTTAAATGTTAAAAATTCAATGTCTATTTTGGTAAGATATTTCATTACCCTATCTTATGTGTTCTAATAAAAAACTTAACTAAATTTAGAGAGCAGAGTCAAATTATGATGTTGTAGTAGAATAATGGCAATAAAACCATCAATCCATTTTACAATCTATATTTCATTAATAAATTTTATTCAAATGATGTGAATATTAGAACAATGGCAATAAAACCATCAATCCATTTTTTTTTTTTTTTTTGGACCACCAATCCATATTATTATAAATAGATTTCAACATATATATAAATAGTACTTTGTACCATATATGACACGCCCGACCCTGATATTCATCGAACACCAGGGTAAGCATGTGCTGGCTGACACCCGAAGGTGACGAAGCCATATTAGAATGCATGAGGACAAGAAATAAATAGGACTTATAAATTTAAATATAATTAATATACAATTGAGGAACGTGTTTAGAGCATACAACTAACTAGAACCCTAAAAAGAAATAATATAAAATTGAATGAGTACAAGAAATGGGTCATACACCGAAAGGGCTTGAAGATGCCGATGCAGAAATGTCTTGACGCTGAGATCGTACGCTTCGAATCTAAATCCTGAGAGGGTGCAAAACAAACATGAGTGAACTAAGTTGATATATATATATATATATATATATATATATATAATATTAAAACAGTTATTAACATACTAACACCCAAAGTTTTAGTGAAAACACAATAGCATAATATGTAATAGGTTTTCCGAAAACCCTAGCATGCCATAAAAACTTTCATAAAACATATCTCGTATATAGTGTGCTAACTAGTAGTATCAGTATCAGTATCAATATCTCTCGGCCCGAAGCCAGTAACATATACCTCCTGCCAACCATATATCTCCCTCAGCCTTATTTCTCCCTCGCCCTGTAGGCAGAACAGTGACCACTAGATACGCACAAAACCATTGAACATAATCTTTCCAAACATAGATACATATATCTCAAAAACATCTTTATAGCATAAAGTCATCCATCATCTATACTATAAAGAAGTGTGTAAAAACATGTTCATAAGCAGTATAAAGTCATCCACCATCTATAGTACAAAGAACATGAGTTCGATAAAATATTGTAATTCAAAATATTCTCAGTAAGCATAGTTTCTTATAAAACGTTTCATAAAACGTAATCATTAAATCATGTTTTTCATGTATGCATATCTACTATTAAAACATGCATTTTAGAAGGGGTCTACTCACAGATACTTAGCGGCCGCTGAAGAGCCACAAAAACTAGCGAAGGGAGAAATGCCACAAATAATTGCCCTTAAGCACATAAATGGTCAAATTAATAAAACTATATTAAAACGATTGCATTTGGGAAAATGGACGTCAAAAACGAATTCCAGACGTCGAATTACCCTTAGAAGGGTCCTGGGTAAATTTCAAAAAAGTCAACGAATATTCCAAAGAATATTCCAGGAATATTCCTAGAAATGTTCCAAGAATATTCTTGGAAGGTTCCAATCAAGTCGGGTCAAATGGATCCGGGTCAACTGGACTGGGTTGGTAAAGGGCCTAGGCCTAGGTGCACGGCCCAAGGGCCTGGTTCTGAGGGTTTGAAAAATAGGGTTTGGGTTTGAGGTCAACGAGTCTAAGGCCCGAGTCCTATACAACCCAAATGCATAAACTAAAAGGGTTTTGGGTCAAGGGGTTTGGAACTTGGGTTCGAAGTGGGTTTTGGGCACAGCAGCCAGGCCCAAAAGCTTGGGCTGGGTTCAAAGGATATAGATCTGACTTTTGGGTTTAACAATGGGTTAAGGGTTTGGGCTCACAAGCAACGGCCCGAAGGCCTGGGTTTGGCCGATTTCAACAGAGAAGGACGCCAGAGCTTCCCAGCTCCGGCCAACCTCAATTCTAACGTTTAAAACAACGATCTAACTATGATAATGAAGCTACAGGGATGGGGAAGATAATCATACCAATCACGGGGCCAGTCGTGGCCAGGAATGCCACGGTTTCCTCGCCGGAATCTGGGTTGATGATCCGAGTTCGTTTTCTACGTACAAACATGCCAAACCACTTCAACAACAACCTAAGTTTACTTCTAAACACCATTTACGACAATTTGGAGTGGTTAGATGACTTACCCATGTTGGAGGAAGTAAGAACTCGCCGGAGTTCTCGATTTCCAGTTTTCCTCCGATTTGAATGTGGGTCCAAGGATTGTTCGACGAATTTAGGCTCGGGGAGGAAGATATGACGATGTGAGGATGATGGTGGTGCAGCCATCATATTGTTTTGTGTGTGCATGGGTATGTGTATGTGTGGTACTCGGGGAGAAGGAGAGAGCAACAGAGAGAGGCTCGGGGGGAAAAGAGGAAAATGAAGAGAGAGTGAAGGAGAGACAGAGAAAGAGGGAGAGTTGAGTGATTGGGTCAGGGGACACAAACCAAAGGTGGGCCCTTCTTGGGCACACCTAATAAGGGAGGCAGAATGTCTGCCCTCCTGTTTGGGTGTCATTCTCATCCCCTTCTATTTGTGGTTAAGCCATGCGAACATTTTATATTCTTATTGTTTTTTATCTTATTATCTTTATAAACAAAATTAATATAAAATGTTGACGTGGCTTAACCGGGACCGCACAAAATAGGAGGGGATGAGAAGGGCACCCAAACAGGAGGCAGACATTCTGCCTCCTCAACGACCCACAAATAATATTTTAAACAAAATATCTAGCCCAAAGTGAACCTTTACGAACATACTCTCGTTCCAAAAATTCAAAAATAAAATATTATAATGGGTTGTTACAATATATATTTAAAACTTTTCACATATTTTAAATGGTGTTTAAACCCGTAGCATCGCGTGGGTGCCGTTATTAGTTGTATTCTATTTTATCAATTTTTCGACATGTGATTTTTTTTTCGCCAAATTTGTACTTGGCCATTTTCGGAGCCAATTTAGCTCAGCGGTCTTTATCAATCGAACTGGATACAACTGGGGTGTGGTCAGCATTACTGAAGTGGAGTATTCTAGCTAGGATCAGTTTGAGGGAATTCGTGTCTTGTTGACATGTGTGAAAGGAAGTCGTGGGTAAGTTCACGTTGCATCAACGACTGGAAGTTGCCCATGCGCAGTTAGTATTACTCAATCTACAACTAAAAAAAAAATCAACCTTTCCGGCTTTTTGTTTCTGCTTGCCATTAGAAGAAGCAACCTTTTTAGCACTTTAACTCGTCAATGAGAAAGCTAACCATCAACCATGAATTCCACTAAATTCTTTTTTGTCACAAGTATATTGCTTATCTTCCTTGTGATTCTTCCCTCTTCCCTTTCGGTTGCCATAGATGTTGGATTTATTCCGATGTAAATCAACCTTAAATGGTCTATAACATATAATAGGAATGTAATATTGGAGATTAATGTAGATGTTGTGATTTGATTTTCTAAAGATATCAATCTTATATTACGTGTCTTGTAATACAAGTAAGATTGATGGAGTCGTTGATTTTATGTGATTATGATACCTAACTAATAGGCTAAAAAAGTGGGATTTGGGATTCCTTTATGGATGGAACCTTAATGCCTTAGCCAGTATAAATACTAAGGTCCCTGCAAACCCTAGAGACACAACAAACGCTTCCCATAAAGTAGTTGTATCCGACTAGGTGCTTTGTAGAAAACTTTGGTGTTGCCGTATCTTACATCATTCCGCTTGGTATCCAATGGCTATTACTTCACGATCAGGTCAGCCAACTCCTTGTTTTGTTTTTTAATTATATAACCACGTAATGTTTACAATAGACGCCATTACACGAAACCAACCCCTAAGAGATGGCGACGTTCTTCTCTCCACCACTAAAATCTTTGCACTCGGGTTTATAGCCCAGGCAATTCTCATAACCGTTACGTCGGAGTTTGGTACAACAAAATTCCAGTCCAAACCATCGTCT
This sequence comes from Malus fusca, assembly GCA_035220775.1. Lineage (NCBI taxonomy): Eukaryota > Viridiplantae > Streptophyta > Magnoliopsida > Rosales > Rosaceae > Malus > Malus fusca. The sequence goes on from CM069068.1 coordinate 38,800,356, forward strand.
GGGCTGCAAATAGAGACAACCCCATAATTCCTCTTGATGGAGCTGGGCTCCTAGCGATTCATGGAGATCATGGAGACCTTATCATTTATGGGAAGGACCAAAATACGTCTCTTTGGACTGCTAATGTCAGAGTCTCTTGGCCAAACAATTCCGTAATAGCCAAACCTTTGGATACAGGAAATCTTGTATTGCTTGAGAATAACGGTAGTAGCCAAACGGTGCTGTGGCAAGGCTTTGATTACCCCTCAGATACAGTGCTTCCGTTGATGAAGATTGGGCTGAACCTGCGGTCAGGGCTGAACTGGATCCTAAAATCTTGGAAGTCCCACGATGATCCCAGATCGGGGAATTTTTCATATGAGATTGACCCAAACGGGTTTCCGCAGTTGGTTATGTACAAGGGTCGAACCAAATGGTTTCGAGCCGGACCTTGGACCGGACAGAGATTGAGCGGGCTCCCGGAGATAACATCTAATAGTCACCGCAGCTTTGTGAACAATAAAGATGAGACATATCTGGTGTATACTGTTCCAAATGGCTCAGTTTTCACAAGGGGAGTGGTAGATGAATCAGGAACTTTTCAACGGTTCGTATGGCGAGATCAAGAAAACAAATGGACCTTTTAAATTGGAGTTTTATGAATAAATATTTTCTTTTGATCATTTTATTGTTTATTTTAGTTGTACATACATTTCTTTAAATTTCCGACAATTAAAAATAATTACTTTTATTTCTTTACTCTAATACTTCACTGTTATAACATACTAAAGTGTTTTCTGTGAACCATGTGAGAAAGAAATGTTTCCTTGATTATCTATTAAAATAAAATTGAGAGAAAAATTGTGCTCTTCGTTTGGAAAAGATAAGAAAAAAAAAGGAGAAAGTTTTAGTTAGAGATTATAGCATAAGAAGTGTGTTGATGCACAAAATCAGTAAGGACTTTGGTACAACAGAAAGTGTTAAGTTTGTGACATTCGCTAAATTGCTCTGGTCACTAGTGTGGATAAGTATGTAAATGGATAGGGACAGGGAAGCAAACACAAGATGTACGTGGTTCACCCAGATTGGTTACGTCCACGGAGTAGATGAGTTCTCATTAATTGTGAAGGGTTTACACAAGTACATAGGTTCAAGCTCTCATTTAGTGAGTACTACTGAATGATTTAGTACAAATGACATTAGGAAATATTGTGAGAGAATGATCTCTATTTATAGAAGAGAGTTCTAGTTTCATTCTAACATTGACACGTGTCGTGTTGTGATTGGCTTCTGATGTTAACACGTGTCGCACTATGATTGGCTTCTGATGTCGACACGTGTCGCACTGTGATTGGCCGCCTGGTTAGAGGGAAACTCTTCTGGGTCCTTGACAGTATAACGTTGACCGGTGCTTAGTAGTTTCGGGATTGGTCAAGTATGGTACAAACAGTGCTTCCCTAAGTTCCCGAGTGAGGGAAACTCCTTAGTTGGGGACTTACAAGATACAAGCCATTGAGTAATCACGAAACTTCTAAGTACCAAAGTGTGGTATCATTTTCACTTGTCTTATCTGTCTCATACATAGATGTGGCATCTTCTCTGGAAGTACTTTTCCTCCATCCAGGGGTGGTATCTTTAACCGATGAAGATGCACAATGTAATGTATCAATTTCACTTGAAGCTTACTTGTAGTTTCGGGCTTGGTCAAGTGCGATACAAAACCCTATAGTAGGAGTCCCCCAAGTCGCCGAGTTAGGAGATTTGCTGAAAGAGGTAACATACAAGGTAAGCAATCAGACTTCCAAGCAAGCAACCTGGATCGGAGGTTCGACATCGACTTCTGGTTTATTGTTCTCCTTCTCATTGCGTTGTAAACAGCAACAAGGATAAGGAGAAGCAAATGGAGAAGAGATGATATGAGATACTTTTGCTTTTGAAGAAGTAACTTTCTACTGGCTTATTCTTGAACTAGGCTGGAGGGTTTTCTGGTTTCCTCCAGAGTATAAGGCCGATTCAAGAATTTGAGGGTCAAAACAAGTCCATCAAATCAAGAATGCGTTCGACCTTGATGATATGGGATACTTTTGCTGTTGACGAAGTAGTGGATGAATCGGCATGTGTTCTGTTGCGCTTGTCTCCACATGCTTCATTGTATCCTTCTCATTTGCCCTATATGTTCCTCAGGCAGATGTGGTATCTTTTCTGTAAGCATCAGATGTTGAAGATGAGTACTCGAGAGCAATGCCAGGTAAGTAATCAGGCAAGGCGTTCTAAGCAGTCAGTTCCTGACTGGAAGCTTGATTCCAAGTGCTGACTGATTATTCTCTTTCTCCTTGTCTTGCAGGTAAGAACAAGGGCAAAGGAAAAGATAGGGAAAAAGCATGATATGGGATACTCTTACTTTTGACCCTGATGATATGAGATACTCTTACTCTGGTGTGGCTAGTTTGCATAGGTATTATTGGGGGGGGGAAGAAAGCTGAGTATTTCGAGAGGCTTCGTTGGGAGTGCCCTCTCAGATATGAGCAAGGGTTGAGCATTTTTGCAGGTATGCATGTCCGTGGAAGATAGAGGTCGACATATATAGGAGTCTCCCTAACAACAAGTAGTAATGCTATTCATTTACCTTTCTTGGTCGTAGTAATGTAGTGGGAGTTGCAAGCTTCACGTGTTTTAACTTTGTTAGAGCGCTTTGAAAAAGTGGTCTGTGGTATCTGGAAAGCTAATGTTGCATGTGAAAATTGCAGACAAGCTTTATCCAAGGAAATATGGCTCTCAAAGTTCGGAGAGTGGTGCCTCTTCAGTTTTCGAATAAGCAATCATATCAGGGATCTGACTCTCGAGATTCAGTTAATGGTGCCTCTTCAATTTTTGAGAAAACAATCCTGTTGGGAGTCTGACTCTTGAGATTCGGAGAGCAGTGTCTCTTCGATTTTTGAGAAAGTAATCATGTTGGGAGTCCGGCTCTCGAGATTTGGAGAGTGGTGCCTCTTCGATTTTTTAGCAAGCAATCTTGTTGGGAGTGTTTTCTCGAATGTGAGTAAAAGTTGGGCATTTTTGCCAGTCTGCCTTGCCACAGAGCACGGAGGTTGACACACATTGGGACTTTCTAGTTATCAAACAGTGGTGCTGTTCCTTTACCCTTTTGGGTAATAGTAGGGTAGCTGAACCATCAAAATTTATGTGTTTAAACTTTGTCAGAGATCTTTGGCAAAGTTATATGTGGTACTCGATGAGCTAATGTTGCGTGTGGAAAGTGGTGCCTCTTTGGAATTCGGAAAGTAATGCCTCTTCGATTCTTGAACCAACGGCCTTTTTGCCCTTTCTTTTATAAGGGCACCAATTGTGTGCAAGAAGTACTGATAAGCTCATATTTATATATATTTTACATCAAATTCACTTGTCTTTTCTTAGTTAGTTCTTTATATTTTTTAGTTATTTACTTTGTTTTTGTGTTTTGTGGGATTTGTCAACCAAATAAAAGAAAAAGAGCACAAGTAGGATTTTTAGTAACAAATTCGTCAAAACTGCCTGTGCAGATCAGCTGACTTTGGAAGCAAGTTGCGAATAGCTCAGAATGAATTAGAGAATGAACCTTATATTCTTGGAAATCTACGGATGTCTATTTTCTGGAGCATTTCGCGGATTGTTAATATCATTTGTCTAGAAAAAGTTATGGCCGTTTTAGCACTGAAATGTTACCAAAAGGCTGAGCAGTTTGTAACTGCAATGAAAGCAATAAAACCAATAAATTTAGCAGCCAAAACTGATGCAGCCAAGAACAAGTCAGCTGACACTTATTCAAAAATAAAAGGGAATGGAATTGAAGATTAGGATTAAGAGGGAGTAATTAGCATAAAGACTACCTAAAGAGTTACAATTGTTTTACCACATTTCCTCTCACTTATTGTCATCACTAAATGACTATTAGTGGGTGAGTTAAGGAGAAGAAAATGATGCAGTAAGAATTGGTTTAAAAACAGCGTTGGGGAAGGAAGGAAAGAGGAGGAGGCCTCGGTTGATTTCTTTCGGTTCTATCTTCTCAAACTCATGTATATCTTTTGTTTTTATTTAAGGATTGTGTGTAACTAATTTTTTAGTAGTTAGGGGTTGTTTTGAAGCCTCGAATATGATTGCAAGTTTGTTATGACATTTCGTTTGAATTACTTTTATGAATGGATGAAAATTGGTTCACTACTTGTCTCATTGATGAATTCTTTATTTGTTTTCTATGGATGCATACTTAGTAAGCATATCTAGGATTCTAATGCTATGAATATGTGTGTGCCTGCCCTTGTTGAATGAAGACCTACATATGTTCTAGAGTAGTACTTGTTAATTGCGATTAACATGTGAACCAATTTCTAGGATAAGTAAGACAACCCCAGTACTTACGATGCCTTGTGATGATTCAAACTCTTTTCATTCTTAATGATTCCTACTTGTTAAATCTATGAACACGTCATTCTAGATTGCATGCTAGGGACTAAATTAAGTTGAAAACGTCATTCTCTTAACATACTACCTAAGAAAGAGTAATAGGTTGAGTTCTAACATTAAGCCAACTTGAGCATCTTCATCCGGAAATAAAAGGAATTTGAATGAAACATAACATGTTTGCATGATTAGTTGGTGGTGGATAGCAATTCCCCTAACTCGTTTTTCTTAATATGTGAACTACTTAAAATATGTTTATGTCCTATTTTTGTTTGATTTAATTTAAATATCAAATCTAATCCAAAAATCCCAAAAATTTGTAGAAGTGTAGCTCTGTGTGTCTAGTTTCTGCATATAAAATTTCGTAGAATTTAGATAAGTTTAAGTCGGTCTAATAGTTATTTTTCGGTGGCTGGTCAGTAGGGACAGCAACCAATTGTTGTGACATTTTAAGTAGTTAGATAAAACAATCTTCTGCGGGAAAGACCCTTATTTTCATATGCTACAATTGACAAATCTTAGTGTTAATAAGGAAAATCAATAGGACATTTGTGTGATACTTTGTGGTGTGCTTTTAATCATATCAAGTACATTCAGAGAGTTATTGCTTGTAGGAATTTTCCCCTTACTTCAGAGATTTATTGCACCTCATTTCTCCTTCATCATTTATGAAAATGTCTGGCCCATCTGACCGTCGTTTTGACTTGAACTTTGGTGAAGAGGCAGCTATGCCTTCTCAAGACAACATATAACGACCATCATTCTTATCCCCTACTGGTCCTCTTACCATTGGGGACTCTGTGATGAAGAATGATATGACAGCTGCGGTGGTGGCTAGGAACCTTCTCACTCCCAAAGATAACAAACTACTTTCCAAACGGTCTGATGAGTTGGCTGTTAAAGATTCTCTGGCTCTCAGTGTTCAATGTGCAGGTTATGTATCTAATATGGCCCAACTCCTATTTGCTCGAACCCGCCAAGTTGAATCATTGGCGGCTGAAGTGATAAGTCTCAAACAGGAAATTAGATGTCTCAAGCATGAGAATAAACAATTGCACAGGCTCGCACATGACTATGCTACAAACATGAAGAGGAAGCTCGACCAGCTGCAGGAATCTGATGGTCAGATATTACTTGATCATCAGAGGTTTGTGGGTTTGTTCCAAAGACATTTATTGCCTTCGTCTTCTAGGGCTGTACCGCGTAATGAAGCTCCAAATGATCAACATTCGGTGCCTCATCCTTCTGAGGTTCTGCCTAGTACTGAGGCTTCAAATAATCACCCTCTGGTGCCTCCTTTTTCTGGGGCTCTGCCGACTGCTGAGACTTCTCCTAAGCAACCTTTGTGAAGGCTCCATCTTGTTTGTTTATTTTGATTCATGTATATATACATATTTGTAACTTATCGGAGATATCAATAAACAAGCTTTGCTTCATTTCAACGTATTGTGTTAAATACACCAAGGCCTTCTTCACTAAATTCTTTGAATTTTTCCTTTTGTTGAAGCTTGTATGTTGAAGCTTTGTGAGTGAAACATGTAGGTTGAGGTAGTGCTCCCTTAATTTCTCAAGTGTGGAAAACTTCTCATTTGGAGACTTGAAAAATCCAAGTTACTGAGTGGTCGTGAGACTTCTGAGTATCAAGGTGCAATAGCATATGGTAGGAGTCCTCCAAGTCTCCGATCAAGGGAGTTGACGAATAAGGCATTTCCTTTCTAAGTGGTAGCCTAAAACTCCTTCTTCATATATATTTGTTATGAAAGTTGTTATGCCCAAAGAAGAAGAGGCCTAGGCAATTTTTTTTTTTTGATTTTTTTTGTTGAAATTTCGAATTTTTGAATTTCCGAATTTTTTAATTTTCGAACTTTCGAAAAATAAAATAAAATATATATTTTAAAGCTTTGTAGGTGAAGCTTTTGTGTTGAAGCTTTGTAAGTGAAGCTTTAAGGTTGAAGCTGTGTTGGGCACCATGAATTGATTTTGCTTCACACTATCTTGATCAAGATAGTGTGAAGCTTTTGTGTTGAAGTTTTGGAGGTGAAGTTTTTGTGGGTCAAGCTTTTGTGGGTCAAGCTTTTGTAGGTGAAGCTTTTGTGGGTCAAGATTTTGTAGGTGAAACTGTTGTGGGTCAAGCTTTTATGGGTGAAACTTTTGTGGGTAAAGCTTTTGTAGGTCAAGCTTTTGTGGGTGAAGCTTTTGTGGGTGAAGCTTTTGTGGGTCAAGCTTTTATAGGTGAAGCTGTTGTGGGTCAATCTTTTATGGGTGAAGCTTTTGTGGGTGAAGCTTTTGTAAGTCAAGCTTTGTTGGGCACCATGAATTAATTTTGCTTCACACTATCTTGATCAAGATAGTGTGAAGTTTTTGTGGGTGAAGCTTTTGTGTTGAAGTTTTGTAGGTGAAGCTTTTGTGGGTCAAGTTTTTGTCGGTCAAGCTTTTGTAGGTGAAGCTTTTGTGGGTTAAGCTTTTGTAGGTGAAGCTTTCATGGGTCAAGCTTTCATGGGTCAAGCTTTTATGGGTCTAGCTTTTATAGGTCAAGCTTTTGTGGGTCAAGCTTTTGTGGGTCAAGCTTTTGTGGGTCAAGCTTTTATAGGTTAAGCTTTTGTGGGTCAAGCTTTTGTAGGTCAAGCTTTTATGGGTGAAGCTTTTGTGTTGAAGCTTTTATGGGTGAAGCTTTTATGGGTGAAGCTTTGGAGTTGAAGCTTTGTGAGTGAAGCTTTGGAGTTGAAGCTTTTGTTGGGTACCATGAATTGATTTTGGTTCACACTATCTTGATCAAGATAGTGTGAAGCTTTTGAGAATTTGTAGTTATCCTCCATTGATGAAGCTTTTGTGTTGAAGCTTTTGTGGGTGAAGTTTTTGTGTTGAAGCTTTGTAGGTGAAGCTTTGGAGTTGAAGCTTTGGAGTTGAAGCTTTTGTTGGGTACCATGAATTGATTTTGCTTCACACTATCTTGATCAAGATAATGTGAAGCTTTTGAGAATTTGTAGTTGTCCTCCATTGATGAAGTTTTTGTGTTAAAGCTTTTGTGTTGAAGCTTTGTAGGTGAAGCTTTAAGGTTGAAGCTTTGTTGGGCACCATGAATTGATTTTGCTTCACAGTATCTTGATCAAGATAGTGTGAAGCTTTTGAGAGTTGTGGTTGAACTCCTTTGATGAAGCTCTTGTTGGCACCATAAATTGGTTTTGCTTCACACTGTCTTGATCAAAAGTGTGTGAAGCTTTTGAGAGTTGTGCTTGTCCTCCATTGATGAAGCTCTTGTTGGCACAATAAATTGGTTTTGCTTCACACTGTCTTGATCAAGAGTGTGTGAAGTTTTTTAGAGTTGTGATTGTCCTCCATTGATGAAGCTCTTGTTGGCACCATAAATTGGTTTTGTTTTACATTGTCTTGATCAAGAGTGTGTGAAGCTTTTGAGAATTGTAGTTGCCCTTCATTGATGAAGCTCTTGTTGGCACCATAAATTGGTTTTGCTTCACACTGTCTTGATCAAAAGTGTGTCAAGCTTTTGAGAATTGTGGTTGCCCTCCATTGATGAAGCTCTTGTTGGCACCATAAATTGGTTTTGCTTCACATTGTCTTGATCAAGAGTGTGTGAAGCTTTCTACTAGTTGTAGTGTTTGCATTGTTACAGAGGGGAAATGTTTGAAGCAGATGCAAGAAAGCTGAATAGCTTGATCTTCGTATGCCATGCACTGAAGTTACTATTGGCCTGCAATAAGACTTTGTTGGTGACTATAACTCTTGTTGGGCATAAGTGCTCCCCTAGTTGAGTTGTCAATATTGGGGATTTTTGATTATTTTTGAATGCTAGGAGTTCACATGTACATGTTGTACCACTCGTCTTCTGGTAGGTGGAATGAATGGTGGGTTGCTTTCATCACTTGGTTGGTTGTACGAAGGTGAGTTCCTTCTTCTCTTGGTTGGTGGCATGAATGGTAAGTTGCCAAATGATATTAGAGTACGGGTTGTACATTTCATCATCTGGTTGGTGGCATGAAAGAGAGTACAGGTTGTACATTTCATCACCTGGTTAGTAGCATGAAGATGAGTTCCTTCTTCACCTGGTTGGTGGCATGAGTGGCAAGTTGCCAAATGATATTAGAGTACGGGTTGTACATTTCATCACTTGGTTGGTGGCATGAAGAAGAGTACAGGTTGTACATTTCATCATCTGGTTGGTGGCATGTATGGCAAGTTGCCAAATGATATTAGAGTACGGGTTGTACATTTCATCACTTGGTTGGTGGCATGAAGAAGAGTACAGGTTGTACATTTCATCATCTGGTTGGTGGCATGTATGGCAAGTTGCCAAATGATATTAGAGTACGGGTTGTACATTTAATCACCTGGTTTGTGGCATGAAGAAGAGTACGGGTTGTACATTTCATCACCTAGTTTGTGGCATGGAGATGAGTTCCTTCTTCACATTTCATCACCTGGTTAGTGAGAATAAGGGCAAGGTGTCTAGGCACATTGTAGCAAGTGTCGAATGACACAAAATATGTTGAACCCTTTTAAAGCACAGTTGGCTTATGTATGAATGTGTTGAAATGTATGATTGAACAAATATACTGTGAAGCTGTTCGTTTATTTGTATAGTCTTGTTGACATATACTTAGACTTTGTTTCATGTTGGAAGCATTCATGTTGAAACCTTTGAACCCGAGTGTTTCATTGCTAAGAATGTAAGAGGATTAGGATCAAGTTGTCTAAATCACCTTTTTATTGAATTCATGCCAAATAGTCTTCGTTACATAGGATGCCGAACGGCTGAAGCTTAACACTTGTACAATGTAAGTTTACTTGTAATAATACTTCAAGTGATCAGCGTTCCATGGATGGCCAAGGGTCTTGCCATCAGAGTTTCTAAGCTTGTAGGAGTCAGGGTGACTGATGCCAACAACTTCAAACGGTCCATCCCAGCTTGGACTAAGTGTTCATTCACTTGGAATTCTGTTGCAGAGTAATCTTTTCTTCAATACCCAGTCCCCCACTTTGAAAAAACGAGGTTTGACCCTTGAGTCATAGTAGTTGGAGATGCGCTGCTTGTAGGCGACATTCCTCAAGTGAGCCTGGTTTCTGTGTTCCTCGACTATATCTAAGTTGAGGGTAAGTTGTTTGTCATTTTCGCTTTGCACGTAGTTTTGGACTCGGAACGTTGCTTGCTCAAGCTCAACTGGGATAACTGCCTCTGTACCAAAGGCAAGTGAGAATGAGGTTTCTCCCGTTGATGTCCGATACAAAGTGCGGTATGACCAAAAAACTTGGGGTACAAATTCTGGCCAACAACCTTTAGCCTTGTCCAAGCTGGTTTTCAAAGTTCGCTTGATTATTTTGTTGATGGCTTCAACTTGTCCATTAGACTGGGGATGAGCTGGGGAGGCAAAACATAAGTTGATGTAGAACTTAGAGTAGAACATCATGAACTTATTGTTGTCGAACTGTCGCCCGTTGTCAGTGACTATCGCATTGGGAATGCCGAATTTGCAAAGGATGTTCTTCCATACGAAGTCTTCTATTTTTACCTCAGTAATGGTTGCCAAGGGTTCTACTTCGGCCCACTTTGTGAAGTAGTCAACTACAACGATTGCATAGTGAACCTTGCCCTTCCCTGCAGGTATTGGGCCGATCAAATCAAGTCCCCATTGGGCGAAAGGCCAAGGGCTGATCATAGGAGTGAGCGGCTCGGGAGGGGAGTGAGGGATAGTTGTGTAGCGTTGACACTTATCACATGAACGGGATATTCTGATGGCATCTTGGTGGAGTGTTGGCCAATAATATCCTTGGCGAAAAGCCTTGTGTGCTAGGGATCGAGATCCAGCATGATCTCTGCAGATTCCTTCATGTATTTCCCGAATGAGAGTTTCTGCCTCTGCGGGCGTAAGGCATCTTAGGTATGGTAGGTTAAAACCCCGCTTGTAGAGTTGGTCATTAATGATCAAGTAATTGGTAACCTTGTATCGAATCTGCTTAGCTTTGACTTTGTCATTTGGACGGGTGTCATGAGCAAGGAATCTATAAATCAGGGTAATCCAACTATCTCATTGTTGTAAGTTGCACACTTCCGCAGCCATGGTGCTTGGTACTGCCAAAAATTCGACCTGAATTTTCCTCTCAATCTTGTCTTCCACCGCTAAGGCGAGGTGAGTTAAAGCATCTGCATGACTGTTTGCCGCTTGAGGAATTTGGGTGATCTGGTAGTGGAAGTGCTTGAGCAACAATTGTGTTTGTGCTAGATATGCTGCCATGAAGCTATCCTTAACGTCAAAGTTATTGGTGACTTGGTTAACCACCGATTGGGAGTCACTGAAGATATTAATTCGTTTAACCCCAAGGTGTTTGGCCAACCGTAAGCCTGCTAGGAGGGCTTCATATTCGGCCTTATTGTTCAACGCCTTGAATTTGAAACGAAGAGCATACTTCATCGCCACTTTATCAGGGGTCGTAAGGATTAGTCCTGCTCCACAACCCTGTTGGTTGGACGAGCCATCAACATATAAACTCCATGTTGGGGCTGTTGGTTCTATTTTCTGAGCTTCCGAGGGTAATGAAACCACTTCTTTAAGCGTAGAACCAATGTCAACAGGATATGTGAAGTCGACGATGAAGTCTACCACTGCTTGGCCATTCTCAGCTGGCTTTGGTTGGTAGAAGATGTCAAACTCACCCAACGATATTGCCCATTTGATTATTCGCCCGGAAGTGTCAGGACTTTGGAGTATCTGTCGAAGAGGATGATTGGTAAGCACGATGATGGAGTGTGCTTGGAAGTAAGGGCGAAGTTTTCGAGCAGACATGACCAATGCTAGAGCCAATTTCTCAATGTTGGAGTATCGTGTCTCCGCTTCTTGTAAGGCCTTGCTAACGTAGTAAACAGGTCACTCGACATTACCATCATTTCGAATGAGAACGGAACTTACTGCTGAAGCCGATACCGACAGATAGATAATGAGAGTGTCACCAACCTCAGGTTTGGAGAGCAAAGAGACTTTACTCATGTAGTCTTTGAGGTTCTTGAATGCCTTAGCACATTTATCAGTCCATGTAATGTACTTCTTACTTCCCTTAAGTGCTTTGAAGAAAGGAGCACATATGTCGGTGACCTTAGAGATGAACCTAGTTAAGGTTGCCACCTTGCCAATAAGGTTGTGGATATCTTTTGAAGTTACCGATTCCTTCATGTCGAGGATTGCTTTGATCTTCTCGGGATTAGCCTCAATGCCTCGTTGGCTTATCATGAAGCCTAAGAATTTTCCAGAGCCTACACCGAAGGCACATTTGTTGGGGTTCAACCTCATTCGATACCTCTTCAGAATGGTGAAAGTTTCAGATAGGTTGATGATGTGTTGGTCAACATGTTTGCTCTTGACTAGCATATCATCAACGTAAACTTCCATGCTCTTCCCAATCTGTTTGGCGAACATTGAATTGACCAGTCTCTGATAGGTTGCTCCTGCATTCTTTAGGCCGAATGGCATGACTTTATAGCAATATAGTTCCCTGTCAGTAGTGAATGCTGTGTGTTCTTGGTCTGGAGGGTTCATGAGGATTTGGTTGTATCCTGAGTAAGCATCCATGAAGCTCAGGAGTTCATACCCTGCCGTAAAGTCTATAAGTCTGTCTATAAGAGGAAGATGAAAGCTATCCTTCGGGCATCCTTTGTTTAGGTCGGTGTAATCGACACAAATTCTCCACAAGACCTTTTAGAGCAGGAGACTTTCCTTGGTTGAATTCTTCTTAACAATGACAACATTTGCTACCCATGTTGGATAATTGACTTCGCGGACGAAGCCTATGCCTTTGAGTTTTTCAACTTCTGCCTTCATTGCCTCGTACCGTTCAGCGTCATAAGATCTTCGCTTCTGTCTCACTGGCTTGGTCTTGGGGTCAATACTTAAGCGATGACAGATTATATCGGCAGAGATGCCTGGCATGTCCTCGTATGACCAGGCGAAGACCTTAGTGTTCTCTTGCAAAAAAGAGATCAATGTCAACCGAATGGGTGGTGACAAGGTGGTACCAATCTTCACCATGCGATCCGGATAATCTTTTGAGATATAGACCTTCTCTAACTCTTCAGTGGGTTGTGCTTGCTGGGTGAAAGAGTCATCTTGAGGATCGTCTGGTTGATTGTTGCAACCGTGAAGATCCAAGTTGGCTTCGTCTGGGCTAGTCTTTATGACTTGGTCATGTATAGAAAAGGTTTCCTTGAGCACAGGCAGGTGCTGTTGCTTGATCGAAGCGTTGTAACATGATCTTGCACTTAGTTGATCTCCTCTTATGTAACCATTGCCATAGGGGGTTGGAAATTTCATCAACAACATATGTGTGGATACCATGGCCTTGAGATCTTTGATGTCTGTGCGTCCGAATATGACATTGTATGCCGTTGGGCAATCAATCACCAGGAAGTTAGTGGTAATGGTAGTTATGTAAGGGTTTGTACCAATGGTGAAAGGTAAGTGTATGCTCCCCAAAGGTTGCACGATATCACCGGAGAAGCTTATCAGATGGGAAATCAAGTGGTCGAGCAAGTGTTCAGCTACATTAAGTGTCCTGAAAGCTTCAGCAAACATGATATTGACCGAAGCCCCCGTGTCTACCAGGATTCGTCGTACTTCAATGTTGGCTATGTGAGCTTCCACGATCAGTGGGTCATTGTGAAGGTAAATGATACCTCTTTCTTCCTCAGGGTAGAAACATATTGGATCCCAGTTAGGCTTTTGATACTTACCTCCCCTGATGTCTTCCACGTGAAACACTTAGTGGCCAAACCTTAAAGCTCGTTCACTATTTTTCATGGCCCTATTGGAAGATTTAGATATGGGTGTGCCACCACTTATGGAGTATATCACATTTACCTGGCGTTGGTTACGGTTACCCTTTGGATGATGAAGGAGAAATTGATAAATTTTTCCTTCATGTGCCAAAGCTTCAAAATGATCACGAAGGGTGATACACTTCTCGCCATCATGGCCGTTATGCTCGTGGTAGCAATAAAACCGTGTATGTGTTCTTCGTGGGCTTGTAATCCGGGTGCCTCAGCTTTGGCTTTGGTATCAAGTGTGCTATGCTGGGGTAAATAGCCACGCATGTTGCGTTCAAATGTGTGTATGCCTCATACCTCGGGGTAGGGGATATCCTGACACGTGCTTGACCCACTGTGTTGACTGCCTGGGATCGGGGATTATCATGGCGATACCCTTAGTTATCGCAGTAGTGTCCTTTACTCCTTTTACTAAAATGAGACTGGTGAGGATGAAAATCTTTCCTTTTGCCCTGAGATTGATATGTCTGTTGACTTGGCAGAGTATTAAGTAAGGCAGGGGGAGGCACCGCTGCCATTTGAAAGGTCGAAGTCTTCTCATTTAGTTGGATCTGGCTTCCACTCCCTACTTGCTGATAAGGGGTGGTTGTGGGGGGTTTCCCTTGATATGTCATTGCCTCGACGGAGGCATGATTGTAAGCATGTGCCATCACCTCATAGTAAGTCTTCCAAGTGTTGGCATTGATCATGTACTTGAAGAAATAATCACGTAGGCCTATCGTGAAGGCCTTGAGGGCGGTCTTTTCATCTGCCTCAGCGCAGCGAGAATACTCATGGCTGAAACGACCAGCATACTCTCGTAGTGACTCGTCCGGCTTCTGGCGAATAGTGTACAAGTCATCTGCAGAATGCAAGCGATCGGTCTGGAAGATGTGTTGAGAGATAAACAGTTTCCTCAGTTCCTCAAATCAGTCTACTGTCTCAGGTGGAAGACGGCAATACCAGTTTAGAGCTCCGCCAGAGAGGGTGGAGTGGAAGAGAAGACATCGTTCTTCGTCGGTGTGCATCCGATATGCCATGGTGGACTCAAAGAGGTTAAGGTGTTCAATTGGGTCCTCTCTTCCAGTATAGAGTTGTAAACCAAGCTTTTGTTTTATCTTCGCTTGAAGGGGGTGTCGATGATCCTCCTTGTGAGAGGGCCAGGCCTGGGTTGGTTCAAGTCAGGTATCTCGGCCTGACGTTCGGCCTTCAACTTGTTTACTTCCTCAAGGAGCTGTAGGACAATGGGGTCTTGAGTGGAGTCATGTACCATTGGGATTTTCTTTCGTAAGTCTCCATCGCCTCTTGGAAGTAGGAAAGTTTGAGCAAGGGTGTGTGATTTTTCCTTCGACTTGTCGTACTGACTTCTAGGGCGAGTCTGTCGGAATACCTCAGAGTCCCCTGTACCTTCATGTTCCTCTAGGACATGTCGTTCCTTCCCTAGATTGGCAGCTGGCCTGGGTCGTGGGAGGGGACCGAGTCTTTCAGAAATCCTTGGGTCATTGATCTTTGAGCATATGTGGAGAGGATTCTCTCGACGTTGCTTTAGGAAGTCTCGGCAGTCACGATAAACGGCTTTCGATCCTTTCAACCCTTTTGCAAGGAGGTGTCTTCCTCCACTTCTCCTGCTTCGGGTTAAAGCAGCTGGGTTAAGAGAAGTCTCATGTTAATTAATGTTTTGTTGATTAGCTCGCTCCTCATCAGAGATACCCATATCGAATGAAGGTGGCCCTCGGTGTTGGGGGCACCCAGATGATGGTTGATGTCCACAGGGGCAACAAGCTCGCGTGTTTGAGTACGTATAGTTTCATGGAGCGTCTCAAATAGCTTCTGATACTGCTCCTGGATGACCTCATTCTTCATTGCTATCTTATTGTTTTGAGCTTCTAGCTCATCAACTTTAGCTTGAAGAGTAACCCTCTTACCTTCCTTCTTTCGTTGCTTCGCACTAGGTGCAATAAGGGTGTCATTCTGTGTGTTGTGGCTTCCTTCGCTGCCCATGTTGGAGAGAGATGCTTGGTCAAAAGAGAGTGTACGAATGGTGGAAACCAGCTTGGCAAAGCTGAAGAGAGTGAGAATAAGTGTCGTTCCCACAGACGGTACCAAATGTTGGTGCACAAAATCAGTAAGGACTTTGGTACAACAGAAAGTGTTAAGTTTGTGACATTCGCTAAATTGCTAAGTGGTAGCTCAAAACTCTTTCTTCATATATATTTTTTATGAAAGATGTTAGGCCCAAAGAAGATGAGGCATAGGCAATTTTTTTTTCGATTTTTTTTTTTCGAAATTTCGAATTTTTGAATTTTTGAATTTTTGAATTTTTGAATTTTTGAATTTTCGAATTTCCGAATTTTTGAATTTTCGAATTTCTGAAAAAAAAATTAAATATATATATATATATATTTTAAAGCTTTGTAGGTGAAGCTTTGATGTTGAAGCTTTGTAGGTGAAGCTTTGAGGTTGAAGCTCTTGTTGGCACCATAAATTGGTTTTACTTCACACTGTCTTGATCGAGAGTGTGTGAAGGTTTTGAGAATTGTGGTTGCCCTCCATTGATGAAGATCTTGTTGGCACCATAAATTGGTTTTGCTTCACACTGTCTTGATCAAGAGTGTGTGAAGCTTTTGAGAATTGTGGTTGCCCTCCATTGATGAAGCTCTTGTTGGCACTATAAATTGGTTTTGCTTCACACTGTCTTGATCAAGAGTGTGTGAAGCTTTCTACGAGTTGTAGTGTTTGCATTCCCACAGACGGCGCCAAATGTTGATGCACAAAATCAGTAAGGACTTTGGTACAACAGAAAGTGTTAAGTTTGTGACCTTCGCTAAATTACTCCGGTCACTAGTGTGGATAAATATGTAAATGGATAAGGACAAGGAAGCAAACACAAGATGTATGTGGTTCACCCAGATTGGCTACGTCCACGGAGTAGAGGAGTTCTCATTAATTGTGAAGGGTTTACACAAGTACATAGGTTCAAGCTCTTCTTTAGTGAGTACTAGTGAATGATTTAGTACAAATGATATTAGAAAATATTGTGAGAGAATGATCTCTATTTATAGAAGAGAGTTTCTAATTTCATTCTAACATTGACACGTGTCGCGCTATGATTGGCTTCTGATGTTGACACGTGTCGTGCTATGATTGGCTTCTGATGTCGACACGTGTCGCACTGTGATTGGTCTCCTGGTTGGAGGGAAACTTTTCTGGGTCCTTGACAGTATAACGTTGACCGGTGCTCAGTAGTTTCGGGATTGGTCAAGTATGGTACAAACAAAGTGTTAAGTCTAACAATTCGTTATTCATATAAATTAAGGGTAGTTATGTCTATTTAAGTGAGATTTTGAATATATATGAAAGTTTTTATAAAAAATGACATTTTTGAAATTAAGGGTTAATTTTTTGTTATATTTGATAAATTCCCATGGACAGTGTGGTCCAAATAGTAACTGTGACCCATACAGTAATTATAACTTCCCCTGCCTCTGTCTGCCTGGATTTGAACCCAAGTTCCCCCGGGATTGGTCTCTGAGAGTTGGAGGGGGTGGATGCCTGAGAAAATCGGGAGCGTCTATATGCCAAAAAGGGGATGGGTTTCTCAGGGTGGCACGCGTGAAGGTACCCGATTCATCTTGGGCACGTGTGAATATGAGTTTGAGTCTGAAAGGGTGTGAGCAAGAGTGCAGGAAGAATTGTTCTTGCACGGCATACACAAATGCAGACGAAAGGGATGGAGGGAAGGGTTGTGTGACGTGGTACGGGGACTTGATAGACACAAGAACTTTTTCAAATGTTGGGCAGGACTTGTATGTACGAGTAGATGCAGCTACTCTAGGTAGTCACTTTATTTTTACTACTCACAATATTTTGTATTCTACACTTTCTATCAGAATTTATCTACTACAAGATAAATCTTGTTGGATAATACGTAGTTGCATGTTGATTGACCGGTTGTACTTTAACCTGATCCGCCTATCTACTTACATCCCACAATTATCTCGCACATGAGAAACCCCCATATTTTTCCTTCATTTTTTATAGTGATTTGCTACTATTTACAGTTCACAACTGTTGAATTCTTTGGATTTTTATTTTTATTTTATATTCTTGTAGCTCAATTTGCAAATGGTTCTGTAATTGGCAAGAAGGCAAGGCTGGCAATTTCACTAGTATCCGCTCTTGTGATCCTTGTCCTAGTATTCCTTTTGTGTTGGTTGATAAGGAGAAAGAGGAAAGGTAAATAATTCTCTCTCTGTCGTAATTAGCATCCCTCTTGTGTCCGTCTTCTATTACATCAACACTACATTAATAAACTACCATGTTGCAGTTGACCCTCTACCACAGTGGTGGAGATGATAGTGTTGCCCTTGCACCACGACGTGGGTTCGAACTCCGTCGGCTCCTTAATTTAACATCTAATCTACAAATCTATCGTTTGACCAAAAAAAAAAAAAAAACTATTATGGTCACTAATGTTAGTTGAACAAAATGAGATGGGTAAAAGACTTATTAGGGGCTACTGGATGTACTATGAGGCCTTTTACTCACTATATTATGTAAAACTAATGCCAACTGTTATTGTAAGTTTTCTTGTAGTGCTCGCGCAATACTGATTGTTAATGACCAAAATGCTATAACGTTGCATTGCTTGTTATGTATTTCATGACAGCAGGGAGGCAGAGAAAAAAAATATGTTTTTCATGGAAGATAGAACAGATCTTGATGATCAAAGTGAAATAAACTCAGAATTACCATTCTTTGATCTAACAACCATCGCAGCGGCCACGGACAATTTCTCTGTAGCAAACAAACTTGGGAAAGGAGGTTTTGGCTCAATCTATAAGGTAGTTAGCCTCCTATACTTTTCCGAATCATGCATAACTTCAGGTTAACCTAGAAGTTTACAACAAACATGATAATTCATGTTTGAAGCCTTTAAAAATGAACTGTAACATAAGTACTTGGATTATAATTTCAGGGTGTACTTCATAATGGGAAGGAAGTAGCGGTGAAACGACTATCGAAGCATTCTGGTCAAGGAATTGTTGGGTTTAAGAATGAAGTTAAGATAATTGTGAAACTCCAACACAGGAACCTTGTCAAGATTATAGGTTGTTGCGTTGAAGATGAAGAGAAGAAGCTAATCTACGTATACGTACCAAACAAAAGTTTGGACTCTTTTATTTTTGGTACTTCTTCTTACTTTTTTTCTTTTTAATTTCATTTTGAAACTAAAGTTAACAAGAATTTATTTGGTCTCAACTTCTTTCTTATCCAAATGAAACGAAAAGAAATCTTTTAGATTGGACAAAACGCTTTGAGATTATTTGTGGGATTGCTAGAGGAATTTTATATCTTCACCAAGATTCGAGATTAAGGATTATCCATAGAGATCTAAAGGCCAGTAATGTTCTACTTGATGCATCTATGAGCCCCAAAATAGCAGATTTTGGTATGGCAAGAATATTTATGGGGGACCAATGTGAAGCAAATACACATCGTGTGGTCGGAACATAGTAAGTTAATTAAATTTCACCAAAATTGAAGATAAGAGTTGGCTAGAGCTTACCAAAATAGTAGGTTAATAGTTCCAACTTCAGAGTAAAAACCTCACCTTTATCTTTTTATACTGTTGCAGTAGTTATATATCACCAGAGTATGCAATAGAAGGAAATTTTTTCAGTCAAATCTGATGTGTACAGTTTTGACGTTTTACTGCTAGAAATCTTAACTGGCAGAAGGAATTCGAGTTGCTACGACAAAAAATATCCCCACTCAAATTTGGTTGGATATGTAAGTTAACTATAGCCTATTTGCGAAGAGAGATTTTCCCCCAAGTTTATCCCCTACTTTAATCACGCTTGGTTGATTTTTTCTTTAACTGTTTTA
The DNA here is from genome assembly GCA_035220775.1 of Malus fusca. Lineage (NCBI taxonomy): Eukaryota > Viridiplantae > Streptophyta > Magnoliopsida > Rosales > Rosaceae > Malus > Malus fusca. The sequence goes on from CM069068.1 coordinate 38,819,467, forward strand.
GGTTTGGAACTTGTGGAGAGAAGGCAAAGCCTTGGAAATCGTTTATTCATCAATGGGCGAATCGTACCATGTCAACGAAGTTGTGAGATGCATCCAAATTGCCCTCTTGTGTGTGCAAGAGTTTGCTGCTGACCGGTCGGCGGTTGTTTTCATGCTAGGTAACGAGGTAGCAGTTCCTTCCCCAAAACAGCCTGCATTTTTGTTGAGGAGTTGTACTAGTGGAGATCCATCAACGGTGTGACATGTACAGAAATAGAAGCTTGCTAAAGAAAGGCCTAGGATATCCAACATGTTCTATATATTATCCCTTTGCAAGCTGCTCCTAGTAAGTACATACATACATACATACATACATACATATACATACATATACATACATATACATCTAGGAACTATACCTGATATTGTCAATGAAGAACAAAAATTTGAATTTCAAACAGACAGTAGTCTTGATTTTTCTGAATGGAACATTCCAAAAATATCTTCAAAAAATATTTACAAAAAGAAATGGGCATTAGCCTCTTTTAAAACCGAACATCATGTTAAGACAGTTGAACAAGCTTATGCTCTTAGCAAAGATCATGAGACTTGCCAGTTGTTCACCCCAGAACAAATTAATTCCCATAGGAAAGATGGTCACAATTATATCCATATAGGATTAGTGCAGATTGCAGCTAAACCTTTAACCCGTAGAGGCCTTAATACCTCTATTCTTTTGTGTCTCCGAGATGCTAGATTCACTGACTTCAGTGATAGTATTCTTGGTATGGTGGAATCCAGTCTTTGCAATGGACCTATCCATTTTGACTGTTTTCCAGATCTCACAATAAGTCTATCCGACCCACATATGTTGAAAGCACTTACCTTAAACATCAAAACTTCGGGATATAAAGTCCTTGAAGGAACACAACCTTTGGCTTTAATTTATCGTATTTATTATAAAGTCACTGGCACCAACATGAACTTTCAGGCTCTAACCAAGAGTCTGAAGGATCACACTCTCTTGATTCAAACCAATCAAGAGAACGCAAATATTAAGGTACCCAAAACCATTAGGTGGTCAGACATTCGTCTCCCTTCAGATTGGTGTTTGATAAATGAAAGTCGGCCAGTAGCCATCCAAAATAGTTTAGTAAACTTAGACAACATAGAACAATATTTTGATGGGACTGTCAAGATTAATTTTGATCGTCCTGCCAGAAGATCTTGTGAGTCAGTTCACTCACAACGGTCATTTGCTTCCAGTAGGAATTCTTTTTCTGGATCTATGCCAACCGATAGGCTAGGTCAGGATCAAGAATTGATAAACTCCTTAGCCAATAGGAAACTAAAATCAGTAGACACAGGCTCGTCAGTCACACAACAAGAGTTAATAAACGACCTTTTAAATTTTAAACTTCAGTCACTTTAGACAAAAGCTTAAGTTGTCCATCCAGTGTATCAACCTCCTACTATTCCTACTAAGGAAGAACAGACTTCCCCCTCTGCTTCTGATATTGATGCAGAACAAGTCCATCATCATCAGTTGTTGGTTTTAACCAGAAAAGAACCTTTTAAATATGATCGTAAAAAACTCAATAGAGACATAGAAGCCCCTGAAAATGTCCCTAGACGAAACATCTTCAGAAGTAAGTACACTACTGAAGAAAAACTTGAGATCCACCGAGCTTGGAAGGATTTCATGCAAACCCACAGACTTGAGATATTTTTCTTCGACTTTGTAGAAAAACATTATGAGTCTGAAAAACAACTAAAGGTAATCACCAAAGAAAACTGGACTAAAGAAGACAAGACAATTGTCTCCTCCAGTCATCCTCCTCAAGAGACCATTCTCATCACTAAGGGTACTACCCAAATTCCTGCAACTCCTTTTAAGATTCCTAAGGAAGATTTAGGAGTAGCTAAACCTATCATTGAACAAAATAATTTTACCAATCAAAGTCTCCACACTATTGGTAAACAATTAGATAAAATTGAAACAAAAATTGACAGCTTGTCAATCAAACCTCTTAATAAAGAAACACCCCTCCTAAGTTTCAAAGAATCACCTTCTTTGAAAACTTCAACATCTATTAAGATAGAACAAATGCTTAATAAGCTAGAAAAAGATAAATCAGTTCGTGTGATTAATAATCCACATGGATCTGATTATACTTCCCAAACACAAGATTCAGAAGATGAAAGTATTTCCTCTATCCAAAAGATGGAAGAAGCCTTTCAGAGTCTTGAGTTAAAACGTCTTAACGTAAAAAGAACAAACCCCACTTCTTTAACAAAGAACTGGTATTCCAGACCAACACCTCCCGATCTTCAATTTGAAGAACGGAATTTCCAGTCTCAATTCACTGTATCCGCTGATAAACTCTATGAATGGAATATAGATGGTTTGTCAGAACAAGAGTTACTAGACAAACTCCAACATATCTCTATGGTAGCTAATAGCTATATGACCAACCATAATATGAGTCAACCCCAGACTGTCGACCTCTTGGTCACTGGATTCACGGGAATGCTACATTCCTGGTGGGAGAAACACCTCTCCGAAGAATCCAGAAATCTAATAAGAAATGCCGTAAAGCAAGATGAAGAAGGATTACCCATATTTGACGAACATCTAGGATGTGGTGTCCCAGATGCAGTCAATACTTTGCTTTACACAATCATACAACATTTCATAGGAATCCCTTCAAACATCACCTCCAGAATTCATGACCAACTAAGTAATTTAAGGTGCCCAACCTTAAGTGACTTTAGATGGTATAAGGATGTTTTCATGTCTAGAGTTATGCTCAGAGATGATAGCAACCAACCATTCTGGAAAGAAAAATTTATAAATGGATTACCAAACCTCTTCGCTCATAAAATAAGGAATACCTTAATAAACGAAGGTGGCATCATACCTTATGATGATCTTACTTATGGATACATAATAAGTACCATACAGAAGGAAGGTTTAAAAATGTGCATAGATATGAAAATATCTAAGCAAGCGCAGTCAGATAAGGCAATAGCCAAATATGAATTAGGAACTTTCTGTGAGCAATATGGTCTACCACCCATAGCTCCCTCCAACTTAAAGAAAAAATCACATAATTTTAAATCAAAAGTTTATAAACCCCAGAAAGGATTTTCCAAATATCATAAAAGAAAGTTTGTTAAACCAAACCCATTTTATGAAAACCCCAGAACCAAACATTGGAAAGGAAAGAGGAAATCCTCTGGAAAATTCCATTCTAAAGACAATAGTCATAAAGGAAAATGCTACAAATGTGGCAAAGAAGGCCATTACGCTAATAAGTGTAAGGTCAAGAAAACCATAAGTCAGTTGAAGATTTCTGAGGAAGAAAAACTTCAACTTATCCAGGTCTTAGAACTTCAAAATACCGACAGTAGTCACTCATCCGAAGATGATATTGGTTCTACCTCATCATCTTCCTTCCACTCTGCCTCTAGCAAACAGTCAGCTCACAACATTAAAATAGGATGCACTGACACTTGTTGTAAGAGAATATCGGTCTTAACCAAACAAGAAGAACAGGAAGAATTACTTTTAGAACTAATAAGTAAGGTAGAGGACCCTGAGCTTAAGAAGTTTTACCTCAAAAAGCTTAGAAATTTGGTTTCCCAGCAAGATGTAGGCACTAGCCAACCACAAATCCAGAAACCACAAATCTCTCTTAGTACTACTTTGGCTAAGTTTAGCAAACCTAAGAAAGACATTACGGTCAGTGACCTACATAAAGAAATTAATAAAATAAAAGAAGAGATTAAGTTCTTAAAGTCCGAAAATCTAGATGTCCGTACCCAACTCCATAGAGTTAATACCCATCTAAACCCAGACTTAGGACTTAGCAATTCCTCCTCTTCTAGCCATTCTTCTGAGTCAGAATCTGACAATTCTTCAAAACATCTAGTTTTGAATCTTCTTCATAAGATTAGGATCCATAAATGGTATTCTAAAATAACGATAGTAATCGAAGATTTTCGTTTAGAAACAATAGCATTAATAGATTCAGGAGCAGACTTGAATTGTATTCAAGAAGGATTAATTCCCACTAGGAAACGTACTTTGAATAGAAAGCTCTTTGTTTTGTAGGAAACGTACTTTGTTCCAACGACATGATATGTATTTGCTTCATTTCGTCTCCTCTGAATATCCTAGCCATACCAAAATCTGCAATTTTGGGATTCATATCGGCATCCAATAGAACATTGCTTGCCTTTAGTCTCTATGGATGATTCTTAATCTTGAATCCTTGATGAAGATATAGGATCCCTCTCGCAACCCCGTACATAATATCAAAGCGGTTTGCCCAATCTAATAAAAGCATGAAAGTATTCCCTTGGGAATCTGGTGGGAAAATATTCTTCATAAAGAAGGCCTTAGGAATCTAATAAAAGTATTCTTCATGAAAGTATTCCCTTGGGAATCTAATAAAAGCATCAAAGCTGAAGGCCTTAGCCAAAATCCTCATGAAGGAATTGCAAGAAGAAGAAGATAGCTCAGACTCTGACAATTCTTCAGACGCTTCATCAAATGCAGTAGCAACCCAATGGAATATTTTCCCGCCAGATTCCCAAGATCCGTATGATTTTTAAATTATTTGGTTTTAACCTGTATTTCTTTTAGAATACTTTCATGTAATTTAGACTGGTACAAACCGCTTTTATTAGATTGGGCAAACCGCTTTGATATTATGTACGGGGTTGCGAGAGGGATCCTATATCTTCATCAAGGATTCAAGATTAAGAATCATCCATAGAGACTAAAGGCAAGCAATGTTCTATTGGATGCCGATATGAATCCCAAAATTGCAGATTTTGGTATGGCTAGGATATTCAGAGGAGACGAAATTAAGCAAATACATATCATGTCGTTGGAACAAAGTACGTTTCCTACAAAACAAAGAGCTTTCTATTCGAAGTTGTAATGTCTACATGTTTATTCCGTGCGGTAACTCTAAGCTTGATAATCACTTTCCTTTCCGCTTCTCTTGCAGTGATTATATGTCGCCTGAGTATTCAATGGAAAGACTTTTCAGTAAAGTCCGATGTGTATAGCTTTGACGTGCTACTACTTGAAATCATTGCTGACAGTAAAACTAGTTATTACAATGAGAGATACCCTGACATAAATTTGGTTGGACATGTAAGTTGGCTAGCGTATTTGCAAAGAATGATCATAAACTTAGTCTCTAATTAATTCATGCTAACTTGACTATATATATATATATGTGTGTGTGTGTGTGTGTGTGTAAATTCTTTTAGGTATGGAACTGGTGGAGAGAAGGCGATGCCCTGGAAATCATTGATTCATCTCTGGGTGAATCGTACCATGTCAATAAGTTGTGAGATGCATCCAAACTGCCCTCTTGTGTGTGCACGAATATGCCACTGACCGGCCAACATTGTCCGCGGACGTTTTCATGCTAGGCAACGAGCTAGGTAGCAGTTCCTTCCCCAAAACAGCTGCAATTTTATTGAGGATGAGTCGTACTATTGGAGCTAATTCTATAAATGATGTCACATGTACAGACGTCGAAGGTCGTTAAGCATCATAAATAGAAGCTCTAAAGTTGTGTTAAACTAGCAAGTAATTAATGTATAAAACTATTTTAGCTACTCGGTTTAAAATTTTATCTCCAATAACACTATCTATTTTAACAAACTTTGAATGTTTTAATATTAACAATTCAAACACAACCCACTTATTTTTTAAACCCATCTTCTGTCTCTTCATTTTCTCCTTGATCATGGATCCACCTTTGAGTTTTATTTTATTTTTAATATTTAGTTGATGAACATTTGTTATAGAGACATTTTATAGAGTCTATTGGAGATATTATTTTTAAATTTAGCACTTTAAAATAAAATTTTGGTTGTTTAAAGCATCTTTTGGAGGAGAAATTTTTCAGCTTGTCGAGAACACGGTTCGGTACCCAAGTGTCATAATATGGGTTGTTGAATACATGAAAAGAAAAAATTTCAACTACTTGTATTACAACATTTTGTGTATTGAACCCTGATCCCGATACACTAAAAAATTTGTTATCTTTGAGAAGCATGTGGCCTAGGATTTAGAGTTTAGGAATGCACTTTACGCTACAACAACATTTACTAGCTAGCGTGGCAGCTTGCAAAACATTATATATTAATCGCATTGTTATTGCGTGAAGAAAGGATTATCAAATTTTACTTAAACATGCGTTTTAAAATGAAAGTAAAATGAAGCTTATCAACGGTAGAACTCATAAAATATAAAAAAATAAAAAAAAAACTTCCCCATTTTTTTCCCGATAACTATGAAGCACAGTTGCAGCCGCCAACAGTTTCTTTATCAATTGAAGTGTGGAGGAAGTTAGAATTATTGGTTTCAAAATATACAAACCGTCACCACCATTTGATCAAACTGCTGCAGAAAAAGAGTTGAACAGTCTCAAATGCGTTATGTGGGAAAGGTTTCAACTGCCAAGGTTTCCAATGAGATACTGCCAAAGTGGTGGCCCATTTTTGAAGATACATCATCTAATCTCACCCTTTTTATGTTCATATGCCACGATTGACGTTTTCATAAATCTGCACAAATAAAACTAATTAATAAAAATAAAAATAAAAATACTAAATAGATAATAAGCGGTATATATGTTACACAGTCTGCTGCACTTTTGTTGTTTATTTCGTGTCCTTGTAATTCTTACTTCGATCAAAAGTTCATCATAGGTCTATATGCGTAAGGTTGTGTTATCCACACATATTTTTAACCTCTCACACGCCTCTCTCATTTTCTGATCGTCGGATCGAATGAACTACAGAAGATCAATGAACAGAAATTAACAAATGATGTTTAAGGGGTAAAATAAAAAAAAGTATATAAATAGCAGGACATAACCCCAATTGAAATAAGTAGCGGTGTAGAACTTTGTCAATTTTAAAGTTGGATCTCGTTTTGTATTTCAGATGATCCTACACGTTCACGCGTCCTCCGTTACCTTTAAAAATTGCATTTTGCAACTCTTTTTACAACTCTCCAGAGGAACAAGAAAACTCCATCCAGTTAGTACACGCCAGTTTAGATTATGGTTGAGATGTTTCTTTCAGGGTATCTTTTTACAACTACTCCCAGGGTGGACCTAAATCTGATCGAGTCCAGCTTGTAGCATTTAAAATCTCAGCAACCCCAAAAGCATATCAATTTCATCTTATTATACCAAATTATTGCACTTCAAGTCCTCATTGAATTTTTTTTTTTTTTAAATCAAACCATGAACTCTACTAAATGGGTTGCGCAGATGAAAAATATATTGCTTATCTTCCAGCTATTTGTTCTTCCCTCTTGCATTTTTTCCTTTGACACCATCACCCTAAACAAACCCATCAAAGACGGGGACGTTTTAACCTCCAGCAAGAAATTCTTCGCACTAGGGTTCTTCAGCCCTGGCAATTCTCCGAACCGCTATGTTGGAATTTGGTACAACAAAGTTCCGGAGCAAACCATCGTTTGGGTTGCAAATAGAAACAACCCTGTCACTAATACCTCTGGACTCCTAGCAGTGATTAGTCATGGAGGCCTTGTGATCTATGGGAATGAGAAAAGTACCCCTCTCTGGTCTGCTAATGTCACCGCCTCTTCTCCAAACAATTCCGTGATAGCCAAGCTTTTGGATACAGGAAATCTTGTTGTGGTTGAAAATAATGGTAAGGTGCTTTGGCAAGGTTTTGATTATCCCTCGAATACACTACTGCCTTTTATGAAAATTGGGCTGGACCGGCGGTCCGGGTTGAACCGGTTCCTCACATCTTGGAAGTCCCAAGATGACCCGGGAATCGGAAATTGCTCGTACCGGATAGAGCCAAGTGAAAGTCCGCAGCTGTTCTTATACAAGGGTCAGACTCCATTTTGGCGGGGCGGATCTTGGACCGGTGAGAGATGGTCCGGGGTGCCGGTAATGACAAAAAATTTCATCTTCAATGTTACTTTTGTGAACAATGAAGATGAGGTATCCGTCATGTATAGTATTGTTGATGAATCAATCTTCTCAAAAATGGTGATCGATGAATCAGGAATTGTTGAACGGTCCACGTGGCACGATCAAGTGCATCAATGGGTCAAGTTTTGGTCCGCCCCGGTAGAGCAGTGTGATTTTTACGGAAAGTGTGGTCCGAACAGCAATTGTGACCCATATATTGCGGATGAGTTTGAGTGCAATTGCCTACCTGGATTCGAACCCAAGTTGCAACATGAGTGGTACTTGAGAGACGGTTCGGGAGGGTGCGTGAGGCGAAACGGATCATCTGTTTGCCAAAACGGGGAAGGGTTCGTGAAGTTGGAACGTGTGAAGGTGCCGTACTCGTCTGCGACACGTGTGAACATGAGTATGAGTCTGAAAGCATGTCAAGAAGAATGCCTGAGAAATTGTTCTTGCATGGCATACGCAAATGCAGATGAAAGGCAGGGAGGGAATGGGTGTGTACATTGGCATGGGGACTTGATGGACACAAGGACTTATTCGGATACGGGCCAAGATTTATATGTGCGAGTTGATGCAATTGTTTTAGGTATATTTTCCTTATCAATTTATTGTCTTTCTTTTCTTTTCGTTATCAATAAATCCTCCCGTCGAAGTTTCATAAAAAAAAAATCTTCATTCTTTTATTTCAGTAAAAATTTTGAGGAATTATTAAGATTGGGAGCCGTACTTTTGTTAACATTCTAAAATATCATTTGGCACTCATCTCTTGCCAAATAATAAAAGTGAATTGTTCCATCAAGAGTGCAAAATGACTTTTTTTTAAATACTAATTTTTCTATAAAAAAATTCAGAAATTTCAATAAACACTAAAATTGAGTTCTTATGTTCTTTGGAGCTTTTTATAATGTTTTTTAAATATAAAAAAAAATGCTTGTATCTCTGCAGCTCAATATGCAAAGAAATCAAATGGTTCTTTTGGCAAGAAGAGGAAGCTGGAAGTTTCACTAATAAGTGGTCTAGTGTTCCTTCTCTTGCTTTCCCTTGCATGTTGGTTGGTGATGAGGAAGAGAAAAGGTAAACAAATTTCCTTTTACTACGTTGCCCTCTTATCATCATAATTATTTAATAAGTCAGTAGGTAAATTAGATATTGTATTAGTTCTAATAATTTAAGAACTCACCATTATCTGTTTATGTACTTTTTTCACAGGTAGGAGAAGTCAGGATAAGTTTTCATTCAATGTGACCACAACACCATCCTACTGGGAAGATTCTCCTGCTAGAACAGATATTGATGAAAGCAGAATAAATTCAGACTTACCATTCTTTGAACTAAGTACCATAGCTAAAGCCACAAACAATTTCTCTTTCAACAACAAGCTTGGAACAGGCGGTTTCGGCTCCGTTTATAAGGTAAGTAGTTGCCCTCAGATAATGTCTCAAATAGTATATCAGACTTTGGATGGACATTTTGAGACTCATTTTTTAGCCATTTGCACTTCAAACCAATTATTTTAAAAAAAAAATCGTGCACTCGACGTTGGAGTGCATGAAGATATAAAAGGGTGAAAACAACATATCAAGAGCTCCATGCCAATAAAGACTAAGAAGGTTGATTCCATAATAAATTCCATTAGGGCCTCTGTTGTAAAATCCATACCTAATCATTAATCGAGAAGTGATGGGAATTGTTTTGTTAATTTCTACTTTTCACAATCATTTTAGATACAATTTTTAAATATTGGGATCTTTCTTTATTATAATCGTGTATCTTCTTCACTTGGAATACACTAGCCAAAACATGTTTATGTATATGCATTGAGTTTTACTCCTTTGTCAAAGTATAAATGCAATTTCAAGGGGATGATATATATAGAGCTAGGAATATGTTGATAACTTTCTTTGAAGAAAAGTGCATTATAAGTTGAATAATTTGGATTATAATTTCAGGGTGTGCTATATAATGGAAATGAGATAGCAGTGAAAAGACTAGCCAAGAATTCTGGCCAAGGAATTGGAGAGTTCAAGAATGAAGTGCTGCTGATTTCAAAGCTCCAACACAGGAACCTTGTGAGGATTATAGGTTGTTGCGTTCAAGATGAAGAGAAGATGCTGATCTATGAATACTTGCCAAATGGAAGTCTTGACTTTTTCATTTTTGGTATGTCTTCTTTTTACTTTTGTATCTTCATTTTATACAAGAGATATTAGGGGAGAGAGAATCGAACTGTGCATGATTGAATTCTCTTAACCAAATAAATTACAAGCCCTTTGCTGTTTACCTGTGTTTCTAAAATTGTCGGTTAAAACCTTTAACCAAGCAAGAATACAATCTAATTTACTTTGCTTACCTTTCTAGATGAAGCAAAACGGGCGTTTTTGGATTGGACAAGACGCTTTGAGATCATTTGTGGGATTGCTAGAGGGATCTTATATCTTCATCAGGATTCAAGATTAAAAATCATCCATAGAGATTTAAAGGCCAGCAATGTTCTGTTGGATTCTGCTATGAATCCCAAGATTTCTGATTTTGGTATGGCTAGGATATTTGGCGCTGAACAAATTGAAGCAAATACAAACCGTGTGGTTGGGACATAGTAAGTTTCCTTCAAAAACTGAAAGTATAACTATTTTTTACAATTTCATTCCTCTGTCACAAGGCCACAAACTTGAGTACAACTTTTGTTGATTAGTACATAAAGAAGATGTGATAATTAATCACTATTCTTTGTTGCTTTAGTGGTTATATGTCACCAGAGTATGCAATGGAAGGACTTTTTTCAGTAAAGTCTGATGTGTATAGCTTCGGCGTTTTACTGCTAGAAATTGTCAGCGGCAGAAAGAACACCGGTTACTACCATGATAATCCTGACTCAAACTTAGTTGGACATGTAAGCATAACATTAAGATGTTACCAAACTTCCCTCCTTCTGTTTCTATAACTTGATGACTAATTTGTAAATGGTTTTCAGGTTTGGGACTTGTGGAAGGAAAGTAGTGCGTTGGAAATTATTGATTCGTCTCTGGGAGAATCATACCCTGTCAGTGAAGTTCTAAGATGCATTCAAATTGCACTCTTGTGTGTGCAAGAACATGCAACAGATCGTCCACTCATGTCAGCAGTGGTTTTCATGTTGGGTAATGATGCAGCACTTCCTTCACCAAGGCAACCTGGATTTTTGTTGAAGAGAACTTATCATGCTAGTGGAGATCCATCAGCCAGTACTGAAGGAGCTTACTCTATGAACGATGTGACCTGTACAGAAGTAGAAGCTCGCTAAGGGGAGAATCAGATGTATAATCGGAAGACTATACCATTCAATTGAGAGCATGATCACGTGATGAGTGACATAAAAAAAGAGGATATGCAAATTATAACTATAAATTTAAGTTCTATATTTACAACACTCATCATCTACGTTGTTATAAAAAAAACTATAAATGATGTGATTTGTAGTAAGTTGATGCTCTAGGCTCTTCAATTTGAAAAGTACTCATGAAGAGTATTCATCGAAATAAAATAACTAGTTCTCAAAACGTTATAAATTTTTTGACAAAAGAATTCCGAAAAAAAAAATCACATGTTATACTTCCTTTGAGAAGCTAAGATATGCAATGTGACGTGCAAGTTATCCTGGTTCAAAACCTAGCTAGCTAACATTTTAATTGAGCGTCTTTGAGCATCACCAACGCATGATATATCATTAAATGAATTTAATTTTTGAGATTCGTAAATAATGTAATTAAATCAAGCTCATCTAAGAAGTGGTACCTAAACATGTGGTGAGCAAATCTTCACTCGTCTCTCTCTCTCTCTCTCTCTCTCTCTCTCTCTCTCTCTCTCTCTCTCATGGTCTCTTAGTGGACTGGGAAGTTAAGCTTTGAACGTAGCATTTAAAACCCCAGCTACCTCCACCACGTCAAATCTCAGGTCATTTAGTTATTTCTCAAATATTGAACTCACAAAAACTCCTCAGAAAGCACATATGGACTCTACGAAATGTGTGATTATCCATGTATTGCTTATCTTCCAAATCCTTGCTGAATCAAAGACGGCGACGTTTTACTCTCCAGCAAGAAGATCTTCGCCCTAGGGTTCTTCAGCCCGGGCAGTTCTCCGAACCGGTATGTTAGAGTCGGGTACAACAAAGTCCCAGGGAAAACCGTCGGGTGGGTTGCCAAGTGCCAACAGAGACAACCCTATCTATCACTGGGACTGGACAAGTCATGGCGGTTAGCGGAGAGCATGGATGCCTTGTTGTTTATGATAAGGACCAAAATACCCGTATCTGGTCTGCTAACGTTACCATCTCTTCTCCCAATAGTTCCATCACAGCCAAGCTTTTGGATACGGGAAATCTTCTTGTGCTTGAAAACAATGGCAGTAGTAGCGAAACGTTGCTGTGGCAGGGCTTTGGTTATCCCACAAATACTATGCTTCCGTTTATGAAACTTGGGTTGAACCGGCGATCCGGAAAGTTTCGGTTCCTGACATCTTGGAATCTGAAGATGACCCGGGAATTGGGAGTTGTTCATATCGGATTGACCCAGGCGGTTTTCCTCAAATGTTTTTACAAGGGTCCAACTCCGTGGTGGCGCTGGAACTTGGACCGGTGAGAGATGGGCCGGTTTGCACCAAATGACAATTGATTTCATCTTCAATCCTAGTTTTGTGAACAACGAAGATGAGTTATCCGATGTGTTTGGCTAATTAAAGGATGAATCAATCTACTTTGCAAGAATGGTGATTGATGAATCAGGAACCATTGAAGGGTCCATGTGGCACGATCAAGCGCGTCGATGGGACAAGTTTTGGTCCGCCCCGGTTGAGCTGTGTGATTTCTATGGGAAGTGCGGTCCAAACAGCAACTGCGACCCGACCAATGCCCATGAGTTTGAGTGCACGTGCCTACCCGGGTTCGAACCCAAGTTGCAAAATGAATGGAACTTGAGAGATGGGTCGGGAGGGTGTGTAAGGAGAAAAGGACTGTTCGTTTGCCAAAATGGGCAACGGTTTGTCAAGGTGGCACGTGTAAACAGGCCGGTCCTGAGATTTTGGGAGTTATGTGTGAGACTTTAATAGAGGCCCTTAAATTGTATAGAATTTTCGTTGCTATGTTTTATTTTACATTTTAATTTTTATGATTATGTATGAATTGAGATATATATATATATATATATAATAAATATATAAAAAAAACTAACAAACAAACAAATTTAGATGTGGTGGACCGGTGGTTAGGTACTTATTTGCATCCCTATGTTTTTGAGTTCAAAACTCTTTATTTATAAATACAAAAAAAAAAAAAAAAAAAACCCTTAAAAGGTCTAACATTATAGTTGCTATGTTTTCTTTTACATTTTTAATCATAAAAAATGATAATATAAAAGAAAACAAAATTTCTTGGTGTGGTAGCTAGGTGCCTATTTGCCTCCCCTAAGTTTTTGGGTTCAAAACACCATGTTTTTTTCCAAAAAAAAAAAACACCATGCTTTTAAATACCAAAAAAATAATTAAAATAAAACACTAAACCATGCTTTTAGATACCAAAATAATTAAAAATAAAACACACAAAAAACCCACCACTGGCAAGACTCGAACCCAATTCCTAGATCAGGGATAATACGCTCAAGAGAACAATTTAGCATATCATTGCACGTTTAAATTTATATATGAAAAATATAGGTAAGTAAAATCGTAAATCGGGGCCCTTCCGAATTTGGGGACCCTGTGCGATGGCACCACTTGCACACCCTTAAGGCCGGCACTGCGTGTAAAGGTGCCGAATGCTTCTACGGCACGTGTGAACATGAGTATGAGCTTGAAAGAGTGTTATGAAGAGTGTTTGAGGAATTGTTCTTGCATGGCATATTCGAATGCAGATTGATAGGTGGGGAGGGAGGGAGTGCGCGACATGGCATGGGGATTTGATGGACACAAGGACTTATTTGGATGCAAACCAAGAACTATATGTGCGAGTTGATGCAGTTGTTCTAGGTCATGTTTTCCCTTATCAGTTTACCTTCTTTCTTTTGTTTCTGCCAAATATGTGAGGAATTGAAAATTGATTAAGATTAGTTCAATTATTTAAATTACACGTAGATGAAACCCGATAGAAATTTTTATTTATTTAAAAAAGAAACTGGAGGAATACTAAACCTACAATAATAAGCCTTTTATAACCCTTGCGGTTTAGTGGCCTTTTGTAACCCTTGCGCCTGAGGGAGGATGTGTGCATGTGTGAAGACCCTTTCTTTGTCTTAAAGCTTTGTATTTATATGCCTCTCCATGTCTTGATTGAAACATGATTTGTATTGATTTTGGACTTGATTAATTGACGAAAGAACCAAAACTTAATTTGAACTTGATTAATTGACTAAAGAACCAAGACTTGATTTAAAATTATTTAATTAACGAAAGAACAAAGACTTAATTTGAATAAGTAATGCCAAATAGGCTTGTAGTTCGGTTGCTCACGAGTCGAGCATTCGCCCAAAGTCTCGTGTTTGAATTTGGCCCCCTCCCCCTAGTTTACACAAATTACTGTAGATTTTCCAGACTCCATAGAATCACTCTACATAATTGGCCTTTATCTTATCTTATGTGTATAGAATCACTCTACATAACTGCATTAGAATATAGAAGAAAACATTCAACGATCACCCCCAAGGTCTAAAAAATTAAGCACGGATTGCGTCTCATTCTATACAAAAGAATAAATTTGTGTTTTTTAGGTGATAAAACCAAAATATTAATCGCATTTAGACCAGAGCGTTCACATTTGATGATGCATTTGTTTTTTCAAACAAGTATGGACGGAGAATTTAAGGTCTACCTAATCATGTTTACCTGAATTCATTTGATCAAAGTCTTCTCAGGGCGAAAATTTTCAGTGTCTCGAAAGCACGGCCTGGTACACTAAGTGTATTAACATAATTGGTTGGAATTTTTCTTTTTTAAGTTTTCAACCAATTATATTATTACACATCGTGTACTGATCGTGTTTGCAATAAACTAAATAATTCTCTTCTTGTAGAGTTTGAGATTTGTTAAACACGTAATTGGATAGTCTTAGAACTCGTTTAAGAAGTGTTTTTAAATGATTGAAAGAACTTTTGGAGAAATGTTTTTAGGTTCCAAAAGTACTTGAAGTGCTTCATTCAAGAAACACGTAACTTGTGCTTTTTGCAGGTGATGATTGATTTAGATGAATTTTTAAAAACTTCAACCATTTACTAAGAATTTGTTTCAAAAAATTCTTTAAAAACTTCAGTCATTTAAAAATACTTTCCAAACAAATTCTTACGACAATTTGTCTGTGACTAATTTAAGAGATGAAAAAGATATATTTAATTATAGTGGCCCAAAATCCTTTCCAAACGTAATTAGAGGACTTTGTCAACGTTAATGTGAGATTTGTGCCTTCAATTATGGTGTGAAAGTGGCGTGGACAATCGGTCACGTGACATAGGAGGAAGGAAACACGTGTGTTCCAAGTGGCAATTGTTTTTGGCCAGCAATGTTGACTCTGAGAGGGGCATTTAAGTAATTCAAGTCAAAGTAAAGGTGGTAGTTGATTCCATTCTTCAACTGTTGGGTAACAGGTGAGGTTTTCCCGTGACTGTGATTATAAAAGCAGAGAACCGTTAAAATAATGAAGGAAAAAAGGGACATTGACTCCTTTTGGTAAGTAACCGACACCACATCATCTTTAAAATAAAAAAGATTGATATTAAATAGATGACGTTTTACGGTAGTGGTAAATAAAAAATAATGTTTATGCACTATTTGATCTCCTGTGGTTTTTTTCCTTTAACAACTAATAATTTAACCAACTAGGCATTGTGGACATGTGATCTCAAAATCATGTCAATTTTCAATTCGAGGAAAAAAAAACTTACATAAAATGAGAATGCAACTGTTTACGGTAAAACTCACATGATAGTGCACGATTAGTTTGGCATGTTGATTAATAGTAGAAATCCTTATGCGGTTCAAGAGTTTGCGAATGAGGGAAATCTCGTTAGAACCCATCATAACAAAATATTTTAGGTCAATCAAGTATTTTAACGTTTTTAACTTCTTTATGTGACCGTTTAAAGAGATAAATTTACTTACAACATGGATATAGTTGTCAAATAACCTTAACTAATTATCCATCGTTATGCGTTTCAAAATTTACTTACACACTATTATCTGTTATAACGTCTTTATCAACCCTAAGTGATTGACTTCAGATAGGGTCATTATAGGATTGGTATACCCAACTTTCGTCTTGGGACACCCGTTGATTTTAGTTAAAGGTAAAAAGACTCTTATATCCATATATAAAATGGTTTAATGATTTCTTAAGAAAAACAATTATTTTCAATTGGATGGAAGTTGTCGAAGCAAAGAAAAAAGGCCTTTGAAGGCAGAAATGAGGAAGGCGTAAGGGCAATTTCGTTAATTACAATTGTTTTTCCTTTTTGGGCCTGAAAAAAATGGGTATTAATGTGTTTATTAGATTTGTGAGTGTAGGTAGGATTTGGTGGTGAAAGTCTCTGTTTGTCTCTCTCTCCTCTCTCTCTCTCTCCTCCGGCTCGAATTCTGGAAGCCTCAAAGACACTTCCATCCATTAGCACCCGAAAACCTTGTAAACCCTTTTCTTCCCTTTCATTTCTTTGCTGATTGACGCGAGCGAGTTGATAAATGGCGACTCAGTTCCCGGTCGATTTCAAGTGCCCGATTTCGCTCGAAATTATGTCCGACCCGGTTATACTCTCTTCGGGTCACACCTTTGATCGGGCCTCCATCCAACGCTGGCTCGACGCCGGCCACCGCACCTGCCCAATTTCCAAACTGCCCCTCCCCGACCACCCTTCCCTCATCCCCAACCACTCCCTCCGCAGCCTGATTTCCACTTATACCCTTCTCTCCCCTGCCAAATTACAACACCAGTACCACCACCACCACCACCAATACCATCACCACCGCCAGCAGCGCCACTCCCAGCCCCAAACCCCTGTCTCGACGCTTACCTCCCCGGCTTCAACCCTCGAGTCCAAGCTCGACTCGCTCGACCAGCTCACTCGCCTCTCCAAGCGCGACGCCGCCTTCCGCGCCAAGCTCACCGAGTCCGGCGCCGTTTCCGCCGTCCTCAAGTGCGTTGACTCGGAAGAGCCCCGCCTCCAGGAAAAGGCGCTGACTTTGCTGCTCAATGTTAGCTTGGACGACGATAACAAAGTGGGTCTTGTCGCCGAGGGAGCAATCGCTCGAATCGTGGAGGTGCTCCAAGGTGGGTCCCCCAACAGCCGCGCCGTGGCGGCGACGATGTTGACTAGCTTGGCGGTGGTGGAGGTCAACAAGGCCACAATCGGGGCATACCCGTATGCAATTCGGGCTCTGGTTTCGCTTCTCAGGGACGGCAAGAGTCGAGAGCAGAAGGAGGCGGCGACGGCGCTTTACACCATCTGTTTGTTCCCGGATAACCGGCGGCGGGCGGTGGAATGTGGGGCGGTGTCGTTTTTGATCCGAATTGCTGAATCGGGCCTCGAACGGGCGGTTGAAGTTCTCGGTCTTTTGGCGAAGTGCAAGGAAGGTAGAGAAGAGATGGAGAGGTTTAATGGATGTGTGGGGATTTTAGTGAGGGTTTTAGAGAATGGGAGCTCCAGGGGAGTTCAGTATGCCCTGCTCACATTGAATTCGCTTTGTTCTTACAGCGAACGGATGCGTGTGGAAGCGAAAAATGAAAGGGCTTTATCACTTTGTGTAGGTTTGGTTGAAGATGACAATGAAGGGATTAGAAAAAATTCTTCTAATTTGGTTCAGGTTCTCAGTGGGAACCATTCCATGAGCTGAACTGCGAATGGAAGTCGAAGAAATGATCGATTTTGCGGGTTAGAATGGTTGGCATCAGTGGAGGTGAGTTGCGTTTTTGGTTTATTGTTTCTCCTTCTGTTGGGATAGTTTTATGTACAAAAGAAAAGGGATTAGATTTTTGTTGGGATATGGTTCTTTGTTTCTTGTACATTCGAAATAAAAAATAGCACACAGATGAGCTGGATTTCTGTTGTTGATGTATGTATTATGAAAGTTTCAAATTGGTAATCTGAATTGTAAGTTGCCTCAGCTTATAGAATTTTTTCGGTTTCCCGGAAATGAATTCCTCTGTCCTATCTTTAGATACTTCCGTGGCATCTCATAGTTTCTGAATACTGTCTACCTATGTATCTTTTGTGCCATTAACTTATAACTCGAGAGTCCGTTTATAGTATGAAATCATATCCACATGAATTAGATCCAACGGTGATTTGTATTAATTTGATTTATGTTAGGATTGTGTAAAGGTAAGAAAAGTTCGGTCAATGACATCTTTTTAGTAAAGATGAGATCAAGAAGGATACAAAAGGAAAGTATTGTACAAGTTTTCCTATGCAACCTTCTTGGTTGTATATTGATTGTAATTGTGATGATCAGAAACTTTTATGTTTCTCGTATGTGTTTATGTAAGAACACTTTCATATTTCTGATCACAGGCCCTTCAGATTGTTCTCGTGCCTTTACTCTTGAGAGCAATAAATGGCTGAGAAGTTATTTCTCTTAGGATGCTTCTTACCTAAGCTCAGTTTCAGTAGCTTCTTAGTTCGTACTCATGCATAAATGAAGAAACTGAGGGCTCGGGTCTTTGTATGCTTTACGCCTCACATGATTCTTAATTTCTTATGGGTGTTTATTTGTTAGACAAATTTTTTCGTATCGTCAGTTTTTCATTTTGGAGTACTATTCTTATATTGGTAGTCTGTGTCCCAAGGCAGCTCTGTTATGTATCATAAACCGCTGCTTTCATATTCATTCTGAAGACTACCACCAGTTGACTTTAATTCTGGTGTGTATATGACGTAATTAAACGCTGATTCTAGTTCTTGTTGTTTTTGAGAAGCCGTTTTAGAAGGCATATACGTGAAAGTTATCTATGTATTGTGTTGTCTCTTTGGAACTTACCTCTTTCTTTTCAACTTTGTTTCTGAAAAATATAAAGATTTGATGCATAATTTGAGAGATTTGCTCTGCTGTAGGCTTAAGCCATAATATGTCTGCCTGACTCATGAACATAGGGAGGCTCTTTCGTCGTATTTTGTATGGGGGATACATACTTGGAATGTAGAGTACGTGGGTGCGTATTGTAAAAGAGCTACCTGATTTTGAATACTAGGAACTCCATGCGCTGCATTTTCTTCTAACGTCAAGGGTATTTCTCGTTAGGAAGTTTGTATTCGGTCCTTTTACTGTAATGTAACTGTATTCTTGTTAACATATGAAAGTTATTGTGTCAAACTTGTTGGGTTCTTTGTTATCGTTTATAGTTGAGGCATAGGCAATGATCTTTTCTTATAGCTGTTGCTGTGGTGGGTTTGCTCAAGTAATTCACATCCTGTACCACTTGCTGCTATGTGTTTTGATTAATTTTGATGGTTCTGCTCGACTTATGTGTCTTGATATACCCGTTGCGTTGCAATATTGAAGATCGGTGATTCAGCATGTTTGAGCCTGCAGATCTTTCCTGTGAAGTTCAATAGTTAATACACGTCGTTGCTTGAATTGTTTTCAGCCCTTTAGGGTACGCAACAATGAAGGCTTCTTGTGTATCCGTCTTGAGCATGAATTCAGTCGTGCTGAAATCAGTGCAATGGAGAGCAAGTATTGAAAAGTTTACGTGACCATCTTTTAAGGGTATTTTTGTCAAACCAACCTCTTTAACTATCGACAGATTTTTCTTAAAATGACAAAAATGATTTACGGTGGGCAACATTAAGGACTACTTGTATCGAATATCATTGTTAAATATCAAAGTAAAGAGTTATGCCGATTTCATGAACCGTTTTGGCTAAAGAACTATCTTTTCGTATTTTTTTTTTTGGATAAAAATGTTCTTCTTTCTGGCATTTGAAGCAACACATATAAGAATAAGATATCGTTAAATTATTGAACTCATGGACAGCCGCCTCTATTTACTACTCCAAACATTATAAATATATATTTGATGGGAGCAGCCTGCAGCCGGTGCTTTTCTTTAAAAAAATTAAGAGAGTCGCTGTAGCCGGCCTTCCACTTATTCAAAATTATTGTATGTAGTGTGGGATATGTACAATTAGCTTTGTGTATTAGGGCTTGTTCCTCTCTCTCTCTCTCTCTCTCTCTTCCCCTCCGTCCTGGATATTATATGATGAAAGGGGCCATGTCATTTGGTGTGGAGTTGAAATTATTAGAAAAATGCGTAAACTGGATTAAATCGATGAGGGCATATATGGAAGGAATCATCTATGATTGGGGAACCAAGAGGAGAAGCACGCTTAAAGACAAGAGCCATCGATTCATTCTCCACAGAGAGAGAAAGAGAGAGAGAGAGAGAGCAAATTTTACAGCAAAGACACTCCCTCCCTCATCATTTAACCTTTGCCATATTTTCATGCCAAAATCATTTCGTTTTAAAAAAAAAGGATTATAGTTAACTAATTAAGATTAAGCATCCTGCATTCTAATAATTATATCATGTAGATAATTTGGGACCACTTAATACCCCTCCTAATCTTGATTTGACCTTAAAGCTTGAGGTAACTAATTTCTTGAGACATAAGATAAGATGGAGGAACATTTCATGTCAAAACTTGCCTTTAGGGCATTCAAACTCAAGCTATCGCGCCACCATCATCATATGTGATTTGACCTGCACATTAATTTGAACTGCAACAAGCATCCACACCTCCTACCTTCTCATTAACTATTGTATAGTAAGAGCAGTTCCAGCGTTGGCTGGTGCTCGGGGGAAAGGCTGGTGAACAGGGCCAGATAGCCCGACTGAAGTGCTCCAGCATGTGGGAGCCCGAGGGACAGGCTAGGCCCGAGCAACAGGGCTGTGAGGAATTACCAGCCTATGAGCCCGAGTGGATGTGACGCCAGGGCTGACGTTATCCTAGCGTCAGCCCAATTTTATATATTTTTTTCTGTCAGGCGTGTGCACCTCACCCGCGCGTGGGGGCGAGTCAGCCGACACCTTTTCAAAAGCCGGGGCCCGCGTCGCAATCTGCCGATGTTACCGTTGGGAAGCCACGTGGCTTCCCACGGTCCGTTCGATCTCAACGGCTCTTTAAATTAGACCGTCCGATTTGCAACGGTAATAAAAATAAAAATAAACGTATTTAATATCAACCGCTGGATCTGAGATCAACGGTTGATATTATTCTGCTTTATAAATAAATAAATAAAAGAAAAATAGTTTTAAAATTAAGAAAAGTTACCGTTGTGACACGTGGCACAATCTGGAGTGTTGGAATTCAATTTTTTTAAAATCTAACGGCAGAGATTAATTAGTTCAATAAAAAATTGTAAAAAATCCGAAAAAAAATCTAAATTTTTTTAAAAAAAATTGTTTTTACTTTTCTATAAATACCTTCTCATTATCATCTACCTTACACCACAATTTCATATTTTCTCAACTATTTTCAATCAAATTCCTATCTTTCTCTTAAAGTTTCAATCCAATTTTTTTCAACAAAATGACTACTGCTGCAGGTACGAATTGGTCGCTTCTTGAAGATGTTGCGTTGTGTACTACCTGGGTTGAAGTTACTCATAGTTCGCTTACGGGTAATGAGATGCAGTTGCGAGAAATGTGGAGTCTTATTCATACCAATTATCTTGAGAAAATGGGTGGGAAAAGAACCAAAGAATCGATGTCCAGTTGTTGGAAATTACTTAGCCAATCGTTTAGTATGTAGAGAGACGCCTTGGCACAAGCTAGTACTAATCTTCAAAGTGGGGAAAATTACACGGATCAGGTAACAATATATTATTTATTTGTTTGTACTATACCCAAATTTACATTATAATTATTTGTTTGTATTATTTATTTGTTACCTACTTTCATTATAACTATTTATCCGAAATTACAAATAAAATTATTTTGTATTATTTTATAACTTTTCGGATTATGACACGGCGCAAAGAGAACGATTAAAAATCTTATCCGAAATTACAAATAAAATTATTTTGTATTATTTTATAAATAAATAAAATACTAATATTTTATTGCCTATTGCCAGGGGGAGGGCTCCCACATTGGAGATGCAAAAGGCAGTTACTGTTCACTGGGTGGATTGAATAGTGAATTGCCTGGGGGAGGGCTCCCACGCTGGAACTGCTCTAAAGCCTCGTGAAAGGGAGAAACTTGCAAAAGTCTTATGTTCGTCAAGTCAACAAGCGGATTGGGTGGATTGTTCGACAAACTTATAAAAGAACGTAACTCATTGGAGTTTCAACCTAAACAGATCAAGAGACATTTAAACACAGAGTGGTGTTTTTCTTTGAGGATAGATCAAACAACCCACTTGATTTAACTGTCGGACGCAAGAATTTCTCCTGTACCGGATTGTATACTCCTTTATTCTATTAGATCGATGGATCTCGCGAAAACTAAATGCCCATTTAGTAATTTTTTTTTCTTTTTTTCTTTTTAATTTCTTCTCCATAACAAATAAAAAAATGAAAACTATATGTAACAGAAAAATCAAATGTTAATTTATAACATTATATTGCAGAATATGTCATATATAAGCCTCCAAACTCCTATCCTCCTGCATGCCTCCATCATATATTGCTTGGTAGTTTCCACCGGAGGTCCAGCTCTGAGATTTGACTGCGAACTTAAAAAACCACTTACAGACGCTTTACACTCAATCATTCCGGATAACGTTTGTATCTTTTGTATTACCGAAACTTGCATTATAAATAACCTCCACCATATCGAAAGTAGAACAATATATTTTTAAAGTACACAAAATTTGATTAATAATCTTCCAAACCATATATAACAACAAGGGAATCAGAGTTTTAATTTAAACCTGGTTGGGCGGCTCAGACTTTCTGTAACCTTTGAATCTGGGCTGATTCTTCTTCCAATTTGCAAAAGTATTGGTCGCACAATACGGGATATCCATTTTTTTAATTTGTAAATTGAATATTTAATTACTTGAAATATATTTTTCTTCTTGTTTTTTGTATTTTACTAGTTACGGGAGGCGTCTACATCTACAAAGTCAAATATCCCTAATGGGGATGGTGATTGGTTAATTCAAATCATACCTCGTGGTTTGGCCATAAGCACCTGACTTTCCCTGCAAATTATGTTTAAGTACATTGCACTCTATCTTTAAAATAATAACAATAATAATAATACATCACCCTATTATCTTTAAATTAATTACACTCAATAATAATACCATGGGGTGGCTCCGTGACTTGAAACGAATTTCAAACCTATATTTTCGTTTCATAGTGTTGGTGAATCACACAATGGAAACTAAAGAAAGCTTAAAATATCTTTGTAAGTCTTTCCGGTCACCAGCTGATCTCTTTTTTAACAAAAAAAAAGAAAGAATAATCAATTATGGGATGGTTTGTGCTAGAATGCTTGATATGGTCCAAGTCAAACCTTGTGTTTTGATCAATACGCTTTCAATCTAGCACAAAATTATGTTGAAAATGAAAATTTTGCGTGAAATATATTGACTTTTTATAGTATGAATACAAGTTAAATACGTTGACCTATGAATGAC
Organism: Malus fusca; assembly: GCA_035220775.1. NCBI lineage: Eukaryota > Viridiplantae > Streptophyta > Magnoliopsida > Rosales > Rosaceae > Malus > Malus fusca. The sequence continues at coordinate 38,843,030 of CM069068.1, forward strand.
ATATGACTTACGTCATGATGATGGAATATCCATGCGATCGGATTAAGTATGTATTTGTACAATAGCCGGAACCTAAAAATTGAAAGAAAAAAAAACTCATGTATTTGATGTAACAAGGTAGAGAATTAATTTTTGTAGGCCTCTTTTCTCTTCCATGCACATCCTCGTATATTTCTTACCTTTTTTCTTAAGAAAAAAAATGATCAGCTGGTGATTTAGCCACCACAGTCCCATCATTTTGGATGTCAGAAAAACTGACAAAGACATTTCAGACCTCTCAGATCACCATTGTGTGATTCACCACCGCAGGAATCGATCTCATATATATTTCTTACCTTTAAAGTGAATAAATCAAAGAATCATATGATGTAAATAAATGTCGATGAGCAAAAGGAGAAATATGGAAATCAATTTCCATAGGTATGTTGGAGAATACAAAGAATATTATGGGGTAGATATGTATGACATCAACAATACCGTATACATTACGTATCAAGAAAACACGATCCACTAATAATAGTTTAAGCCCTCCATTAACAAAGTCTAATAAATTTCATTAAATTAAAATTAAGGTTTTTTATACAAAGAATTAAAATTTTACAAAATTATAATTAAGGCTTATGGTGCGTTATAAATAGGGTCCCCCCCCCAAATGGTTGGTGCACCCCTGTCAAAGCGCATACGCAAAAAAGAACCAGAGAGAAAGAAAGACACTTCCATCGATGGCCACCAAAGTCTACATTGTGTAAGCCTCTCTCTCTTCTTCCTCTCTCTCTCTCTCTCTCTCTCTCTCTCTCTCTCTCTCTCTTTATTGCTTAGTGCTTTATTAAACTTGTTTGTGTTCTTAAAAGTAGATAATGGTGTTTCTAGTTGCTTCCATTTTATGCTTTCTGGGTTTTTTTTTTCCGTTGACTTAAGTGAATGTAGATGATCTTTGATGAATAAAGATGAATCTTTTCTGGGTTGATCAGTTTTTTTATTTTCTCCCATATTAGTTTTTCTGGGGTTTGTTTATTTAATTAAATTAAGTAAATGTTTATCATGTTTGATGAATAAAAATGAAATCTTCTTCTGGGTTTGTCAAGTTTGCTTCCTGGGAGGTGATGGATTGTGTTGTTGTGTGTTCAGTAATGGAAAAGATTGGCATTCTGTTGGAGATGGTGTGGAATTTGCATTCGGCATTTTTTGTTGACTTGTTATTTGGAAGAATCTTTTTAGCCAAAATGGTCTCTGAGATTGATATAACTCTTCACTCTCATTGAGATTGAAAATTGATAGAAGTGGTCATGAGTTTGTTCACCGTCAATGATTTTGATCCGCCGTGAAAAATCTTCATTAAATTGAGAGTATTTTTGTCAAATCAACCATTTCACTTACTTTTTTATTTAATGGAGATTTTTCATAGAATCAAAATAATTGACGATGGACAAACTCAGAGACCTCTTTTACCGATTTTCAATGTCAGGACCAAAGTGAGGAGTTATCCCAATCCAATGACCATTTTGGCTAAAAAGCCTTTGGAAGAACAATATATTGGAACATTTCGTTGTAAATGATTACCTCTAAACATCTGCTAAGGTTAATCTATCTAGTGTTAATTTACTTGGGAGTTCTAATTTGTTTTCTTAATCTGCCTTGGGAAAAAAAAAAAAATAGGGAGCAGTTTCTCTTGTTTACTGAAAGTCAAACTTAAAGCATCACAAATAAATTTATATAATTCATATATTTGCTGGTTGTATTGTGGGATCGAGATCTCTATAGCTACATGTCACTTTTGTTTTGGGTAGAAAGTATTGCAGTTTTCCTATCGTCCCATCGGTTTCAGTTTAACATCCAGTACTCAAAAGATTAGGGGAAGTTTTATCTGCTCTCATAGAAAAGTGAGGTTGCAGCTAGTGGCCTAAAATGTCTAGCTTGTATTCTTCTAGGTATTTTTAATGTTTTGAATTTCCAATCATTTGTGTTCTTGTTCCGGGTCTTGAGTGGGGTGAGGGAGGGTGAGACAGAGGCCTGTTTTTCTTTGATTTTCATGACCGATTCATGAAATTGAACTTTACACTACCGTGTGTATGTGTCAATATCTAGAAAAGGAGGGATTAGTAATTGGAATAGATTGAAAGTCTTAAGGTTTAAACGACATTGTGCTGTTATCCAGTAACAATTCGAAAGTGATTGTGATATCCTACCTTTTGAAATCATAAACCGAGAGAGAGAGAGAGAGAGAGAGAGAGAGATGCAAGGCCTCTGCTTTCCTGCTTTCTGTGGCCCCAGAATGCATCATTGTTGAGTTTGGTTCTTTCTGTTTATATTGATATGCGTATGAGTCCCTGTCAATATTTACATTTGCTTCTGAACTGTCTTACATTTCTTCTACACTCTTGTCAAACAATCGAACACTTAATCACACAGGTGTATTTTATGGCTCCATGAAGGTTATTTGATCATCTTTTGTCACTGGCAATTTAATTGAAAGTTTTGTTACATGCTTAGTCTCCCTTTGGTCATTGTCCTACCATATTCTTTTGGCTAGTTGAATGATAAACATTTTCTGTTGTAGTACTACATAAATTTCATTTTTACACCACATTCGTTCCCGTATATGGTGTAATGAAAGAATTCGCCAGCAATTTCAGGCAGTTTTGTTTTAGCTTTCAAAGAAGATTATTACAATAAAATACTGATCTCCAAATGTTATATGCTATTACAAATTTGAGTTAATTTTTAAATATGCTATGCATTTTACAGGTACTATTCTATGTACGGACATGTTGCCAGGTTGGCTGAAGAGATACTAAAAGGAGTTCAATCTGTCGAAGGAGTAGAAGCCAAACTGTGGCAGGTACGAATTGTCATTGAATCAACACACAAAATTATCACAGCTACAGAAAACATCTGTTAGCCAGAGTATCTGTATGCATATAATTATGCATGTGTGTCACATGTCCTCGGGTTGGATGTGCTACATTAATTTTGTTCTTAGGCAAGTTCTCTCAGGAAATATATTTTTTTTTACCCTTTTGTTAAACATAAATGTTCCTTGCACATTTTTGCAACAACCATGAGGCTGCTATTGCAGATTGTAGACTTGTAGTTTATCCCAAAGCGACGTGTTCTTTTAAAATTTCTAGTTTGATCTTTGATGTTTAGTGACTAAGCTTCTAGAATACATAGATATCTTGAATCGCTAGCTTAAGCTCACATATTGGTTTCCGCAGTTTAAAAGTCGGACAATCATGCAGTTTTGGATAAAGGATAAGCTGACTTGAGTTTCTAATCAAAATTTACTAATAGCATTAATTCTTTTGCTGGGATCTTGTGTTCAGAATTTGTCTTTGAAAGGGATATTGATTTCTCTCCTGCAAAATTTCAACATAATTAACCTGGTTCAGTATACTTGGCGCCTTAACAGGTACCAGAAACACTGCCAGCAGAAGTTCTTGGAAAAATGGGTGCACCACCAAAGAGTGAAGTGCCTGTAATTTCACCTGAGGAACTTGTGGAGGCTGATGGGATAATCTTCGGTTTCCCTACCAGATTTGGAATGATGGCTGCACAGTTTAAAGCATTTTTCGATTCAACTGGAGGCTTATGGAGAACTCAAGCACTTGCTGGCAAGCCCGCTGGAATTTTCTACAGCACTGGATCTCAAGGTGGTGGACAAGAGACTACCCCGTAAGTTTTCAGCCAACAAGAGTATTTCTTTTCATTAGGTGTACAATTACAGGGATTTTTTGAACTGTTTCTCGTTCTTTCCCTATTGCGTTGCACTTTACTGAAATGTTTGCAATGTGATTTTTCTTGTCCTGTTTTTGATTTACTTGAAACCGTGCAGCTTGACAACCATTACTCAGCTTGTTCACCACGGAATGCTCTTTGTGCCTATCGGATACACGAGTGGAGCTGGCATGTTCGAGATGGAGCAGGTCAAGGGTGGCAGCCCCTATGGTGCGGGAACTTATGCTGGGGATGGCACAAGACAACCTTCTGATCTAGAACTAGAAACAGCTAGCCACCAGGGAAAGTACTTTGCTGGCATCGCAAAGAAGCTTAAGGGATCTGCCTAATTATGATGATCAATTATACAATCGCTGTTGAGTGTTCCATACTTTCATTTCTTCTGTTCTTGATTCTCAGTCCAGTTTTCAATTTGCAATTTCGTGTTTTCGTAAAGGATAATTTGCTTTGTCAAATGTATTTGTTGTAACAAGTTTTATTATTGAATAAACAGTTTTTATTACTGAAGATTAAAGCTTGTATACAGTATACAATGTAAACTTTACTGGAGATCTCGGTCTCTTACCAGTTGCTACACCATTCATTGTAACTTGGATAGAGCATTGGCTGTGAGAAGTTTCACATTCAGATATCAAATGAGGCCAGTCCTCCCATGTAAAAAAGAAGTTATCCCGCGAATGCTAAGGCCATGCAACATAGCTTTGAATCTGGTGAGCTATCCAATAGCTTTGAATTTGGTGAGCTATCCAATCCAATCCAATACATCAAACATGGCCTAAGCCTCAGTATTCCACACTGTACAACATAGCTTTGAATCTGGTGAGCTATCCAATCCAATCCAATACATCAAACATGGCCTTAGCCTCGGTATTCCACACTGTAACTTTAAAAATTGTAAGTTATCCTATTCTATTCAATCATATGCACCAAACATGGCCCAAGAGCCCCAGTTATCAAAGGCACAAGTGGCTGCCCATAGCTTCATCACCTTAACGTCGCTGAATATCTACATGATGAGTGTGGTCCAAGTGATCTTATCACATTCACTTCAGGAGTCTATGTAGTCCATTGGACAAACGCCTTCTGCATATCATGAACTCCATGATCATATGCAGAAGGAGTTTGTCCCATGTTTATCTACATGATGAGTGTGGTCCAAGTGATCTTATCACATTCACTAAAGGATATATTTTTTTGTTACATGGGAGGAATCAAATATTGAAGCTATCCTTATCCTAACCCATCGATCCACCTTCTCATCACTCGGCTAACCTCAAAGGCTACTTTCCCAGGAATTTTCATTCTATCTCTTGGGATGGTCAGCTAAAAGTTATGGGGGTAACTTGAAGAAACTAAAATAGTAAATTAGGCACCCAAATGAAATAGTGAGCCCATATCCAAGAACTAATGAGGTATCACTTGGGCTAAAAAATAAGGTCATGCTAGTAAGTGGGAAAAGATGTAGTTCCACTTATTTTTTTAACTACGTGATTCTCTAAATTTTAACTTTCAAGATGAAAGATTCATACCGTGTGCCAAAAAATCGAACACACTACAATAGCGAACTAGTCTAACTTAAGTTTGCGTATTTCAAACTCATTTAAGAACTCAATTAGAAGCTTTATGTAATGGTAACAGGGGTGGAAGATAAGATTCAAAGTTTATAAAAGAAATAAGCCTTTTGAAGCTGGAAAACGTCAAGAAGAAGACAGAGATAGAGTCCTCATTGATTAGCCAAAACAAGAAAAAGAGGTATTGATCCATTAAAGTAAAGATTTGTAATTGCTGGAAGTCATAGATTTGCTTTATTTACAACTACAACACAACACAATGATGCCAAGATGCTTTCCTTTTAAGTATTCGTTTTATGTTTCATCTTTTCAAATAAGTAAACCTAGTAGTACTAAGTACCATGCCAAAGCTTTGAGAAAATAATTACAGATTTCAATATTCCATCGAGTAGTCGAGAGAGAGAGAGAGAGAGAGAAGCCAGCTATAGCAAATGGTACTGATCCCAATGCTTCAAAGTGCTTGGTATCACACCCTTCCGCCGATCAATTTCACAAGTCACAAAAAGATGATAAAGTGGGCGCCAAGAGATACCAATCCCCAACAGATTTTGAACCATTAAAGTACCTTTCGTTTGCTTTCTCTCATGATTAGTCATCTTTTATAGGGATTCTTCAATTTTAAGCTTCTTCTTGATTAGGCTCTTTGGTTTTCAAAATTTGGAATTTGTTCAAAGCGACTTTAATTTCAACAAACAATGACTAGTAATATATAACATATACACACCCAAAATATACTTGTGGGATTTTCAAAGTAATAAGTATATATACGATGAGGAATGTTAAGGGACTCTCTATAGATTTTTTGTTACTTCATAGTTTAACGTCAATTTTCGTGTCAACATTATAAAATATTATGTCAAAATCATGAGATGACAAAAAATCTATGGAGTGTTCTGCTTTGAGAGAGTCCCTTAACATTTCTCTCTCTATATATGGAGTTATGAATATAATTTATGCTTACTAGATAGCACAAGCATGCAAGTTCTACCGGCCATAATTTCGTCAGGAGTTTTGTATATATTAGGTTCTGTTTGGATATGATCACTTCTCTCGTTTAGATTGCAAATGATGAGCCATAATTCTGAAAGTAACAATACATATACAGTGTTCCTTCTGCACTGTTCGTGTTGGGAAAAGTGAGGAAAACTTTCACCCCATGCAGTGATGCTTTGATAGAAGTTCCAATATATAAATGAATGAGGATCCTCTCCGGAATCTTCCAATCATATATGTTTATCATATATCGTGCGGTCAGAAATTATTATAAATTTTTTTATTTAAAATTGAATATAAACAGTATATGATGAAAACTGACCGCATGATGTACGATGAACGGATGTAATTGAAGGATCTCCAGGATCCTCATTCTATATAAATAAGGATAATGTTAGGGAGACTAAATTTATAGACAAAATTTGTGAAACTAAAAGACGTAGAAATTGATGATTGGTGTATTACTTAAATGTTGATAAACGTGCTCATTCATATTGGAACTCATAATTTTGTTTACAAATTTTGTCTTCAAATTTAATCTCTTTAGCATTAGCCTATAAACAAACACAAAAAAGCAAAATGAGTAATTAAATTAGGAAAATGATCCGCGCAATCATGACCATTCATCGTAAATCGTGTAGTCAGTTTTCGTTAGGTACTATTTATATTTAATTTTAATTTTGAAATGATTTTTGACCGCACGATGTACGATGAACGGTCACAATCACGGAATCCCTAAGATCCCTAGGAAAAGGATCCGGCCATTAAATTAGGATTTGGATCCTCTCCGAGGCAATTAGTCGGGATCCTCCTGACCGGTGTTTGTGGGCCGTTGGATTTTTATCCAACGGCTACAATTATTATAACTTTTAGATGGCCCTCCTGTTTGTAGCCATTTGATAAAAATCCAACGGCCCATAGACACCGATCAGGAGGATCCCGACCAATTGCCTCGGAGAGGATCCAAATCCATTAAATTAAACTGAGCTGGTTGTAGACTTCTAGCTAGTTGCCACCAAGGATAATATTATGTAGATCATGGAATCGTAGAAGTTAAAAGATAATCAACACTACAGGTGATAACCCAACAAGATTCCTCTCCGGATCCTCTTTGTGAGGATCTTGAGAATTCTTGAATCGTGTTCGTTTATCGTACATCGTGCAATCAGTTTTCGTCAGGTATTGTTTGTGTTCAATATTAAATAAAAATTTTAAATAATTTATGATTGCACGATATACGATGAACAGACACGATTTACGGATTCTTGGGATCCACACAAAGAGAATCCGAATTTGGTGTTATTTTACCAGACATACGTTTATATTGCCAAGCAAATAATTGATGACTCAGATTACGATAATGTAATTTATTTCTTCACAAACATAAATATTTATAATATAGGGAAATTGACTAAAATAATTATTCTATAAATTTTCATCAAAATCAAATATTGACGACTTATAGATCATATAATACATATGAATTAAGAGTACTGATAGGTACAATAATTTTTAAACCACATTTGCAAATTAACCATGTGATGTGTCACCAATATGAATTAAGCACGTTAATTAACACTTAAGTAATAACTCAATCATCAGCAACCACGTCATATGCTTTACATAAAATGATTTAAATAGATATTCTCCCTAGCACTACCTATGAATTAAACATAAACATCATATCTGAAGAAAAATTAAGCTTCCACCATAAACCAATTTACAATATGGGGAGTAGCTCAACTTATTCATAAGCTCATGCAAGGTCTCTTCTCTCATCACTGTGAGATTCATTTTCAACACTCCCTCTCACATGTGGCGAATTTTCAAGCCTAACACGTGGACAACACGAACTGTGTGACGTTGGGCACTTGTGGCCGTTGACTTCACACGTGTGACAACTTGCTCTGATACTATAAAGAAAGTTGAGGTTCCATTATAAAACCAATTAGCAATATGGGGAATAACCTAACTTAATTATAAGCCCACATAAGGTTCATTATTCATTTAATGTGAGATTCATTCTCAACATTATCTATCGTTAAAAACATATCGGTCAAATATGAATTTTTTTTTATATTTCATTTATTAGAATTTATAAATTGATTATTTCAGCTAATTTTTCTATAATACATCTTCTTCTTCTTAAAAAAAAAAACTATTATTAAGCAGAAGGGGAAGGTTTAAGAGTCAAGACTATTACATTAATACAGGGAGAATGGAATTTCGAACTTGGGACGCATAAGGAGAAATCCAACACCTTATCTATAAGAATTCTTTAGTTCTTGTTACATGTTTAATGGACGAACCTTATAATTGCGTGGCCATTTCCATAGGAGGAAATTGAAGGATAAAACATATAGTAATGCTAGGGTTAAGACTATTACATTTCCATAGGAAGAAGAGAATTTCAAACCTGGGACGTATGAAACATCCTATCTATCTATCCATAAGGATTCTTCAGTTCTTGTTATATGTTTAATGGACGAACCTTATACTTGCGTGGCCATTTCCATTGGAAGAAAATGAAGGATAAAACATATAGTAATGCTAGGGTATAAGACTATTACATTAATATAGGACAAAGAGAATTTCGAATCTGAGACGTTTAGTTAGAAATTCAATACCCTATCCATCTATCCATAAGGATTCTTCAGTTCTTGTTATATGTTTAATGGGCGAATCTTAATTATAATTGCGTGGCCATTTCCATAGGAAGAAATATTGAAGGATAAAACATATAGCAATGCTAGGGTTGTTGGTTTTACACGCGCAAAGACATTTACTTGCGCATGCACATCCTTCTGTCTCTCTCGCCCTCTCTTTCTCATGAGTCATGACCAGATTCACCAGAAACCCTAAAAGCAGGAACAGTGGGCCGACCTCTGACTTCCCACTACCACATTCCAAACATATAATAAACGAATTCAAAAAGTGAAAACGCCAACCAAATAATCTCCACTCACTCATCTTTCTCTCCTGTTCTTACAACTATCAACAATATATACAATATATAAATCAATTAACTACAATAAAGATCGCTTTAGTTTTTATTTTTCTCTTCTCTGAGATAATGAAAAGGTGTTGGTGCCAACCCTCAACGTACATGAACAGGAACAAAAGGCAGCTCTTCACACCCCATCTGCTAAATTCAGCTCTTGTCAACAACTTAATATCGCTAAACCCTAATATATTGTCAACTTCCGCTAAATTTAGCACCTGTTCCTGTTCCAAACCCACCTAATAATAATTAGGGTTTTACATAATTATAATGAAATGGTCACTAGCTAATAATTAATCGCTCCCTCAGCTAGCAGTTGGCCCAGCATGCACCATATATATTTAGGCCTTGGCTCCATCAGCTCTTCTCTGCCGATCACCTGAAGGTTGCTCCGAATGTTGGTGTCCAAAAATCAGCGGTGGTCTCATTAGCAACCGGGAATGTGCTTGAAATTGGAACCAAACACAGCCCTCGGCTTTGTAGATCTTGTTTTGCTCCTTCCGAGGCCTCCCTCATTTTATCAATTCCATGTTGCTGTTGCATGGGAGCTCCATTTTTCATATATGGAGTACTTAAAACCTGAAATATTACATGAAGAAAAAACTTACATCGGAACTAAAACCAGACTTGTATAAAGAATTTCGTTAGGTATATCTTCTTTTTTAAGGACAAACCATAAAACAATTTAAACAATTACTTATTTTGTTTCTAGAGGCCACTAGGGTTCCCTAATTTTAACAAGTCTAGACTAAAAAAAAAGGAAGATACTAAAAGGAACATACACTGACTTGATCGTGGAGGAATTTGATGTACTCAATAGCTTCGTGGAGGACAGAAGCTGTATCAGTCTGAAAAAGAAAAAGAAAAGAACAAAAAGGATTCAAGGTAAGTTAGATGAATTCCTTTATTCAGCAAATTAGTAAAAAGTATTTTTTTCTCGAAAAAGTAAAGAAGAAAACAACAAAACTTCACCTTTCCGAAAGGTGAAACCAATTGCTGGAGAGCAGTGACCCGGTCCCCAAGCTTCTCTTTCCGAACCTAATCAATAACAAATTAATCAAGCTTTAATTAAAACTTTAAAAATCACTTTGAGAAAGAAAAAGCTTGCTAGCTGATCAATCGATGGCTGCTGCCAAAAGCTTGATTAGACATGTGTGTGTTGTACCTTAAAAGTCGGTAAGGGTGAAGGTGTTTCAATTCGAGCTCTTTTGAATACAGGTTCACCGGCGCTGCTGCTACTTTTCTTTACAACGGATGAGCTTGAGTCTTGAACATCTTCATTAGTATTGGCCTAAAATTTCAACATCTGAATCATTAGCCTCAAACCCTTTTGTCATATATGCTGAATAGGTAAACTGTAAATTTCATGAATTACCTTGGTAAAGTTGTTGGAATTGGGTTTCTTTTCATGAAATGGTGACGGAGAAGGTGTAGTATACTGTGCTTGTGAGGAGGAAAAAAGATCATTACTAGATCGAACAGTATTGTCTTGATTTAAAGCCGCGGGAGCGGGGGCGTTCCAGAAGGGAGTGTTAATGTTATTGGAAAATTGCAAGCCGCTGCCTCCGTTGCCACCAGGTTGTAACTGCTTTGGAAGCGACGAGGGTCTTAGGCAACTGTTTGGAGAGTATCTCGGCGGCCAACAATTACTAGTAGGAGAAGGTGATAAGAACAAATCATTTGAAAAGTGATTGTTGTTGAAAGGTGATTGCTGGGGTTGGGTTTGAGGTACTGGTACAGAATCAAATAGAGTTTGCAACATTAAGGCTGAGGAGAAGCCATAAGAATTAGCAGCTGATGATGATGAGCTTATAGGAAAGCCAGAAGATGATGGTGAACCTAATTGGTCTAAAGAGAAATCTTGATTCATGGGCTTGAAACCATTTATGATAGAAGACGATTCTTCATCGCCTAGGGCGGCGGTGTTCAACTTGGTATTCAAACCCATATCTTCTTGGAGCATAGGATTATGAAAATTGCTCTCACCTCTTCCGCTACTAGTGCGACTACTGCAAGATAAATAAGATGATAAAGCTAATTAGTATTATGAATTCAAATTTTCCAATCAAGAAGTTCATATCAAATTAGTCTCTTTTTCTAAATCAATGATACAACTAAGACTATAAAGAGATCTTTATATCAAATTAGTCTCTTTTTCTAAATCAATGATACAACTAAGACTAAAGAAATACAAAGAGATCTTTTATCTTCTTCTTTTGCTTTCGTGTTCTTGCTCTTTCTCCTTCTGAAGCTCCTTCTTCTTCCAGATTAATATAATCAAGGGTTTTCATGCCTGGGTTTCAACTAATATAGAGAAGTAGCTATTTAATTAGCTGGCAAATGAATCAAAAGAACTTACACGAGCAAAGCTTGGTTAAAATCTGAGTGTGTTGAAGATAACGATGATGGAAGACCAAAACCTAGCATTTGCAAGGTGGGATCATGATCAGGCTTTTGAACATCTTGATATTGATCAAAATTAGATTTACTATGATCACCATCGTCATGATCATCAGAAACCGAGTTATTAATCTCACCGCAGGAAGACCTTGTTGCCTTGATGTCCACCATGTCGTTGGGGTAGCCGAAGCCCCCCATATGATCATTAAAACCCATAGAACACGGCGACGCCGCCAGCACGTGTCTCGATAAATTCCACCATGAGTTGCCGCCACAAATCCCGGCCTGAAACTCCTCCGCCATAATATTATTCAGCTCAAAAGTAATAATACTTCAACCTTTGTTAATAAATATATCCCTTGCTCTTAATTTGCCTCTTTGTATTTGGGTCTCACGAAGTAGAAGTATTCACCATATAAGAGAGAGGGAGGCTATAAGCTATATATAGCACAATTAGGAAATATGAAATATGGTCTTGCGAGCTTTGCAAAGTTGCAATTTACAACTCTATATATCAAACAGTTAGGGCCGTAGCCCGTAGGGTGGGTACGGATATAGTAGTTGCAATTTATTTTACGGGAATCCGGTTGACATTTTTTTAAGGGAGATGATTGGACAAATGAGAGAGAGCATTCCGAATCGAATTTTCTTTGCGTTTTCTTTTCGCTTTGAAATTATTATTATTTATTATAGTTTATTATAGTCTATCCACATATTTTTTATGCTTCATCTCTTTCTTTTCGGTTTTTAATAGTTATTTTATATTCTATGTTTTTTATATTATTTTTGTGTGGAAAATTCTTATGGTGATGCTTGTGAATAAAGGGATGATGATGATGATGGTGTTTGATCTGACCGCCACCTCACTGTTTTGGAAGAATAACTTACTTCTTTTTAAATTGTCTTTGTTGAAATCAGACGGTTGAAATTTGATCAGGGTCTTAGAATAATAATGGAAAAGTGCAAGTCCTAGTATAAAATCTTCAAGATTAGGACCCATGGGGACTAGATGGGCTGCGTATAAATGATTATCGGTTATTAGGTTACGCTTCTATGTTCTGAATTTCCAACCCCACGACATCGCAATTTGCAAGGGGCGAGTGACGCTCACTTTTCAGTTCAGAGTCTTCATATATTATTTGATCCTCAACAATTTTAAAGTAGCAACCTCAATGTGTGATGATGAGTAGCTTATTGATCAACTAAATTCAAAATATATAAAAGAGCCTTTAGAATAACATCAGAATATCTCAAACTATTCAAGTTAGAAAAAAACTAAGATGGACAAAGCAAACCTAGCTACTGTAATTTGTGCAATACACCATATTTGCCTAACGCTTTGTGGAAGAAAATGGCGTTGTATATGCTTATTTTAAAAAATCATTTCATATTTTTTATGGTATGGAATCAGTATAATAGGACTCCTTTTTATCAAATCTATTTTCCTATTCTGAAGCGTTGAATATCATTAGATCAAATCATCATCAGTCTTATCGCTTAAACTTCGCTGGTAAATTTGTCATTTTAACTCTGTTTTAGACAGCCCCAACAACGTTCAATCAGAAGTTTACGTAACCACCAAATATACAGAAAGCAATTATGCATGCTTATCTAACCAAAGATCAAAAGGGTAAGAATTTTAAGCCAGCAAGTACACTTGGGAAGTCACGGAAGAAGATGGCTAGCTCTAACACTAACTAGCTACTCTTTAAAGTCAGCGAGTGGTGATTAATTCAGTAAGCGCGGTTGACTTGACAAGATACTGCTCTAATTTTCCACGCAATTGAAGTCTGATATTTCGATCCCTTTGAAAATTCAAGTAAGAATAGCATAGAATTTGTGGCTGACCATCATATGTACAGTACAAGTAGAAAGAAACACTTGGGCTTTTAAACTAAAACTGACTAGCAAGGACCACATTTTATATAGAATGAATGAATATTCTTGATGGCGGTCAATTAGGGCAAACGTGCAGGTATGAGTTTTCATTCTCAACTAAGCCAAACGCAATCTTACAGCCCATAATTTTTGACATTTCGTTCAGATGTTTGTGACTATGTATGTTAAAAATAATAGGAAAATGGTTGACTGCAATTATACATAGAACTCAAAAGGAGTGTTAGGTCAGATCCATGAGTTTCTGCAGCTGCTGTCCTTAATAATTATGGTAGGAATTTTTAGCAAATCTGTTTTGACACACTGATTATACTGATCATACAACGGTCCACATGTGTAATACAATTTGTTTTCTTAAATGAAATGATACAAAAATGTGTATTAGTCATCCCAATTTGTGTATATACACCTAGTTTCATTGTTTTTGTTTTCAAATTTCCTTTACAAAATAATATTAGCTAGTTATGATGGACAGCAACCTAATTTTTCTTTCTTCTGCTTTCTTTTTTTTCAAATTTGATGGTACATCTTAATACAATGGAACACTACCTAATATTCATATATATTAATATAAAAAATTAACGGTTGACTACTAAAATGGTTAATAGTTTATGTAATTGGTTTTATTTAGGTTAAGCTATTATTCAATCTTCTCCAATAAACAAAAAAATCGATTAAAAGAACTAATAAAGAGAAAAAGAGGATACAGCAAGATCTGATCGAACTATCCAGCAGAAAAAATTGATTCAAGTAAATTAAAGATATGACTTCTTGTTTGATTTGGATTAGTTAATTAACTGGCTAAGCATGCTTATGACCTATGTCCTTTGAGAAGCAAAATGAGTCAACCGGGGACCCATTGGGGCAGGCACGCGTGCGTCGACACTGGGGCCTCTGAAGCTTGGCTGAGCTCGACAACCGTCAAATGGCCGCTGAGATGAGAATTGAGAGACGGGTTTTCCTTCGAATGATCATTTCTCGTAGCTAACACCACGACGTAGCACATTTTGAGATATTAGGTTCGATTCTTGTTAAATGTGATTTTGAATCACATTATTACTAATTTATTGTGAGGCAAAACTCATTTCCTCTCTCTTAATGTAGATAATATCGTTTGTTCACAAAAATAAAAATTATAAAAAAAATAAAAATAAAAATAAAAAAACACGGCGACGTAGCCCACCTCCCATCCAATCACAGCCGTCCAGTCTCGTAACCAAACCATGGGCGGCATACAGCTAGGTATGATTACTTTGTTTATTCAATACTTTATACAGAACTTTAACGAAAAACTTCTGGTACTGTTTATTTTAACGAAAAAACCACATTTTTACACTAAAAAGTCAATTATGGTACTATTCACTAAACCCTAAGTTTTAAAGTTATTTTTATTAGTTTTCCTTATTTTTTTATATCCAAAACGTGGTATTCCTGCAAAATATATGGAGGGGGAAATAGAAGAAAAACCATGGTCTCCCACTGGATAATTAGAAATGTGACTTAATTAGGAGGTCAGATATAATTTTGAGAGCACTAAGCGATATTGGAAGAGAGAATATTTGAACAAACGACTATGAATATAAAGATAAAACGTTCTAACATTTTAGAACGTTAATGTTCATATGTATGTTAACGTTCTAACATTTTACTATGAATAGTTTGAGTTTTTTTTTTTTTTTTTGAATGAATGAATAGTTTTAGTTTAATAATGAATTTTGGTTTTTGAATGAATGAATAGTTTTAGTTTAATCATGAATTTTGGTTTGATCATGAATTTTAGTTGGATATGGTCTCTAGCTATCAATGTTCTTCGACTAAATCCTTATTGATTTTCAGTTTTTGGTTGAAGTTTCTAACATTAATGTAATAATGTGTTTTCAAGTTGGTTATTAAATTTTTTAGCTTAAAAATTGCAATTTGTATTTGCTTATATTAATGGGATTTTAAATAAAACTATACTCCCCAAGTCCCCATTCTGTGGAGAAAATATAAAATCAATAGAAAATCATGTTTTGCCATAGAAAGTATGTACATTTACATATAACATTTTTATTACTAGGAAAACATCGACGGTTCAAGAGAAATTTTATTGAATCATAAAAAAAGAAGTTATATCTAGTCACAGAGGGACATAATTTTACCCCTCAATAATACAAGAAGAACAAGTAAAGTGAAAAAATATAAGAAAAGAGTGTGACATAAACCTGACCTCTCTTAAGAGAAAAAAAAAATACAGGGGGGAGAGTAAAGCCTAAACCCCTCTAAAGAAAAATCTAAAAGGTCTAAACCTGAAAAATAAGTTGCAAAGTACCAAAAGTAATAGGTTAGGAAAAAAAAAGAAGGAGAAACACACATCATGAAGGAAGACAAACTTGTAAACCAGGGATGCACATTAATCTAAAAATCAAAAACCAAATAAACCAAGAAAATCCGAATGTAAAGAAGCACAGACTGCCAATAGATGGGAGTCATGCCAAACCATGGTTGAAGAAGACAAGCCCATGCATCAAATATGTTGGCAACTACATTCCCTTTTCAATAAATGGTGTGAGCACCAAAAAATCATCTCCCGAATTCAATCCAAGCAAGTATAATTTTGAGTGCGAAGAGGCCAAGGATGAAAAAAAATCCTTTGAACGAAGACAAACAAGAGCACTAGTAAAATCACTTTCCAACCAAAGATAATGTCAACCCGTTGATAAGCCAATTTTACGCTAATAATGACAATCAATAATTCCGCAAAAAAATATTATAATGACCAATACCTTCACGAAACCACCAAAAATGTACCATGACAATCTCTCAAAAAAATAATTTTGACCACTAGTCGACTAGTTATGTCAAATTTCTACTGAGTACTAATTACAAAACGTTTACTTTCTTATGTTTTATTTTTGTGGCACAAGACGTTGGATTAAAAATTCTTTCTCTTATAATTTGAGGCGATTACCCTAATGGCATGGGATAGGAGAAGAGTCGGCTTTGCAATTGAGAGTAAGACACGTTATACTCGCTTTCTTTTTTGTCTTGATTTAAAAGAAAATTAGGTCACAGCGATCCAACTCTTGGATCTTCTACTTGTATTTTTGTGCATACAGAAATGTTCCTTCCTCAATAATAAAAACCAACCACTTTGGACCCTCATGCTCATGTCACGCCTTGTGACTCCCTACCAGACCCCGAATGGTTTGTTCATGTTTTGTTCTTATAATTTGTTTTAGTACCTTGATATTTTACACTATTGTTGACCTTAAAAACTACCAAGCATACGTGGCGCGCAGGCCGAGTAATTAATAAGCTAACTACGTCCTTCGATTGTGTGTGGGGCGTGCCAACTCGTCGGCCGAGCTCAGCCGGGTAGTAAAATGTGTTGATGTTGCGTTGAGCGCGCTGCTGACTTCTCGATCTTGCGACTACGGCCGAGGAAGGAACACATCTCGGCCTTCGGGTTCTAAAACCTGAAGACAAGGCTGCTAGTCTTGCGATGTTCACGGATCATCGGCGCTGGGTTCGGTTACAGTGATTATATACGTAAGAGTATAAGCACGCCGAACTGGCACCAAACTATACGGACATAAGTACTCAAAAGAGATGTATGTCTTGATGGTGAATGTGGTTCGGCCGTCAGATTGCCGAACTCTAAAACTTACTTGTGAATATCCAATCATAAAACAACTCGGCGTTCAATGTGCCGAGCCCAGTAATCTGTAACACCTTACTTCGCCGATAAGGGTAGTGAGATGACCTCTGCCAATAAGGACTCGAAAATCCTTTTTGACCGAGACTTGGATAGATAACCAGTCGGCCTCGAAACAGTGTTGTTTATCCAAACAGAAGGTGCTTCGCAGTCGGCTGATTCTACGACAACAGTGTTGTTTATCCAAACTGAAGATGCCACTGGTTGCCTTCACAGTACTGTTTATCCAAACTGAAGATGTGTCGGCGAGAAAAAAGAAAATAAAAATCTCAAGGTTGTTGAGAGGTTTCGCGTAAAGTGAGAGTTTGCGCAGGGCAATTTGTGTGTTGAATTGGAGAGAGATTGAATGATGCACGCCCTTCTCTATTTATAGCAATAAACTCTCTCATGGTAGAGCTAGAACCACACTCGGATTAGGACTCCTTAACCTAATCTAACTAGGACTCGGCCAATCTTAATTCAACTGGGACTTTGAACCCACCTTTTAAACGAGCCAAATTCATCTCCCGAGTCCCAGCATCCCTAGGACTCCTTATCATACTAGGTCTCAACTACTTTACCTTTATTCGAAATAATCCTCTTCGTAGCAGGATTCGGCCAACCTTGACAGGGCCGACCCATGACAAGATTCTAAACAAACACGTTTGGGCCGAGGATATTTATGAGCTCGGCCCAAAATAACATTTTGGGTCCAAACAACAATGAGGAGGGGGAGTTCAGCTAAGCCACACAATAGGCAGCCAAATTTGGTATCAAATTTGTCATCCACGAGATTTGAACTTAAGACCTCTCACTTCCAAGTGAAGAAGAATACCAACGAACCATAATACTGAGTGAATGTTCTTATAATTAATTGCTTAATACTAATCCATTAATTATTATGTTATGCAATTAGTTACGATCATTGCACAAATTATATATTTGTTAGCTTTAAGAAGAAACCACCTACCCATTAAACTCGGATTAAGGCGCGTGTACTGTTTGGGTTATCTCAATTCGCAAAGATAAAAAGAAGCACTCAATTTGTTCAAAAAAAAAAAAATAAAGAAATAAAGAAGAGAAGTACTCAATTATTTCTACAAGTACATAAGTGTATTAAAATCATAATACGTGTATTATCCTCAATATTCTCATATATGCAATAATATGAAAGTGATTATTTAACCCTAGCTAGCACTGATGATCATTTACTATTGAATATTGGCATCGACTATGCAATTATATATACGAAATTCTCTTTCTTTTTTTTTAATTATTGTAATATTTTTGAATTTTTCCGTTTCTTCTGGATATTAATAATAATAATAATTTCTAAAATAAATATAATATATATGGGGACGGATCCATGACATCATGTTTTTCACACAATTTTTGACACGTCTTTAGCTATCAGATTAGTCCATTTTTAATGTTTGAGATGTAGGTTGACAATATGGCAATTAATTTTATTTCTATGTTCCTAAAAATACATATTAAATATAAATAAAACTTTACAAGTCTCTAGCCATTAAATTAGTCCACTTTTAATGATTGAGATGTAGGTTGACAGTATGGCAATTAGTTTTATTTCTATTTTTTTTTTCTAAAAATACATATTAAATATAAAAATAAATAAAATTAGTGACGTCATGTGGAGCAAGTCTTGAGGTGTGCAAAAAAAGATAGCGGTCTTGGAATAGTACCACGCACGGGATCACGTGGCATGCCTAATCAAAATGGTATTAACAAGAAAAACAAAAACAACAAGGAAAATTTTGAGAAATTCTATGATGAATTTTTTAAAATAAAATAAAATTAAAATAACAAAACAAAACGAGTTTGAGTGGCCACCAGTTGACCATGTGTTTCTTAAGTCCAATCTAAGGTAGTGGACCATCTGTGTTGTAAATCAAACGTGTTTGTCTAGCTATGCATCCTTAGTCTACCCCAAACTAAGTTAAGCACGCACCAAAGTGAGAGCCGTCCATTCTTTTATTTTCTATTGTTTGCATTTATCCTATCTTCTTGTTTTTTATTTTTGTGAGGACTTCTACAGTACTGATATATCGTTATTGAGGCATTTCTTGTTAACGATAAAAATAAAAATATTTGTTTTGTTCATATGTTCTTAAAATCAAATTTATTTAATTGTTCATGCTATTTCATAATTCCTTGAAAAATGTGAACAAAACGTCATTACAACGATATAGCGTCTTGTAAGTTGGTCTCAGTTTTTATTGCAACTATTACTTAAAAAGAATTCAATTAATTGTGACATGAAAAGCAAGGCAATTGCAGTGGATCAGTTAATGGTTTTTTTAGACAGGCAATAATACATTATGTTTACCTTAGTGAGCAACTAAGCATATTGTATTGATTTGTGGGGATAAGGCATGCATGTTCAATTGAAAAATGATTAAAGTGCGAAAATAAAGCTCTAAACTTTGCCTTTTCGTGCAGTCCTACTTCTTTAATTTATCATCTTGATTGATCGAGCAGCTGTTGGTGTCTACTTGTTCTAATTTTTTTAGTCTTCACCTACTCTCTCTCTCTCTCTCTCTCTCTCTCTCTCTCTCTCTCTCTCTCTCTCTCTCTCTCCAAAAAATAAAAGAAAAACTACTGAAAATAGCTTGAAATTTTTGAGTTTTAACGATAAGGACAAAATAAAGGGTAAAATAAATAGTACCAGGAATAACTTTTTAGTGTAAAAATGTGATTTTTCGTTAAAATAAACAATACCGGGAGCTTTTCTTTAAAGTTCCCTTTAAAATAAAAGGTTTAGTTCCCTCTCAATAGCCATCCCTCTCAAGATTGACTTCCAGGAGTCTAATTCAATTAATTTCCAATACATTTTCCACCAAAGAGGAGGCTCCAATATTCCAAAGAATGACAAGTCGTTAATCATTAGCTTTGTTGACCTAAATATGAAACGTCACCAAGTTAGTCTCCTTTGGCCCTCCTTCGTGTGGTGTGATGAGGTTGACATGGTTGTCCCATGTTATATAAAAAGAAAAACTAATGAAGAGGGCTTGAAAACTTTGAGTTTTAACGATAATAACAAAATAAATGGGAAAGTAAATAGTAACATGATTGACTTTTTAATATAAAAATATGATTTTTCTTTAAAATGAACAGAACTGAGAGTTTTTCGTTAAAATTCCTTATATAAAAACATTCCTTCGGTCATCTATCATTAGGTGCCACATCTATTAAACCATTTAATTAAGAGAACTTCTTAAGTCTTAGCAAATATATAAGTGTTTAATTAACTGGGACATTGATTGAATTATGTGTCATGCTCTGTCTCGTGCTCTTCACGCAAATCTTTCAATATCTTTAGCTCATCATTCTTGATGGTTGTAATGATGTGTCCTAGGTTTCTCAAAATGACAATGACAAAATGTATCCTATATAGTTAAGTGTTTTTTAGATTAGTAGTAGGAATTTTAATAAAATATTCAACGTATTTCTAATAAAAATTCTAGCAGAAGTGTTTATGAGTAGAAACAATCTTTGAATCGAGTACATGTTCACAAATAATACCGAATATTCTAAATTCACAAGACTGGTTACAAACTGTTGGTCAATAGATGACCTCCCGCACGTATGATATACATTGTGCATAATAGATAAAATTCTTAAGCAAGTCAACTTTCTTGTAATTGATAAAGGGACTTGGAATATATAAAGAGTTACATAACAAAGTAGTTTTTGTTAGTTTCATGATGGTAATTAAAATGGAGTTGAAAGTTGGGTTGGACCTTCTTTTTCTGTTTCTTTCGCTAATGTCATAATCATTAATCAAATATTTTGGCACAACGAATGAAAATTTTCTCCTCTCTTTTCTTTCTTCAAAAGCAACAAAAAAAAAAAAAAAACAGTGATCTTCTTAATTTCCTCTTTCTTGTCCCTTATCTGAGGTCATGCATGGTTTCTCAAATCTATGTTTTATGTATACTTTGTGTAACCCACATCACAAGCATGACCGTGAGAGCTGACAAAATTAATCCAAGATTAGGTAGCTCTAAACTAATAATACAGGAAGATTCACAATAATACAGGTTGCTCTAAACTTTTGACGAACTATGTAACTCTCTTTAATATTTAGTACTTTTATATGTACGCAGCTGGTAAAGAATAGAACAAGTTGGATGGTTAAGTTACTTGTAAAAGTTGAAGCTTCTGTACGTAGCTGGTAAAGAACAAAAGAAGTTGGATGGTTAAGTTACTTGCCCTCCAAATTAATATCATGATATAAAAGTACTAAATATCAAAGAGAGTTACATATATATACAACAGCTAAGTGACAATTATGCATGGGGAACAAGACTAGACAACATTGTCATTTATGTTGCCAATTGATTTAAATCAATATATGTGAGATACCCTTGTCCTAAATGGATCAGTGACTTTTTTATTCGAATTGTAAAATTGCATACACTATGATTCAACACTAATATTATCTTCAACTTGATCACTATTAGCCCAATAAAAGTGAGATTTTATTCTAATAAACCTTGATTTATCTAAAAATAGACAAGTATTATATATTGAAAATTGTTCTGTTAATTTTCCCTTTCAGATTTGAAATCTTCAACACAAAATGCTATTAGTATTAATTTAGTGTGACCATTTTTTACCTTTAAATTAAGTCATAAATCCGAATCAACATCTCCATAAAAGTTCAGAATAATAACCATTTTTTTAATATACACATAAACTAGAAAAACAAACCCAATCTTATAACCAAATAGTTTTTGTTGTGTTCCTGTCCTTCCATAAAATAAAAAAGTTCTGTTGAACTACTATTATTTATAAGATTTGGTCAAATAATAATCAATAAAAGTAGAGGCCATTTGTTTTGATTTTAAATATCACAATATCCCGTAGACTCGGTGTTTTAGGAGATAAAACTATCATTGACGTATCCGGTTTTTCTTCAACTGGATTCGACAACCTTAGTGATGTAATATGCACCTAATCTTGTAAGTACTCAGAAAATCAAGTATCAAATACGTAAAGGCAGTTGCAATTGTTGATAATTCATACTTGTTTCATTCACAAAGATCCTCTGAGATTTTGAACCATTTTTTACATTAAGTCAATTATAAAGAAGAAATCAAGAAACAAAGGTCAAAACATACACGGTTGACTTCAATGCCTTGGACTCCTTTAGGGTTTTAGGCCACAATCTGGAACCTGATTCCGGTCAATCCAAAATGAGTTGGGGATTTTATAGTTGAGTTGACTTTTCATTTCTCTGATCCAGTTCATATTATATGGGTATATGGTTTTTAAATTGGGCCATTGTCTTGTCCAGCTTCCTAAAATTGCACAAATTAACAAGTCTGCTATTAACCTTGGCAAATACTAGAGTTCGCTAAAAACACTTTGACATGTTTGCTTACCTGAAAATTAGAATGAGTACGATAATAAATGAAATTAACCCAATTTCCTAACTTTTCAAACGTTTCTGTCTATACGAAATCAAAAAGTATGCTAAGGCTCACATTACTTTTTTTAATCCAATACATGAGTCTCCCATAATCTTTGACATCTCCACCTCTTTATCACTTTTCCTAATTTAAGTTAGTAAACATTTTGTAAGTGAAATGTCTTAGATTCGATTTTCGTCAAAGGCAAATTTGAACTACATTATTGCTAAGCCCATTGTGAGGCTATTCTATAAGTGTTTTGCGATGAATCATGTATGAACATAATTAACCCTAATCTAAAAATCCAAAAAAGCGTGGTTGGCTAAACAACATGCGGATGATAGTTCAAACGACATCATTGTGAGAAGATAGGAAAACTTTGCATCTACCTCTTTAATGTATGACTGGCGCATTTTCTCGTTTGTTATTCTTAGAGGTGAAATTTGAACTCGGACCTCCTTAAATTTTGGGATAGAAGTATTACTAAACAAATAGCTAATTTTGAATGAACTAAAAATTGAATCAAAACTAGTAAGTCGTTCCCTAATTAATTGCACTTGCTATTATTCTGGCAACCATGCCATCATCCAATCCAAGGGTTTCGGTGTCAAACGCTAAACACAAGTAGTGTCTAACGTGCCAAATTTTTCTAGCGGGGACCAATATGATATTGACAAGCTAACAGCACTAGACCAGAGTGCAATCTGCACATGCTGCCATGATTTATACATTTACCATCTTACTAAGCAAAGGAAATTAGGCAACCAAAAAAATACAAAAAGCGCAGAAAAAATTGTTGAATCTCATCATCTTTCAAGCGAAATTTCTCAGGATTCCTTTTCAGTAACATCTCAATCCACTTTCTGGCAAGGGTAATTCTCTCTAATCACATGTTTATGAAATGCTTAATCCCTTGCCCTCTCATCAGTTTGTTATATGTGTTGACATTTAGCGAACCCACCTTTCCTTTTTCTTGCACATGAGTTGGTGAGGCACACATTTTCTTCCCAACTGGATAGATTTGTGTGTATGGGAATTTAGTTAGAAGATAGAGAGAGATATATAGGAATCACAGGCAGTTGTAAATTAGGGTTCATTTTGATGTTATAGAATTCAATGTAATTCCTCTGCCGTTGCGGAAAATACCAATCCTAGAACATCTGGAATCTAACAGAAAGGAGAGAAAATCGTCTATGAATCATGTCGGTTGATTCATAGATGGAATTCTACAGCTCCAACTACTATGAGGCTGGTGATCTTGGTGAGTATAAGTTAACCCTTATGCTGATACTCATGATCATCATGCTTCTCTAGATCAGGGACCAATATCATATAATTATTCTAGCTATGAGCCCCCTACCCAAAATTTCTTTCAGTATGATACAACTCCATCTCAATACTATCATGCTTGTCATAATTCTTACACCAAACCTCTTTCCACTATTACAACCCAAATGTTTATAACCCGAGTTATGATAATGAAGTGACTCAGTTTATGATCTTTTATTCCATTTCTTTTGAGTTTAATGAGCCCGAATTTGAAGAATATGATCCTACAACTTATGATGGTGGATTTGATATCGCCCAAAAACCTACGGAAAGCCCCTTTTGCCTTCACTTGAAACTTGTTATCCACGTTCTTCTGGGCCGTCACTGATGGCTATCGTGCCGTTGAGTGGTGTGCAAGAAACTGCTGAGCAAGCACCAAAACCCATAAATGGAAGTGAACTGATATGGGCCGTTGAAGAAGAGAAGCAGCACCAAGAGAGGATAGAAGATCAGCCAAGCCAAGTAGATGAAAACCATAATCGAGTAGAAGAAAACCCTAATCAAGTTGAGAAAAGTGAAGAAGTTGTGCAGGGTAGTTATGAACATGAGAAGGAAGTGTATAATCAAGTTCCTAGTGGGTATGGATTGGAAGCCATGGATATTTGTGAGAGTTTGTTTGGGTACTGGCCTTGCCTTGCTCGTGATTTCAAGAGAGGCAATGGAAATGGTGATTCTTGCTATGAATTTGGTAGTGATGAAGGAAGATATGGAAATACATTGAACGGAACTGCAGATTGTCTTTTCGGAAGCTCAAATTCGTATGGAGAAATAAGGGATGATGGAAGCAACTATTTACAGTAGGCAGGGTTGAGCATGAGGAGGATTTACTGATGGGTAAATTGAAGATGTTTTGGAGATTGTAAGAGCTCTGGCTTGTGGTTGTCGACAACTTTTTCAAGTCAGAGGCTTTGATTGTAACTTTGTACGAATGAATAATTATGTTGGACAAAACCTTCTTAATCAATACTTGGTATAAATTGTTCAAAAAAAAAAAGAAAAACTTGGTATAAATTGTTGTTATAAGGGGACGGATATACTGTGCTAACTAATTGATCTAAACCTAATTGGAAGTGATGAACACATTACCCTTGTTTGCACCCAAAATATACCCATTTTTACTTATTTGGGCAATTTGGGTAAAATATGGCATTTGAAGGATTAATGTGCAAGAAAACTAACTTGGAAATATATTTGGCTGCAAGTGGAGGGGTTTGACACTATAATATTGTTTTTCCCATTTGTTTGGGTGGTGGAGATTTGTCAAGCATTTGTTTAATCAAGATACATGCATGTATTGCAAGTGGATGGGAGAGCTTTCGGACAATGATAATATGAAAGAAGCCAACTTGCTTCTTTTAAATGTTAGTTTATTACAAGTGGGAAAACATGTGATGAAAGCATGTGGTGGAAATGCAAGTTGCTCTTGTAATATTATTTCTCCATGCAAGTTGGCAAGTGAAATGCAAGCTGCCCAAGTTTCTTTCGGGCAAATGCAATGTCCTCAGCAAGGGGTTTCCTCCAGACCTCTATATAAAGGAGCACAAACACAAGGATTATGGACACTCAATCAAACAAACAAATACAAGCACAAACTCTGCTCAAACCAGATTTACCTTCACGAAGCTGTAGTCAGCCCTCAAGCCTTCATCCTTTTTAGGATCAGCCCTCAGAAAAGCCATCTTTGTCTAGTTTATTAGCTCTGCTGCTCACTTGTAGTATCGATCTCCTTTGTAGTTTTCATGTACAACTCATTTTTAGTCATTTAAATTACAAGCACTCTGCAATATTAGTCACTTTCCTCTGTCATTTACATTTCCGAGTAACCTTGTCATTTACATATTGTTCTATCTCTCCATATAAGTAAAGTCCTTATTTTTAAGGCAAAGAAAGAACCTTTATTAGAGCAACTCCCACTCAAATGACACAATCTCTTGATTTGAAGTCAAAAGGCGCAACCTCAATCATTCAAATCCCGTCTACTAGCGGCATCTAGTAGTGGCACGCCCGCACCCACCAATCTCGTATGTGAATTAAATCCCCAGCTTGCCCGCGAGGCCCATAACGAATTTAGGGAGCAAACAACCCTGACCAACTAATCTAACCCACATGCTATTGATTGCCTTTTGTTAAGGCGATAACACAGCAGGTGGCATCAGTGGACAAATTAACTTATGAAGGGACAATTGGCATGAATCAAAATCATTGAAAGAAGGCTTGTCTGCCATGAAGGCACAACGATAAAGTTCTTTAAGAAAGCAAACCTTAGATTTGATGGTTAATAGACTTGATTATGCTGCCTGATGCATCAACAAAATCATCTTCCTTAAATATTTGACAAGAATAATGAAGTTTATCTGTTTATGTACGGAAATATCATTTTAATACACCCATTTTCACTGATTTATTTAAGAAAACGCACTTGAACATTAGGGAAAACGCTGACTGAGTAGGGGTTAATCCTAAATGGATAAAGTTATATAGTCCTGATATATAATATATAAATCCAACAAAACGAATAGCATCACTGACTGTACAAGTAGGAAAAGTGTTATGCTGTTTTCTGCTCTAAGCAAAACTTTTGTATTTATCAATACCCTTCGGCATTCTGAACTGAAGCAATTACCCTTCTCATTCAGTTCCAATACACAACTAAGGTGCTTTGCTTAATCAAAATACCTAGAAATCGATCACTGGTTTCATTTGAGTACCTCTCCAGGGTAGACGGTAGACCTCCAGTATTTTTTTGGTCAAAACTAACTTGAAAAATCAAATACTTTTAAAAAAAAACTAAAAAAAAAAAAAACCAAAAATCTCAATCGTTCTCATAAATGAAATAAAAAATAAATTCAAGAATAAGGAGGAGAGAGAAAGAGGCGAGAAAAAAATGAGAAGATAACGACTCACATATATGAGTAAATTGTAAATGCAAAGATAATTAAAAAAACAACTATGACATCACCTGTCACGTGGATAAATTTTGTTTCTTTATGAAATAAATAAAAAGCTATGTCTCTCTTCTAGGGGTGTATTCAATTAAGATTTTAAGGGATTTTAATTTTTTTTAATGAATCTAGGGGTATTCAATCAGGATTTTAAGTGATTCTCTTAAATTCTAGGTGTATTCAATTAGAATTTTAAAATAGTTTATTAAAATCCTTAGAAATCTAGGTGTATTCAATTAAGATTTTAAAGAAGTTTATAACATTCCAGGTGTATTCAATTAGAAATTGATTTTAAAGAATTTGAGAAAGTTGAGGAATTAGAGGGAATTGGAGAGATTTTGTAGTGTATTTTAAGTATCCACAAATCTCACATTTTCCCATGAGATTTCGAGGGAATTGAATCAAAATTTTATATGGAACCTCTACAAATCAATTAAACTCCATAAAAATCCATGGATTTATAAATCCATTAAAATCTCTCACATTCTCAATTGAATACACCCCCAATATGGACTTGGATCCTCTCCTGAGCTATTGCCAACGGAGCCTAGGGATCCATTAATCACAGCCCTTCAAAATTGATCCTACAGCCAAGAAACTTCCTTAGCCCACTAAATTATTTCGAGGACTAGGTGAGGTCGCTGTCGAACAGAGGGACGTTGGACTTGCCGGTGAATAGAGGGGTTGGGGTAGTTGAGGTCGCCGGAGGAGAGATGGGTGGAGTTGGGGGACTAGGTGGCGTCGCCATCAAAGAGACGGTTGATGTTGGACTCGCCGGCGAACAGAGTGGTTGGGGTAGTTGAGGTCGTCTTAGGAGAGATGAGTGGAGTTGGGGTTGCTGGGGATGGAAGGTATTGGGGTGAGCTCGCCGATGAAGAGAGGGTTTGGGGATGGGCTCGCCTGAGAAGAGAGGGATTGGGGGTGGGTTCATCAGAGAACTGAGGGATTTAGGGAGAAGAGAGGTCGAAATTTTCGAAGGAAGGAAGTTTCTTGGCTGTAGGATTGATTTGAAGGGCCGTAATTAATGGATCCCTAGGCTCCGTTGGCAATAGCTCAGCAGAGGATCCAAGTCCCTAAATATAGTCTTGTAATTTGACTCTATGTGTAATTATTTTTAAATAAAATGTACTCGTTTTTTCCAACTTATATATTAATATCGTCTCATGTTAGCTTTCCCCAAAACGAAACCTTAAATAAAACCCTCCTTGAAACCTCAGACATTCAGCTTTTGTCTGTCCTTCCTTCACACAATGTCTCTGACACCAATATCTTTGCTCACTCTCTGTATCCTTCTCCTTCTCCTTCTTCCTCCCACCGCCACCCTAACCCTCCACAACCTCCTCCAAAGCCAAGGCCTCCCTGCCGGGCTCTTCCCGGACAATGTGAAGTCCTACAATCTCGACCAGATGGGCCACCTGGAGGTGCATCTGGACCGTTCTTGCATGACCAAGTTCGAGACAAGAGTTTACTTTGAGAGCATAGTCAGAGCTAATCTCAGCTATGGCGTGCTCAGAGGCTTGGAGGGTTTGACTCAGGAGGAGCTTTTTCTTTGGCTGCCGGTGAAGGGAATCTCAGTGAGCGATCCGTCTTCTGGGTTGATTTTGTTTGACATTGGTGTTGCCCATAAGCAGCTTTCTCTCTCTCTATTTGAAGACCCCCCTGTCTGCAAGCCTCAATCTCAAGGTACTAAAAAAATCCCATCTTTTTATTCTCTTTTCTCTCTACAAATTCAGTAGACTTGTACTAATCTTTGAAATGAAATGTAAATTTGGGAATTTTTATTCTCCACAATTAAATTCCAATTGTCTATTTGAGCCTTGGGCAACGGAAAGATTGTTCCTCTGTGATCTCGAGTTGTGAGAATAGTCTCTTTACAAAACAAGAGTAAGGCTGAGTCCGATAGACGTTTCCCCCGACCTTTGCAAAGTAGGGAGCTTTGTTAATTTGGGGTCGCGCCTTTTGTCTATTTGATATTTGATCCAATGTATTAGTGAAAAGAAGTGAGTTGCGCACGCCCTTTTCTCCAATGTACATCCTGGATTTTATGTGGCGTTTGAATAAATCTTAGAAGGGAGCGCTGGATGAGAAAATGGTTGTGTGAAAATCATTGCATTATTGCAATTTTTAGCATTAAGGGTTGGTAAAATTGATATTAGAATCATGGAATGCAGGCATTTCATTGAAGAGTGAAGGAGGAAGGAAGATTGGATTTCAGGCCCAGAGATGAAGATTTGATCTTTTGTCACTTGGATAATTTTTCTCCTTTTTTGGTTTTTGGGTATTTTTCTCTCTTAATTTTGAGCAAAAAGATTGAAAGTTCATAGAAGCTTGTTAGGATTGTAAAAACAAGGGAAAGCAAAAGTGAGTGTAAGATTTTGAATCAAATGGTGCAATTTTGGAAGTTTGCACAATTGGAAATTTTCGGGTTTTATATATTTTTTTCTTAAGTCCTCACAATGCAAGGAGCTTTGTTGGCTTGGGTCGCCCTTTAGCTGCTTGGTTCCTATCCCTAAGCCTGCAATATTGGAATATTGGTTAGCTGTCTTGTGGCTTTTTCTTGCTTGTGATTTTTGTTCATTGACACGTTTGTGGGATGGTGCAGCCCCTTTTGTTCTTTTATGTTGCCAAGCTAGCCAAACAATTTT
The DNA here is from genome assembly GCA_035220775.1 of Malus fusca. Classification (NCBI taxonomy): domain Eukaryota; kingdom Viridiplantae; phylum Streptophyta; class Magnoliopsida; order Rosales; family Rosaceae; genus Malus; species Malus fusca. Next base: position 38,872,653 of record CM069068.1, read on the forward strand.
CCATTTCTTTAATCAAATACCTTTATTTAGATTAAACTAGAATATCACTCGGATAAAACATGATTGGAATAACGTTGTGGATTGCCATATGCCAGGTGAAATTAACAAGAAATCAAAACAGAAAACTCTGTTAGTTTTTTTTCAAGTTGTTTGTGTTGTGTTGTGTTCTAATTGAATATGATTGTATGATCTGATCCTTCCCTTTTGCTCTATATGCCATTGATGATCTCCAGCATCAATTCCCGGGTTTGCTCAACTTCGAGCTTATCACAGCAGAATCCCTGAAATTCATTAGAATTTATATTAACTTCTGGTGCTGGTAGAATTTCAGAGCTTTCTTTGTTTTTACCGTGACTTACCGTTATACAGGATGAAACCATCATTACTCCGTTGGAGGTAGTGACGCTGGTGTCAGTGAGTTCGAAGCCAAAGCCGGTCATGGCTTCCATCAGTTTTGTGAACCCGCCTCGTTTCTTCTCGAGGACTGTCTTCACCCAAAGCTTGTTCCCATCAATCTTAGTCACATTCACCTCTGTCTGCCCATACCAGCAACAACATTGAAATATATGAGCAGAAAAAAAAAACTCCTATATTGTTTCAAAGAGATTGAATATGATGAGTTGTGAGCTGGTTGTCAAAACCTGAATCCCGAATTTCTTCATCTCTTCAGCAGCATGAGTTTCTTCTTTGTTCGGCGGCAGTGTTTCTTCTGATGATTCTTCCATCTCAAAAAGCTGGTCTTGGAGGAAGTTTACTTTCTGCTGCAGCTCCTGGATGTAAGTGATGGCATCCTCAACAATGGTTGCCTTGTTCATCTGAAACACGAAAAACCATAGTTGAGATACTCTCGTGTTAATAATGGAAACTGGAAAAATTTAAGGGAGGCAAGGGCTTTGAGGACTTGCATTTGTGATATTCGGGACCAATGCGCGTAGTGCAAGGAGCCTTCCACTGAGCTTCTCCCTTCTCTTCCTCTCAGCAACGAGATTTTTGGATTTGAATTCGCCGCCATTGTTGTGTCTCCTTCGACCCATCCTTCCCCCTCGGCTGCCTCCTTCTGCTAAGCATAATTCATCCAACACACAACTCACAGAGTCCATATTTCTTGATATATTTTGATCAAAGTTAGTTTAAACAAGTGGGAGGGAGTAGTTTCTGTTATGAAATTATATAGATGGTCCTCACAAGGGTATCATTCCATTGCCTGCGAGGGAGAGGAAAGCAAGATAAATTTATCACAATTGTTGAGAGAGAGAGAGAGAGAGAGAGAGAGAGATAGAGATGTTCTAGCCCTTCAGTTTAGTCCATCGAATTATATGTTTACTGAAATAATCTTGATCGTTAAATTTAATCGATGGATGAGATTAAAGAGAGGGAGAAGCAGCTTCAACAGCCATGCATATATGTGTGTGTTTTGCTTTTCGGAAGTGATTTTTACATTCTCATTTTCTCTTTCTACGCTGTCTTTTTTAAATTTTTTTTTTTCCGACACTCGATTTCAAAAAACAAGTAGAAGTGGATAGGGAGGAAAATGGTATGCAAAAATCACCACGGTTGTTTTTGTGTTTGAATATATTCATGTCATACATGTTGGTCTTGTTGACTGGAAAAAAGTACATAAAGGAATGAAGGTTTGTTTGTTTCTTTTTTTTTTTTTTTTTTTGGGTACAATGAAGGGTTTTTATCACAAATGGTCCTTGAAATTGACCTACTCAATCAAGATGGTCCCTGAAATTGAAAATTAATCAATGTAGTCCTTGAAAATGATTGTTGCAAATCAATTAGGTCATTCTATCACAATTCCGTTAAAATTTCTGTTAAGGGTTGATGTGGCATGTAAATGGATTCAAAAATTTAATAAAATATTATTATGTGAATAAAAAATATTTAAATAATAAAAATAATTGTTATCTTTTATAATTAAAATATTAAAAAAAGGAGGAGGAGATGATTGCCGTACCCACCATTTCTGTTGCTCCTTCACTCTCTTCGTTTTCTCATAAATTAACCCAGCAAGAATACAAAATACCAAACCCCCACCATGAAAAGCGGCGACCAATGCTCCCATTCCGGCTGTACGCCGCCGTTTTGTTCGTCTCCAGTATCTCCCTCCTTTCCCCCCCCCTTCTGTATCGGGACTCGCTCATTCCCGACGAGAGCGATCGACGGCGGTGATGCCTTCGAACTCGGCTCCGCCGCCTGGGCCCGATTCTCCGAAGCCCCCGACTACCGAAACGGTGCCGAATGCGCCGTTTCGTTGAACCGGGAAATGGTGTCCTCCTACGACCCGTCGCTGGTCCACATCGCCATGACTCTCGACTCCGAGTACCTCCGGGGGTCGGTAGCTGCCGTGCACTCCGTCAAAAAGAGGGGGAAAAGCAAAAGAAAAAAAGAGAAAATCTTCACTCTTTTTTCTGTGTTCGAATGATGAGGGTGATAAATTGATATTATGAGAGAGAGAGAGAGGGTGGAGGTGGAGGATTCACTGGTGGCGATGGAGATGCGACGCAAAGCCTTTGAAAAAAACCTCAAAGAGCTTTAAAATCTGGTGACTGAGGGCGATGTGATCCTTTTCTGAATTGTGGATTTATGAGTTTGCTGTGACTTTCATATGGGGAACTGGATTTTCTCCTTCCAATTTCATCATTTCTGTGAATAGGAGGGGAAGAAGATGAACAGTGTTCAATCATCTCCTTCTTCTTTTTTTTTATTAAGATTTTAATTATAAAAAATAACAATTGTTTTTTATTATTTAAATATTTTTTATTCACATAATAATATTTAATTAAATTTATGGGATCCATTTATGTGACACATCAGCACTTAACAAAAATTTTAACAGAATTATAACGGAATGACCACATTGATTTGCAACAATCATTTTCAGGGACTAAATTGATCGATTTTCAATTTCAGGGACCATTTGTGATAAAAACTCATACAATGAATGAAGGTTTGTTAGGGAAGACTATATTCCTTTCTTGTAGACCGTAGAGTATACTTATTTTGTAAGGCCATTTAATAAATACCTTCGTGGTATTCGTACCATAATAGAAATATCTCCAAATGTTTTTCGTAATGATCACACAAGAAATTTGCATTGTATGTAAAATGCTCAGTTTAATAAATCTCGTGTTGTAACCAATCACGTGACATGACAAAACAATTAGTAGATAATTGGAGTAATTTCTCAACATATGGCCACTAAAAGTGTGCGATAGTTTTGGAGAGAATCTCTCCATAAAACTACTAAATGTTGGGGCCACAAGATATTTGCCCCAAATTCATAAGGACAAGCTAATGATCCAGCCGGTTGATTATGTTGAGAGTATGAACTTGATATCAAAGAATTGAAGTCTCACTTAATATGTACATAGTTGAAATAATCTTGTATCTTTTCATCCAGTCAATCAATTTTTAGTTGTAGTCAAATTTTAAGTGACATAAAAGTTCAGTGTTGGTAATAAGTTTAGTAAAAAATATCGGCCATTCAACAACTAGGATATTTTCTTTAGGGAGAAAAGAACTAGGATATTTTGTTTCTTTAGAAAATAAAATACTACAAGAGCATCAAACTAAGATTTCTTATTTTTTACATTCTCTCTTGTGGTAGCAATTCATATGCCTTGCACTTATGTTCTAACTGTTTATTTCTTGTTTTTACTCTATACCTCCATAAGATAATATACTATGGTATTTTTATTTGGACCCACTGCGCGTATGAAATCGTAATCAAATCAACTTCATGCATGAAGCATCGATTCCACGTACTCGTCAAGAGATGGAAGGCGCTGGTTGTCGTCGTAACTATACATCAGTGGCACCATTCTTGCAAGATTTAGGGAAGCATTTGTGAATGCTGCTGGAAATGGATTAGGAGACACCAATACTTTGTTCAGCTTCTTCCATTCTTGTGAAATCATATTCGTAACATGTTCTTGTGCTTCCTCCATGGTTTTGCCTTGATGTTCATTTAAATAGTAGTTTATGTATGACCCGTCGTCTCCATCTTGATTCTCATCCTACGATCAGTATCACAATAAGAAAATCTGACGTGCTCTATATGCATACATGCATGCTACAAATTTTGATGGACAAATATTTGTGTGATGGAGCCGGCTAAGACATCCGCCACACATAATATAGAACCTTAGATGCAGGGATGAATATGCATTTAGTTACTATGGTGCTTGATATAAATGGTACTATAAATATGTAGTTACCTTGGCACTTCCCAAGTCGTCCCAAAGCCGAAGAATTGCTGCTGTTGAAGATATAATGGCTGGAGTGCCATTCAAGAGCTCCACACTTTGTTTGGTTATACCTGTTAGACGAAGTCAAGGTCAAGCTGTCCTCACCGAGATTTAAGGAGTTGTGATTCTGATCAAACTCCTATCTTTTATGATATTCCTAGTTTTTAGGATTTTGTATTTCAAATGTTTGTTGTACGTAAAGCTAAAATGTAATCTTTGTGTTTCAGTTTGTATTTTGAAAACTCCTTGAATCCAGGGTTTTCAAACTCATATTGTAATCCTGAAGTTGTTATAAATACATGCATCCCATCTTTAGTTGGGTATGCAATTGAAGTGAATCCTGAGAGTGCTAAAGTTCTTATATGGTATTGAGCCTTACTGTCTAACGACTAGATCCTTTTTTTTTTTTCTCCACGCTTCAATGGCTGAAAACAATGTCAACTCTTCCAACTCCACCTCCTCCAACCTACCTACCACCACTCCCTTCCATCCGTTTTCCACTGTTGTCAATATCAAACTTGACAGAACCAACTACCCACTGTGGTTGGCTCAAATTCTCCCAATTCTCAAGAGTAGAGATCTGATGGGGTACGTGGATGGTACTTTGGTATGCCCTCCAAAAAACCTGCCTGGTGTTACCACTGTGGATCCTGCGTACACTGCATGGAACCAACAAGATCAAATGATTCTTAGTTGGATAAATGGCTCATTGACTGCTTCTGTTTTGTCTACTGTGGCAAGCAAGAGGACTGCGCGTGCCACTTGGGAAGCTTTGGAGCAGAGGTTTGCCTCCACTTCTCAGAACAGAATTTTATTCCTACGCAATGAGTTGTTGCAGACCAAGAAGGGTGATCTTTCTGTTGCGGATTACCTAGATCGCATGAATGTGATTGCTGACAACCTTGCCCTAGCGGGGCAACCTGTGAATGATGATGAACTCGTGCAGATTGTGTTGAACAATCTAGGACCTGCTTTTGAAATGACAGTAAGTGCTGCTCAAGCTCGGGATACTCCTGTCACATATCCCACCCTTGAGGCACTTCTGTTGACTACCGAGCGAAGAATGGCGGATCAGAATGTTTCCTTGGCTGAACCTGCACCAGTCAATGCCTTTGTTGCTACTCGAGGACGTGGTGGTGGACGCTCTCGTGGGACTGGAAGGGGTACATCTCCATTTAATCGTGGTTCTCTATCCAATCAACGAGGATACAATCCTCGCAACAATAACAACCAGCGTCTTCAGCCCGCTAATGGTGAGAGACCTCCTTGTCCTGGTGAGCGTATCATTTGCCAAATTTGTGGCAAACCAGGTCATCCTGCCATTGATTGTTACCAAAGGATGAACGCTGCTTATGAAGGTAGGATTCCTGCACAAAGACTCACAGCCATGTCATCCTCGCCGATCACTCTGAACAAGCAATCCCATGGTACCTGGCTGTTAGACACTGGTGCTAATGCACATGTCACTCCTGAACTTCAAAATTTGGTCAATCCGAAAAAATACAATGGTAATGAAACTATTGGGGGTGTAGGTAATGATTCTGGCATCACTATTTCTCATTTTGGTTCCAATCAACTACATACTAAAGCTTGTTCATTTGATTTGACTAATGTCCTTCACTGTCCCACTGCCTCTCAAAACATCATATCTGCCCATAAGTTTACCTTAGACAACAATTGCTATCTACTAATATTTCCATATTTTTTCCTTGTTAAGGACCTCAAGACACGGAGGACGCTTTTCCGAGGGAGATGTGAGAATGGGTTATACCCATTTCCTAGTGGCAATGGACAATTCAAGTCTTCAATTTCAGCCTTGGTAGGAGTACGGTGTTCAGTCCAAAAATGGCATGCTAGGCTTGGTCATCCTGCCAATTCAATAATTAAGTTTTTAATTTCAAATAAATTGGTACCAATTCATGGTACTTCTAATGTAACCTTTTGTGAGTCATGTCCTTTAGGAAAAAGTACTAAGTTACCTTTCAACGTGTCTGAGTCTGTTTCTACGTTTCCTTTGCAACTTTTGCACTCTGATGTGTGGTCTTCCCCAGTTATTTCTAATGAAGGTTTTCGTTATTATGTGTTATTTGTGGATGATTACTCTCGATACTCTTGGATTTTCCCCATGAAAAACAAAAGTGAAGTCTTTGAGATATTTGTAAAATTTAAGGCTACTGTCGAAAACATGTGTAATTTTTCAATTAAAACTCTTCAATGTGATGAAGGGGGGGAGTATAAAAGTCATGCTTTTCAAAAGTTTCTTACTGATAATGGGATTTCACAACGTTTTTCATGCCCCAAACATCCTGAACAAAATGGTATTGCAGAAAGAAAACATCGACATATTGTTGAAACCAGTATTGTCATGCTTTCTCAATCTCACGTCCCAAATAAATTTTGGTTTGATGCTTGTTCCACAGCTACGTACTTGATAAATCGCATGCCAACAAAACTTCTGTCCAATTTGTCACCTTATGCGAAGTTGTTTAAAAAAAACCCAAAGTATGACATGTTAAAAGTGTTTGGTTGTCGATGTTTTCCATGGTTAGTTCCCTATACACAACATAAACTGCAACCCAAGTCAAAAGCTTGTGTTTTCTTAGGCTATTCACTGAATCACCAAGGCTACAAATGTTTGGATTTGTCCACAAGACGAGTTTACTTGTCTCGCCATGTCCTATTCGATGAGGACTCTTTCCCTTTTAAGGGACTCACATCTACCTCAGAAAACGTCAATGAAGCAGGTAACTCTCACTCTCCCGTGTTATTATTTAACTTTGATTTGCCTAGCCCACCTAGTATATCTCAACTACCTAACTTACCCGAGATCAATGCCACTCCACAAACTCCTTCCAGTGACATAATTGCCATACCTAACCTACCCGAGATCCCTGCCATTCCACAAAACCCTTCCAGTGACGTAATTACCATACCAACCACAGAACAGTTTCAACCTCACCCAAACACATATATTGTCACATCCCGTCCTATCCCTACTACACTAGTGTCGTCCTTTCCTGAGTCATCAACCATACCTTCAAATGAACAAGTTATAGTATCCACGGAACCTGTCCAAGTGTTGTCAGATAATTCAGGCCATCGTATGACCACACGATCGAAGTCTGGCATCCAAAAACCAAACCCTAAATATGCCATGCATGTGACTGTTGACCGATTTCCTATTGAACCAACCTGTTTCAGTCAAGCTGTCAAATCTCAAGAATGGAGGAATGCCATGGTACAGGAATTTAATGCGTTGCAAAGGTGTGGAACTTGGAGTTTGGTTCCGTTTCATCCACAAATGAATTTGCTTCCCAATAAATGGGTGTTCAAATTGAAGAGACGTGCAGATGGTACAATTGAGCGCTATAAGGCTCGGCTTGTCGCCAATGGTTTTCATCAGAAGGCTGGTGTGGATTATAACGAGACCTTCAGTCCCGTGGTTAAGCACAGTACAATTAGGCTTGTTTTAAGTCTTGCAGTTTCAAAAGGTTGGCATGTTAGGCAGCTTGACGTCCAAAACGCGTTTTTGCATGGTTTTTTGAACGAAGAAGTGTACATGCGCCAACCTTCAGGATTTGTTGATCAACAGTTACCCAATCATGTTTGTAAACTTCAACGCAGCATCTATGGTCTTAAACAGGCCCCGAGGGCATGGTTTCAGAGGTTCTCAGATTTCTTGCTTCAACTTGGTTTTCAGGAATCAACTTGTGATTATAGTCTGTTTGTGTTCAACCAGAAAGGGGTGTATCTTATCCTTCTCATCTACGTGGATGATATTTTGATCACTGGAAACAGTCCTCGTCAGATGTCCAGATTAATTACGAAGTTGGGCACTTTGTTCTCCATGAAGGATTTGGGACCGCTTAATTATTTTTTGGGTGTGGAGGTCAAGTATGATGGAAATAGAATGCATTTGTGTCAATCCAAGTATGCTCTGGACTTATTGTCACGCACCAAATTCACTGAGGCCAAACCGATTTCTACACCAATGTCTTCTGGTCAAAAGCTAAGTGCATATGTTGGAGATCCATTTGATAAACCAGAAATGTATCGTAGTGTTGTAGGTGCCCTACAATACTTAACGATCACTCGTCCCGATTTATCTTATGCAGTTAACCAAGTATGCCAGTTTATGCATGCTCCAACAAATATTCACTGGATGGCAGTCAAACGGATTCTACGTTACTTGAAGGCCACGCATAGTCATGGTCTCCTCTACAAGCCAGGTACTGCACATCTTTCTGCTTTCTCTGATGCCGACTATGCCGGGAATCCAGATACTCGGCATTCAACTGGTGGCTTTTGTATTTATCTTGGTTCCAATCTGGTGTCTTGGAGTTCAAAAAAACAGAAAACTGTTTCTCGGTCGAGCGCTGAGGCCGAGTATAGGCAACTAGCCTACACAGCAGCTGAGCTTTCGTGGTTGAGGTCTTTATTTCGAGACCTCCATTTACATCTTATGCGACCCCAGATATGGTGTGACAATGTGTCTTCAATAGCTCTTGCTTCGAATCCTGTGTTTCATTCCAGAACTAAACATTTGGAGGTTGATTATCACTATGTCAGGGAGAAAGTGGTTCGTGGTGAACTGTTGGTTAATTACATTTGTTCCCAAGATCAGCTTGCAGATTTATTTACCAAAGGCATGTCTTCGTCTCGATTCAACTTGTTGGTGTCCAAGCTTCCAGTTGTTCCTCAACCTGTTAGCTTGCGGGGGGGTGTTAGACGAAGTCAAGGTCAAGCTGTCCTCACCGAGATTTAAGGAGTTGTGATTCTGATCAAACTCCTATCTTTTATGATATTCCTAGTTTTTAGGATTTTGTATTTCAAATGTTTGTTGTACGTAAAGCTAAAATGTAATCTTTGTGTTTCAGTTTGTATTTTGAAAACTCCTTGAATCCAGGGTTTTCAAACTCATATTGTAATCCTGAAGTTGTTATAAATACATGCATCCCATCTTTAGTTGGGTATGCAATTGAAGTGAATCCTGAGAGTGCTAAAGTTCTTATAATACCTTCACCCAAGAGAAAGAAAATGTGGACCAACATCACATTCACCCCAGAAGAAATAATTCCATTCTTCAAGTACTCTTCAGCCCTAGGCAAGTGCCCGGATTTGAACCATTTTGCTTCCACTAAAAATGCATTGCACAGACTCGCCCACTGCATGCATGCATGCAAATAGAATGAATAATCTTTTAATTAAGCCTTTCTTAATTATGCTAGTACTTAATTGTCACGACACTAAACTAGTTAGATAAATACACTTAATAATAAGCCAATACTATGGTTTGTATATATACCGTCTTCTTTAGGGAATGCAACGGGTTCCATCCGTGCTTTTCGTAAACCTTACAGCTGATTTCATCCGTCATGTCATAAAGAGCTTTGAAGCATATCTTCATGTAGTCCGGTAAATGTTCTATAGCACCAATTTCCCATCTGCAGCATTACAATTTACTGGTCAGTTAATTGTAAAAATTGGTGAAGTTAATTAAAGTTACAGGACGCTCTATTTGTTATTACCTATTAACAACCTCCGTGAAGAGAGTGAGATCATCAAGCGTCCCATAAACGTCAAAAATGTCATCAATCAAATAGATAAATGATACAGATTTTGTGAACTCAATCCTCTCATCTGACAAGTTTGGGTTTGTTAGGCCTGCCATGGACCAATTGTACCATTTAATAGGTTGGTCTCTTGCAAACTTCAACTCCTTACACAATCCCAGCTCTTCCCACCATCTAATTAAGTTAATTGAAACAAATAAATTAACATTGATTAATAATTGGTTAATGAATTAAATGTAGAGACAACAATTAAAGATTATAGGGTGGTATTTTCCAATAAAGTTATTAACTTACTTGGAAACTTGAACAACTTCCTTCTGGTGAAGGGACTGGACCATATATAAATCTGATTTTGCTACAGTTCGTAATATATTTAACCACCTAATGTATGTTCCTTGGAAACCAGAGACAAAAAAGTTCTTGGCCATGAATGGGGCCAAGCTTTTGTGATGAGGATTTCTCAATGTGTTTTCAACAACTCTGGCCTGGTGATGGTCGAGATGTAACAGGGATGAATTTAGGAAATGGCCACTAAACTTTGCAGCTTCTTCAAGTACAACTTCACCCTCTATACTTAGCTTTGAAGCTTCATACAGACTCATCAACCCCTTGATGTCTTCACTTAACATTTGATTGAAATTTCCTTCTCCTTCCTTGAAATTGTTAAACACATCTATATTCACACGATAAACACAAATTTTGGATTAACTAGTTATCACATATTGAAATTATACCAGCAAGGGTTGAGCTAATTTACTGGTACCGAATACCAACCTATAGTATTGAATTATATATAGATGGTACTCACCTTCAGAGACGAAGTAACCATGCTGCCTGAGTAGTCGAAAGCGGAGAGCAACTTCGTGCAGGTCGGTGGGATCATGAGCACCGTGAGCAGTAGTACTAGATATTATATGTTGCTTTTGGAGAATTTGGTCAATTTCATCTTCAAAGTGGTAGTCCATACCTAGACGTTGAACAGCATCGATCATGTCCAAACCTTCAACTGCTTGTCCTCCCACTTTTTTTAATGCACTCCTTAAGTCGTCCAATTTTTGTTCATGCTGGAAACAAATTATGCCATCCTGCGCACAAGGATGCTCCATTTTTCTTACCTTAGATGTGTGTGTGTGTTTGTGTGAGAGAGAGAGGATTTTTCTTACCTTAGATGAAGTATACTTCGTTTTGGAGTTAAGTGGTTTTAAGGGAGTAGAAAGCAAGCTGTGATCTTTGGGGATGCTCCATTTTTTAGAACTAGGGTTTTTCAGAGCAATTGGAGGAGTACAAGACGAGGTCGCAAGGGAGGACAGAAATTTAGAAAATTCCATATTTCTATATATCTAATCAACTCCCAAAGAAGTAGAAGGCGAATAGAGAAAATGAGATGTTTTTCGCTCCTCTTGATCTCTCAATTTATAGAGATTGTTCATTGTGTAGAACATGTTATGATACACTAATTAGTCTCATAATACAAGTGGTTGAATACTTGAAAAAAAAAATTTAACCATTTGTATTATGACACTTGATGTACTGGACATATTAATTCCGGTCACACTAAAAATTTCTCCTATTTATAGTCACCATGAAAATTGATTGTCGCTAGTTATTCAAGTTTTTTTCTTGTGTGGAGTCCTAAGTATCTGGGTCGGTGGTCCAAGAAAGAATCAAATATACTTAAAGTTCAAAGGCAGAGTACAATAATTAAGATTAAGCATCCTACTCTATAATTCTGTCATGCATTTACACAATTTGGGGCCACTTTTCTCACCGCCTAATCTTGATTTGACCATAAAGCTTGAGGTAACTAATTTCTTGAAACATAAGATGGAGGAACATTTTCCTGTCAAAATTTGTGTTTAGGGCTCAAAGCGATCACTCCACCATCATATGTACCGCACACCTTTTTCTCTCATATTAGTTCGGCTATACTCCCTTATCACAATTGATTTTATAGTGAAATCTCAATTTTTTATGATATCAGAGTAGGTTGGCCCACGTATGAAGCTCAACAGCCACACGTGCTCTATGTTACCCCTTTTGTGTTGTTCACTTGTTAGACTTAAAAATTTGTCACATGCGAGAGGGCACGTGAGGATATGAAGGGTAAAAGATTCTCACATCGGTGAAGTAAAAAACCTTACATGAGCTTATAAGAGGTTAAACTATTCCTATGTTCGTCAACAACCGGACTAGGTGGATTGTTCTACCAACTTATAATAGAATGTAACTCTTATCTTGGAGTTTCAACCTAAAAAAATGACAGTAACATGTAAATATAGATGGTTTTTTTCTTTGAAGATAGATCAGACAATCCACCTTTTCTGATCACTGTCTAACACAAATTTTTTTTTTTTTGCACTAGCGTGTATACTCCTTTATCCTATTAGAGTGATGATCTAGTGACAAGGACCATTTAGTAATCTTATTTTCTTACCCTATCCTCCTGCAGGCCTCCTCCATATATTGCATCATCAATGAACAAAGTTGAAATTTGAACAATATATTTCTAAAGTACACAAAATTTGGTTAATAATAATGTTCCAAACTATATATATAACAACAAAGGGACTAGAGTATTAATTTAAACCAACATGGTTGGGCGGCTCAGACATTTTGTAACCTTTGAATCTTTTCTTCTTCTTTCTATTTGCAAAAGTATAGGGGTCGGGGTCGGGAACTCGGGATCCAAGAAAGAACCAAATATACTTGAAAGTTCAAATGCAGTGTACGGAACGCGAAAATAGTGCTATTCGGCAAAAGCATGTTTCGGACACCATCAATATTGAAGGAAGCTTCCAAACACATCTGCCCAAATTACTGAAAAAGATAAATAAATGAAATACGCTCAGATCTACAACCTTTTGGTTTGGCAAACTTGTGCGGATCTCAACTATATCTATTTTCCTTTTCTTTATGTTTTTTGGTAAAAAAAATTATAATAAAATAGAATTTTTTTTAATAAACGATATTATCTACATTAAAGTTCATGTACACGATTACGTAATTCATTAATTATGTAATATGTATTATTTAGAGAATTGTTTTTGTTGAATATAATTTAGTGAGTTCGACAGCAGAACTCAACACAACCTAATTATGACCAAACTATTTTTTAGACATTTTTAAGGAAATTTAGCCAAAATGATCTCTAAGATTTGCATAACTTCTCATTTGGTCATTGAGATTTGAAATCAATACAATTGGTCATTAAGATTGTCCACCATCAATCATTTTGGTATTTGCGTGAATAGTTATGTTAAATAAATATTAAAATGATAAAACTACCTTCAATTTAATAAACAATATGCCAAAATGATTTGACAAAATTTGAAGGTATTTTTATCATTTTATCCTTATTTAATGGAGATTTTTTACGGAATTACCAAAATGATTTATGGTGGACAAACTCAAAATGATTGCATCGACGTCAGAAACCATTTTGAATATAAATAAATAAATTTTGTTGCATGTCAGATATCCTATTATACCATTTTTTTTATACGTACTTTTGTTTTCTTATTCTTTTGTTTTTTTCCTAAAGCGCTGGCGACAAGAGAGATTCTTTTCTTTTCTTTTTTCCTTATTCTTTGTTTTTTTTTTTTTTTTTTTTTGGACTTATGTGGTACTGATTGAGGGCTGGTTTGGTATTGCTGTGCTTTGAAAAAAAAGCTGCTGTGAGAATAAGCGGCTGTGAAATAAATCAGCAGATTGTTTGGTAAACTTTTTTGTAAAAGTGCTTTTGGAAAAAAAAAACAGTCTAATAGTGAGTCTTTTCATTAAAGAAGCACTGTAGCTCTGTGTGCTTTGAAAAAAAAAGCCAGTTTTCCAAAGCTGCAAATAGCAGCTTCAGTTTTTTCCTTTAATTTCAGCTTATTCTCACAGCAGCTTCCAAAATAAGCCTTTTTTTTTCAGTTTACCAAACACCTAAAACCCTCACAGCTTTTTTTCATGGGTGTTTTTTTTTTTAAGCACCTCACTCCCAAACTAGGTCTGAATGTGTTGGTCTTATAGTTGTATGACACGGTCAATGACAAGTGGGCATGACAAAAATCAAGTACAGTGTAATGAAAACTAAATTTCAATGGGTTAAATTTAAAATTTTGACATTGAAGAAAAAAATAAAATGAAATCTCAAGAAACAATAGAAATTTATAACATATACTTTAAAACTCAGTTAATACAGTTACTGAAACACCCCAACCCCTTTTTATTTTAAAAATTGTTTTAAGGCCTAAATTGGTGAGCCCAAGGGGCCCACCCCCTGATTTTTTTTGTCCCCCGAGCCCTCATCTCTCTCAGCCCTCTTCTATCTTTCTTCATTTTCTTCTTCCCTCACCCGAGCTCTCTCTCCCTCGTCTCTCTCGTTCTCGTCCTCCCATGAGCATACCCATCACCACACCACCCTCTCCGACGTCATCATCATCATCATCAGTTCGTTCTCTCTCTTTCTCAGTTGCTGCAAGGACAACAAAAACCCGTACAGGATGCTCCGACGCAGACCGCCTCTTTCGAGGCAGGTTCCGGCCAAACCACGGCGAGTTGGCCGGCTTTCAAGGTATCAATCTCTTCGTCTCGTCGAGTACTACAACTTTCCTTTTTGTTTCACTCAATTTCGTTGAGTATTGAAGAAGTTGTACTCATTTGAATCTTACCCAGTTTCCGGCGAGTCCGACGGCTTTCGAGGCATTTTCCGGCCAAACCACGGCAAGTTAGACGTCGTGTGAGATACCATTCTCTTCTTCTCTTCGAGGGCTACAACTTTTGTTTTTGTCTCGCTTGATTTCGTTGAGTAGTGACAAAGTTATGGCCATTTAAAGATTGTGCATTTTCCGGCCGAATTCCGGCTTCCTCTCCCATTGGGTCCGGCGACCCACCAAGCCCTTTGGGCCTTTCATGCCAAGCCCAGCCTTTTTATGAGGCCTTAGAGCCTTTGTGGTGTATGTGGGCATGTAGCCCGTGTGTGTGTGCGTGTGTGTGAGTGTGGTTTTGGGCTTAAGCCCAAACCACCCATTTTCACTCTAACCCTTTTTATTCCTAGGTCTATCCAAAACCCAAAAACCTTAGAAAATCCAAAACCCAATATATCCTAATCCTATTTAACCTAAACCCTAATTCGGATTTCAAGCCTAAAACCCGTTTGACCTAGTTTGACCGTTGACCTCCGGTCAACGTTGACTTTAGGGTTGACTTTTCGGGTTTTCGTCCGGGACCCTTCTTAGGGTAATTCGACGTTCTAAATCCGTTTCCAATGTCCGTTTTCTCAAATTCAATTTCTATTATATAGTTTTATTTATTTGACTCTTTATGCTTAGGGGCAATTATTGTGACGTTTCCGTCTTCGCTAGTGGCGCAGCTTTTGGCAACTAAGTACTGTGAGTGGACCCCTTCTAAAATTACATGATTTGATAATTTAATTGCATAAATGATTAGCATGCCTACGGATTTATAATTTGATTTATGTGAAGCCTGTTGATTAAATATATTGATTTTCGTCTCGTGTTTTTGGTGAGGAATTAATTGTGGCCTATATTGAGCTATATTTTGATATACACGGTATTTTCTATAAAAACCATGAACTAGTAGACTATCTGATAGATGACGATAGGATGCTAGAACATGTTTTTGAACCCCTTTTTATAGTGTAGACGATGATCGGTAACCTATGCTATGAAGTGGTTATTTAAGAGAGACGTAACTATTTGTGAGTACCTAGTGGACACTATGCCGCCTGGGGCGAGGATCTGGTGTTGGCATGTAGGCCGGGAGAAATAATCTCTAGCGAAGGGCTGAGGGACACGGAGACAGGCACTGGGCCGGGAGGGAGTTATCTCTGGCTACGGGCACAGAGACTGAGGTGCAGGCATTGGGCCGGGAGATATATTTATTCAGTGATCTTTCTAGCAGCACACCGCGTTATACGAGACGATTTATGATGCGTTTACTGTTTTGATTTCTGCGATGAGATTCCGCAATATGGCTTTTGAGATATTTTTGGCATGCTAGGATTTTTATTAAATTCATCACTTATTATGCTAGTAGGTTTCATTATATAAACTTTGGGGGTTAGTACGTTGATAACTGTTTTATTATTATTATATATATAAACTTGGTCCACTCACCTTTGTTTTGCGCCCTCATTCAGGACTTAGAATCAAGGCACATAATCCCGGCGTCAAGATACTTCCGCAGCAGCATCTTCGGATCCTCTCGAATGTAGGACTCTCCTTTATTCATTAAATTTTATCTCAATTCTTTTTAGTGATTAGGTTTAGTTGTATGTTCTGAACACGTTCCTAAATTATTAACTCATTGTTTTTAAATTCATAACCCTTATTTATTTCTTATTCTTAGCTTTTGTATCAATTAATGGCTTTCGTCACCCTCGGGTGTCGGCCAACACGTGTCTATCCTGGTATTCGGGGAATATCAGGGTCGGGGCGTGTCAGATTGGTATCAGAGCGTGGTTTGTTCAGAGCATACTTAGGATTCTTTTCTATTCTCTTAAAGTGTCGGTTTTGACATCATTTGGACGACTTCCGGATTTTGTGCTAGTCGGTGCAGTTGTGCAAATCTCTCTCGGATTGAATTGTCGCCTTCTGGTAGAAATTCAAGAATTCGTGTCGGGATTGTTCCTCAGCAGTGATGAAGTGGATTGTTGGACGACTTTAAACATCGGATCGATACTCAGCGACGTGTTTTAGAAATCTCAATTTAAGGAATTCTGGTTAAGACCAGCCGTAGATTCGAAATGGCAATGCCACTCTGCAACATGCGTTCCCTAGGAATTGCGGGCGGAGTCGGCTCTACATCGAAATATTGAGAAACTCCTCAGTAGCAGACGCTATTCTCATTAATTTCCAAAATGAATTGCAATTCTCGTTGTTGTTGTAGTTGGATTTGGATGATGAATATCCAGTCTTGTTTGGATAAGCAGATTCCTTGAACTTCACCTGGGTTTGGTACTTTGTGGTAAACCCTAGCTCCTAGCCTTCGTACTTTTCAGTGGAAGTGAATTTAGCCTCTTGTTTGCCACCTAAATGTTCAGCCTTGTAATTTTCAGTGTAATGGCTTGAGACTCTACCATATTCATCATGGTATGAAGATCGAGCTTTGCTCTAAACTTCTCTTGATTCATTGAGCTTTGGTTTGCTCAAGAGCATCACTTTAAGGTAGCCAATTGTGTCACTGCATGCATACGCATGCTGCTTTGTATCTTTCTTCTTCGTCATTCTGCTGATTCAGAAATTCTATATTTAATTTCTGAACTTTGAAACAACTCTCACAAAGTATTGTGAATTTCAAAATGTTTTTGACCTCGTCAAATCTTATTATCAGTTCTTAACTATTCGTGAGCTTAGACCTATTTCCTTTTGGCTAAGAAACTAGTTGACCATACTGTGATGATTTGCAAAATAATCAGAAGTAGTGACTTCTATTTCTGCATCTTTACCTTCCTTCGCTTGTTTGTTTCTCAATGTGAACTTGATCATGCCGGAACATTATACGGAGGGTGTAAAATAAAAATAAAAATAAAAAATAAAAAAAAATCTTTGTTCTCGGCATGGTTTCTAGTTCAAATCTCGATATCTTGTACTCTAGATTTTAATGGGCTTGTTTCGACCCTCAGATTCTTGAGTATTCTTTCAACCTTCTCGACATGGTTTCTCGCCTAATCAGTGAGAAATTCACGATCGATCGTTTCGGTGAAAGTGGGCACCCAGTTTGTGTTGATTCGGACAGGAATGTTGGGAGCATAATCTTTTCACAAGCTTACCAGACTTACCAGAAAGAGTTCCTCGTGGGCGTAAGGTTTGAGCAGTCTTTTAGTAAGAGTTGGTTAAAGATTTTGGTGCAGAAGGTCAGCATATTGCATCACCATCTTACTAGAATTCATGGGCATCACATCGGTTATTTTCCAACGATATGTGTTCGTCTCGACGCATATTTCCACTGCTTCACTTCCAAACCTTATTGTTGTGAGTACGTGGTTGTTAAAACATTTCTAGCAGATCTGTTTGGTGCATTCTGAGATGGCACTACAAGACGGTCGAAGTGAGAATTGGATAATCTTTGCACTTCTCTCGAATTATGCGTGTTCTCTTTGGTTGTTAGGATGACCATTTGCGAGTCGTTCTTCTTTCCACCAACTTTGACCTTGTTTGACTTGAAATCTGCAACTGAGCAAAATGGAGAGGTGGATTGAGCACTACAACTGTTCCCAAGAGATACTTCGTGTTGAGGAAGTTATTTCTCGTTTTCTGCTTGCTTGGTTCGAGCTTTTGGGTCTACTACTAACATGGTAGCCACTTCTCTTGAATCCCAAGGTACAGTTTTCAAATGGGTTATTTATTGGCAAAATTCTGGAGTAGTTGGTCACATTTGGAAGAACTGAAGTGAATATGATGCTTGGTGCTGGATAGAGTGTTACGACAACAGTCTCTGTTTTGTTCAGTATGGGATTTGGCACTGTTGCGACATGTTACTAGAGTTTCTACAGGTAACATTGGTTGTTAGAGGCGTTGTGCGAGCTTGTATTTGGAGGATCCAATTTACGACGTGTGAAATTGTGCATCCTCAAGAAATTACTGCTTGCTTATCGAGACAACAAATGTGAGGTTGATATTACGGGCTGCAGACTGTAATATCGATTGCTTATTTGTTGGGTTCGTTAAGAAAGTGGGCAAGAAGATTCGTCTACAGCAGCTGATGCAGATTCGGAATTGTTATTCTTGGGACTCGACCTAAAGGCACATCTATTCTCGGAATATGTGACATTTCGAATTCTTGGCGAGACCCACTCTTATTTTTTCAGTTTTGATTTTCAGTATAAGTATTTTAACTTCATTTACTCTAGTTAATTGTGTTGGCGTTACAAATGTTTTTGGAAAAAGTATTTTTGTTTTCGTTTTTAAGTTGATTCGAGTTGACCTATATGTTATTACTTATATATTTTGACGTTATCTGGCCTTAAGCTATTTTGTGTTTTCAACTTTATATTTTATTAAAGTATGTGTTCTATTTTTACACTGATGGGGAAAGAAGGTATGAGCCTGGGGGCACGATAGATGGAATCATTGCAGTCGATCGCGACGGTGTTGCATTTTCCCTTTTGTGCAACCGCTCTTACCTAATATCTTCGTTACATATATGTATATATATCATTTTTCGTATTTTCGAGTTTTTCAGTGTAGTATGTTATTTTAAATTTCGAGGACGAAATTTTTTTATAAGGGTGGTAGATTGAAACACCCCAACCCCTTTTTATTTTAAAAATTGTTTTAAGGCCTAAATTGGTGAGCCCAAGGGGCCCACCCCCCTGATTTTTTTTGTCCCCCGAGCCCTCATCTCTCTCAGCCCTCTTCTTTATTTCTTCCTTTTCTTCTTCCCTCACCCGAGCTCTCTCTCCCTCGTCTCTCTCGTTCTCGTCCTCCCATGAGCATACCCATCACCACACCACCCTCTCCGACGTCAACGGCGTCATCATCATCATCATCAGTTCGTTCTCTCTCTTTCTCAGTTGCTGCAAGGACAGCAAAAACCCGTACACGATGCTCCGACGCAGACCGCCTCTTTCGAAGCAGGTTCCGGCCAAACCACGGCGAGTTGGCCGGCGTTCAAGGTATCAATCTCTTTGTCTCGTCGAGTACTACAACTTTCCTTTTTGTTTCACTCAATTTCGTTGAGTATTGAAGAAGTTGTACTCATTTGAATCTTACCCAGTTTCCGGCGAGTCCGACGGCTTTCGAGGCATGTTCCGGCCAAACCACGGCGAGTTAGACGTCGTGTGAGATACCATTCTCTTCTTCTCTTCAAGGGCTACAACTTTTGTTTTTGTCTCGCTTGATTTCGTTGAGTAGTGACAAAGTTATGGCCATTTAAAGATTGTGCATTTTCCGGCCGAATTCCGGCTTCCTCTCCCATTGGGTCCGGCGACCCACCAAGCCCTTTGGGCCTTTGGGCCTTTCATGCCAAGCCCAGCCTTTTTATGAGGCCTTAGAGCCTTTGTGGTGTATGTGGGCATGTAGCCCGTGTGTGTGCGCGTGTGTGTGTGCGTGTGTGTGAGTGTGGTTTTGGGCTTAAGCCCAAACCACCCATTTTCACTCTAACCCTTTTTATTCCTAGGTCTATCCAAAACCCAAAAACCTTAGAAAATCCAAAACCCAATATATCCTAATCCTATTTAACCTAAACCCTAATTCGGATTTCAAGCCTAAAACCCGTTTGACCTAGTTTGACCGTTGACCTCCGGTCAACGTTGACTTTAGGGTTGACTTTTCGGGTTTTCGTCCGGGACCCTTCTTAGGGTAATTCGACGTTCTAAATCCGTTTCCAATGTCCGTTTTCCCAAATTCAATTTCTATTATATAGTTTTATTTATTTGACTATTTATGTGCTTAGGGGCAATTATTGTGACGTTTCCGTCTTCGCTAGTGGCGCAGCTTTTGGCAACTAAGTACTGTGAGTGGACCCCTTCTAAAATTACATGATTTGATAATTTAATTGCATAAATGATTAGCATGCCTACGGATTTATAATTTGATTTATGTGAAGCCTGTTGATTAAATATATTGATTTTCGTCTCGTGTTTTTGGTGAGGAATTAATTGTGGCCTATATTGAGCTATATTTTGATATACACGGTATTTTCTATAAAAACCATGAACTGGTAGACTATCTGATAGATGACGATAGGATGCTAGAACATGTTTTTGAACCCCTCTTTATAGTGTAGACGATGATCGGTAACCTATGCTATGAAGTGGTTATTTAAGAGAGACGTAACTATTTGTGCGTACCTAGTGGACACTATGCCGCCTGGGGCGAGGATCTGGTGTTGGCATGTAGGCCGGGAGAAATAATCCCTAGCGAAAGGCTGAGGGACACGGAGACAGGCACTGGGCTGGGAGGGAGTTATCTCTGGCTACGGGCACAGAGACTGAGGTGCAGGCATTGGGCCGGGAGATATATTTATTCAGTGATCTTTCTAGCAACACACCGCGTTATACGAGACGATTTATGATGCGTTTACTGTTTTGATTTCTGCGATGAGATTCCGCAATATGGCTTTTGAGATATTTTTGGCATGCTAGGATTTTTATTAAATCCATCACTTATTATGCTAGTAGGTTTCATTATATAAACTTTGGGGGTTAGTACGTTGATAACTGTTTTATTATTATTATATATATAAACTTGGTCCACTCACCTTTGTTTTGCGCCCCCATTCAGGACTTAGAATCAAGGCACATAATCCCGGCGTCAAGATACTTCCGCAGCAGCATCTTCGGATCCTCTCGAATGTAGGACTCTCCTTTATTCATTAAATTTTATCTCAATTCTTTTTAGTGATTAGGTTTAGTTGTATGTTCTGAACACGTTCCTAAATTATTAACTCATTGTTTTTAAATTCATAACCCTTATTTATTTCTTATTCTTAGCTTTTGTATCAATTAATGGCTTTTGTCACCCTCGGGTGTTGGCCAGCACGTGTCTATCCTGGTATTCGGGGAATATCAGGGTCGGGGCGTGTCAGTTACACACCAATTATCATTTTTCTTTCTTCTTTGTTCCTTCATTTCTACTGAGAAAAATGTTTCAATGCTCCATTTTGATGACTGTATTTTTTTTTCCCTTAGTTTATGTGCACTCTCCCTTGCGAGATTATTAAAGACGGAAGATCATTAGCACTTTCGTTAGCAAGTTAGCTAGGGTGGTTGTTCATCAGCGGATTCCCCTTTTGTTCTTTTAGCTGAAAGGATAATATACGAGATATGGTAGGAATACTGAAAGTCACTGTATGAGTACTGAAATTAGTCAAATTAGACAGAAGTTGATGAGTAAAGTTGGGTACTAAGGTCATCTCCAACCAAAATGGCTAAATATGGTATCATCCAGAATTATAGTTTTGTAACTTTTTTTAAATGAATAGTATCATAGCATATTCATATACAATTTCTAACTGAAAGAGTTAATCATAGTCCATCAATAATTTATTAGTTTTAAGTTTTTTCTTTGAATTTATTGATTAATTTAATTAAATTACTACTTATATCTGTTTGGACCCGATTTTACACCCCCAGCCAAGCAATCGAGGCCGTTGAGAGAGCTAGCTCATAACCGTTGGATGAAAAATGAAGATAGTTTTGTTATTATGATCGTTATCGTAATAATTATCTTTCAATATGATTCATTTTCCTTATACGACGGGATAAGTGGGATTCTCATTACCTCCAATGAAGGCAACAACAACAGAGTTCGAATTAATTGAGGTTATGTGATTCTATCTTGCATACAAAACCGCGTGGAGCAATTCTACAAGGATGTAATGGGATGATCACTATGATGAGATGCCGTGCGTGCGAAAGTCTCTCAAATATCTACTATATTATTTTATACATATACATATATATATATATATATATATATATTAGGCATGCATGCCTATGTGGTTATGTCGTGCGTATCTCCCAAATATCTATTATATTATTATATATATATATATATATATATAATAGTGGTTATCACTATTTGGTCAGATGATGTGATAAGTCTTGATAGGCTTTTGATTTGTTTGAGAAGGCACGGCAGTCTGAAGGATAGCCCTCTGATATGGATCAAATTTCTTTTCACAAGTTTGAGTTGCAGTTGGACTTTACAAATATTGTCTGACCTTGCCAAGCAGAAAATATGAATACTATAAATACAAGGCTCGGTGCAACGTTGAAAAGACCTCCAATTCAACACACAAAACTGCCCTGTGCAAACCCTCTCAACAACTTTGAGATTTTTTTTATTTTCTTTTTCGCCAACACATCTTCAGTTTGGATAAACGCACTGTGAAGGCAACCGGCGAACATCTTCAGTTTGGATAAACAGCACTGTTGCCGTAGAATCAGCCGACCGCTGAGCACCTTTAGTTTGGATAAACAGCATTGCGTCTAGGCCGATTGGTTATCTATCCAAGTCTCGGTCGAGAAGGATTTTCGAATCCTTATTGGCAGAGGTCATCTCATTAGCCTTTTCGGCGAAGTGAGGTGTTACAAGTTATTACATTCGGCACATTGAAAGCCGAATTTGATATTGAATTTCACAGAACTAGCAGCCTTATCTTCAGGCTCTAGAACCCCAAGGCCGAGAGTGTTCCTTCCTCGGCTGCAGTCGCAAGATTCAGAAGTCAACAGCGCACCCAACGCAACATCAACAAATTTTACTCCTCGGCCGAGCTCGGTCGACGAGTTGGAAGGCCCTCATTGAACTGAAGGACGTAGTTAGCTCATAGATTACTCGGCCTGCGCGTCACGTAGGCTTAGTAGTTTTTAAGGTCAACAATATCATTTTAAAATAAAGTTATTCGAACATTATTTTTTAGTGTTACGTGAAGGACAACTTCTAGAAGACACATTAAAAAGAATTTTCACAAGAATTTCAACAATTTATCAGTAATAATCAAGAAGATTAATTGTTAAATCCTCACGATTATAATTACAGGAAATAGGGATGGCCTACCAAACCTAATTCTGGGACATTGTGTAAAGTTGGGAATGGCACATAATATTGATGGGACTGTCAAATCCTATTGTGATCCCACACGTTTTTTTTTTGGTATGCGGGAAAAACTGGAACGGCAAGACTTTCCAAAAAAACGAGTACAACTTTGAAATTTTCGTTTTTTTCTTCTTTCTTTTTGTCGAATGACTAGTGACTACTTACTATAAGAAGGAAAATGATTATTTTCGAATCTTCTTTGTGGGGATCCGAGAGATCCATCAATCACGACCGTTCATCGTATATCATGCGATCAGTTTTCATTAAATATTATTTATATTTACTTTTAAATTTTAAATTTTAAATTTTAAATGATTTCTGACTGTCCAATAATGTATAATGAACGACAATGATTGATTAATTCCCCAGATCCTCACAAAGAGAATTCGGAAATGATTCTTTTCCCTATAAGAAGAACAACAACCCAAAACCCTAACTTTGTGGAACTCTCAATATTAAATTTCCCTTGGAGGGAAAAAGAAGACCTTGTCCAGGCGCCCCTTTCAAATAACGCAAAAGACGGTGAACCGCGTCGAGATGAGGTTTTCTCGGTTGTTGCATATATTGACTGAGGATATGAACTGAATATGAAATCTCTGGTCTAGTGATTGTGAGATAAATAAGTTTCCCAACAAGTCTTCTATATTGCGAAGCATTGCAGAGAGGCTGTCCTTCCGTTGGAGATAGTTTCAAGTGTTCTTCCATGGGAAATTTTGCAGGTTTTGCACCCAGTAAGCCAGCCTCATCAAGAATGTCAAGTGTGTATTTTCGTTGGGAGATTGAAATCCCTTGAGAGGATCGAGCTACCTCCACGCCAAGGAAATATTTTAAGTGTCCAAGGTCCTTGATTCGAAAATGGGTGTGAAGGAAATGCTTAAGATCGTGGATGGCCACCTCATCGTTACCTGTGATGATCATGTCATCAACATAAATGAGTACAACGGTAAATGAGGGTCCACGCACCTTAGTAAATAGAGAGTAATCCGCCTTGGACTGTTGGTAGCCGGCTTGGTGGATGGTAGTGGAAAATTTGTGGAACCAGGTGTGTGAAGCTTGCTTGAGTTCGTATAGGGATTTGTTGAGTCGATAAACATTGTTCTCCCCCTGTCGACAAAGACCAGGAGGCAGGTGCATATAGACTTCTTCACATAGGTCACCATGAAGAAAGGCATTTTGGACGTCCAGTTGATGAATGGACCAATTGCGTACGGAGGTAACGGCGAGGAAGCAGCGCACTGTGATTGATTTGGCAACGGGAGTGAAGGTTTCTTTGTAATTGATACTTTCCCGCTGTGTAAAACCTTTGGCAGCGAGGTGAGCTTTGTAGCGCTCAACAATACCATCAGAGTTGTACTTGATCTTGTAAACCCATTTGCAACCGATGACGCGATGACCGGGAGGAAGGCGAGTGAGGGTCCATGTGTTTTGTTGGTCAAGAGCAAGAAGTTCAGTGTCCATTACAGCCTTCCAGTTAGGATCACTATGAGCCTGCCTAAAGGATGTGGGCTCGACTGTAGTGGTAATAGCACAAGCAAATGAGCGATGCGAAGGAGAGAGGTGAGCATAAGAAACATAGTGAGATAAAGGATAACGAGTACCTGACATGGAGGAGGACGAGGCACTGTAGTGTTGGACATGATATAAATGGTACCCTTGAAGCCTTACGGAAGGCTTGGAAACGCGTCCAGAATGGCGAGGGGCATGAGGTGGATGAGTTGTGAGTGTGTCGGTGAGGGAAGGATGGGTATGTGTGTTGGTGGGGGTAGAGTTATCTGTGGATGTTGGCATGGGTGTTGGTGGGGAGATAGAACTCACAGGTGGTGAGGGAATAGGCGTGAGGAGTGGAGGTGATATATGGGATAAAGGGACAGGGTGTTGTGTTGGGGAATGGGCAGGAGGTGTATGGGTGTCTTGAGTAAAAGAGGTGTCAGGTTGGTGGGGTAGGGGTAATACTAAGGTATCAGGTTGATGATCAGGTTGGTGAGTAATATAGGGAAATGTGGTTTCATGAAAAACAACATCACGGGAGGAAAAGAATTTATGAGTGGCGAGATCATAAACACGGTAACCTTTTTGACCTAAAGGATAACCAACAAAGATGCACCGCTTGGCATGTTGATCAAATTTGTGAGTGGGGTGGAGATTTGTGGCATAACATAAACAACCAAAGACTCTTAGGTGGGAAAAATCTGGAAGATGGTGATGTAAAAGTTCATATGGTGTTTTGTAAGAGAGGAGTGGTGTGGGTAAACGATTAATTAAGTAACAGGCAGTTTGTATGCTTTCCCCCCAAAAAATCAATGGCAAATTTGCTTGGAAGCGGAATGCTCGACCGACATTCAAGAGATGACGGTGTTTCCGCTCAACAATCCCATTTTGTTGGGGTGTTGACGGACAAGAAGACTGAAAAATAATGCCTTTGCTAGAAAGAAAATAACGCAATGAAGTGAATTCACCTCCATTGTCAGCCCGTATCGTTTTGATCATATAATTAATTGTGTGTGCACCCAAGCAATGAACGAACGTAACAACCCTTGTGTTTCAGATTTAAAACGCATAAGATGGATCCAAGTGTAACGAGAATAATCATCAACAATGGTTAAAAAATAGCGAGCCCCCGAATGGGAATTGACTCGATGAGGTCCCCAAATGTCACAAAGTATCAAATCAAAAGGTGCGGTAGAAGAAATAAAACTTGACGGAAAAGATAAACGAGTTTGTTTTGCAAGGGGACAAACATCACATGAATGACTAGAACCAACCATGATCGTGTGAACTTGCTTGTTCAAAACTTGAAGAGGACCGATGGAGGGATGACCTAAACGTTGGTGCCAAAGGTTGGAATGACGGCTAACATTATGGATGAGGCTAGGGTTTTGTTCTGGCGCCAAGTAATAGAGTCCATTATATCGCTTGCCCAGGCCAATCGTCCTCCTCGTATCCATGTCCTGTATCACACAAAAATCCAGAAAGAAAATCACTATGCATCTTAGTGCCTCAGTAAGCTTGCTAACAGATAATAAATAAACCCGAAAATTGGGTACATGTAGCACATCATCAAGTTTAATATGAGGGTTAACTCGTATGGAACCAATGGATTCAATAGTCGCTTGCCCTCCATTAGGCATCTGAACGGACTCGAACATGGACAATGATTTGTTGGTGGAGAGCAAGTGTGATGAGGGGGATATGTGATCCGTGGCCCCGTTATCAATAATCCAATATAATGTTTTCTGTGAAGAAACTGCTGACATATTTGAGGAGGGTGTGATTATACCTGTAGCATTTGCATAGTGTTGTATATTACCATCGAGATTGGTCTTCTTAAGCATCGCCATTATTTGATTGTATTCCTCTGTGGTAAATTTTGGACCATCACTAGTGGTTGCCTTGTGTCGTGGTTCAACACCTTTGATGGCTTCGGCTTCCCCCTTAACTTGGTTGGCAGCAGGCTTTCTCTTGTTGGGAGGTTTCACGGATTTCCCATGGTATTTGTGGCCAGGTGGAAAACCATTCAAGTAAAAACACTTGTCCACAATGTGATATTTCTGATCACAATATGTACACTGAAAGGGTGTGTTTCCCTTGGATGTTTGAAAAGCTTGCACTGCAGGTTCCCTGTTATTGGTTACGTGCATGGCATGTAGATTAACATTATTAAGATTGAGAGATACCTCCACTTGTTTCTCTTGTTGAAGAACGAGAGAGTATGTCTTTCGAGTGTTGGGAAGTGGCTGCATCAGTAGTATTTGTCCATGTACTGCGGCATATGACTCATTTAATCCCATGAGGAACTGCATCACTATTTCTTTCTCGTCTCGGTCGCTGACCTTCTTCAATCCTCCACAGGTGCAGGTCGGGGGTTCATGATAGGACGACAATTCATCCCATAGTGCCTTCAACTTGGTATAGTAGGCCAAGATAGATTGTTGTTCTTACCTGTGTTTAACAATGTCTCGTTTGATCTGATAGATGTGTGTATCGTTTCCTTGTGAGAAGCGATCTCGCAAGTCCGCCCATACATCTGCTGCTGAGGTGTAATACGTAACGCTACTCGCGATATCGTCGTGTACAGAGTTTAAGATCCAAGCAAGGACCATGTCATTACATCTTTGCCATGATGCAAACTGTTTATCAGTTTCTGGTGGAGGATCGATGGTGCGATCAACCAATCCAAGTTTGTTTTTCGCGCTCAAGCTGATTCGCATTACACGACTCCAGGTATTGTAGTTGCCTCCTTGAAGTGTTTTGGAAACTAAGATGTTCCCAGGTTGATCAGAGGAGTGTAAAGAAAAGGGGTTTGAGATATCAATGGACATCTTTGTTGGTTTTTGGTTTGTTGTTGGTTCTCCCATGGTGGAGATTGTTGTGTTTAGTTGATGTTGCAGAAGCGGCTGGGTATTCAGAGTCACCAGAAACGGTGCTCTGATACCATGTTAAAATATGGAACGGCTAGGGTTTGTAGAATGCTAGGGCTGTGTTGTTGATACTAAGGAATACCCGATATTTTCTTATTGTCATAATCTGTACAGATATACAAGATTTATACAAAGCAAAATCATCTATTCTAGGAAGTCAACTCTAAGAGATCAATACATGATTTACATCCCTACAATCAAGGAACTAAATATCCTAAATGATATTGCCGTCTAATATAATATAATTCACATAATAAAATAATTAAAAAAAATTTGACATCACCTTCACATTAGTCCAGTCTGAACCCAGTCTGAAAAGTCATTACAAATTGTACCATCTTAATCACAAACAGCATCCCTCATGCACAACATGGTAAAGTTTTTTCACGTTCCTTGTCACATTAGTCCATAAAACAACAAAGGATCTTTAATCCCAGTTTTACCGACCAAGCGAAAACAATCCTTATCCAAAGGATTGCATGGGATCTTCATTTGAACTTTAGCAGCCTATCTTCGATCCTAATGCAATAATACGATGACAAAATCACAATAATAATCATTGAAAATCTAACGTGTAAAACCGGAATCCTTTCTTCATCCAACAGCCTTAATTATATCGGGCGATAGTGTTAAATCGAGTCTAAACAATTAGAGATTAAACCATGCTGAACTCTAGTTTTGTCAAGCTCTTGTGATAGGGATGCTCCAATGCATATATGCGACTGCTGAAGCTTGATGTGTTAGTGTTGAAGAACAATGTTTGAGTTATAATTTTAGTCTTGAAAAGGCTCAAGAGTTAAGAGTATGTGGAACAAACAACGACAATAATTTAATGTGAAACGGAAAGTTCAATTTTTGTTACAGAACTTAAAATGTGTTTTTAGATGTATAAACGGCCTTGGTTGGGGATTGGTTTAATTAAACACAGGTATAATTATATGTTTACTGCAATAATCTTGATCGTTAAATTTAGTCAATGGACGAGATTACTGAGAGGAACAAGGCATGTTCAACAACTATTCATATATGTGTTGTCACATTACATTTTCTACAGCTAAATAACCTAGTCCAATATCCTCAACGGGTACATTTTCTTTTTGGGCTGCGGTCAAGACTCAAGCCCATATCCAAAGAGTTCGAGTTGTATTTTTTACATTACGTGTTTTAAGGAATTATGAGAAATTTTATTTTTTAAGTTATTAACTTTTTAATATGCATATTCCATCATTTGTTTAATGATATATAATGTATCGTACCGGTCATATTGAAAAATCTCTCATCCTAGAGGATGTCGTTCTCTCAAGTTCTCCAGCGCTCCTTCTGCACCGCCACCCAATCTAACGTCACCAACGGCAGGAGCATTGGCGCCATCTCCACCGACCTCTACAAAGAGCGCAACCTCAAACGCCTCGTTGAGAAGTCTAAAAAATCATCCGAGCTCTATCGCTTCCGTACCAAACTCCCATTTACGAGGACACCGTACGCCGTCTCGCCTCCGCAAAACGTTTCAAGTGGATCGAGGAGATCCTGGAGGACGAGAAGCAGTACGCGGCGCGGACCTCTCCAACGACGGATTCGCTGTCCGACTGGTTACGCTTTACGGGAAATCTGGCATGTTCGAGAATGCCGGTGCTTGACGAAATGCCTGAGAAAAACTGTGAGCGCACCGTCTTGTCCTTTAATGCCCTCTGGGTGCTTGTGTAAACTCCAAGGATTTTGACAAGGTTGATGAGGTTTTCAGAGGGGTCTCTCAGAAGTTGTCAATTGAACCAGATGTGATGTCGTATAATACTATGATCAAGGCGTTTTGTGAAATGGGTTCGTTGGATCGGCGGTTTCTATGAGATGAAGAAGAAGGGTGTTGAGTCGGATATGATCATGTTCAACACGATCATGAATGGGTTGTTTGCGAATGATCAGTTTTTGGCAGCCGAGAAGCTATGGAGTTGAATGAAGAATGTTGTCCCTGATGTTAGGAGCTACAATGCCAGGTTGTTGGGATTGGCTTCGGAGAAGAAAACTGACGAGGCGGTTGAATTGTTCGAGGAAATGCGGAACAAGGAAGTAAAACCTGATGTGTTAGGCATCAATGCCTTGATCAAGGGATTTGTTAATGAGGGTAAATTGGAAGAAGCTAAACAGTGGTATCGTGAACTGGTGAAGCGTAGTTGTGCTCTGCAGAAATGAACTTTCCAGGCTCTTGTTCCTTTTGTTTGCGAGAGGGGTGATTTGGACTTTGCCTTTGAACTCGGCGACAAAATTTTCAAAGGGCGTCTCCTTGTGGATGTGGAGTTACTGCAGACTCTGGTGGATGGGATAGCTAACGCTTCCCGGATCAATGACGCAAAGAAGATTGTGAGGCTTGGGAACCCAAATACATACCTGCGTTACAATTTGCAGTTGCCTTCAGAGGAATAATGTATTTCTGTTGTTGTTTGTTTCTGTTTGCATGTCGAAATGTTTGTGCTTTTATTGCTAGACCCTTCTAATTTATATAGTTAAATTTGTGCAAGCTTCAAACATTCCTTCAATTTCAGTGTTGAATAGTTATTATTACACAGATTTTCATACAGCATAGATTTCATATACGCCTCAAGAGGTGGAAGGTGTTGGTCATCATCGTAGGGACACATTAACAGGACCAATTCTTTGTTTAACTGCTTCCATTCTTCTTAAATCATATTTACAGTATTTTCTTGTGTTTCCTCCATTGAA
This sequence comes from Malus fusca, assembly GCA_035220775.1. NCBI lineage: Eukaryota > Viridiplantae > Streptophyta > Magnoliopsida > Rosales > Rosaceae > Malus > Malus fusca. The sequence goes on from CM069068.1 coordinate 38,903,156, forward strand.
GAACCTAGATTTTCATCTAAGTAGCGTCGTATGTATGACCCCTCGTGCCGATCCTGATTCTCATCCTTCAGTCAAGCTATGCACATTTTGAGAGATATGAACAAGATGTTTACTCTATGTAACGTGTTTGATTTGAATCTAATTATATATAATCACCTCGGCGCTTCCCAAATCTTCCCAAAGCCGAAGAATTGCTGCTGTGGAAGATGCAATTTCTAGAGTTCCATTCAACGGCTCCACGCTTTCTTTGGTTATACTTTGACCCAAGAGAAAGAATCTATGAACCATCATCGCATTAACCCCAGAAGAAGGGTTAATCTCAGTTTATTACGCTGAAGTTTCTTAGTTTTCAACTTTTAGTACATGAATTTTTTTTTTTCATTCTAGTCTGATACCTAAAGTCATAATTCTGGGACATTTTCATACATCCGTTAAGTTTTCCGTCAGGACCTCAATTAACTGATGACGTGGCGCTCACTTGGACAATGATTGAGCGCCACGTGTCAATATGGGCCTATGTGAATATTAAAAAAAATTAAAGTTTTTTCTTTCTTTTCTAGGCATCCTACTTACCTCGGACCCTCTCCCCTCATTTTCCCTCCATTCCTTGCACCCACCATCTGCCCTGCTCCTCTTCCACCTATCTAGGTATGACATAGGCCTTGCCGCCGCACAAATGGGTCGGCGTTATCGAAGGTCAGCCTCAGGTGGCGGTGGATCAACGAAGTCAATAGCGGATCGTCGTTTCGAAGATAGCGAATTGCAGTCTCGATTGCTGAACTATCTTAATCTTGGAGGCCATGGTGACAGTGAAGGGTTTGGGGGATTCAAATACGGCAACGATCTGATGGGAGGAATTGGGTGAAGAGGGTGGAGGAGAGAGAAAAGAAGGGAGGTAAAAAGGTGGGGGTGGGTACCGTATAGAGGTTGGGTGTGTGCAGAGGAGAGAAGGGAGGGAGCAAGGTAGATGTGTGGGTGTGCAAGGAGGTGGGTGTAGGGAAAAGAAGGGAGGGAGAATGAGGGGGTGTAATATCCCACATCGCCGGAAGGAGGGGAGGTGATGTGCCTTATATGTATATGTCCACCTCCCTATAGTAAGACGTGTTTTGGGTGGAAGCCCAAGAACAAAATCGTGAGGGCATGGCCCAAAGCGGACAATATCTTACTATGCGGACTGGGATGTGACAATTTGGTATTAGAGCCACTCCCCGGCCGAAAGTGTGCCGACAAGGGCGTCGGGCCCCTAAAGGTGTGGATTGTAAGATCCCACATCGTCCGGAGGAGGGAAGGTGATATGATTTATATGTCCATGCCCACCTCCCTATAGAAAGACGTGTTTTGGGTGGAAGCCCAAGAACAAAACTGTGAGGGCATGGCCTAAAGCGGACAATATCTTACCATGCGGACTCGTGAGGGCGTGGCTCAAAGCGGACAATATCTTACTGTGTGGACTGGGATGTGACAAAGCGAGGCGGGAAGGGTGAGGCAGGATGCCCAGAAAAGATTTTTTTTTTTAATTTCCATGTGGACCCATATTGACACGTGGCATCCAGTCATTGTCCACGTAAGTGCCACTTCATCAATTAACGAATGTTCTGACGGAAAACTTAACGGATGTATGAAAGTGTTCCAGAATTATGACTTTAAGTACCAAACTGGGACAAAAAAAACTTTATGTATCAAAGGTTGAAAATCAAGAAATTTTAGGGTAGTAAACTAAGATTAACCCCCTAGAAGAAACAATACCATTCTTTAAGTAGTCTTCCGCCTTCGGCAAGTGCCCGGATTTGAACCGTTTTGCTTCTGCTAAAAATGCATTGCACAGAATCCCCCACTGCACGTGATAGTAGAATTAACTATCTGTTAAGCCTTCTCTTGAACAAACTAGTAATTAAATTTCATGACACTAATCCGGTTTAATAGATTACCTTCTTAAACGAATGTAATGGGTACCACCCATGCTTTTGATAGAATTTGCAGCTGATTTCATTCGTCATATTGTAAAGAGACTTGAAATATATGTTTAATAACTGATATAACAGAAAAGGGTATTATTGTAATTAGGTTATATGGCTATATAAGGGATTGTTTAGCTATCATTTCTTTAAGTTCTTTTGTATACATTTTCTCAATTTTAATCAATACAATCTTTCTGGTTTTTCTCTCTATCATCTTCATCTTCCTTTGTACCAATTCTTCATCTTTTACAATGTAGTTAATAATGTTCATGTAGTCCGGTTTAAGTGCTCTATAGCACCAATTTCGCATCTGCAGCGTAACATTTACTGATCAATTCACGGTGAAAACTGGTGAAGCCAATTAAGAAAGTACAGGACATTTTATTGTTTACATATTGACAGGCTCAGTGAAGAGAGTAAGTTCATCAAGCGTCTCGTACATCGAAAATGTCATCGATAAATGGTTTTGTGAACTGAATCCTCTCCTCTTACAAGTTAGGATCTGTTGAGCGAAAACTACAGTTCCCTAGGCAGTCCCATCTCTTTCCATCACCTAATTATTTTGTTGGATGAAATAAACAGACAAATTAGGATTTCTATAGTGCAGTTAACCGTATTGTTTACATGCGGATATATTCTTGATATTGATGATACTGTTGGTACTTCGACCTTGTAGATATGTGTACAACATGGTTGACGATAAATTGGACAACATTTTTAAGAAGTGCTGTTAAATGCACGATGTCAGTTAATTTTGGAAATTTGAATATCTACTTCTGATGTATGGACTGAACCAAATTAAAATCCGTTTTGCCACATCCTGTAGCATATTTAGCCATCTATTGTTCATGCCAGCTTGGGAAATAGTAACAAAAAAGTGGCCATGAATGTGGCCAAGCTTTTGTGATGGGGGTACTCCAGTGTGTTCCCCACAACTCTGGCCTAATGAGGACCAGGATAGGACAATGATCTATTTAGGAGATCACTACTCAATTTTCCAGCTTCATCAAGTGCATCTTCTCCTTCCCTGCTTAGCTGTGAAGCTTCGTACACACTCATCAATCCCTTGACCTCTTAACTAATTAACATTTTCTTAAAATGCTTCCTTCGCTTTCCTTCAAGTTGTTGACACATCTATTAATAACAAAAGTTATAATTGGGAGTGATTGACTGATACTGAATATCAATCTACAATACTAAGTAAATATAAGAAACAAATTGTTACCGAAATTTTAGTTATACTCACCCTCGGACACGAAGTGACCATGTGGCCATAACAGAAGGGCTGACACGCCCCGACCCTGATATTCCCCGAATACCAGGATAGACACGTGCTGGCCGACACCCGATGGTGACGAAAGCCATTAATTGATACAAAAGCTAGGAATAAGAAATAAATAAGGGTTAGAAATTTAAAATACCATGAATTAATAATTTTAGGAACGTGCTCAGAGCATACAACTAAACCTAATCACTAAGAAGAGTTTAGAGAAAATTTAATGAATAAAGGAGTGAATCCTACATTCAAGAGGATCCGAAGATGCTGCTGCGGAAGTGTCTTGACGCCGGGATTATGTGCCTTGATTCTAAGTCCTGAATGGGGGCGCAAAACAAAGGTGAGTGGACCAAGTTCGTATATATATAATAATAATAAAACAATTATCAACATACTAACCCCCAAAGTTTATATAATGAAAACTACTAGCATAATAAGTGATGGATTTAATAAAAATCCTAGCATGCCAAATATATCTCAAAAGCCATATCGCGGAATATCATCGCGGGAATCAAAGCAATAAACGTCTCATAAATCGTCTCGTAAACGCGGTGTGCTGCTAGAAAGATCACTGAATAAATATAACTCCCGGCCCAATGCCTGCACCTAAGTCTCTGTGCCCGTAGCCAGAGATAACTCCCTCCCGGCCCAGTGCTTGTCACCGTGTCCCTCAGTCTTTCGCTAGGCTCCCGGCCTACATGCCAACACCAGATCCTCGCCCCAGGCGGCATAGTGTCCACTAGGTACGCACAAATAGTTACGTCTCTCTTAAATAACCACTTCATAGCATAGGTTACCGATCATCGTCTACACTATAAAGAGGGGTTCAAAAACATGTTCTAGCATCCTATCGTCATCTATCAGATAGTCTACCAGTTCATGGTTTTTATAGAAAATATGATATATATTAAAATATAGCTCAATATAAGCTAACAATTATTTCCTCACCAAAACACGAGACGAAATCAATAAATTCAGTAAACAGGCTTCACATAAATCAAATCATAAACTCGTAGGCATGCTAATCATTTATGCAATTAAACTATAAAATCATGTAATTTTAGAAGGGGTCCACTCACAGTACTTAGCCGCCAAAAGCTACGCCACTAGCGAATACGGAAACGTCACAATAATTGCCCCTAAGCACATAAAGAGTCCAATAAATAAAACTATATAATAGAAATTGAATTTGGGAAAACGGACATTGGAAACGGATTCAGAACGTCGAATTACTCTAAGAAGGGTCCAGGACGAAAACCCGAAAAGTCAACCCTAAAGTCAACGTTGACCGGGGGTCAACGGTCAAATTAAGTCAAACGGGTTTTAGGCTTGAAATCCGGATTAGGGTTTAGGTTAAATAGGATTAGGATCTATTGGGTTTTAGAATTCTAAGGTTTTTGGGTAAAAAGGGTTTAGGGTGAAAATGGGTGGTTTGGGCTTAAGCCCAAACCCATACAACTAACACACACACACACACCTAAGGTAAACACACACACACGGGACAAAGGTCACAAAGGCCTTAAGGCCTTAATAAAAAGAAAAATAAAATAAAGGAAAACAGGGCTTTAAGCCCTTTTTAAAACAAAACCGGCCCAAGGCCAAATTAAACTAGGGCTCGAGCCCTTATGGGTTTTAAAACCAATTAACAAATAAATAAATAAAAACAAAAGGGCTAGGGGTCTAATGGGCTAAGATATAACGGGCTTAAGGCCCGTGTGGTTTTCTAAAGGGCCTGAGAGGCCTGGTTTTGCCGAAGAAGAAGCCGGAGATTCGGCCGGAAAACTACCCATCTTTAAACGGCTATAACTTTGTCAATAATTAACGAAATCAAGTGAAACAAGAATGAAAGTTGTAGCCCTTGAAGAGACGAAGAGAATGGTACCTCACACGACGTCTAAATCTCCGTGGTTTGGCCGGAAAACGCCTCGAAAGCCGTCGGACTCGCCGAAAACTGGGTAAGATTCAAATGAGTATAACGTCTTTAATACTCAACGCAATTGAGTGAAACAAAAAGGAAATTTGTAGTAATCGACGAGACGAAGAGATTGATACCTTACACGTCGGCCAAGTCGCCGTGGTTTGGCCGGAAATGGCCTCGAAAGGAGCGGTGCTCGCCGGAGCTTACTCCGTGCCGTCGAACTCGCAGGGCAGGGTCCGGGGTTCGTTGCGAGCCTCTCTTCGATGGTGATTCGGTCCTAGTGAGTCCAGGGGAAGAGAGAGATGCGAGAGGTTGAGGGAGAGAGGTACGGGAAAGCTGAGAGGGAGAGAGCTAAGGGAGAGTTACGGGGGAGAGAGACGAAGAAGAAGGAAGAGAGAGATGAGAGGCTGGGGACAGAAATCAGGGGTGGGTCCCCTTGGCTCACCAATTAAGACTTTAAAACAATTTTTAAATAAAATGGGGTTGGGGTGTTTCAAGCGTTCTTCTCCGGTGACTCAAGAAAACCAGCGTTCTTCTCCGGTGACTCAAGCGGCTTGCGAGGCCTTTGTGCCATGGAAACCCCCGGCCCTTTTAGGGTAGCCCAAACCCAAACCCCTTGAGTTGAGGCGCTTGGGCCATTCAGCTAGGGCCTTCGGCCCGTTAACCTAAAACCCAAAACCCTTTTGGCAACCTAGGCCTTGGGTTGTGTAAGAATCCCATGCCCAAACCTCTTAAAGCTTAACCTTTTAAAAGCCTAACCCAAACCTTGGAAAGAATCGGCCCAACCCAACTGATGGAATATTCCTTTAGGGAATATTCCCCTGTTGACTTTTCTGAAATTTAATCGGGACCCTTCTTAGCGTAATTCGACGTCCTGAATTCGTTTTTGACGTCCATTTTCCTAAATTCAATCGTTTGAATAGAGTTTTATTGATTGGACCCTTTATGTGCTTATGTACAATTATTAGCGGTGATTCTATCCAGCTTACTTCATGCAGCTCTTCGACAACGGAGTATCTGTGAATGGACTCCTTCTAAAATGCATGTTTTAATAGTAGAAATGCATACATGAAAAACATGATTTAATGATTACGTTTTATGAAACGTTTTATGAAACGTTTTATGAAACGTTTTATGAGATATTATGCTTACTACGAATATTTTGAATTATCATATTTTATCGAACTCATGTTCTTTGTAGTATAGATGATAGATGACTTTATACTGCTTATGAACATGCTTTTGCACACTTCTTTATAGTATAGATGATGGATGACTTTATACTATGAAGATGTTTTTTAGATATATATACCTATGTTTGGAAAGTTTATGTACAATGGTTTTGTGCTTATCTAGTGGTCACTATACCGCCACAGGCAAGGATTATGGTTGTTGGCTGCGGGTCGGGAGAAATAATCTCTGGCTTCAGGCCGAGAGACATGGAGCTGGCATTGGGCCAAGAGAAATAATCTCTGGCTATGAGCATAGAGACATAGAAGTTGGCATTGGGCTAAGAGATATTATTATTGGATACCACTATTTATCACACTATATACGAGATATGTTTTATAAAAGATTTTATGGCATGCTAGGGTTTTCGGAAAACATATTACATATTATACTATTGAGTTTTCATAAAACTTTGGGGGTTAATACGTTGAATAACTGTTTCAATATATATATATATATATATATATATATATATATATATATATCAACTTGGTCCACTCATGTTTGTATTGCGCCCGCTCAGAACTTAGATTCGAGGCGTACAATCCCGGCGTCAGGGCACTCCCGCATCAGCATCTTCGAGTCTTCTCAGTGTATGACTCACCTCTTTGTTCATTCAATTTCATATTATTGCTTGTTAGTGTTTAGGATTAGTTGTATGCTCTGAACACATTCCTCATTTGCATAATCATTGTATTTAAATTCATAACTTTTATTTACATTCGCTGTTCTCATGCATCCTAATATGGCCTCATCACATTCGGGTGTCGGCCAGTACGTGCATACCCTGGTATTCAGGGAATATTGGGGTCGGGCGTGTCAAGCAATGACTTTATATTCAGTCTCGATAAAGAATTGAGAAACTGTGTTCTGTTTATTGGAAGACCAAGAGATAGTAGGATTATACCCCAAGAAAACTACAAGTCCAGTTGTTGACCTTCTGTCATTAGGGTCTCTAGCCCAATCAGCATCACTAAATGCATGTAAATCTAAGACACCTTTAACAAATTGAATACCATAGTTCTGTGTACCCTACAAATACATAAGTATCCTTTTTACAGCGAGAAAGTGAGACTCCATTGGACAATGCATGAACTGACAGACTAGATGCATTGAGAATGCAATATTTGTTCTAGTAAAGGTAAGGTACTGAAGTGCCCCTACAATACTTCTGTACAATTCAAGATTGTTCCCATCATCTTTGAGCAATATGTTATATGACACATTTCTGTTTTTGTAAGTAAATCAGACACATACTTAGCTTGAGAAAGAAACAACCCCTCTTGATTCTAAGTAATCTAAATGCCAAGAAAGTGTCCCCAAGTCTTTAATATCAAATTCCTTAGTCAAGGCAGCAATGACCAGGTTGCTAAGACTGTTATAAGGTTGTTGAGTAACAGAAATATCTTCAATTGTTTTTTGTAATGACCACACAACGATTTTGCATTGTAGGTAAAAAGCTCAATTCAATAAATCAAATATTGTAACCAATCACGTGACATGACAAACAATTAATATATAGTTTGACTAATTTATAATCACATGGCATCTAAAATTATGCATTAGTTTTAGAGAAATTCCTCCATATATAAAACTACTAAATGTTGGGGCCACATATTTGCCCCAAATTCATGTGGACAAGCTATTCATGATCCAGCTGGTTGATGAAGTTGAGAGTATGAACATTATACCGAAAAACTAAAGTCTCACTTCTTGGATATTTTTATTCATTGTTAATCAATTTTTAGTTGGATGGCCACATAATAGTTTAGTTTGTAACAAGTTTAGCAAATCTCGGCCCTTCAACAACTAGGATATTTTTTTCTTTCAGAAAATAAAACAACTGAAGAGCATCAAATTAATCTCTTCATTTTGCATTCTCCCTTCCGGTAGCGATTCACATGCCTTGCACTTATGTTCTAGTTGTTTATTCCTTGCTCAGTAGGATATTAATGTATTATAAACTAGATAGGGTAATTCTATTTGTACCCATTGCACGTAAGAAATCGAAATCAAATCAACTTCATGCATGAAGCATCGATTTCATGTACTCGTCAAGAGATGGAAGGCGCTGGTTGTCGTCGTAGCTATACATCAATGGCACCATTCTTGCGAGATTTAGGGAAGCCTTTGTGAATGCCGCGGGAAGTGGATTAGGAGACACCAATTCTTTGTTCAGCTTCTTCCATTCTTCTGAAATCATATTTGTAACATGTTCTTGTGCTTCCTCCATGGTCTTGCCTTGATGTTCATTTAAATACAACTTTACATATGACCCGTCGTCCCCATCTTGATTCTCATCCTACAATCAGTACGACGATAAGAAAATCTGACGTGCTCTATGTGCATATATATACATGCATGCTACAAATTTTGATGGACAAATATATATATAGCTTTTGTGTGATGGAGTCGGCCAAGACATCGACCACACATGATATAGAACCTCATAAGCAGGGATGAATAGGCATTTAGTTACTAGGGTGCTTGATATAAATGATACTATAAATATGTAGTTACCTTGGCACTTCCCAAGTCGTCCCAAAGCCGAAGAATTGCTGCCGTTGAAGATATAATGGCTGGAGTGCCATTCAAGAACTCCACACTTTGATTGGTTATACCTTCACCCAACAGAAAGAAAATGTGGACCATCACCACATTCACCCCAGAAGAAATAATTCCATTCTTCAAGTACTCTTCAGCCCTAGGCAAGTGCCCAGATTTGAACCATTTTGCTTCCACTAAAAATGCATTGCACAGACTAGCCCACTGCACGCAAACAAATAGAATGAATTAAGCTATAATTAAGCCTTCCTTAATATGCTAGTATATAATTGTCACGACATTAATCCAGTTAGATAGATATACTTAATAATAAGGCAATACTACAGTTTACATATATATATATATACCGTCTTCTTTAGCGAATGCAACGGGTTCCATCCGTGCCTTTGATAGACCTTACAGCTGATTTCATTCGTCATATCGTAAAGAGCCTTGAAGCATATCTTCATGTAGTCCGGTAAGTGCTCTATAGAACCAATTTCCCATCTGTAGCATAACAATGTTCTTGTCAGTTCACTGTGAAAAGTAGTGAAATTAATTAAGAAGTTACGGGATGTTTTAATTATTGCTACCTTTTGACAACCTCCGTGAAAAGAGTGAGTTCATCAAGCGTCCCGTAAACGTCAAAAATGTCATCAATCAAATAGATAAATGAGATAGGTTTTGTGAGCTCAATCCTCTCATCTGACAAGTTTGGATTTGTTAGGCAAGCCATGGACCAAATGTACCATTTAATAGGTTGGTCTCTTGCAAACTTCAACTCCTTACACAATCCCAGCTCTTTCCACCATCTAATTACGTTAATTGAAACAAATAAACATTGATTAGCAACTGGTTAATTTATTAAATATAGAGACAACAATTGAAGATTAAGGTGCTATTTTCCAATAAAGTTACTTACTTGGAAACTTGAGCAACTTCTTTCTGGTGAAGGGACTGGACCATATTTAAATCTGTTTTTGCTACAGTTTGTAATATATTTAGCCATCTATTATTTGTTCCTTGGAAGCTAGAGACAAAAAAGTTCTTGGCCATGAATGGGGCCAAGCTTTTGTGATGAGGATTTCTCAATGTGTTTCCAACAACTCTGGCCTGGTGATGATCGAGATGTGACAGGGATGAATTTAGGAAATGGCCACTAAACTTTCCAGCTTCTTCAAGTACAACTTCACCCTCTATACTTAGCTGTGAAGCTTCATACAAACTCATCAACCCCTTGATGTCTTCCCTTAACATTTTATTGAAATTTCCTTCTCTGTTCTTGAAGTTGTTAAACACATCTATATTCACACGATAAACCCACTAGTTATCAAAATATCGAAATTGTATTGAGTCAATTTACTGGTACCGAATACCAATCTATATTACTGAATTATAGTTAATACTCACCATCAGAGACGAAGTAACCATGCTGCCTGAGTAGTCGAAAGCGGAGAGCGACTTCATGTAGGTCGGTGGGATGGTGAGCACCATGAGCAGTAGTACTAGATATTATATGTTGCTTTTGGAGAATTTGGTCAATTTCTTCTTCAAAGTGGTAGTCTAGACCTAGCCGTTGAACCGCATCGATCATGTCCAAACTTTCAACTGCTTCTCCTCCCACTTTTTTCAATGCATGCCTTAAGTCGTCCAGTTTTTGTTCATTCTGGAAACAAATTATGCCATCCTGCGGACAAGGAATTGAAGAGAGTCGATTTTCAACCATGTATGTGCATGTGTGTGTGTGTGTGTGTGTGTGAGAGAGAGAGAGAGAGATGATTTTTCTTACCTTAGATGAAGTATACTTCGTTTTGGAGTTAAGCGGTTTTAAGGGAGTAGAAAGCAAACTGTGATCTTCGGGGATGCTCCATTTTTGAGAACTAAGGTGTTCCGGAGCAACTGGAGTAGAAGACGAGGTCGCAAAGGAGGACTGGGAAATAGAAAATTCCATATTTCTGTATGTCTAATCAACTCCCAGAGTAGTAGAAGGCGAATAGAGAAAATAAGATGTTTTTCGCTCTTCTTGATCTCTCAATTTATAATCGCCATGAAAATCGATTTTCGCTATACTTCGAGAGCTAGCACACTTTGCACGTTGATTTAGAGTTTTTTTATTTGCGCTTTTGTTTTTTTGTTTTTTTTTGTTTTTTTTTTGGGTTGAAAAATCAAACGTACTAGGAAGGGTCCAAGAAAGAATCAAATCAAGTGTACAAAACGTGAAAGTCGTGCTATTCGGCAACCGGAAAGCAGATTCCTATTATTATAGAACAACTTTTGATTCCTTAATACTCAGGTACTGATCACTAGTGAATATTTTATGTACTCATTTTTTTATTTGGCCTAATAAAAAAATATCACGTGTTTTTTGTTTTTCAAAATAAAATAAAAATAATAATGAACATGTCATTATTTTTTAATCACTAAAACAGTATATCCAAGTATTATCCAAGCATGCCTCAAACCCTATAAAGGCATCAATATTGATGGAAGCCTTCAAACACATTTTCCCATTATTAGTGACCAAAAATAAATAAATGAATAATGCTCAGATCTAGAACCTTTTGGTTCGGCAAACTTGTGCGGATCTCAACTCTATCTATCTTTTCTTTATGTTTTCAGGTAAAAAATTTCCAACAAAACAGAAAGCCTTAATGTCCTTGTGCAACATTGCGTAGTTTATTATATAATATATACTATTTAGTGAACTCTTTTGGTTGAATATAATTTAGTGAGTTCGACAGAAGCAAGTCAACAACACCTAATTATGACCAAACTATTGTTTATTACATTCACACGTCAATTGTCCTCTTGTAAAATTAGTCTTGAAAGCATTTTATATTTTGCCAAACAAAAAGATTCAACAAATATTAGATGGCAAGTGAAGTAATTTTTGTATACCATTTTTTTCATACATTCTTTATTTCAGTTTCTTAAAACATACAATGTCTCGTGTTTCATATGAGTTCACATTTGTGTGTGAGACATTACACTTTTTTTTTCTTTCATACTTTGTTTCAGGTTTTTTAAACATACAGTGCCTTGTGTTTCATATGAGTTTACATTTGTGTGTGAGACATTACATATTTTTTAGACGACGTGTTACATGTGCGATATAATGGATGTGTCATGCTACTCTGTTTTCTGACTATGTTGGTTTGCCTGGTTATCGCTTCTCAAATTAATGTGCATGTCGGCATCCAGTTTTGTCTCATTTTTTTTTTCTCATATCTTTATGGTGTTGTTTGACTTGTTTTGCAGGTTTAGACCTTTATGTTTGGTTCTAGAGGGGTTAGGTTTCATGTCCCCCCCCTCTTTTCTTTGTTTCATTCTCATTTTTTGTTTCTATAAGGGTAAGGTTTATGTCCCCCCTTCTTTCTAGTGTATTCATTTTTGTTGTCTCTGTTTTTTGGAGGGGTAAGGTTTATGTCCCCCCCTGACTAGGTGTAACTTGTTTATTCGTTATCAATAAAATTACCCTCGTACCGTCGAGGTTTTTCAAAAAAAAAAAAGGATAATTTTTAATAAAAATATTAGGAAAATCCAATTTTAGTTTACTACATTGTCCCACGTCTCTTCAATAAAAGTGTGATCTCGTGGTGTACCCTAGCATAAATATTTTCTTTTGGAACAAACGATATTGACTACATTAAGGGGGAGAGGGGGGAGGTGGCCTTAGCCTCACAATGGACTAACGATAATGTGGTTCAAATTCTCCTTTGGCGAGAATCGAACCTAAAATCTCTCATTTACAAGTGAAGAGAAAAATCACTAAACTGCAGTATTAATTGGTCTCCTAGCCTAAATTTTTAAGCATTAATGTAATGCACATAAATATGGTATCTCTAGCATCACTCGATCTCATTTTTGATCCACCTGTCGTAATAGTAAATGACATGATATAACTTGTAAAACCCATATCCAATTGTGACCGTGGATAATACAAGTTTGGTTGATAATACTGAAATCAAGGGATTTTCCCCAATGATTGGGTTAATAATGTTGAACAATGTAAAAAGTCTCATTTCGAAAACTTGATAAAATTAAATACAACTTGCATTGAGGTCTTCTGTGATAAAACTTTAGACTTATTAGATTGCATAATAGTTAAGTGAAGATGTGAAATCCCGTCCCTGGATTTCACTATTTAAAAGTATGTATTTTGTATTCTTAGTTCCGATGCGTTTATAATTATGGCATGTAGTTTTTTTTTTCGATAAGTAAAAGGACAAAAACGCCCTTAATGAACTAAACGGACCAATCAGGATGAGAAGAAATGAGGGAAAGGAGGGAAAAAAGAAGGAGGGAACCCAGACACCCTTTCGACCCGCGACCCGACTGCCGACATGCAATCAGACGCCTTCTCCAGCCATTTTCCAGTGAATTGCGATGAGGCAACACTTGAGAACCATCCACGATCTCTTCTTTTCCATTTTCACTTCAAAATTGAAGGAATTTGGCCTCGATTTCTTCTAGAACATGCCGACGGGCTCCGTGGGGTGCATAACAACAATCTACCTTTCCTGCATGAATCACCGTCAAACAACACCATCAATCAACTCCTCTTGGGCCCAGGAACAAACCCCAAAAAAGTTTGGGGGTGGTGGAGCACCGGAGAAGACAAATCAAAGTGCACCCATTTCAGGGGTTTCCGGCGGATAGAGGCGATTTCAGGCATCTTCCCGGCCGAATTGGACTTCATCCCAGGTATGAAAAATGTTTCCCTCATTGAGCTCTACATATTTGTAAAATTTGGTAATTTTTGGAGTTAGGTGAATTTTCCAGTGAGTCGGGGCGGCGGCGTGTGGCCCAAGGACCCACTTGACCCTTTTAGCTAAATTTGATACACCGATTCCATATGTAACATCTGATCGATGAAATCCCATCATTCGAACATAGTTTCGTTAGGGTCCGCCTCTTGATCATTATAACCATCGATGATCCGACCGTTAAATTGTCACCAAACTTTAATATATTATAGCACGTAATATTTAAGGACATTAGAAACTGACGGATCAGGAATCCGACATACGGATCTTGATGAATTGAATTTTTAAGTTTGTAAAACTAATTGTTGACTGCCACCTAATTCTAGCAATTGGCAGAGATTCAACCGTTGAATCGTTCCAAAATTTTAGGATATTGTTCTAGAAGATAAATGAAACTCTTGAGAAATTACGGATCGAAAATTTGTGAGTGGATATTTCGGATCGAATTACGTAGGGTTGTGGACCCCATCATTAACTGAGAGTTGACTTTGGCTCAACATGTCTCGAATCATTTTAAATACTAAAATTAGTACTATTAGAGACTAAGTGAAGTATAGTGGGCCTACATTGGTTAGTGAGTGACTTTAATAAATGTGATATGGTTATTACCTTGGTTTCGTATTTAATATCCTTTGTGGATATAACTTGGTTTATTAAATATGATTTCTATTAAAATGTATTTTTATATTTGGCCATCGATCTGTTGTTATGAAATGTGATTCGTGGATTGGAAATATTTGTGAAATGTGATTTGAAATACATGTTGAATTGTTTGTGAAATGCGAGGGCTAGTAGTGGACCTTTAACCCATTGTCATGGGGATTTGTTTGCTTCGATATTGTTTCATTTCCCGCTTCGTTGACCCGTTCTAAATTTAGTACTTGTGCTTTGTTTCATTTCGTTAAGCCTTTGTAAATTGAGTAAATTGATTCATGTTTTGTTTTTTCGAGCCGTTGTTATGTTTCTTGAACTTCCGCTTGGTTCCGTTGAGTGGTCTGGAATTGGGTTTCACTGGGGTTCTGTTGAGTGGTTTGGTTCCTTGCTTCGTTTGGATTTCGTTGAGTGGTCCGGAATCCCTCGTGCTCCGCGATTCCGTTGAGTGGTTCAGAATCGTATCCTGCTTTGGATTTCGTTGAGTGGTCCGATATCCATTGTACTCCATAATTTCGCTGAGTGATCCAGAATCGTATCCACCCGTATTCCGTTAAGAGGTCCGGAATCCCTTCTACTCCGCAATTCCATTGAGTGATCCAGAATCGTATCCTGGTTTGGATTATGTTAAGTGGTCCGGAATCCCACTTGGTATTTTGGTTCCATTGAGTGGTCTGAAACCCGATGTTGTTGGATTTCGTTGAGTGGTCTGAAATTACATTCTTCATAGATGTAGGCTTCGACCGAACTATATCACTTTAGCCCTCATTTTGGTGTATTGGATGAGTTAAATTGACGTGATTGTGGAATGATATTGGAAATCATATGTGTGTGTGTGAATGGCAAGATGACAACTCTTGTTTGGCTTATGGTTGATGTGTAGTGTGGTACCCTATGTTTTCTGCTAGGAAGTGTTTTATGAAAAGTTCAGAGTTTAACAAATGGTGAACTACGAATGGCTTGGTCCCGTCGGAGGGTACTTAGGCATTCTAACAAAGAGGTTAGATGCAGCCATAGAGTAAACGAAAAATCACTACGCAATTCGAAGTTTGAGTTGTGCTTTGTGTGTACCCCAAAGGCGAGGTATGTTAAATATATGGGTACTTGGTGACGTCACGTGTCGATCCTGGACGTACGTCAAGATCAGGGCGTGAGAGAAAACAATATCAATAATAGTTCACTTATGTCATAGGAGTAATCTTATACTTGTGTCACATGGTCAGTGATAAGTGGACATGACAAAAATCATGTAAAGTGTAACAAAAATTAAATTTCGAGTTAAATGGAAAAATTTGACACTGAAGAAAAAAATATATTAAATCAAATTTAAGGAGGCATAGAAACAATAGGAATGTTTTAATGTCCTTTAAAACTCAGTCAATACAGTTACACCATCATTTATCATTTTTCTTTCTTCTTTGTTCCGTAACTTCATTTCTACTGAGAAAATGCTCCATTTTGATGACTTTTTTTTTCCTTTCTTTGTGTACTCTCCCTTACGTTTTGTCTAGTTAAAAGAGATTATTAAAGATGGAAGATCATTAGCACGTTAGTTAGCAAGTTATCTAGGGTGGTTGTTCATTAGCGGATTCCCCTTGTGTTCATTAGCTGAAAGGATAATATATAAGATGGATAATATATGAAAGTATATATACACTCAGTCATGGAGGAATACTGAAAGTCAAATTGGATATAGAAGATGATAAATTAAGTGAGCTGAACTACACATAAATGTATGATCATTGAATTACATTTGTAGTCTTACTCTCCTCCACTAAAGCGAGTAAAATGAAATTTCCTAACAGTTTACTTTAAAGTACTAAAGTTCTTGAGCAGCAGCATATAAACTGTTTAATTCGTGACCTTCATGAAAAAGGAAACGAAGGGTGCGAAGAAATATCGTGATCAAATATATACCACAACTTTGTTAAGTACTACCAAACATAAATTTTGACGTTTCACTATTTAGAACGGTTGGGAATGACACATAATATTAATGTATGTGGTCTTCAGACATTATCACGATGTATGAGTACGAGACTCACGTGGAACCTTAACTCTATGTGGCCACTTAGCCCCACTTCCCACAAAGGCTTGTGGGAAGAAATATTGTGATCAAATATATACCACAACTTTGTTAAGTACTACCATACCTAGATTTGGAACTTTCACTACAAGAAAAATGGATAAGGAACACAATTGATTTGTTGTTGTAATATAATATATGGATGACCCACATGAATAGTTCATTACTATTCATCCAAAGAAAAATCAGATGAATTATAATTCATATGAAGAAAAACGGATGGGTTACTGATAGGGATTTTACTACACACGTAAACGAGCTAAAAACTCCTATAATACTTGCAAGAATGACAAGGTTATTGTAGTATAAACGGATCTCGCAATGTCGTTCTCCACAAGGATTATTAAATACTTCGAAGCAAACCAAATTCCAATTAATTATTGTAAAGTAGAAATTGAGATGATTGATTTCATAAACTACTTAAATTAAAAATGAATTAAATTAATACAAGTAAACTAATCTGCAATATTAAAGATGAAAGAAAAGGAACCAGTTTTGGAGAAATCAAATTAAGAAAGCACTAGGGTTCCACCATCACCTAGCAATCCTATGAACTTTTACCAATTACTTATGATCTACACATGCCACTTTGAAGGTTAGATTTTCCTAAATCATATTCTACTTGGAACCTCCAACATAGAACGTATATCTAACATGCAACCCGTCCGGACGTTCGGATCAAATCTGAACATGAAAGACTCATTATGTTTATGAAAACCCTTTGAAAAACCAAGCAACCCTTAAGACGTGGTGTTCATCCTAAGTGAAATTACAATTATTAATCACAAGAAGCCATCGTCAATTTCAGGGAACATTCCGACCAAAATTGCATCAAATTACTTTTCTAAAGATCCTAATGGTGATCAGGCATTAAGACAATTAGATAGTTTTAATCCCAGTGATTAATAATTCAAAGTGTGCATACAATCAATCATAAGCAATTAAATAAAAATCACATATTCATGCTTCGCCCTACCAAAAGGAATTAGTTACGCATATTCATAATTAAAATCATAGAAAATATTATTAAGAAAATGATTGAAAACACCTTGAAGTAGAAAATCTTCAAGAACCTTAGCAAAGTTCTTTGTCTCTGAAGTTGAATAATAATAAGCGTCGAGAAAAACTGTAGACGGCAAAGCAATATATCTACTAAGCCATCCACAAACCCTAAAACATAGGTCTCTTATTCCAATTAGGAAGCTAAGAAAAATAATAAAATATCTTAGAAAATAAAACCCTAATTAAACTAGGAGAATCTGCCAAGTACTTGTCTAGCCACGTTTTAGCCTCATATCTCCTCCAAATCCGGCCCAAGATAACTTGTTTTAAAGATCTGGAAGTTCCGAACACATCTCCAGAAGGCCACGAAACCATCCGAGATCATCTTGGGCTCCAAAAACGCAATTTAAACCCAGAAACGTCATTTTCCAGCACCGCGCATCTCTCCTTTATTTTATCGCCAGAAAAGAACCGCTTGGTGGAAAAATACCAAATTTTGATATGATCAAGCTAAGTGACTCTAGAACGTCCTTCAACTAGAATTACTCCAAAATTCGTCCATTTTGACCACGTTTTGCTTCAGATGAAATCGAAAGTCCTATATTAGAAATACAATTCAAAGTATCAAAATATTAACCAAAATATACTAAGAATATGGTTAAATATATAATATAAAATCTACTCATCAGTTACTGCCAAACCTAGATTTGGAACTTTCACTACAAGAAAAATGGACAAGGAACACAATTGATTTATTGTTGTAATATAATATATGGATGGTCCACATAAATAGTTCGCTACTATTCATCCAAAGAAAAATCAGATGAATTATTATTCATATGAAGAAAAACGGATGAGTTACTATTCATGCATAGTATTTCACTATTCATTTGGCGAAAGTTTGTAAAGTGAATAGTGTTATAGTAATTTTTTGCCTATAAGATGAGAGCAAACGAAGGAAGGAAGAAGTGAGAAGAAGAAGAAAGAGATGAGAGAAAAACATATAGAGGAAAGAAAGAGGAGTTATGGAGAAAAATAAAGAGAAGAGGAAAGAAGAGAGATGCAGAAGAAATTACCAGTGAGTCAGGCTAGAGAGAAAAGAGAAAATAGTGAGAATTATTTTGTACTCCTATTATTTTAGATAATGAAATAAAATATTACTGCTGCCCCGAGAACTTAGACACACTTGCCGAATCTCGTAAATATTATGTCTTATTTATTTTATTCCACTATACACATACTGTCAATTTTACAACATTTATATCTTTTTTTTAAATTTTATTGAACATTATACTATCTCAAATGTGCCCCTCTGAACAAAAAGTACATTAGTTAGTGCCCAAAAAGAAAAAAAATGATGTATTTGTGCCAATGAAAATTTGAGCACAGTAGTTCGCATCAATATTTAAGGCACAAATATGCTGTCAATAGTGCCCTACTCTTTGTGAACAAAATGCCATAGTGTGTCCTATGATCAAGAAGCACGCCCATAAAGAGCACATAAAACATTTTAGTTGCTACATTATTGATTGCTATTGACACAAGAGCAAGTCCACCCCTAAGGATTTTGTGCCAGCACCCAGCGCATTTATCCACTCAAGTGAACAGTAATAGACCCCAGTGAACAGTAATAGGCCAAAGCATCTCCACCTCTAACAAAAAATAGCCTAGTCCATTTTATTAAAATATTATTATTATTTATTATAAAATAATAATTTTATTTTTAATTTCTGAATTTATAAAAAATAAAATAATAATAATAATATCTAAATTTATTAAAAAAATTCTGTATTTTTTAAAAGTGAAATTCTTAATTTTTTGGGGGAAAAAACGTGGACCGTTGATCTGTGATCGGACGGTCCAGTTTAAAAGTATAATTTTTTTTTTTACCGTTGGAAATCCAACGGTCTAGAATAACTAGCCGTTGGCAATCCAACGGCTATGAGCATGCCACGTCACTAATGGGGCTCCGGAGCACAAGTGGGCTGACAGCCCTCTGCAACCTTGTCGCCTAGGCGTGGCCGTGCACGCGCCAGCCAAATAGGCCGGCTTCTTGCTCAGTCAAATTTGGGCTGGCCTGGAGACCAGCTTGGGCTGCGTCCCAGGCAAAAGGGTCGGCTGGAGTGGATTGACAGGCTCCCAGCCTGATTTTTGTACTTTGTGCTGGGCAAATTCCACTCCGGTGGACTTGCTCTAAGGGCACATATGTTAGTGTCCTTAAGCCTCATGGCACAAATAACTTTTTTGTGCTGGCCATATTTTTTTTTGGGTAAATTACATAGTAGCCCCTCAAGTTTGAGTTCTATTACAACCTCATACAACGTCTTTAAAATATTTCACTTTCATACATCATGTACCATTTTATTTCAAAATAATACCTCCGTTAGATTTTCCGTCCATTAATCTGTTAAGTGATGACGTGGCTGCCACATTTATGCCACGTGGCAAAAAAAAAAATTTTATTTAAAAAAAAACCCTATATCTTCAAAAAAAAAAAAAACAAGAAAACTGAAGAATCCCTGGAAACCTTCCCCCACCCCGCCGCAACACCTCTCTCCCTTCCCCAACAAAACCGAACCCAGAAAAGTCTTCCCCGTCCATCTTACAACCCACTCCTTTCTTCCCTGCAATTCACACGTCGAGAGCAATACAGAAACCTAACGAACGCAGCGCCGTATGCGAACCTTACCTCCATCACTGTCGCTAAGGATGCTATGGTTTCCTCCACTGCACTCCGTAAACCCTAACCCTAGATCGCATCCCGCCTCTTCAGTTTCGCCGCCCTCCAATCGACCTCCTCAGTCGTTTTTCAACCCCAATAAGATTCCGGTCTCCTATTCTCGCGGCGTCGCTCAAAGCATGACGCTTTCCAGGTGCTTCTCCGGGCCCACCAGTCCGGTCCCGATTCCCAGCTCGCCCGAGTCGGATAACTCGGATTTGCATATTCTCGTGGTGGTCTCCTTCTAAAAGTTCGCTGATTTTCCCAACCATGCTTCTTTGCGGCAACCATTGAAGCAGCTCTCGTGGTGGTTTTTTTTTTTTTTCCTCTCTGGGTTGTAGGTTGGGCTCGGGTATGTTGGGGGGAGAGATGGAAGATGGGTGCGCGGAGGAGGTGGAGGAGGATGGGTGGGAGTGGTTTTGGATTTGGGTTGCAGGGAGGGACGACAGATGGGGAAGATGATGAAGGGGATGGGGTTTCGGCGGGCGGGGGGAAGGGGTGGGGTGATGGGATTTGGATTTTCTAAGTTTTTTGTGTTTTTTTTTTGTTGAAGTTTAGGGTTTTTTTAAAATAAAAAAAAATTAATTTTTTTGCCACGTGGCATAAATGTGGCAGCCACGTCATCACTTAACAGATTAATGGACGGAAAATCTAACGGAGGTATTATTTTGAAATAAAATGGTACATGTTGTATGAAAGTGAAATGTTTCAAAGACGTTGTATGAGGTTGTAATAGACCTCAAACCTAAGGGGCTACTATGTAATTTGGGAATGACACATCATATTTATATATCTGGGACAAGGATTGTCTGCCCTCCTTGTTCCCGTGCCCTCTCATACCCTCCTGTTTGTGTGGTCACGGTTAAGCCATGTCAACATTTTATATTACTATTCATTTTTGTCTTATTATCTCTATAAAAAAAACAATATAAAATGTTGACATGGCTTAACCGTGACCACACAAAACAGGAGGGTACGGAAACAAGGAGGGCAGACAATCCTTGTCCATATATATGTGATCTTCAAACATTATCACGATGCATGTGTACGAGAATCACGTGGACCCTAATTCTATGTGGCCACTGGCCACTTAGCCCCACTTCGCACACAACCGGAAAATCGGCAAGACTTTCAATAAAAACCTGTGTGTGTGTTTTTTTTTTAATTGAATGGTTAGTGACTACTTATCGTACGAAGAATAGCAACCCTAAACCTTAACTTTCTCACGTGGACCCTAGTTCTATGTAGCCACTTAGCCCCACTTCTGACAAACCCAGAAAATCGGCAAGACTTTCAACAAAAACGAGTGGTTGGTGACTTTCATCGTGTTTTTTCTTTTCTTAATTGAATGGTTAGTGACTACTTATCGTACGAAGAACAACAACCCTAAACCCTAACTTTGTGAACCTTTCATTGTTTTTGTTAGACTTTTCATCACCATACAGCTCTATAAAGCATCTCCAGAAAATTAAACAAAATTATAAGAGTGATTAGAGAAACCAAACTTTACAAGTTATATGTGAACTATTAAATAGAAATAAAACTCACAAATACAAGTAGATCCTACCTGATCCACACGTTGTCTATAAAATATAGTATTCCAAGCATTTTTTAAATTTTAAGCTAAATTTGTGCTTGGATTTCTGTTGTATCCATTTGGCTAGCCAGTTGTCGTATTCCAAAAATTAAATCCCTCCAAGGAAATCCGGCCGCAGGTGTAGGAGGTGGATCCGACCCACCATCGCGTGTCTAGTAGCACTAGAGGGCATAGCCCGGGTATGAGAAGGAAACCCATGAAATCATGGGTTGTTGCTTGCAAAATGGTGGGGAGGAAAGGGAAATATGGGCGCCGTCGGTTTACGCCAGAGAGGAGGAGAGGAAAAAGGAAAAAAGAAAAAAAAGGAAATATGGGCACCGTCACATTATGTGGTGTACTAATATACTATAACAAACAAATAATTTATGTATGTACAATTCTCAATTCAATGAATCAAGTAATTAATGGTCCCTCATAAAAAAATTAAAAGGAAAGATAATATTAGAGAGATTAAATTTGTAAATTAAATGATGTGTCATCAATAGGAAATAAGCAAGTTAATTGACACTTAGCAATAATTCAATAATAAGCATTCACATTATTTGGTTTACAAAACTTAGTTTAAAATTTTGATCTTGCTAGCATTAAATTTTCAAAAAATATACTAAAATTTGGGGTCACTGCATGATCCAGCCGGTTAATTGTACATTGAGAGTTTGAATTTTATTCATTATCAACTTGCTTTTTCATTGACAAATCACATCCTAGCATGATAATGACTTTTGGTTAAATCATGGCCCTTCAACAACTAGGATATTTTCGGATCGAATGGGATTCTCTTTGAATCTTTTTTATGAGAATTCCAGAGATCCTTCAATCATATATGTTCATCATACATCGTGCGATCAGTTTTTGTCAGATATTGTTTATATTTAATTTTAAATAAAAAAATTTACAATATTTTCTGACCACATGATATACGATAAACGAATATAATTGAAAGATCGATAGAATCCTCATAAAGAGAATCCGAAGAAGATACTCATTCCTTCGGAATGATGAAAAAACGAGGATACTTTATTTTTCTTGATCTAACCTCTTCTCTCTTCCGGTCCTGATCTGGTAGCAATTTGCATGCCTTGTACTTATGTTCAAGGTCTAAAATATCGATATTATCCCGATATTTCCATCGAAATTTCCGTGTTTTTAAACTACCGATATTTCTGATATCATCGATATTTTAGACCTTGATAGGAACTCTATGTGGTACTACGTCACTCATGTATCTTACCATGTAACGTATAAAGTGTAAAATATTGTACTAATTCATTATATATAAATGATTATGGTGTGTTTAAACTTTTTTCATTAATTACTACATATTTTCTACACTCACAATGTTTGCCAGCTCGCTATATAATCAACTTAAATCAGTTAAATTCATCATGCAATACATTTCCTTCTAATTTTTTGTGATAAAATAATTGATAATTGACTAAATAAACATCCTGCAAAGTTTCAATAAAAATTTCAAGTTTTTCTTACAATTTCCGTGGTTTTTATTCAATTTTTATCGATATCAATAATATCCCGATATTTCCATCAAAATTTCCGTATTTTTGGACTACCGATATTTCCGATATCATCGATATTTTAGACCCTGCTTATGTTCTGATTTTTTTTTTCCTTCTTTATTCAACTGATCAATTATTATAGGGAGTTTTAACGAAAAGCCCGTGGTACTGTTCACTTTAACGAAAAATCACATTTTTACACTAAAAAATCAAACTTGATACTATTCACTTTACCCTTTATTTTGTCCTTATCATTAAAACTCAAAGTTTTCAAGCCCTTTTCATTAGTTTTCCTATTATTATAACCATGATTATGATTACTTAACACTGTTACAAAGTCCGCCTTCTTATTTCTTAAACCCCCCCCCTCCCCTATATTTACACCCCCAATTAAAAGTAAAAGGAGAGCAAAGTTATTTCCACACTTACCATTATTCCTAAAATAGCCTCAACAGTCCAATATTGGTTTTTCCTTGAATCCAACCAGTAATCCCTTCGTTAAACTCAATATTGAAGAATTTATTGGTAAGTTCATCGCTTCTCAATTTCGCAACATTTTAAATCTATAAACTAAGCCTTCAAGCATCTAATTAAAACAAACAAACAAAACCAGATACAATTAATCTTTTGCTCTTTGAAGCTTTTTTATGGTTTATTTTGTCGACCAAATCACAAAACCCATCTAAAGAATACCTAAATCGGTATCCGTGCTATTGCCGACAAACCCAAAGTTTTAATTTATTACATGTTTCCCACTATTTGCGTTTATGCCATAAATCGATTCTTAAATTCAAGAATTGCATTATATATTTGCTCAATCGAATTTCTCTTCAATATTAATTGTGATGTGAGTTTCAAACATCTAAATGAAGCAGCAACTTAAATCTTGGGTCTTTTGCTTGATTTTGAGTTGGATTGTGAGGATCGGTGGTGCATCGGATAGAGAGAGAAGCGGAGTTGCCTACGTCACTCTAGTCCCCAAAAAAACACGTTCTTTATATTTAGAGGAAATTAGGTTCACATCCTTCTTTTTGTTACTCTATTGATTAAAATCATATTCATTTTTAATTTTTTATCAAGGTCTTTGGGTATTAATAACATTATTAATTATTTAAATAATAAAATATTTTTATTTTTAAATATATCCCTTTAGTGTTAAAAATGTTACAATTAGTATATTTATATTTATGGCTAAATTTTTTTTCATATATTTTTATTTTTAGTTTGTACCTATTTTTAATTTGCAAATTTAATCAATGATAGAAAAATTACATATGGTATATTTATGTTTTATGCCTAAACTTGAACCCACTTCTAATTTGCAACATTTTTTAAAATTTTGTAGTATTTTCTTTTTAGTTTTATTTTTGTACCCATGTATTAATTTCTTTTAGGGCCTATATTTTTTAAAAATTCATTTGTACTCATAGGTTTTTAATCTTTTATATGTACCCTAATTTATTTATAATGTACCCATTCTTCTTTATTAATGTACCACTTTGTTATATGTGAAATGTATCAATTTTTTTGTAAAATGTACAAATTTTTTTAACACTATGGATACATTCTTTCGCCATTTATTATATCTTATTTTTACATAGTTTTTATCCATTTATTCAATCAAAATGTTTGAATTCTTTTATTGACACACCCCGATCCAGAGGATCAAGGCGTGCTGGCCGTCACGTGAGCGTGACGTAACCAACAGTGCGACACGGAAGCATGATAATAGAATACGAAGGAATTTAAACCAATCTCTAGATGAACAATCTACTAGAGTAATACACAAATTCAGAGCATAGGTTTTAGTGCAGTCAAGTAAGACTAAAATAAGGGTACTTCACCCTCGGGTGAGTCCTACATGTCAAGAGTCTGTCAGAATGCCGGAAAAGACCTCGAGAGCCACCAACCGCTAACTAGAACCTGGAGGGGCGCAAAACAAAATGAGTGGGTCAGTAAAATCAAGATTTTTCCAAAAACATTTCATTAAAATCATTTCTATCCTCTCACTGTAAAACCTGTATACTTTCCCAGAAAATAGTATATAAACATATATATATATCATCAAAACTCAAATCACAACCCTTCAACGCTTTAAGAAAAAAATATGCCATGCCAAGATATAATATGAATGTATCAATATAAATCAGGTGAAAATAAGTCAACCGGAGACCCTAAAGTGGTCATGTACGGTTGATTCTAAAGCTCAACATCCTCGCCAACCGGAGTCACCTCGGTGACCTGTACGGTCTAACTCTGCACGTCACTCGGAACTACATAAGGTAGTATGTACGATGACAGGTGTATAATTACGCTCTAGTGCTTCTCATATCAATCAACTGTGCACATAATCTAAAGTCACCCACCAGTCGGAACCCCTCTAATGGTCTGTACGACTGGCATGTCGGAACCCTCACAGGGTCTGTACGACATCCACCTACTTGGATCCAAGACGAGCGTGCGGTGTGGTGAATAAATATAAGCACTAACACCTAGGGTGCAGGTTATGAGCTTAAACGTTTCAACATCAAATAATTCAATGAATAATGACTCACCTGACTTACCTGCGCCTCCACAGCACCATGCAACATGTATGCATCATATATCCATTATCAATCAAATATTCAATGTTTTCATGCATGGCAATTTAAATTCATTTTCTCATATAAAAGCATTTTCTGGGAAAATAATAGTATATAGGTAATACGAAAACAAAACTGCCCACTCACTGGTATGTCGATGGGTCGTAACCCCCGCGACGTCCCTGGATACGCTCGTCCTCGGGATACTCGTCACCTATATGAGAAATAACTAAAATAACATTATTTTTAAGCACATCACCAACATTTCGAAATAACTTCTCATACGATGCTCAATTTGGGTATATGAATATACCACATCGACCTACTCGACGTCACGAACGTCTCATAATTTTTAGAATAATTTTTCGAGGTCTCACGCGCCCCCACGCGCCGAATAGGCCACGGCCCTACGCGCGGCCCACGCGCAGGTGCCCTGACGGAAGACACGGACGGCGTCAGGAATATTCCTCGGAATATTCCGTCAAAAGCTAACGGTTACCGTTAGAATTAACTAACAGCGTTAGCATATTCCGTTAACTTTAACGGAATATGCCGCTGTCTCCTCCGACCTACCCTCGCCGGACTCCGGTCACCGGAAAACTGGGAAAAACTTCTACTTCACTATTCTCACTCGATTTTCATCCAAATTTCTCGAATTTTATACCAAAATGAAGCCCTAGATGAGTACTATCACGTTGGACTAATTTTAAACACTAAAAACCACGGAATCATACCTTCCAAAAATCCAAGAAATCGGCCAAACTCGAACCAGGTGATCCCGACGTCCAATTCTTCCAAATGAAGCACTCCGAGCTTCCTTAGGACTTCACCAAGCTTCCTACAAGCTTCAAATTCTCAAAAACATAAGAATTTACGTGTGCATGAACAATGCACCATCACGGGGACTTTAGAAACTAGGGTTTTCGAAGGAGATGTTACCTGAAAATGGTACCAACGTACTCGTGGTGTCCTCAGGAGTCCAAAGGTGGTCCTAAGTCCGTCGATCCGTGAAGTTTTGGGGTGGTGTTGGGTGTGCCGTACGATGGGTGTCTAGAGAGAGAGACTGTCGAGAGGGAGGAGAGAGAGAGAGAGAGGGACGGGGAAGGGAGAGATCAGAGAGTGTTTTGGGTGCACACTCAATCCACACCATCCAATTTCTATCCCTAAACCAAAATAATCCAATTCACATAATTAATTCATTTTTATTATTTATTTTCCAACTTACATATATATTTCTCCAATTTGATTAATATGTGAAACAATAATGTCACATTCATACGTACTTTAGTACCCGTCAAGGGTAGAATAGTCATTTCGCGTTCCCGTCAAAGGTACTTCCGGGACGGGCTATGACATTTATTGTAACCGTTTCTAATAGTATTATAACGAGGGATTTTAAATCTCATAAAATATCAAACAATTAATGTCAAAACTATAAAAATATAAATATTAATAGTAATATAATGAGGTGTACAAAGTTAAGGGACTTTGATCAAACTTTGAATACCATTAAGGTTTTAATCAAAGAATCACTACAAGAAAAATGGGCTAAGAACACAATTGATTTGTGCCCTATTCATTTTCATTGAGCACAAATAAATAATTGTGCTTTATAAGGTCCATTGAACACCCAAATATCTCAATTGTGCCCTCTAACAAAAAAGCACATTAGTTTGTGTCGTGTATTTGTGCCTACTAAAGTTTGAACACAAAATTTTGTGTCCAGCTTGCATGTGTCCTTTTAATGTCAGAGATAGATATTATTTTATTAATTTACAAACACACAATAAAAAGGTTTTGTGCCCTCTAATTTAATATATTTAAATAAATATTATTTTTTTTATCCTTTAGATTTACTTTTACTCTAATTAACGCCTCTCTCTCTTTCCACTCTATCTCAAACTCTCCTTGTCCTCAGCCACCTTCCTTTCCCCCGTCCTTATCCTCTTTCTCCCCCTTCTTCTGCACGCAACAACACCGTCGTCCCCCAATCACCAACGACCGTCAAATTATACCTCCAGAATCCTTTTTCTGTCCTCTTTCCAACCCCCAAGTTAATTTCTACAAATTCATAGCCGGATTTCCTCAATTTCAGATCTAAGAAACGGTGACCGCAGATTTTTTGGCTAGTTTTCGGCCAAGCCTGGCAGAATTGGACCTCGACCCTAGAGGTAAAGATGATCATCTCTTAGTGGGCTGTCCTCCAGTGTAAGTTCTTTTCTAAAATAAAAATTTTCAGTTTTGGGATCCATTTTAGATTTTGAATTTTAATTCCCTTTTCTGTATGCATGTCAAAGTTTACTCGCTTGGAGACTGCTCGGAATTTCAAAGTTTAGTCGCATGTAATATTCTTGTTTTAAATTGGTCATTTAATTTTTAATGTTTATAGCTTATTGTAGTTTGTTTCATCAACTTTTCTGGCTTTTTTTTTTTTGAAGTTTTCTGTTTTGGTTGCCTAGAAGATGAAGGAAAACAAATAAAATAGAATTCCATGTAGTCGCTTTTGTTTCCCCGGGGAAAGAAAGACTGGAAATATTCGACCAATATCAATCAAGCCAAAACGTTGAATTTAATTTAATTATTTATATTCATTTCCATGTCGTATGATTACATGATATTTCGTTGACTCAGGTGGTTTTCAACTTTTTCTTTCCTTTAATTTCAAATGGCAGTGAGATTAAGATACGATTACAGGATAATTACAGTGTTTTGCTTTTTGTTTTTTGTTTTTTTTTTTTTCCAGTTAATGAAAGATGCCAAAAACTCAGTTGGGTTCCCACAATGTAAGGTCCCATGGAGTCAATGAGGCAAAGGTTCATGTGCAAGCATCCGGCTTGTGACAGACGGTGTAAGAGGAGGCCTAAACTGTAATCCGGTGTCACTCCGATGGATTGAGTTTTGTGATCTAGCTAAACTACCCATGATCAATCACATGAACAAATCATACAGGTCGTGCAGAAGTTGGTTATCTTCTTCCATTCATTCCTTCATCTACAAAAGATAAATGTGTGAGTTCACTTTACAGAAATCTTCCACTCAGGTTTACATATTAAGGCAGTCTTATCAGATTTTAGGCAAAAGTGTGAGTTATCATGTGGTAGGTTTAGATAACTATTAGTACTATAATAAAACTCATCATTTAAGCAAGTGTAAAATTGTAATATCTGATTACTAAAAAAAAGGCATGATGCTAAAGGCCTTAGTTAATGAGAAATTTGTAAATGAAATTCATGAAGTGAGAGGAGAGATGTGGAAGATCATAGTAATTAAAAAAAATCATTGAAATGGTGGGAGACACATTCCATATGCCCCTTGAAAGATGCCTCATTTGCATTATCCTTAAAGCCATTTTTTCATAAGCTAATTAATATTCCACTTTTACTGTTTGGTTCATTCTAATAGCTGAAGCCATTGGTTTTCATTTTATGAAATTTTTAATCTTTTATTTTGCTTAAATTTCAATTTGTAGCCTGTTTTGATTTTTCAAAATTTTCAATTTTTTTTTAAATATAGCTTATTAGGCACAATTTAAAAAAAGTGCCCGTCAGGTGGTTGTGAGATTGTCTGACAGACTGTTAGAATGTAGGCACAAAAAGACATCTATTTGTGCTGAACTGTTTGAGCACTAAAAGTCATATTGTGCCCTTTCATCAATGGTGACGCCCATGCAGGGCACATACAATATAATAGTAGCTGCACTGTTGCAATTGGTCTATGGGCACATATATTGGTGCCCTTTGGCCTCAAAGGGCACAAATAATTATTTGTGTTCTTAGCCCATTTTTCTTGTAGTGAATATTAAGGATTAGGAACCGCATCTAAAGTATCCCTATATTTTATTATGTCTCATTCTATGAAATTTTGCAATAAGGTAAGCTTGTCATTAAAACTTTCATTAAAACGTGTGTGGAATAATAGACAATGAGTGGCGGGACTGAGATCCTCGCAGAATGTCTTTTCTGCGGGTTTGACAGACCCTTCAATCTTTCTATCTCTGTTCACTGCCTCCATCTCCAACCTTCTTACTGGATTTTGTTATCATTAATTTTAAGGAAAACTAACGAAAAATTCAAAAAAAAATTCCTTTTAATGAAAAGCCCCTTTTAAAGGTATAGTGAATAGTACCAGTGAAAGGTATAAATGTGGTTTTTCGTTAAAAGTGAACAGTATCATAAGTGTTTTGGTAAAACTCCCTTAATTTTATGGAGTTCTTAATAGGAAAAAAAAGTGTAAATATAGTTCTTGGGTTTTTTTTGTTTTTTTTTTTCTTTCAGGACCTAGACATGAAGAGGCGGGGAAAAATTCTAATAGCGTATCGGTGGCAATTGCAATCAAAGGGAAAAAAAATAAAGAGATTAGAAAGAAAAACAGTGAGTTATGAGTCCTGATTACTAGCATCCATGGCGATGGTGCTACGAATAGAGAGAGAGAGAGAGAGAGAGAGAGAGAGAGGATAAAATGGAACCGAAGGAAGAAACTAGAAAGGAGTGAGGTTATTAACTACATTACGTTGAGAAAGAATCAAAGAACAATAAGGAATGTAAGAAAATGAAAAACTTGAGAGAGAGAGAGAGAGAGAGAGACTAAATTGTATGAAGTGTATTTCAGACTTAATGAAATAGATCCTCACAATTACAGAATTTTTGTACACACATACATCTAGCTTAAAGCTTCATTCTTACACTTCTAACGACTAACTTATCTTTTTAACAACTTAATTAACAGCTTTAGTATGACATGACAGCCTCATTAACTAACCAATGTTGAGCTATCATTTATTAACACTCAACAGAGGCAACCTTGTTTCGTGTAAAAAAAATAAAAAATTATTTCTAGTCGTTTGATATGTGTGAATGGCCAAGATTCAAGGATTCGTCGTATCCGCATTATTAAGGAGACGTGGAGATGATCCGAGTCCGGGGTGGGCATAATTATGATTATTTGATTTATAAAAAAAGAAGAAGTTAATTTGACGGATTTGGATCCTCTTCGAATCCAAAGGATTTGAGCCCGCAGATCCTCTCCGCACATGTTGAATATTTGTTGCTGCAAGTTTGTAATTTTATTTGCTACTTGATGCAATGGGTTGTGACTCAAGTGAACAAATTCAATGTTTTAGGGATATAATTTGGTTCTCTTTAATACATAATATTACAAAGGCCTAGAAATTTTTCTTGAAGGAATATGCAAATGTGTTTTCCACATCTTGGCCTGCAATTTATGTGAAGGGGTATTAATGTGTGTTATTTGCTTTGGTAAGATGTGTGTTAACTACATTGGTGTTGGTAAGATGTGTGTTATCTGCATTGGTGCATTTGAGGGTGTGATTCACTTTCTACCTCCTTTTTAGTGCATATTTCTGTGCAAATTATTCATGCCTATTATGACTAATACATTCAATTCCCGCAACGAAACATGTGCGGATTTTCTAATGATTTCTAAAGTTGTTCACATCAATAATTAAAAACTGTGGGTGTCAACTTACTTTTTTTCCTTTCCAAAAAGTGGACTGTCTTTTTATGAAATCTTATTTGCACGATTTTATGATAAAAAATGTATGAGAATCATAAACTTCTATTCTTTATTTCATCGGAGGACAGCCAAAGAAGGTAAAACACACTATCTCCCAAAACTAACAAGGAGAGCAAGAACCAAGGCTCTCCTGAATCCAAACTATAATTTGAGCATTGCGATTAAACAAACTTTGCATATGGTCTCTGGCGGCCTTTTGCCTTCTCAAGATTGATCAATCTATGCTTGGCTGCGCTGGTTACTTAAGTCTTGCGCAAGAAAACTATCAGAAAGCAGCGACTTCATATTCTCCTCGAGGCTTGGAAGGCTATGTTGAGAATTATAATCATACATCAATGGGACCATTCTAGCAACATTAAGAGCAAGTTTTGTAAAAGATGCTGAAAATGGATTTGATGCAGACAAACATTCTTTGTTGAGGAACTTCCATTCTTCCGAAATCCTATGGACAACGAATGCTCGTGCATCTTCGTCTGAACAACCTTGATTTTCATTCACGTAACACGCTATGTATGAACCATCATTTCCATCTTGGTCCTCATCCTGCAATTAATCCAGAAAATATCCTTACAATACTATATCTTTTATAAACAAGTGCTACATGTAACTCAAACTAACCATATCAAAATACAAGTACGAACCTTGGCACTTCCAAAGTCATCCCATAGCCGAAGAATTGTTGCGGTTGAAGATATAATGCTAGATATGTTGATGTTGTCCACAATACGTACGGTTTCCTTGCTTATACCTTGACCCAGTAAGAAGAATGCATGTGTTAGAACCACAGGCACCCCTGAACTGATGAACCCGTTATTCAAGTACTCTTCACTGTTTGGCAAGTGCCCGCAACTAAACCATCGCGCTTCTAGTAGGAACGCTTTGCATAATGTTGCCCACTGCATGCATGCAGTACTATAATATTAACAATAATTAATCTGAACTGCAATGGTTAAGTCATTGAATCGAAGTTAACTTATATACCGATTTCTTAAGGGACTCTTGAGGGTTCCATCCATGCCTTTTGTGCACAATGTAGCTGGTTTCATTGGTAATGTCATAAAGAGCCTTAAAACATATCTTCATGTAATTCGGTAGTTCACCAGTTGCATCAATATCCCATCTGCAAATAATTAAGTACATGCGTTAATGTCAGTGCAAGTGACTATGAATTAGACCGCTGATAGTCATGCATGATTCAAATTCACAATCTAGCAACATAATCACATTTTATTTGCACACTAGTGTAACATGTAGGATATCATAAAACCACACAAGTACACGAACCTCTCAACTGCAGCTGTGAAGAGAATGAGTTCATCGAGGGTGCCCTGAACATCAAAAATATCGTCAATTATGTAGACAAGAGAGATCGATTTTGTGAGTTCAACCCTTTCCTCTGATA
Source organism: Malus fusca (assembly GCA_035220775.1). Taxonomy (NCBI): domain Eukaryota; kingdom Viridiplantae; phylum Streptophyta; class Magnoliopsida; order Rosales; family Rosaceae; genus Malus; species Malus fusca. The sequence goes on from CM069068.1 coordinate 38,935,933, forward strand.
AGCTTGGATCTGCAAGGCATGCCATCGGCCACGTATACCATTTAATTGGCTGGTCTCTCACGAACTTCAACTCCTTAGTCAAGCCTAGTTCTTTCCACCACCTAATTATTACAATGAAAAATATTTTCATTAATTAAAATGGAGTACTAACTTAAAATCAGTGTCTTTTGATCTGAACTCACTTGGATACTTGTTGAACTTCATTTCGGATTAGAGATTCAACCATGTTGAACTCTAGTTTTGCTAGCTCCCGCAAAACATTGACCCATTTCTGCTTTCCTTCGAAATTATTAAGAAGTTCTTAGCCCTGAATCTTGTCAAGCTCTTGTGATAAGGATGCTCTAATGAGTACGCGACTGCTGAAGCTTGATGATCATCGAGATTGTTTTTCATCCAATCTGTGAGAAGCTGGTGGCTTCGCCTTCCAGCTTCATCAAGTGTCTCTTCCCCTGGGAAACTCAAATGAGACGCTTCATATAATCCCACTAGTCCGCTTATGTCGACTTTGTATTCCTCGTTGTTCTTGAACTTATTAAATGCATCTGTTAATCACAAGGAAAATTAATTACTTTGTAGTAATGGTGACATTAACTTCAGAGTAATATTAGACAGACCAAATTTTTAAACCAAATTTGACATTTGTATCAGCAAACAAACAAATAAATGTTCACTTGGTCGTTTTAATAAAATAACATTTTGCAGTAAAGTTAGGACAAAAAGAGAATTGAGACCAACCTGTGGTTACATGATAACCTTGCTGTCTCAGTAGTCGAAAACGAAGTGAAACCACACCAAGTTCATCACTGCCTTCATCGCCAGATGCTCTCGTACATTGCTTTTTTAAAATTGCTTCAATCTCCTCTTGGAAATGATAGTCAACGCCTAGGCGTTGCATGGCGTCAACCGCAATCAATTGTTCATTTTCTCCGATATTTGCGAGTGCCTCCTTCAATTCCTTCAATTTCTTTGCATGGCGAACCTGAAGGTCGCCCTAAAATGGGAAACATTGAACTTAGCATGATAAGCAAACACCAGACTGAAATTACATGGTAAAAAAATAAAGGTGAATTGTCAATTTAGTCTCCGAATTATCATCTGAGTGAAAATTAGTCCATATACTAGTTTTTTAGAAAAATCAGTCTATGAATTATAAAAATCTGTCAATTACATCCTTAATATTAGATACGAAGCTACTATATTCAATTTTCCGTCAATTTAAGTCACGTTACTTGCATGTGATACACATTGGAGGGTAGATTGATAATTTTTCATAAAGAAATAGTGTATAGAGTTAACTTTGGAGGGTAAATTAGACGTTACATTCGCAACCTATATGAAATGTTAAGGGCTTATAGGCGAGAAAATGACAGTATTACACTCTAAAGTAACAAGTGACTTAAGTTGAATAAAAATTGGATAAAATAGCTTTGAATATAATAGTAGGGAAGATATTAGCAATTTTTAATCAATTTAGGGACTTATTTTACTGAAAAAATAATTCAGGGACCTAATTTTCTTTAAGATGATAGTTCAGAGACTAAATTGGCACTTCATCCTAAAAGAAAAGGGGAGAGAAGATAGTGTGTGGAGTAATTAAGTTACCAAGTAGGGTTAGTTTTGGTACATGTGTAGTGGACTGTGGAGCAATTTGGACACTTAACATATGTGTATATAAAATATATATATGTTGGGTTATTATTTTTGGAACTTACAATAACTTGTCCCTTGGAGGAAGCAGAGTGAGCTTGAAGGAAGTGTGCCATTTTCTACAAGAAAGAAATTAAGAAATTCCAGTTCTGGATGAGAGAATATACTTGTTGGGAGTGAAGTGAGGTGATCAGCTCATGGTGATTCCTAGTGAATTTATAGGGCAATATCTCTTGGCATCCAATGCAATGGCGAAAGCATGAGGAACGTTTTGCACACTTTAGTGGTGGGATCAATATGCACGATGATGAAGTTGAGTACTTGAGCTCGATTGATGCATATTTTAATCTTAACAGTACACAACGTTTTGCACACTTTATTGTTGAAGAAATAAGATAGTTTAATTCGTCTCAGCATATTTTAGACCGTTGATTTACTTTTTGGGAATTTTCTATAGGGAACTGTTATTAACAATCTAAAATATAATTCTACACTTCTTATAAGTGTATTTTTCTTTTTAATTATAGAAAGTTTGGAGTGCAAAATGAGATTTTTGGAGTGCCAATAACAATTTCTTTTTCTATATACTAAAACTCGGTACAAAAAACATTGTTCACCAACCGTAAAATGACAAAATGGCCCTCCACCAGCTCTCCATTCCCCGTTCTTTTTCCTCCTTAGCATAGTGGAATGACGCCTTTGTCCACACTGCCCACGTGTCGATCATCATCCAATGCTCTGCTTCGACTACATCTTCTTGACACTTCCTTCCATTTTCACTTCTTCGTGTCTATTTTTTGACATTTGCTGTAGCATTTAGCCAACAACCTAAGTTATATGCTTAACCATTGTAGCTCCCATTTTTAACCGTACTTAGGGGAGGGGGCTCATCAGATTTTGGTGGGCAACAATGCATCTAACCTCCCTGATCGTCCCTGAAATTCCATTTCAATCTCACTTTTGTCTTTTGAAACTCAAATTTCGCCCACTCCTTTTCAAAAGAGTAGCAAAAAATAAGCCTAGAAATGTTTAAGACTTCACTAAACTCTTCTCCTTCTAGCGGACGATAGCCACATAAAACCAAAACCTATCCACACCAACAATTCTTAGATATACACATAAGCACATGAAATTAACTGTAATTTTACATATTTCAGCTATTTAAAGCTGTTGGGACTTTATTTCAGAAAAAAGATGGCCAGTGGATGAAGATTGAAGAAGCCTCCTCTTCTTTTTTTTCCTTCTTTTTTTTTTCAATATATGTGGCACCATTTGGTTGGATGTGTTGATCTTATACTTATGTCATGTCTATGATGAGTGAGTTTCATTCATATCACATAAGTAAACTTAACGAATATGTAACAGACATGATAAAAATCAAGCAAAAATGGAACGAAATTTAGTTCCAAGGTATTAAATAGAAAAATTTGAATTCAATGGGAAAATAAGATTAAAATCAAGTTTTAGGTGGCATAGGAAAAATAAAAATGTTGTTGTTTCATTTAAAACTCAGTCAATAGTTAATACAGTTACACATCAATGGTAGGGATGAGCATTGGACAAACATAGTGGGATTGGAGTTGGGCAATCCATGTCCATTAAACAAACGATGAATGAGGACCATTACCCAAAAAATCCATTTATACATTTAATGGAGACCCGTCGTCATTCCTACACAACCCATTCCCACCGAGAGAAGATGAGCGAGACAGACCACAAATGCTACTCAAGTATGATTTTTTATGGACTCTTTAATTTTCGTGTTATCATTATAAAACGTTATCTCAACATTGTAAAACATTTGTCTCACTTTTAAGACTAAACTCAATCCTGGGCTAAATGCTATTTTGTAGGTTTTATTCCCCCCTCAAATTCAACCCAACCCATGTTAAATATGTGGGCTAAAAGCTAAAAGTCAAACAAAGCCAAATTCCCTCTAGGATTTAGCCCAGAAAATGGTGTGGACCACCAGAAGGACCCCACCTACATGGACATGTCTCCCATGATTTATTGAATCCAACAGTTGAGATCGAATATAATCAAATCTAACGGTAAAAAAAAAAAAAGATGTAATGGCCCAAATTTAAATCTAACGGTAAAATAATTAAAAAGATTATTTAACTCAAAATTCACCCAAATTTAGTGATTTTTCAATATTTATCGGAATTTAAATATTTTTAGGTTAAAATGTTCATAAAATTAAATTATGTTAGTGTAAATAATTTAATTTATTTAAAATTACTTTAAAAGAAAAAATTAGCCTAAATTTATTCTTTAATAATCTCGGGCTAAAAAATTTAGGCCAGAAGGGTTGGAGCAGAAAAACTGTTTCTGAGCTAAAACCTAAATTTTATGGGCTAAAAATTTTAGGTTTTAGCCCAAGGGTTTGAGATGGTCTAAGAGAGTCCCTTAACATTTCTCTAGAATAAAACACCCATGGATATAAGCCAAGGGACAAAATGACCATCCCTAATCAATTGTCATTCTCTTTCTTTCTTCTTATAGTTCCCTAATATTCTACTGAGAAAAAAGTTTTAATGCTCCATTTTGATGACTCTTCTTTTCTTCCTTTTGTTTATATGTACTCTCCCTTACGTTTTGTCTTGTTAAAAGAGATTATTAAAGATCATTAGCACTTTAGTTAGCAAGTTAGCTAGGGTGGTTGTTCATTAGTGGATTCCCTTTTTTGTTTTTTTTTCTTCAGCTGAAAGCATATATACACTCAGTCATGGTAGCAATACTGAAAATCGAATTGGATAGAAGATGATGAATTAGGTGAACTGAACTACACATAAAAGCATAATCGTTGAACTACATTTGTACTCTTACTCTCTTCCGCTAAAGCGAGTAGAACGAAATTTCTTAGCAATTTACTCTAAACTACTCAAGTTTCATGAGCAGCAACAAATGAACTGTTTAATTTGTGTCTTGTGACTGGCGTGACCTTCATTAAAAAGGAAAAGAAGGTGTGAAGAAATATCATGATCAAATATATACCACAATTCTTTATTAAGTACTACCAAAACAAAATTTGGAACTTCGAATATTTATTACTGTTGGGAATCACACATCATATTCATTTCATACTTGTGGTCCTCAGATATGAGAGAGGATCCTCGCCGGATCCTTCAATCACATTCATTCATCGTACATCGTGCGATCAGTTTTCATCAGGTTTTGTTTATATTCAATTTTAAATATAAAAAATTACAAAGATTTCTGACCGCAGTACAATGAACGAATATGATTAGAGGATTCTCGGAATCCTTACAAAGAGTATCCTCATTCCTTAGATATTATCACGATGCATGTGTACGAGATTCACGTGGAACCCTAATTCTATGTGGCCACTTCTTTTGCCATTTTGTATGCCGCGGGAAACTCGGCAAGACTTTCAACAAAAACGAGTGGATCACAGTGCAACTTCTGTAACTTTCGTTGTTGTTTTTTTCTTAATTGAATGACTAGTGAGTTGTGACTACTTACCAAGAACTACAACCTTAAACCTTTACTCTGTGAAACTTTCATTGTTTTTGTTAAACATTCATTACGACCCCCGACAGTGAAAGTTACATTGATATTCCATTGCATGCATCTTCTTTCTTCACGTATAGCCGTTGAATTATAAGTAAACATAAATAAAAAGATTGAAATAAGACTATAATTAGCCACAGAGTTGTTGGCTCTATTATGTAGTGGTTGACATGCTTGTCCGCATGAACCTCGCCAGGCTTATGTCTGGCATGTGGGGAATCTGTTTGGGGCATGGGGCTTCAGTCGCACAGCCTACACACATTGTTCGGTCCATAACGAATTAATCCGGGTTTAATTTTTGGAGAGTATTTGAGTTAAAGAATTTTTTTTCCCAAAGCTTGTTTTAACCCAGTAATTAAAAATGGTTTGGATGAGATTTAAAGTTTAAAGTTTAAACTTTATCCTAACCATTGCAAATGGTCTTAGTGATGTTATTAGTCTAAAAGCAGGTTTCTTTTATTTCTATGACATATGTTACTAGCTAGACTTCATGCACAGAGTAGGAATGAAAATTATGAAGTCAAGAAATTGAATGGAGAACAAATTCAAGATGATGCTGAATTGCTGACAGATGCGTTGTATACACGGGGTGGGTTGGGTTGAGTTTGTGCTATCAATTTTGATTGGGTTGAATTTGGGTCTTTAGGCGTTCCTTAGATGATCATCGTTGTAACTGCAGCTTCTTAAAATAAAAATAAAAAGAAGACTATCGTTTTGAAGCAAATATAACAAAAAATTGAATGAATATAATATGCTATTTGAAGCTGTTCGAACCATTAAATGAGGTTGGAAAATAGTTTTTAAAACTAAAAATGGATACACTAATCCAAAATTCAAGCCAGAACATTACCAAAATATCCTATATGAACTTTAATTAGACATTTACAATGTGGCGAAAATTTGCTAAACCCATTAAAAATCATGTGTTATTTTATTTATTTTTTAGGAAAACTAATGAAAAAGGCTTGAAATTTTTGAGTTTTAACAATAAAGAAAAAATAAAGGATAAAGTGAATAGTACTATAATTGACTTTTTAATATAAAAATAAGATTTTTCGTTAAAGTGAACAGTATCGGGAATTTTTTTGTTAAAGTTCCCTTATATTTTTTGGTTAAAATTTGATAATTTTTTGCGACATCTTTCCCTTTGAGGTTTTGGGCCTGAGGATAGTAAACCATGATGCTTTTGGCTAGAAGAAGGGATGTCTCCTTACTGTAATGATTGGATTGGCTCTGCTCGCCAGTTGTATTTTGTGCGGCACCGGACACCTCACTTGAAGTAGGTTGGGACTGAGGACTATATTCATCAAGACGCTTCTCCGACAAATTTGCCTGCCGAAGTTCCTCTCGAGCTTCTGTTACTTTACCTTCTCTCTTTAAAGCTAATGAACTCCTCTTAAAAGCCAGGATTTCTTGCCGAATGGCACTTTGGTTGCTCTGAGAAGTAGATTTTTGTCACCTCATGTTTGTTACATAATGTTTTATAAATAGTAGCATGAGAATTGACGTTAATTGTGAGGCGACAGAGAGTATATGAGGGATTCCACTTTTGAGTGAGTCCCGTTAACATTTCTCTAGATGGATATATAACCCATGGGGCAAAATGACCTTCCTAATCAATTGTCATTCTCTTTCTTTCTTCTTATAGTTCCTAACTTCCAACTGAGAAAAACGATTCAATGCTCCATTTGGATGACTCTTCTTTTCTCCCTTTGTTTATGTTACTCTCCCATACGTTTTGCCTAGTTAAAAGAGATTATTAAGACGGAAGATCATTATCACTTTAGTTAGCAAGTTAACTAGGGTGGTTGTTCATTAGCAGATCCCCTTTCATTTTTTAAGTAAATTATAGTAATGGTCCGTCAACATTAATCAAATTGGAACAATAGTCCATCAACTAAAAATTCATTACCATTGGTCCCTCAACTCATCAAAATATGTAACTATGGTCATTTTCATTAACTTCGTCAGAATTTTGTCGAAATGAATTTGTTGGAAGGATAATTGCTACAATTGGAGTCTCTCAACTCACCAAAACGTGTAGACTTCGTCAGAATATTATCAAAATGAGTTATGTTAGAATGATCATTGCTACAATTAGGTTAAAGTTGATGGACCATTGCTCCAATTGGGTTAAAATTGATGGACTATTTCTTCAATTGGATTAAAGTTGAGGGAACAATGGTAATGAATTTTTAATTGAGAGATCATAGCTGCACGTTTTAATGAACTGATAGATCAATGGTAATGAATTTTTAGTTAAGATATCATTGCTCCAATTGAGTTAAAGTTAAGAGATCATTGCTCAATTTACTCTTGTTTTTTTTAGATGAAAGGATAATATATGAGATGAATAATATATGAAAGCACATATATACTCAGTCATGGTAGGAATATTGGACATCAAACTGGATAAAAGATGACGAATTAAGCGAACTAAACTACACATAAACGCATAATCATTGAACTTCATGAAAAATGAACGAAGGTGTGAAGAAATATCATGATCAAGTATTACCACAACTTTGTTAAGTACTACCATACCTAAATTTGGGACTTTGAATATTTAGTACTGTTGGGAATCACACATTATATTCATTTCATATATGACTGCATGTGATCCTCTTATAATTGCGGTCCTCAAACATTATCACCATGCATGGGTACGAGACACGTGGAACCCTAATTCTTTGTGGCACTTTATCCCCCACTTGTGTGTTTTCGTACGCTGCGGGAAACTAGGCAAGACTGTCAACAAAAACGAGTGGACACTACAACTTCTGTGACTTCCGTTGGCTTTTCCTTATAATTGAAAGACTTGTGAGTTGTGACTACATCCTAGGAAGAACACCGACACTAAACTTTAATTTTGTGAAACTTTCATTGTTTCAATAAACATTGATTATGACCCTCGACAGTGAAAGCTACACAAATATTTCATATAAACAAAATAAAAATTGACATATGACTGTGAAATCAACCACTCATATTATTTTGAACCGTTGACTAGTCAAAGAGTCGGTGGCTCTATTATATAGTGGTTGACAGGCATGTCCCCGTGGGACTCGCCATACTTCTGCCTGGCGTATGGCTAGTCTGTTTGGGGTTGGGGCTTTAGTCACGCACCCCATGAACATTGGTGGGTCCATAACGAATTAATCCAAGCTTAATTCTTGGGGAGAATCTAGCCTAAAAAATTATTTTCTTCCTAAGGGTTATTTTAACCCAATATTGAAAATGGTTTGAAGGAAGTTTAAAGCTTAAACTTCAACCTTTATTCCAACCATTGCAAATGGTGTTAGAGATGCTATTAGTCTAAAAGCACGTTTCTTTTATTTCTAAATGCTACTAGCTAGAATTCATGCACATATCAGGCATGAAAATTATGAAGTCAAGAAACTGAATGGAGAACAAATTAAGGATGATGCTGAATTGCTGACAGATGGGTTGTATACACTTGGGTTGGGTTGGGTTGGGTTGGGTTTGGGCTATCAATTTTGATTGTGTTGAAAATCGGGTCTTTAAGCGTCCCCTAGATGATCATCGCTGTAACTGCAGCTTCTTAAAATAAAAATAAAAAGAGGACTATCATTTTGAAGCAAATACAACAAAAAATTGAATAAATATAATATGCTATATGAAGCTGTTCAAACCATTAAATGAGGTCCGAATGTAGTTTTTTAAACTAAAAATGGATAACTTAATCCAAAATTCTAGCCAGAATATTACCAAAATATCCTATACGAACTTTAATTAGACATTTACGATGTGGCGAAAATTTGTTAAACCAATTAAAAATCATGTGTTATTTTTATTTTTTTGTTAAAATTTGGTAATTTTTTGCGACATCTTTCCCCTGAGCTTTAAAGAAATACTTGTATGGTCCATAACATATTCCTAAACAGAGTTACGTCGGCCAGAACATTCCTTGAATGTTTTACATGAATTTTAAGATGCTTAGAAGCTTACGGTCCTATAAAAAAAATAATGCAAAAGTAGGTTCTAAAATAAGATCGGCTGGTAGCTTTGTCACAACAGTCCACCATTCTAGAGAGCAGAAAGACTCGCACCTTGTGAGTAAAAGACACACACTTTTTTGTGTAAAATGAGACCTTTGGAGTTATGCGAAATCTTTTCCGTCGGAAATGAGGTAAATGTTACAAGTCATATACCATTTATTGACATATAGGAATGGTGCAGGAAGGAAAGGTGCCTTTACAATGCAGATGATACATTTTCGGTTACGATCCAATGAGTACAAACTAGCATAACGATACTCGTCTTGCATAAATCGTGCATCCTGCTTCGTGGTGAATTCTGCGTACCAACAACATTTACAGACCTATCGAGCTTCATGGTTCGTAAGCAATATAAGATCTTCTAACTTACCAAGGTGATGTTTTTATTTTGTTTACTTTGAAGACGGAGAATTCAGCTTCTTTTCGAGTAGCTTGGCCTTTCGAAGAGCATCCAAGGCCTCCCCCTGTTTTCCAGCACGTTTCAAATTTACCGCCTTTACCTTCTCTGCTTTGATCTGTTCTTCCAGCTGACTTCTATCTTGGATTGTGTTATTGCTCTTACCAACATTAACTTTTGCAGGCTCTGGTCTTTCGGGGCCTTGCGATAAATTACTAGCATTTTCGATTCCAATTTCTTTCAAGGCAGCCAGTAGTTGAGGATCAAGACCCTCAACAGAGACATCATCCATTGATTCTCCTTTGTCAACGGTTGCGGAATCATGAGCAGCTGATAGATCCAACTGATTCTCAAGTGCCTTGGCTAATTCAAACTCGGCTTCTGCTTCTTCCATCCGACCCTCCCTCCGCAACTTCATAGCCTGACGTTTGTGGCCAAGAGACTCCTGTTGCAACTTGAAGCGATCACGACTGGACAAAGGTTTTGGGTCCGAAGATGGTGAACCGTGATGCTTTTGGCTAGAAGAAGGGATGTCTCGTGACTGTAATGATTGGGATTGGCTCTGCTCTCCAGTTGTATTTTGTACGGCACTGGACACCTCACTTGAAGCAGTTTTGGACTGAGGACTATCTTCGTCAAGATGCTTCTCCAATAACTTTGCCTGACGAAGTTCCTCTCGAGCTTCTGTCAGTTTCCCTTCTCTCTTTAAAGCTAATGCCCTCCTCTTAAAAGCTAGGATTTCTTGCCGAATGGCACTTTGGCTGCTCTGAGAAGCAGCTTCCTGAACTGAATTTGCTACATTAACATCTCGCTTATCTTCCTGTTTATCAATTTTATCATCTTGGCTTCCCAGATATACATTCGAACAGGTCTGGGATCCCAACTGCACAGGAGGACTGGCGGTAAAGGAACCAACAGAAACAAACTTTAGGCCATCATCTTGTTTTTCAGCTGGCCTTTGATAACTTCTCCAGTCATCCCCTGTCAACAAATCAACTAAGTTTCCAGATTGGACAGGTGTAGATATCTGACTAAAGCCTTCCGCTATTTTTTGGTCGTCCGGAAAATAAGTTTCACCCAAAGCACCCAATTCCACTGGAAATGGTTGGCTTCCTTTAGCTAGCTGTGTGGTTAGAGGAACAAACTCAGAATTCTTTGCTGACAACTTAACAACATCGTCAATTGGACCCATTGCTGCCTCAGTAAACCTTCTAACATCTGTATCATCCTTCAAATTCCCTGGCTTTTCGGTGTTAATTAGATATCCGAAACTCTCAGATTTCTCTTCCTTTGAATCATCATGCAGACTCAAATCCCTTGGGGCTTCCATCTCTTCAATTTGAATCTCTAGCACCTTTGCCATCCTCAACACTTCCTCAGCTTCTTTGGTTTCTCCCTTCCGTCTAAAGGCAAGAGCCTTTCTCTTCAAATCCAAAAGTTCCCTTTGGATTGCACCTTTATTTCTGGGTGCAGAAACGGCTGGTTTGTATGAGTAAGTTCCCTCTGAGATAAGTGCTGGGTCCTGCATACTACTTTCTGTTACATCACCTCCATCACGTTCCTCCTCAGCACTATTAAGAGGAGGTTCAATGATATTTTCCTTGGGTGCTTCCATTTCCAAGATCTGGCCCTCTAGTGCTTTTGCCTTTTTTAGAAGTTCTTCTGCATCCTCAGTCTCTCCTTGGCACCTCAGAGCAAGAGCTTTCCTTTTCAAACCTAAGAGTTCCCTCTGAATTTCACCTTTGCTTCTCCTTGATCCTCCAGCCGGGACATTAACCGCGGCTTGAGTTACAGCGGGTTCACTGACCTTCATTGAGAGACTATCCATTCGCTTAGAAGTTTCCAAAGACGAGTTGGTCCCTTCATTTTCTTCATCATTCCAACCCAAATTCTTTAACATAGAAAGGTATGCTGGATCATGCATATCTTGATCTGTTACATTTTCTCCTTCCTCATCTGCAACTGGCAGACCTGCAGAAACATTGGGAAGCTCATGTGCCAAAACTGGGACTTTACTGCCAACAGTCCCAGGCATTTCCTTCCGCATAGAACCATTCTCTAGCTCTTCAAGCTCCTGCTCAAGTACCCTTCCTTTCTTCAATTCTTCTTCAGCCTCATTTAGTCGTCCTTCCCTTCTCAGAGCAAGGGCTTTCTTTTTCAAGCCCAGAAGCTCTTTCTGAATCATTAATTTAGTCTTCCTTGCAGGTTTGGAGTCCGTAGGTTCCATTGTATGAATATCACCTACCATAGGTGACTGCAATGATTTATCAGCAGCTTGTTTATGAATTCTCGCAGGATCATTTGCAACATTGCCCTCTTGAGACTCAAGGCTTTCAAGGTCCCGTTCAAGTAGTTTTGCCTTCTTTAGCTGTGTCATTGCCTGTTGCACATTACCTGCCCGTTTATGATTAAGTGCCTCTCTTTTCAATGATTGAATTTCGCTTAATAGAGCTTCCCTGTCAACGGAAGGTATCTGGGGAGAAGTTTCCGGATTATTAGAATCTTGAGACCATCCTAAAGATTGTAAGGCAGCACTTATTTCTGGGTCCTCCATATCTTCATCTGTCACTTCAAAATTACCATCCAGATCATCAGCAGCACTAATAAGATGATCAAAATTGAAGCCATCCTCCTGCTCGTTTTGAATTGAAAATTCTTCCTGTTTGTCATCATCCATACTATGAATCAACGCAGATAGCTCATCATCAGAATCTTCAGCCTCAGCCAAGAATTCCTGTTCCTCGAGTTCCTTCTCTAGAATTTTAGCTCTTTTTAGTTCCTCCTTAGCTTCTGTAAGTTTACCCTCACGCTTCAGCATGAGAGCCTTCTTTTTAAGTGCAACAACCTGGGTTTTGTCAATGGCACCAGTACCTCTGTTTTTATTGGTCTTTGGTGAGACCTCTCCCAGAAGAGAAGAAAGTTCGCCCTCCAAACTCAGACTTGCTTGTTTTTTGTTTTCATCAAGGAGATCCATATCCGACCATCCTAGTTCTTTAAGCTCAGTAGAAAGGTCATCCTTTTCTTTACCAACTGGAGGAGTGACCTTATTTCTTCTTCCAGATTCAGAAGGCCCATCTTTAATCTGGCTCTCCGCCACATTGGCAGAAAGTAAAACCTTTCTACGCTCTTTTCTCAAAGATATTTCCAATGTGTCAGCCTGTCTCTCAAGCTCCTTCCCTCTCTTAAAGGCTCTTAATGCTTCCGCAGACTTCCCTTCTCCTTTAAGAACTTTATACTTCTTTTTCTCTTCCAAAGCTTGCTGGCGCAATTCATCAGGAGAAGCAGATCCACCACCACTCTGTAAATTAGGCTCATCAACGGAAAGACTTCTATGTATTTCTCCTACCCCATCGTGGCTGGAATTTTGTTGACTACTTGAACATGACGCACTACTAGCGGCTCTCTGCATACTGGAAACCATATTACTGTTCGACTCTTGTCCTAATTCCTTTCTGTCACTACCAAGAATCTCGTCCAAAACTTCATCATCATGATTTGATGTCAACTTTGAACTGCCTGCACAGAAGGTAAAATTATAGGGCAGAGTAATTAAACAAAAAGAATGTGGCAGAAGCACAAACCGTGTTTGAACAGACAAAAATGATACCTCTCCCAGCTCTACTCTTGTGTCCATATCTCTCAAAGCGTGCTGCTTCTTCTAGCTTTTTACAAGGGTCACAAATACGCACAGGCGAATCACCTTGCCCACGTAAGAGCATTCTTTGCTGGGTGCAACTGTTGCAAAACAAGCCGCCACACCTCCTGCAATGGTGCTGAAATCCCACAATGTGCATTGTCAAGAATCGGGAACAAATCAACAGATACATAGACAAGAAAGAAATGTCAAATTTAATCCTATCACAGCATTAAGTTTATACCATTAGGCAAAGAGTTTTAAGGGCGTGTTTGGAACTGCTTCTGTAAGGGCCAACAGCGCTTTCTAACAACCAAAAGCGCTTACGAACTTTAGGAAGCACTTCCAATAGGTTTTTAAAGAAGCACTCGAAATTTCAATGTGTTTCTAACAAAAGAACTTCTAGAAAAAGCGCCTATGAGCAGAAGTGCTTTCATAGGAAGCAGTTGCAGACGGTCCCTAAGTGGACATCATTAAACCCATTCTTAGCACAACGCAAACTATGAATCTCCAATACAATCTTAAACTAAACAATCACCATTCTTTCCAAAACATTAAAAAATAGACAACCTATGATTTCTACAACGTTAAAAATAGAAAGCCAAGATCGAAGTGTCCTAATCTTGGTCGAATCCACATAAGAAAACAAAAAAAAGCAGCAATCTTTCGGCACCCAAAAATCGAAGACTGAAGAAATACAAAAATTAGTAAAGAATTAACAGATGGGTCATTGGATCGAGAGGGACAGAAGAAGAAGTGAACCTTGCGATTGATGAAGGTGAACTGCGAAGAACATCCCTGGCAGTGAGAGCAGTCAACCACCCAAGTATTCCCTCTCAGTGACGGCTTCGCCGGCAGCCCGATCTTCTCCAACATCTTTCCGCTCCGATTACGCCGAATCAATCAAATTAATCCCCCAAAAAATCATGAAAAAAAAATCGAATTTCTCTGATTTTTCAGCTCTAATTTACCCTCTCGGATCGTTAAGCTTTGATACTCACAAAAAACGATTAATTAAATAATATCTGATGGATTTGATGAATCGAGAAGGAAAGGGAAAACGTGAAGGGGAAAATTAGTTGTGACTTGTTCTATGACCAACGATTAATTCACGTTGGGTTAGAAGACGCCTCGAAACAGCGTCGTTTTGCAACGAGGGGAGTCGGACAGCGACATTTGAGGACTCGACGACGAGGAGTTCGTGGGAGTTGGACAAGTTTTCAAGATTTTTAGTGAAACGACGTCGGAGAGAGACTCGGTGCAAATATAACAGCCCAAATCTTTGGGTATAATTGGGCTTTAATGTAGCCCATTATGTATTTTTTGGTTTAACATTTATTTGAGGCCCATGGTGAGAACACAAAGCCCAGCAACATATCTAGGTCCATGGAGCGTTTTACACTTGCGTATATTAATACTAGTCTATCTGCATGCGCTGTTGTGCGTGAAAGCGCATCATTCTCCTCAACAACGAAAGCGCATCTTCTGCAATCTTAAATTAACCATCATCAGGTAATTTGCATATTAGTGACCTTTCAAGATAGTAGTACGTCACCTTCACGACCACCAGAAAACAACTTTTAAATTACTTGATGAGCGAGATAGAGACAAGCATGTGTTCGAGAGGGGAGATCGCAGATTGTCCCCGAGGGTGAAGCTATCAGTTAACGAGTTCTTTAATATCGATTTGTACTTTAAATCGGGACTACAATCAGGAGAACATGATAACACAGTAACTTTCTGAAAATTATCAAACAAAAGAGAGTCGATGAACACTTCTCCGAACCTTTTTTAAGGGAAAAGGAAGGGAAGGAATGAAATTAAAACAACACTCACTTAAAACAAGAATCTGTAGCGTAACTCTTGCTACAACTGGCCTCATAGGCAACAGAACACTCTTTTTTCCACCTAAGGGGAGGAGAATACAGTTTTTCAATGGTGCCAACGGAACCGCGAAAAAGGAAAGACAAATAGAAAACACAATACCATCATGAGGGTTGTAGAGATAAGACACCTCTCGGGCTAGACGATTGCAATCAATTTTGTGTGGCAATAACCATTCTGCGGAAACTGGAAAATTCTTGTGGAGGCAGGCACTCACAGGTGAATGTGACTTAGTCGGCCTGCTTGTAATCCCAGCTACTTCAAACGAACAAGTTCGCCAGCAAAACTCTGAATCTCTATACCACCAAGTGATCTCGGACATTTAGTAACCATTTATCTGAGGCCTTGGGGTCGGGCCCATCAGCCGTGAAAAGGGCATTTCGGCCCGGCCAGGAATGCCCCTTCGGCCAGAAAACCGATCAGCTAATTTTGGATCGGATACTGATCTGGAAAATGCTTGCGCAAGCTCAAGAGCTGAAGCCGCTTTCCCGTGCTGCAGGCCAACAGCATCAGGGGAAGATGGTTTAGGTTGTTCAGGCTTCCGCCAGGTCTCTGGTGATGGTGGCCTCTCTGACTGTTGCTGCAGTCTCTCAGGCTCTCTGCTGTTCCTCCTGCTGTCATTACGCCAGTTCTTCTTCTGCATGTCGATTCTCTCACCATCTACCCGATTATCCCTCCTTTCGAATTTCTTTCCAGTCCTCTGATCAAAAGGATGATTCTCAGCTTTCTCACTGTGGCGAGAAGGATTTGCAGGTGCAGGAACTCTACCAGGCCTGGCAACTTGATGTTTAACCCTTCAAACAACAGTTATTTGTTAGTAAGTAAAAAAACCCCCAAATTTCCAAACTTAAATAATAGAAATTTTTGAGATGGAAAATAAGTCACTACTTGTCAGAATGCTGGGCTGTGTCAGGATTGGTAATCACAACATCGTCAACCCCTCGCTCCTTCAGAACCTGACATACAAACAGAAAGGGTTTCAAAAAGGGGACATGAAGCCACTCAATGCTCATGAACAAAAGGAACTTAAATGTCAAACCATGGATAATAAAACTCACCAGTTCTCGTGGGCGAGCACCACCAAATAATACAACCCTGCATCATTCACGGATTTCATCAGATGTTACTTGCAACTATCAATGTAGAGACCCAATATTAAGAACAACAAGCACATCTTCTTTTGTGAATGCCTAAAGAGCTCTAAAAAGCAATCATTATGGCCTCAAATCAGGCCAACCTTATTTTTGGGCAACAACCGTGAGAAAACATTCTTCAATTTAAAAGATTTCTCCAAAAGCTTTTAGAGAAGCCCATTGCTACAAAAACAATATTACTTCTATGAAGCAAAAAGTGTAATTGAAGTAGAGTATATGAAAGGGGAGTGGCGGCAAAGGATAACAACTAAAGAAGCAAATTGAAACAATTTCACGTTTTAATCTGGCCGAGAATTTCATTTATTTTTTAATTGTTGGGCTGAATATCATAATTTCCATAGAACAAAACCACAAAGGCCCTGGCCTAATACCAGAAGAAAATGGCGAGTACAACCAGATAGAAGTCCCAAAGTCGAGAAAAACACAGTCAAAAGCACTGCATACCTGTCTCTTTTGCCATTTACTTCCAAGTGTTCAAGAGGCTGAGATCGGGGAATTAAATTCAATTTTGGACGCTCCACCACCTGTTTCCCACCATCAGAGCCTGCTGAACCAGGTTTTGGAGCATTCGTATTTCCATACGCTTCATTGACAGTTTCGATATGGACGGACTCAGTCACCCTCTGGTACTTCTATAATCAACCAAACAATAAGAATTTAGTGCATTCAGTGCAAGGTAGAACCCCATAGATTTGAGTATCTCTATAATACACTTTAATAACCTTGTCAATACCTGTGCATTAACAACAACTGTAGCTTCCAAACCCTCCACTGGCTTTGTTCTTGGAAGTAACTTCAACTTGGGTCGCTCTACAGGCTCTGAAGACACTACGGGATGCAATTCAACCAGACCAAATTTGCCATCAGATGGAGCAGGTTGAACCCTGTTGTTATAAACAGTTGGCTTCCTATCTCTAAGCTCTGAATTAATAGGAGCCCTAGAACTCTCGTGATCAGGTAGCTGAACACCATCATCAATTTGAAGACCCCTTTCAGCATGCCTTGCCAAGGCTGCATCCCTTTCAACCATCACATCTGTCCTCTTGTAAGTATCACTACCATAACCCTTGGAATGCAAGCCACTCTCAGTTTCGGGAGATCTAACGACCTCGATATTTGTCTGATAATTGATTGACGGCTTTGATTGCCATCTACCTGAAGACACCTTATCGAGTGCACTGGCATGGGCCAGCTTTTGAACAGCACTTTGTCCGGACCAAGCAGATTGCACTGGCTCAGATATACCCGCCATCTCCTTCCTCATTGCCCATGCATTCGGACAAGCCCCATCAACACCACGCTCGCCATTGCCACCTATGCTATGAGAATTCCCTCCAACATGGGATGTCTCACTAACCCTCTCCAAGTAGGAACTCACTGCGCCCCTCGGGGAGAGCGGTGCTTGAGCCCGCACCTGCACGCTAGATGGCACACCGGATGACACGCCTGCAGATACAAACGCCTGCTTGGGTTCGGCAAGGGTCAGGGGAACCCGAATGCTATCATCGCCGATGGTCCGGCGCGGCATCGACCCACCATCGAGTGGCTTGCGCTCGTCCTCATCAAAGTTCCGGCCAATGTGCATGGAGTGAGTGAGAAATGGAGTCTTGTCATCGAAATGCCTCGTGGCAGGAGACGTGTGGGGCCGAGAGCGATGGTCCGCCCGCCCCATAGGGTTTCCCCAAGCGGTGGGACGGTCATAAGCCGAACGATCCGTAGGCCTAACAACTCTGCAGAACAAAAAAGAATCCAAAATTGGTGCAAAAATCAACCAGGGTTTTTCAATCTCTCGCTCTAGGGCAACGAAAATCAAAGCAATTACAAAACCCAGATCTAAAAATCGGAGCTTTACAGATATGAATCAAAAGCAATAGGGTTTTTCAATCTCGTAATTTCCCAAAGCAATAAAAATACACAGAAAATATATAAAGATTAAGAAAAGGGTAAACGGGACTTACACACCAGGAGCAGAAGGAAGAGGGAGATCAGAGGGAATCGAACCGCCATGGAAGTCCTTGAGCGTCATGGTATTCCCACTCACTTTCTTCTTCGACATTTTTCTCTCCCCCTCCTCTCTCTCTCTCTCTCTCTCTCTCTCTACTTTCTCTCTCAAGATCTTCCCTTTGATTCAATTTGTAGATTTTGTTAGGAGATTGGGATTGAAGAGGACAGAGATTGGATGGAAGGAGAAGAAGCAGAGGGAAAAAGCTTCGGAACCTTGAAAGATCGCCTCTCTGCTTCCCTCGCTTATTGGAACTCCACCACTGCGTTCTTTCTTTCCTTCACGTCCGTACTGCTCCCTGGGCTTTCTATTTGATGAAGATAGCGTCTTTCTCCTCATGATGATCCTGGCCGTCCGATCATTGATCGACCTTTGCAATCTACATTTTTTTTTTAAATCTACATATCAAACTTAAATACAACAATATTTTCTTCAAAAGCAACTATAAAAGTTTATATCACTTAAATCTTCTTCAAAAACGTAGAATTTAGCGGTATAAAAAATGAATGGTTAAAATTAAAAATAGAAGAAATAACAGTTGATGAAATTAAATATAACGTTTAAAATACTTACAACATTGAATATTACACAGCATTGAAAAGTCATACCATTATGAACGCTACAATCACTAATCCACGACCCAAAGTACCTCTGCCATCAAACGCACAATACGTGGCCTCAAGAGGAATTTAAACATTAAACATAGTTGAGTGAACAAGTTTTTCATCAATTTGATTTTAGTTGTTTTTTTTTTATGAAAGTACGTAAAGTGATGTGTAGAAGTAAGCTATGTCAAGAGTTTAAAACCCTTCAATATAATTATTTTTTTTGCCTTTTAAAAAGAAAAAAAATGTATTTTGCCGAAAATGTTCTTTATTTCATTTTTGTTGGACTGAAGATCGAGACCATGATTTTTGCACAACAAAACAAAAAGAGCGAGGCCCAAAACTGAAAAATCTTCGAAGACCGAACAAATCGAAGTCCATCCAACTCGTCCAATATATTGCTCAAATTTCACGGCCCATTCTTTTAACCTTCAATAAATAAAAACAAATGATAAATTTTATTTGAAACAATATAAATTCATTCTACATTTAATAACAATAAAATCAAAATTTATCAATAAACTCACACTCAATAATCAAACAACTATTATCAGATTATTACACTAACACTCCATGAGATTTATCGAGTTTTCACGAAACTCTTTCACATTTGAGACATTACACTAAAACCTCTTTAGATTTTTTTATCAAGAAAAACAATTTATTAAACCCTTGAGTCAAAAATCTGCTTATAAATTTACTAATTTACCTTTATAATTAAGAAAAAGCTTTATTTTTTTGTTGAATAAGAAAATCTTTATAAATATTTATCAAAATAATATCAAATTAAAACATTAAATATTAAAAAAAACAAAAATTAAAGATCAAAACGTTAGCAAGAGAGACCAGGAGTTCGTTATTTATTTTGAAGCTCAATGAATAACCTTGTCTTCCCCGCAGGAATAGCAACAGTATTCAACTTTTTAAAAACCTTTTTTTTTTTTTTTTGGTCGGAACTTTTTAAAAACCTTTGTCTTTGAGAACCCATATGTCACTGTGACGAATTCAGAATTTGAACCTTGAGTAGTTCCAGTGCTAAATACAAGTTTTTTATATAGGAATAAAGTACAAAGCGCGTAAAAGAAAATCAGTTAATTCACTTGGTAGGCTTGTTGTGCACATGTCAATAGATATCGCATATGTTGAACCAATCTGATGAGTGATATAAGGAGAATTTGTCGAGTGTTATTGATGCAACATGTTGAGGTATGTCTAACATGCATTACAACAAACATTTATTAGGCACAAAAAAGATTCATACTAAACATTTGGAGGATACTCGAAAGACCTTCACATGTATATTTTTCGGACTCAGACCACCTTAGTGCCTATTTACCTCCCGCCCCCCGCGGGACTGTGCGTAGTACATTCCAATACCTATATTGGATTGCAACAAGCAAATTGATCCCTTGTACTCTGCAATATTTTGTGTTTTAAGTTGTAAACCTCAAGTTACTGCAAGGCTCCCCTCACAATGAATGAGACCATCTTTACAACTTTGTCGTAGATAAACCCTGGGTGAAACCCAAATGAAACAGTGACATATTCCTCGCGACGTGGTTTGCACGCATTGGTTGTCGGAGGCAGGACCACATGTTTATGAATTGACAGGTTACAGAGGTATATACACGTATCCAACGTAGATGAGATGGTCTTTCTCTTGTCCATTTTATAGTGTTAATGTTTTATAATTTTATATATAATTATAAATTTTTTGTTTATTAGTTTGAAGTAATTAAAAAGGGTAAAGTCGTCTATTTGTTATTATATTTTGTACTCAAGGGATTATTTGAAAGCGAATTAACATTTAAGGAGATGTTACTGTAAACCTCAGGAGTTGTTAGTGTAATTAACTACTTTACAATTACACAATCTTTATCTTACATAATAATCAAACTCTTACCATCACACGGTAATCAAACTCTTACCATCACACAATCTTTATCATACGTTCTATTATGGCTAAAACCCTAGCTGCTTTCATAGAGAAAAACAAGTTCCTTTTTACTAATAGATGGTCTATTTTGAAGTTTTAGAGTGAAAAACTTGTACACGAAGATAAAGTATTAGGGGTGTGGGGATCAATTTAAGCAACTTCGAGTGTTAAAAAATGTAGCCACTAATAATATTATGGCTCTTGAAGATGATTATAAATGATTTGGTAGATACGTTGATATTTCTTTTTCTTTAATAATATTATGTTTGTTTGTTAAGATTTTTTTTTCTATTTGCATTCGCTTATTATTCTTCTATGTATTCATCGACTTCAATGAATTGGAAGACTTCGGATAAAACAAAAAGTTATTTTTCCTTCTGTTTGTTTGTTTCTTAAGTTTTTCTTATATGCATGTATGTGATAAGTGGCAATAAGCATCAGAAAGATAATAACTTTAATTCAAAGAAATAACTTTAATTCAAAGAAATAACTTTGATTTTAAAAGTAATATCTTTATTTCAAACCGCATGAGTACTAGCTAATTTACAAGAGGTTCGAATAGTAAAGAAAGGACATGGGTCCGAGTCCCTTTCTCTTGGTCACCAAATCCATCTCCATCTTGGTAAAGGCTGTGCGCCACTCGAGCCATATTTGGGCCAGTGTTGCTGAACGATGACAGAAAAGGCACATGGTTTGTTGTGAAGCATTTTCCATTTATTTTCTTCCATGCCTTGTCTATCATGCCCTTAATGTTCTTCCTTGCATTTTCACTTCTCTCATGTAACATAGGATTGATGAAGGAGAATCCCCTCTCTCTTACTCGGCCTGTTAATCATTTCGTTAATTATGTCATGATTAGGATTTTTGCTTAATTTCTTCCTATTGTAAAGAATGAACGAAAGATAGAAGAAGAATATCGCGGAAGTTCCCAAATCATTGGTGAGGCGAACGATGAAAGAGATATTATACAAAAGATCTTCGTTCTTGGGGAGAAAATCAGCCATCTCTCTGGTTCCCTCATGAATTGTAGAGAAAAATGTGTGAACCAAAAGCATTGAAACTGATGATGAAATGCACCCATTTCTTAGGTACTCTTCAAGGATAGGTGTATGGCTCTTATTGTACCACTCTGCCTCCACCAATAATGCTTTACAAAAATCTGCCCACTAAGAAACAGAAATAATTTTTTTAACTATAAATATATACATAAAATTCAAAGCAAACAAAAAAGAAGAAATGTTATGGCAATCTAAAAATGTTATCTGCAATTAAACCATATAAAAATATGCAAAGAATTTACATTTCGGAAAGTACAGGATGACCTTTTCAAAGTGCAAATAACAGCTAAAAAACCAAAACAAAACCGGGTTAGGTTGAGTACCACTTTGGTCAAATGAGGTAATCTAGGATCCAATCATTCTCCTCCTCAATTTCATGAGTAATTTCACAAGTAGTGTTGCAGAGTACTTTGAAACACATCTTCATCCGCGAAATGGTGATTCTCTAATGTGCCCTTTTCATCAACGAATCTACCAAATACATCTGTGTTTCACACCACACATAATCAGTTAAACAATAAGACTTGTTTAATTATAAGATAAATTTATGGAAATGATTTAGAAGTGCTTAGGTCTAACCGCATGGCTAAGCATTATTTACCTTGTGAAACTTTATAGCCATGCTGCCTGAGGATCTTTGAAGTGTAATGCAGTAGTTGATTTCCTTTTCGAAGTGGTTCGCGAGGCCTAGTTTTTGGATGCTGTCAATCAGCTCCAACTTAGCTACTAAATCCTTTGTTTCAGCAAACATATATTTCTCAACTTCTTCTATTAACTTCTCAGACAGCTTCCGATACTCATCTCCCTGCACTCAGTTTATAATAAAATAATGACAATTCACGTTAATTAAGCTTAGACTTTAAGTACAACATTAATGGAAGAAGCTTAGAAATATATGTATAACTCACACCATATTTGCTGTTAAGAGATTGATCTAGGAAATCATACTTCCAAATATTTGGTTTGTAATTGGCAGATCGTCTTTGATTAGTCAAGTAAGAGGCTTCGGGTTCGAGTTTCATCTGGCTTTGAAGAATTTGCTGCTCATGATCAGCTTGCAAGTACTGTAAACTCCATAGTGAAGACTTAGTCTGATGTACAAGAAGCTCGAGATATTTGGGATATCAAATGAATCTCCGGAGGGGTGGGTTATATAGGCAAAGGTACTGGAAACTCCACACTGTGTTTACTGGTCAATATATTAGTCATGGGTACTGTTTATAGAGTTCACAATATTTCACCTGGAAAACGAGAAAAATATCAATGAGTACATGATATCAAGGGGAGGGAAAAAATGGTGGAGAGAATCCTACTCCTTTTTTTATGTTTCATATATATGAAATGTTTGCTTTAAATCAGATCAACTCAGTTATGAGATGCTTTGATATGTTGCAAAACCTACATCTGAAACGAGAAAGTTTCAGCCATCCGCTTAGATATATATTCGACATTTTCGCAAGAGACTACTCTAATTAGGTTAAAAGACTGAACTTGGGCGCACATTAGAGTGAGCGCTTTAAATAACTATTCTGATTTACATATGTCATTGTTTTAATTCACAGAAAGATGATTGAGCTCGAATACAAAAAGATTAGACACATTAACCTGAACAACCTAGTCTAACTCACACATATTTCATCATAACCAAAATCAAGTTGAATTCTAATTTGGCTCCCGGAGATTCTAGTACAGAAAAATCAAACAACAAATTCGAATCCCATAATAAGCAAAACTTTGCTTTTCCAATTAATGTTGGGCCAATGATATTTCATTCAATAGCAAATTCAAGATTTTAATGATGGGTGGTCTCAATATAAAAGCTCAACAAAAAAAAAATAAACGAAAATAACATTGAAAAAATAAACGACAAACTACAGCTTTTTATTCATAATATTTGTGCAACAACGTTACAAACTGTAAAGACTAATTTATCCATGACGAACTAAACCGCAAACTTCTTGCTGCTATTTATTTCCAACTATATGAGTACTAGTTTACAAGAGGTTGGAATAGTAAAGACAGGATGTGGGTCCGAGGCCCTTTCTCTTGGTCACCAAACCCATCTCCATCTTTGTAAAGGCTGTGCGCCACACGTGCCATGTTTGTGGCATTGTTCATGAATGATGACAGAAAAGGCACTTGGTTTGTTGTGAAGCATTTTCCATTTACTTTCTTCCATGCATTGTCTATCATGCCCTTAATGTTCTTCCTAGCTGTTTCTTCAGAGGCATTCACTTCTCTCATGTAACATACGATTGATGAAGGAGAATCCCCTCTCTCTTGTTCAGCCTGTTAATCATTTCATTAATTATGTGGTGATTAGAATTTTTGCTTAGTTTTTTCGACTGTAAATAATGAAAGAAATAAAGAAGATTACCGCAGAAGTTCCCAAATCATTGTTGAGGCGAACGATGAGAGAGATATTATACAAAAGATCTTCATTCTTGTGAAGAAAATCAGCCATCTCTTTGGTTCCCTCATGAGTTATAGAGAAAAACGAGTGAACCAAAAGCACTGAAACTGATGATGAAATGCATCCATTTCTTAGGTACTCTTCAAGGGTTGGTATATGGCTCTTATTATACCACTCTGCCTCCACCAATAATGCTTTACAAAAATCTGCCCACTAAGAATCAGACAAATAAGTTCAGCTATAAATATATATACACACATAAAAATCAAAGCAAACAAAAAAAAATAATTGTTATTGACAATCTAAAAATGTTATCTGCACTCATCCGTTATAAAAATGTAACGGAGAATTTACACTTCAGCAAGTGTAGGATGATCTTTCCAAGGTGCCAATAACACTAAAAAACAAAAAGAAACTGGCTTAGGTTGAGTACCACTTTGGTCAATTGAGGTAATACTTGGTTCCAACCATTCTTCTCCTCAATTTCATGAGCAATTTCACAAGTAGTGTTGTAGAGTACTTGGAAACACATCTTCATACACTCTGGAAGCTGCTCAGTTTCCCTAGAATCCCACCTGATCAATTCAAGAAATCTTTTAAAAACAATTGTCGTCTATGGAATTTGAACTCACAACTTCCTCCAAAAATGTAAAAACTCGACATTTGGGATTTGAAAATTAAATAACTGACCTATCAACAGCATTGGTGAAGTGCTTTAGCTCTTCCTCTGAGCCATAAATATCATAGACGTCGTCTATGATCAGTACTAAGTTGATGACTTTGGTAAGACATATTCTAAAAGATGAGTGCTCAGGCTCGAATGCTACTCCCACAGCACATGCGAAACATTCAACCAGTCTATCTCTTGCAAATTTCAAGTTGTCTGCGATGCCCAGGTTTGCCCACCACCTTAAATGACACATTAAAATCATTATGAGGGTCGTGGGAGTGGTTGAGAATACTGTGTCAAAATACGGAGAGAGAATCTCGCTCACACTCACATGCATTAGGCCAGCACGACGGTCACATGCCACCACATGCATTAAGTCCTTCTAAATAAGACTATCCTTTTCATAACATAGACTTTCCTCACATCCTCCCCCCTCTCTCTCCCCCACCCCCCAAATAGATTACTTTGATGACATTCTGTATTAATGACGTAACATCATGTGTTTTATTGTTTCAAAGAGTTTCCTCACATCCTCCCATAGGTGACTTTGATGACATTATGTATTAATGACGTAACATCATGTGTTTTATTGTTTTCGCATGCATCGTATCATTAGTTCAAGAGTAAATTGTAGCAGTGGTCCCTCAATTTTAATTAATTGGAGCAATGGTTCCTCAACTAAAAATCCATTAGCATTGGTCCCTCAAGTCATCAAAATGTGTAGCTATGGTCCTTTTCGTCAACTTCATCAAAATTTTGTCAAAATAAGTTATGTTGGAATGACCATTGCTATAATTGGGATCCCTCAACTCATCAAAACGTGCAGCTATGGTCCCTTTTGTCAACTTCGTTAGAATTTTGTCAAAATGAGTTATGTTGGAAGGACCATTGCTACAATTGGGTTAAAGTTGAGGGATCATTGCTCCAATTGGATTGAAGTTGAGGGACCATTGCTCCAGTTGGATTAAAGTTGAGGGACCATAGCTGCACATTTTGATGAGTTGAGGGACCAATGGTAATGGATTTATAGTTGAGGGATCATTACTCCAATTGAGTTAAAGTTAAAGACCATTGCTACAATTTACTCTTAGTTCAAAATGTCATCATCATAATAAATATATAGAAATAACATGGGGTGTGCTATCCACACATCCATTTTTACTTCTTACACACCATCTTAATTTTAGGCCGTCAGATCGAAAAAATTGAAGAAGACAAATGATATAAATTAATAAGGGGTGTATGAGAAGTAAAAATTGATGTGTGAATACGACATCCGTAAGTAAATTAAGAAGAAGACGAATGATGTTTTTTTTTTTGCCTTACTTGGATGCTTCGCTTAAGTTTTTTTGGAGTCGGGCCTGAACTATGTTGAAATTAAGCTTTGCTAATTCGAGTAACGTGGCGTTGACGCGACACATGTCTTTTTCATAGGCGTTGATTTGCCATTTGACATCAAACCACTGCACTCTGCGGTGTGATGGAAGCTCCAGGGAATGAACTACGTCCCTGGAAAGGTTAGTGTCCGGATAACAAATATGACCACTATCTCTGAGAGCTAGCGTCAAGGAAGCTTTCGCCTCTTCTAAAATATCTTCACCTTCGAAACCCAGGTTTGAGGCCTCGAAAAGTTCCAGCATTCCTTTTAAATGCGCGAAATGGTGGTTCTCTAATGTGCCCTTTTCATCCATGAATCTGTCAAATATATCTGAATTTCACACCACACATAATCAGTTAAACAATAAGAGTTCTTTAATTATAAGATAAAATTATGGAAATGATTAGAAGTGCTTAGGTCTAAACGCATGGCTAATCATTATTTACCTTGTGTAACTTTATAGCCATGCTGCCTGAGGATCTTGAAGTGTAATGCAGTACCATAGAGATCGTCTCTTGTGCCGAGATTGTCGCTTTCGATAGCTGCAATGCTGTCTAGGGCTTCCTTGATTTCCTTTTCGAAGAGGTTCGCGAGGCCTAGTTTTCGGACGCTGTCAATGAGCTCCAACTTAGCTACTAAATCCTTTGTTTCAGCAGATATATAAATCTTAACTTCTTCTATTAACTTCTCAGACAGCTTCCGATACTCATCTCCCTGCACTCAGTTTATAATAAAATAATTAAGACAATTCACGTTAATTAAGCTTAGACTTTAACTACAACATTAATGGAAGAAGCTTAATTAGAAACATATATAACTCACATCGTATTTGCTGATAAGAGATTGATCTAGGAAATCGTTCTTCCAAATATTTGGTTTGTAATTTGCAGATCGTCTTTGATTAATCAAGTAAGAAGCTTCAGGTTCGGGTTTCATCTGGTTTTGAAAAAATTTCTCCTCATGATCAGCATGCAAGTGAACTCTGAACTCCATAGTGAATACCTAATTTGGTGTACAAGAAGCTAGAGATGTTTGGGATACAAGAAGCTAGAGGTTTTTGGGATATCAAATGAATCTCCGGAGGGGTGGGTTATATAGGCAAAGGTAGTGTATACTCCACACGTCTACTGGTCAATAATATTGGACTATGCATGTTTATAGCGCTTTCACATTCCTCGTGAAAAACGAGAAAAATATCAATGAGTGGATGAGATATATGGTTCTTCTTACAACTACAGGGTCGTCTCTAAGACTTTTGGAGGCTTTGTGCAAAATTTATAAAAGACTCTTCTTTAATATAGTTTTTCAAAAATATAGGACAATATATTAATTTGAGAAAGCAATAATTTAAATCAAACAAACTTTAGGACTCATTGATTGTAAATTTACAAATGTCATTAAATAATATGTAAAAGAACTACAAACATAACATTCACTAGATAATAAAAAATAGTTCAATCTTAAACAACCAAATAGAAAGAAAAAAAACTTCAAAAGCTCTAACTTTAAAATTTCACTTGAATATATAGCATTATTATATAATAATATTGAAAAACTATCGTTTTTAGAGTGTTGTTATTGACACTCCAAATATTTCATTGTGCACTATAAATTTTTTTTGTTATTGACACTCCACGTAAGGTTGAATACACCTCACATTAAAATTTGATATCAAATGACTTATATACCTTATTATGTAATGACAATTTTGACCTCATAAGGTTTTTAAAAAAAATTAAATACACCCCAAATCATTTTTTACATATATCCCAAGATTATTTATTTTCTTCAACTCTTAAAATCACTCTCCCTCTCCATTGCAGAACAAACCCTAATCAATAAAACTACAAACACATTGATTAAAAAAAATTATTTTAGACGAAACATGAAATCGACGTTTCGGAAGCTTCATATTTTTTTTTAATTATTTTAGTGACTCCAACAACATCGGCATGCCTATAACTACAATATGACTGATATCTCTTGAAAAAAGTATGGTCGATTCATGGATCACTCTCACCCTCTATCTGTTACTGCTTGCTGGGGCTGTGGCTCAAGATTGAGATGCCTATGTTATTTTGTAATTATCTTATTGTTATGTGCTTCAGCCTACATGCCATTGTGTTTGTGATTGTGCCCCCACTCACAGTGAAAGCCAGGCGGGGTAATATGGCTGGATGATCGGCATGAAATCGACTCTCACCCTTAAAGCATCTACTCGGATGCTTATGCAGGTTAAGGAGTTTCGATTGGCTTTAAACTTTCGACAGCTGAAATTCTTCTATCCAATGAATCATGGAAGCATTTTAGTCAATTTTCTACATAAATTCTATCTTTTAAAACTGGTTTCATTGTTTTGTGATTATACAGAAGTAAAAAATAAAATATGTATTTGCACCTGAGAAGTGAAAAGTGTGGGGTTTATGTAGAAAATGTAGGGTGTACATGTAGAAATGTGGGATGTATGTAAAAAATGTGGGGTGTATTTTGAAAATGTGGGGTGTATTTTGAAAATGTGGGGTGTATTTTGAAAGTGTGTGGTGTGAGGGTATTATGAAAAAGTATGTGGGGTGTATTAAGATAAATTTTAATTGAAAAAGCAAGTGTGAGGTGTATTAAATATGTAGGGTGTATTCAACAATATGTGATTGTGAGATGTTAATAAAACAAATCTTTTTTTAATATAGTAATATTTTTTTTTGGGCAAACTTTTAAATAAATGACAAATTTTTAGGGAACTGTCAAATTTAAGGTTTTGCTTGATTGCAAGTTTCGCTGGCCCAAAGCCGCCTCTAAATTATGGTGAATGCGTTTTTTGATATTTTATGTATGAAATGTTTGCTAAAGTCACATCAACTCGTTTACAATTGCTTTCATGGTGTGATATGTTGCAAATCCTACACCTGACACGAGAAAGTTTCAGACATCCGCTTATATATTTGCCATTTTGGCAAGAAGGTATTATAATTTACGGTAAAAAGATTAAATTCGGATGCAAAATAGAGTAAGCGCTATCCACTACACTACCGAACTATTTTAATTCACATATAGTATCGTTTTAATTTACAAGACCAAGATTATGTTCAAATATGAAAGAGTAAGCACACTTACCTGAACAACTGAATCTAAGGGCCAGTTTGGGATTGTTGTACTTTAAAAAAAAAATTATTTATGCTGTACTTTAAGAATAATCAATTATAAAATAAAGCTGATGAGCGTTTGGTTAATTGAATTTTAAAAGTGTTGTGAGTATGAAAAGCAGCACAAAAGCGTTTGGTAAAATTTAATGTAAATGTGATATAATTGTATACAATGACAAATGGATATAGAAGTAGGAGTGGGGTGACAACAACAGTGATGGTAATTGTGGTGGTGGTGGTGGTGGTGGTTGTAGTGGAGGTGGTGGTGGTGCTAATAGTGAGATGTGTTGGTTGGGGTGGAAAGGTAACAATGGTGGTAGGGCGGTGACAGTGGTAGCGGTTGTGGTTATGGTGGTGTTTGCGGGGGCTACAATGGTGGCAATTGTGGTTGCGGTAATGGTGGCGATAATTGTGGTGGCCATGGTGGCAGCAAGGGCGGAGCCAAGTATAAGGCTCCCCTAGGCTATAGCATAGGGAGAGTTTGGTTCTTCAAGCTTAAAAATATTAATTTTTGGGTTAGTTTGTGATTTTTAATTGTCATATTCCACTTAACAAATGATTTTTTTTTATTAGTAAGGTTGTTTTTAAGAATAATAACAGCTAATAGATGTTAAATAAACTCATTACTTTAACCAATATTATATTTAATGGTAATAAATTAAAACTTCCATATCACAAATGGTTCCTTATTTTATTCACTTGAAAGCTTTGAAGGCTAAAACCCTAGAAAACATAGCATAAATTCTTGCTTCAAATTACTACATTCAAGTTTTTACTATTATATAACTTTATGTAGGCAACATAGGATTAAAATTTTGATTTTGTAGTAACAATTTCAGCTTAGCCCACCCGCCGAATAATTTCTGGCTACACCATTGGGTAGCAGTTGTGGTAATGGTGGTGGCGATGGCGGCATCAATGGTGGTAATGGTTGCGGTAATTGTGGTGGCAATGGTGGCTATTGCGAGTAATGGTGGTGGTGGTGGCAATGGTGGCATCAATGGTGGTAGCAGTGGTGGTGGTAGGAATGGTGGTGGCGGCGGTAGCAGCAATGATGGTTGTGACAATGATGGTAGTGATGACAGTGGTGGAGGTTATGGTGGCAATGGTTGCGGTAATTGTGGTGGCAATGGTGGCGGTTGTGGTGGTGGCGGTGGCGGTATTGATGGTCGTGACAATGATGGTAGTGATGACAATGGTGGAGGTTGTGGTTATGGCAGTGGTGGTGACAAAAATGGTGATTGTAGTGGTGGTGATGGTGTAAGGTTAGTATTTGTAGTGGTAGGTAGTAACGTTTACTTTATTCTTTAAGGGATAGAATGTGTGTGGAAGGCTAAACAATGTCATTTAAAAAAAATAATGAAGGTATTACAACAAGCGAACTGTTATTAGCACTCCAAAAATCTCATTCTACACTCCTCATAAGTGTATTTTCTTTCTAATTAAAGAAAGTTTGGAGTGGCAAATGAGATTTTTGGAATGCTAATAACAACTCCCTAACATCAATTGAAAATAAAGAAAACTAATGAAAAGAGCTTGAAAACTTTGAGTTTTAACGATAAGGACAAAATAAAGGGTAAAATGAATAGTACTATGATTGACGTTTTAATGTAAAAATCTGGTTTTTAGTTAAAATGAACAGTACCGAGAGTTTTTCGTTAAAGTTCCCTTAAAATAATTATTAAAGATCCAACTCTGCTTTTTATTAAAGCAGCTTTTAAAAGCAACCTACATGCTGCTTTTAAAAGCAACCTACATGTTGCTTTTAAAAGCTGCTGTCTAGAACCCATTGCTTTTAAAATAAGTAGGATATTTTACTTTTACTAAACACCTTTTTACTTCTTAAGTTAAGCATTTTTTAGTGAAAAAAAAGCAATACCAAACGGGCTTAACTCACACAAGGTCGTCTCTGACATTTTTAAGGACCCTGTGAGAATTTAATAAAAAAGCTCTCCTTAAAAATAAAAATTAAAAAAAAACTAATTTTTTGGACAATATTTTCCTACATAATTCAATATATCAAATTCAAACTTAATTAAATTTTGTATCTCACTCTTACAGTCTTACTAATTGAATAATCTCCAATTGCCATGAAATTCTTCGGGTCCATCTACAAAAACATAAGAGCAGGATTGAGAGAGTTACGGAAAGACGCTTGTGTTTTTGGAATAAAGTAGCACGGAAGTTAGTTTTTTATTGATAGAGAAAAGTGAAAGAAAGGAATACATAAGTTTTTTTATTGCTAAAGAAAAGTGGAAAATTTATATATTAAGTATCCTTGTTGTTCGGGTCCGAGCTTCCGTAGCTCTATCTTGTTGGGGAACTCTACAATTATAATATAAATAAAATCATATGATGATGATATTTTTTTTTTTTTAGTCAAACACTTGTTTACAAATTTTTTTACTCATATGTAATACATAGTAGGATG
This sequence comes from Malus fusca, assembly GCA_035220775.1. Taxonomy (NCBI): domain Eukaryota; kingdom Viridiplantae; phylum Streptophyta; class Magnoliopsida; order Rosales; family Rosaceae; genus Malus; species Malus fusca. The sequence continues at coordinate 38,967,835 of CM069068.1, forward strand.
AAAATTTTTAAGAACCTTCTAAAATTCGAAAGCATGTGTCACTACACCTTTTAGACAACCCAACGCCGTCTTTGAACTCGCACATATATCATCGTAGCCAAACCCAAGTTGAATTCTAAATTATCCAGGAGATTCGAGAATAGAAAAATCAAACAACAAATTTGAATCCGAGGAAGCAAAACTCTACTATTCCAATTAAAGTCAGGACAATGATATGTCAGTCCAAGTTCTAAGAATCTAGCCCTACTAGAAAACAAAATTCAAATTAATTAAAAAAATATGTGCATGCATGTCCAAGAGATACGTGATGAGTGAAGTTACGGGGTTAATTAGCTAGTAATAAGAGTTGGTAAAGTGATGAGTAAGAGTAGGCTATAAATTCAGATCGTTTCAAATAACGATGAATATAAATAAACTAACCCTCCTTTATAATCAGAAAAACAGAAAATAAATAAAAGTATGTGATGAGTGAGTAAGGGAGAACTGAAGAAAATAAATAAAAGTATGTGATGAATAAGTAAGGGAGAATTGAAAGGGGCTTCTCGCATTTACCCGCATTTCACTACATGTTGTGTCGTGTCTTTAGTTTTTATCGTCGTGCATCTTCGTTTGTTCTTCCTTCACAGCTGGTTGAAAGAATCTTCATATTCAACCAAGTAACGAATTTTCTTTTTCTTTTTTATTCATTGGATAATTTTTTGGCTTGTGCGTTAAGAAAAGAAGAATGGCTTTTTGTTGGTCACTGGGGGAAGCTGGGTTTACATTTTTCCCGGTCAATCGTCTCTTCGAAAAACTCTGGAAATGGTCCCATTCCTCTCCAAAACATATGTAATTGTAGCCGATGTGTCATTGTCTTAAATCGTTGGATTACTATAATGATTAAGATGTGGCAGAATCTCGGTACATGCACGAAACTTAAATATAGAAACTCGGGTTTTGAATGTCGGGACATGCTATAGAAATTCAGGTTCTGAATGGGGGAGTGTATATCTCAAAAAATAGAATTAATATTTCCAGAAATAACGTTTCACCGCAGTGATGAAAAATAATCATGCATATACATTATAGTGCGAATTCGATTATCACCGGTTCCCTTCCCAATAACTATTAACTATTTAACCCACTAATATATCGTTCTACTAAAAAACATCTCGTTTATGACTCGTCGATCCAAGCCCTTGCATTTCTTAGGAAGTATTTTAAATGCTTCTTCAAGAACCACTTACATTTTTATTAATAATTTCAAAGTGTCCTAATAGAAGCTATTTTACTACAATTGTTTCTGAGGGTAAGTGTTTTATAAAAAAGTAGTTACATATGAGCTCTTATATTTAAGTTCATAATATATAGATCTAATACACTACTTAACAATGAGCTCTTATATTTAAGTTCATAAAATAAGATAGATACCAATTTAAATTGATTTCCAATTACACAAGAGTAATGTTATTTTCACCCCCAATGTCTTATCTTCCCACCCATTTTTAATGAATTTTTTAATTACAAATTTGTCCATTTGCAAAAAGACTGATAAGGACATTAATTATCTTGTTTTGCTTAATTTTATTTATAAAAAAAAAAAATGGGGTGTGGAAGACGATTTGTCTACCTTAAACCCTAACTCATATTTTCATCTCCTTTCATTCAAAGAAAGTAAAAAAAAAATATCAATGGATTTAGAAGATGATTTTTTCATTGAAGAGGTGGAAGATGACGCTTCTACGAAAAAGGTAGAAGATTATGTTTCCATTGAAAAGGTAGAAGAATAATTTGTGTGTGGGTCATTTGAATTTGTCCATCGTATTTTTGAATTTGGCGTTGTCGATTTTTTTTGAATTTGGATACCTCTGTCGTTTCCATTTGAATTTGCAGACCTTAGTGGTTTTCATTTACATATTATTTGTTTATATTTTTTAAGAGACAAGTTTTTAATTCCATATGTATGTATATATTAAAGGTTATTTTGAGAATAATAGTGGGTGGAGAAATAGCATTTTAATTTTTTAACTTTTTAAAGTTGGTGAAATTATAACGTGGGTGAGAAAATAAGACAATGGGATGGGTCTAGTAGCTATCTTACACAATTACACCCCAAGCTTTTCCCTTTTGTGTTTTTACATTGTATGTCTCCATTAAACGACACGTCACCTAACTTTTTAAAATGACGTCAAGAAAACCAAAAGTTGTGAACTTTCGTCCTCGTGGTCCAATGATCATTCACTCGCCTACCTGTACGTCCGTTTTGCGGGTCGTTCTACCCTTTCAAACTTGCGTGTCAGTTTGAGCGTCGATCACGTGGGATTTGTGATCGGCATTTGCGAGGGGGTCCGCATTGGGACTGGTGGTGCCGTGGTGGGATGGTAACACTTATGCGGATGAATCACAGATTTTTTAGAATTATTAAAACATAGACATTAAAAACTCTCTGACTGAAGAGGTGTAGGCTTTAATTATGTATCAAATTTTTTCCCTTAAATTAATTAAAGAGAGCCTTATATATAAAATCAAAAATCTATATATATAATACTTCAAGAAACTTCACTAGTTTTTAAACATTTTTTTTAACAAATGATATTATCTACACTAAGTAGAGAGGTGGGCTTAGCCTCACAATAGGCTAGCAATAATGTGGTTTAAATTCGCCTTTGGCGAGAATTGAACCTAAAACCTCTACTTACAGGTGAAGAGAAATATCACTAGACCGTATTACTAAAGGTTGGTTTGAGGTTGTGGTGCTTTAAAAAAAAAACAGCTTATTAAAAAATATAGAGCATTAAATATGTTTGGTAAAACAAAAGAAAAATGTTTTTTAGAAAACTGATGTCAATGAAAGTAGAAAAGCATAAAAAAGCAGAAGCAGAGTCTATCATGCTTCTAAAAAAATGTTTTTTTCTTTCAAAACATAGTAATCAATGCTCATTTAATAATTATTATATCATATTAAATACCGTATCATTTTTAATCATTTAATATATTTCAAAGCAATTTGTATAAAAGTTTACCAAACACTCAAACACATTTTTTTTTTAATTAAAAGCACTTTTACAAAAAATAAGTTTACCAAACACTCAACAAATTTATTTTACAGTTGTTTATTCTCACAGCACAATATAAGCAGTTTTTTTTTTTTAAAGTACAACAGTACCAAACTAGCCCTAATTGCCTATTTTTTTTTAACATTTTAAGGAAAAACAAAAATACCTAAAACCTAGCCAAAAAACATGAAAACAATTTTTTAAAATAGCAATCATAACCCTAACAATTATATTACACTATGTTTGGATGAGGGAAAAAAACTTGGAATTTGAATTAAAGACATAATTTATTAATTGACATGCACCGATTCCCCTGTTTGGATTCATAAACATAGAAATTTAGAATTTCCGCATGGAAAAAAACTTGGAATTTGGGACCTCCAATTCCCAAGTTTAAATTCCATGTAAATATGTGTCATTTTCCAATTTCTATGATTGAGAGTTTAAAAACAACAAATTTCGTATTCAATTTCATTGTTCTTTTAGATTACCCAAACAAGAAAATTCACAAATTATACAGAATAAAATTCCATCATTTAAATTTCCGTCATTTTAAAATTTCTTCATCCAAACATAGTGTTAGTTACCATAGCCCAACCAACACAACTTCAAAGAAATTAATGTGTCTCATCAACTCAACTCATCTTTGACTATTTTTGCAGGATCACTTTCGAAACTATATGTAGAAGCAGTTTGTATCCTTTATTTCTAGAATCAGTCCAATGCCTTCTCGAATATTTTTGCAAAATCAGTTTCAACTACATGCAGAACCAATTTTGTATATTTTTTAGTAGAACCAGTCTCCTGCCACAAAATTCGTTTGAGAAGGTGTAGACTTTAATTAGTAATTACGTATCAAATTTTTTTTCTTAAATTAATTAACAATAATTAGAATACAAGTTAAACATAAAATGTTTATAGGTGGCATGCACTACATCATTTGGTACTCGAATTTGATATATAAATTTAATGTCGTTAGCATTACCCATAATAAAATGACTCCATCAATGAAATTTTTATGAGAATATTTTTGTTCATATTGGGGAAGTTTCCCGAACATTGCATAATAAAACAAAATCACCGCCCATTATCTTGCAAGCGTCGAATTTTTGTGGTGGATATACTTCTACATTTTTCCAAGTTCAAAAATACAATCCACATCCCCGTAAACATGATTTATTGATTTTCAGTCCTTTCTTCCTCCTCTTTTTAGAGCAGACACAAACCATGTACGAACAACATAGGAGTTGAGTAATCCTTTCGTGTATGGTCATTTTTATCTGTCAATCTTGCGGTCAGTTTGATCAAACAGACAGTCGAAGTCGACCACGTGGATTTGGTGATCGGCATTGCGAGGGGGTCCGCATTCGGACTGGTGGTGGAGATGGCCAACGGTTTGCTGTCCCCAAATTTCATGTCTTTTTTGTGTCTCCTTCCTAATTTTTTGACACGTGTTCTCTAACTTTACTCCAAACTAACACCGTTAACTTTTCATATAATTAAAGATAAATTATGTTATTGTACTTAAAGAGAAGTGTGTTTTTAAGTGCCTCTCAAATTGTCTATGACATCTGGCATGCCCACACCGTATCCCATTACATTAAAAAATGTATCTTGCCACAGAATCCTACTGAGAAGGTGTAAGCACTGTTCTAAAATTTCCTGCCTAGCGCCACTCAGTAATACGGTTTAATATTATTCCTCTTCATTTGTAAGTGAGAGGTCTTAAGTTCTATTCTCGCTAAGGCGAATTTGAAGCACATTATTGCTAGATTATTTTAAGACTAAACCCACCCCTCCCCTTATTATAAATTTCCCCGCCTAGCGAGCGGTGCACCACATGGCATTGTACGTTGGAGAGAAGTTTTTTTTTTTTTTTTTCAAGTGTCTTTCCAATTGAATAATGACATCCGGCATACCTCCCCTTTATCCTTGTCGCATTATAAAATCTCTCTTGCCACATAATCCGATTGAGGAGGTATAGTCGCACGCCTAGCCCCGCCTATGTCGCAACTCTCACTTATACATGAAATAGATAACTTTTATTTTACATTTTATTTTCTAATAAAAATGAAAGAGACTTGTTGAATACTCGAATGAACACTTATTATATAATTGTTCCCCATGTTTTCAATATATTTTAATCCTTTATAACTTAAATGTCATTTTATTTTGCAATTTAGGTAACCCAATACAATGATGTATTTTTAAATGTAAATGAGGCTTTACTTGCTACTGAACAATGCTGAGTTGTACTACCGTTTACCCAAGACATGCCACTTGGTATGCATTAAGTACAATATTTGTCATAATTTTATATTTAAAGTTTTCATAATAAAATTTTCTTTTAAATGGCTAAATAATATACACCATTAAATTTGTCTATTGTCCCATTTTTTCCCTTAGCCACGTATCTCCTTTTTCTTATCAGATTGCCAGCCGTTAATGTCTTATCCTTTTAGCAAAGACACAAACTATGCACCAACAACATAGTACCTGAGTTTCTTCCGTTCATGGTTGGCCGAAAAGTTAAAAGTACTTTACCATAAAGCATTTTAAGTCTGTTTTCAAGAAATACTTGCATTTTTATTAAATAATATAGTTAATATACTACGTAATAGTGTGATTATTAAATTGAAAAAATTTCAGTAATGTGATTAGTAAATGTGATACAAATAGTATTATTAGATACTAATTTAAATTGATTTTCAATTTATTAGGTAGAGAGCCGTTCACAATTGGATAATACGAGAGATACCACATATTTAAACTAAATTTTGTAAATTTATAACATGGACGTTGATAATTAGGTTGGTCTACTAATCATTACTCCTCACAATTACACACCAAGCTTGCCTCTATGGGGTTTAACCTTGTATGCGTCACCCACCCATATTCCTCCCCCTTTCAAATGACGTCAAAAAAAAGCCAAAAGTTGTTAAATTTTCGTCTTCGTACTACAACCACTCACTCACCCACCGACACGCCGTGGTTTTGCGGGTCAGTTTGGTCAAACAATGGAGTCGAAGTCGATCACGATTCACGTGGGACTTGGTGATCGGCATTGCGACGGGGTTCGCATTGGGATTGTTGTTGGGAACGGTGGCCGTGTGCTGCAGCAGAAACCAACGGAGAAGGTGTAGGCGGATATAATCGCAGAGGTCCATTTCGGCCCTTAAAGAGGGAGTTTTCATTTGAACGGTAACGATTAAGCCACGTCATCATCAGGGGCGGATCCACAGTGGGGTCGTCGGGGTCGCACGACCCCTTGGAAACCATGGAAACAACCTTGAAGCTCCCATACGCGACCTCTTGGAGCTGGGGTCGTCGGGGTCGGAGTCGCACGCCAAGTGTTCGACAAAAATCCTGAACGAAGCTCGGCACTGCAGGAAAGTCTTCGGGGTGGTGGTGATGTAGAGACGAGAGAGAGAGAGAGGGAAGGAAAGTCCTCGGGTGGTGGTGATGTAGACCTTCGTCGGGGTAGTGGTGTGGGTGTGCGTGGGTGTGGATTCTTTCGTCGGGATAGAGGTAGGAAGATTTCTTTCGTATCAACTTGTTTTGCGTGGGTGTGGATTAAGACATGTCTGATATCTTCGACTTTTTTGTGCTTTGCTTGTCATATTGGGAGGGGTTTTACAGAAACCCTTCTCAACACTTAAAAGCATCCTACCAAGACCCGATGAAATGACGATATGCATGCTGTTTCTGTTAAAAAAAATTTTCGCGCTGCGCGCGCTATGACCCCCCAAACATCATTTCCTGGATCCGCCACTGGTCATCATCTTATATTAATTTTTTGTATCAAGAGAAAGATAAAATAAGAGAATGTTAGAGGAGATGATGGAAGATGATGGAAAGAGGAGGGGAGAGAATCCTAGTCCCTGAAAGAGACAGTGGCAGGCAAAGAAGTGAGTAACGATGGCGTAGGCAAGTTTCACGTTGATCCTTCAATTAAGTTTTTTTTATAAATGTAAACTCTAATTGTGTTACGTGTTTCATTTTAATTTTTCGACAATTAATGTATTTGGTTTGACCATCTTATTACTATAGAATTATTATTTGACCCTTGAAATAGACACCATTGATAAACAAAAGTGTACACTCTATAGGACTAAAGTGGAAGAAAATTTTCATTGTGACGAAAATACGGATGATACATCATGTGTTTTTATGTACGTAGTGAGAAATTTTATTTTTTAAGTTATTAACTTTTTAACAAACATATATATCATTTATATAATGATACGTAATATATCACCTCGTGTTTCGTCTCTCCAAAAGTGGAACATTGTCATTAATATTGATTTGTGACGTATCCTTAGTACCATTGATTGCATAAAATATCTGATGTAATGCAATTAGAAACGATAGGATTCGATGACACATTATTCCTCGTCTACAAGTATGAGAGAAAGGGAATGATCACAATTTATGACTTTCCCATGCCTAGTACTTTTTGGCTTATTATATTGGACTTGGATTGTCTGTCTTCCCCATCTTATACCCTACTCATGCCCTCATATTTTTGTGGTCACGGTTAAGCCACGTCAATATTTTATATTCCCATTACTTTTTGTCTTATTATTTCTATAAAAAAAATCAGTATAAAATGTTGACGTAGCTTAACCGTGACCACAGAATATAGGAGGGCATGAGAAGGGCATGTAATAGGGAGGGCAGACAATCCAAGTCCTATTATATTAACACCCCACAAATTGGTAAATAAATCTCACATACTTAATACACCTCACATTTGCTTTTTCAATTAAAAATTATCTTAATACACCCCACATAGTTCCCCATAATACCCTCACACCCCACATTCTTAATATATACCTTACATTTTCTACATGCACTCCATATTTTCTATACACCTCACATTTCTCAAATCTTATAAGGCTTTTAATTTGGACAAAAAATGCCGACTGGAATTTTGACAAAAGATGTCGCCTAGGATTTAAAGCATATGTGGATTGTTTTCAATTCCACCATTAAAGCCCATGTCGTATGTTTTTAATATTTGGTGGTAATTTTAGGTGTTTAATTCTTCATGTAATCCCTATGATTCCTAAAAGATGAATACGAACATAGAAGCTTGAATAACGCATCAAAAACAAGATTAAATAATTATCGATGTCATCAAAATCACTAAAACAATACAAAAATATGAAGTCTTACCTCATGTGAAGCTTTGGAAACATCAATTTCGTGTTTCATTCGTCAAAAATATTTTTTCTCAATCAACATGTTTGCAGTTTCATTGGTTAGGGTTTTGTTCAACAATGGAGGGTCGGAGGGGTTTTGATAGTTGAAGAAGATAAATAATACGTAAAAAGTGATTTGGGGTGTATATAGATTTTTTTTAACCTAATAAGGTCAAAATTGTCATTGCATAGTAGAGTAAATAAGTTATTTAATATTAAATTTTAATGTGAGGTGCATTCAACATTTTGTGGGATGCTAATATAAAAAGCCTACTTTTTATTTATTTTATTTTATTTTTAATACGCCATATTTACCCTCAAGTGTGGAGGACTTGATGCTAAGTTACACAATCGGTGGATTTGTCATAATAATTTGTACTGCACTCATTATCTACAATTTAAACCCTACTTATAAGTATAGATGAACACAATTAAATTGAAGTACTTTAAGTGGCTCTACTAACACCTTAGAAATCTTCGTTGTTTTGGTTGCTTCAATTGTTACACCCCACCCCCTTATTTATTGTATAATTTCATATTTCCCTAAAAGTTCCTAAAAACTATCAATTTGGTCCCTAATTATTTACCCATTTCTGATTTTAAAATTTTTATGTTCCTCCACTCCTTAACTGCCACTTGGCAGCACCCTAACTCCCCACATTTTTCTTCTTTTCTTCCCCACCCCCGTGACCCCTATTCTCTTTCTTTCAACTCTCTGCTCTCTCTCCCATATCCCTATCGCTCCCAGACACACACACACACACACCCATTACCACACTCCCATACCCACTCACTCCCCATCATCATCATCTCGTCGTCTCTCTTTCTCTCTCTCGGCGTGCGAGGCTCGATGGAGACTAGGAAAACCAAGCGAACCCGCGGGCACCCAAATCCGAATTTTGAACACCACCGGCCGTTCCACGACGAACCAAAGGTATAACCCTCCCCTCGTTATTCTTTACAATTTTGTACCTAGATCGGACCCTAGGGTCGATGTTTGCAGTTGGCCGAAGCTGGGATAGCTCCGGCGTGCACCTCCGGCGGGACATGCCTTTCAGGCTGTGTTGAAGAAATCTTAAGGCCTTTGGGCCTTTCTGCCGAGCCCAACCCAAACCCATTTTCCTTTTATTTTGTTTTAAATTTAATTGTTTAATTATAAAGCAATTAAAGGCTAAAGCCTTTGGGCCCGTATCGTTTGTAACCCAAACCTTTAAAGGCTAAAGCCTTTGGGCCTTTTGAACCAAGGCCCTAAGCCCTTTCCTCTTAAAACCCTAAACCCAGCCCACCTAATTATCTAAAACCCTAATCCTAAAGCCCTAAACCTAAACGCATTAGACCCTAAACCTTAGGGCCCAACCCAAATTCAAGCCCAATCTGACCCTTTGACCCATTGACTCTGACTATTGACTTGGTCAACGGTCATAGTTGACTTTGACTTTGACCGGTCAACGATCAACGTTGACTTTTAGAGTTGACTTTCCGGGGTTTCGTCCGGACCTCTCCTAGGCTAATTTCGACGTCCTGGACCAGTTTTAAAAGTCTGTTTTCCCAAATTCAATCATTTGAATAGAGTTTGACCAAATGTGCCATGTATTGTGCTTAGGGGCAATCAATTGTGGCGTTTCCGTCTTCACTAGTTGCATGGTTTTTCGACGGCTAAGTACTGTGAATAGACCTCTTCTAAAATTACATGATTTTATAGTTCAATTGCATAAATGAATAGCATGCCTTATGAGTTTATGAACTGATTTTATGTTAAGCATGTTTATTTAAAAGTTGACTATAGTCTCATTATTTTGTAAGGAATTAATTGTTGGCCTATATTGAGTTATATTTTGATATATCGTATTTTCTATAAAAACCATGAACTGGTAAACTATCTGATGGATGACGATAGGATGCTACAACATGTTTTAGAAACCCCTTTTTATAGTATAGACGATGGATGACTTTATACTATGAAATGGTTATTTATGAGAGGCATAACTATTTGTGCGTACCTAGTGGACATTATGCCGCATGGGGTGAGGATCTGATGTTGGCAGATAGGCCGGGAGAAATAATCCCTAGCTACAGGTTGAGGGACATGGAGCAGGCATTGGGCCGGGAGTTGGTAATCTTTGGCTACGGGCGCAGAGACCACGGTGCTGGCATAAGGCCAGGAGTTATATTTATTCAGTGATCTTAGTGGCAGCACACAGCGATTACGAGACGATCTGTGAGATGATTTATGTTTTGATTTCCTCGATATTTTTGCGCTATATGTCTTTTGAGATGTTTTTGGCATGCTAAGGTTTTCAGTAAAATTATCACTTATTATGCTAGTAGTTTTCTTTATATAAACTGTGGAGGTTAATATCTTGATAACTGTTTTATTATTATTGTATATATGAACTTGGTCCACTCACCTTTGTTTTGCGCCCCCATTCAGGACTTAGAATCGAGGCATACAATCTCGGCGTCCAGGCACTTCAGCATCGGCATCTTCGAGTCCTCTCGGTGTAGGACCCATTCTTTTATTCATTCAATTTTACATTAATTCTTTTAGTATTCTAGATTAGATGTGTGCTCTGAACACGTTCCTTAAATGCATATTCTTCATTCTTTTATATTTCTAGGTCTTATCTATTTCTTATTCTCAGCATTTGCATTCAATAAATGGCTTTCGTCACCCTCGGGTGTCGGCCAACACGTGCCTATCCTGGTATTCGAGGAATATCGGGATCGGGACGTGTCATCAGTCCTTTTCCCTGCACGTTGTCCTAATCTTTCAACTCCAAACACTCATCATCTTCAATCTTCTTCATTTACTCCTCCTTCTCACATACCATCCCTTCCACAACCTTTGCCCAAATCTAGAAGTGACTCACATGTTTTGGTTGTCAGATCTAAACCCTCCCTTAACAACTCCGCTCCCAATTGGCATGCCAAAAAATTAAGGTCAAGCGTGTTGCGGCCTAGCCCAAAGTGAAGGTGTTTTAGATGCCCCCTTAGCCCCATCCCCTCCCCTTTTGTTTTGGTTTTTTGGCTCTACTTGTTGGGGCTAGTGTTGATGGTTCTAATCTGGTGACTCCTCTCCAATGTGGCGGTTTTGGTGGTGAAATTTGGTTGGGGAGATCTTTTTGTTGTGAGTTGAAATTTTTTGTGACTTGATACTTCGCCGAATTCAATGTGAAGTTGGTTTTCTTGGGGCGGCTACCCTTGTGGCAGTTGGTGTGGTGGTTGTGTTGACGTCAGTGCCGGATTTCTGCTTGTGCAAGATAGAATTTAGGGGTTTATTTATTTTTTATTATTCTCCCCTTTTTTGTTTGGGCTTTGGCTATCCCCAATTGTATTAGGCTTATCTATTGTCATTGGTATTGATCCACAGTTTTTCAACGAAATCTTTGCTTTTTGACCCCTAAAAAAAGGAAGAAATAGTGAATAATTAGCTTGCCGGTTTTTTTTTTCTTTCTATTGACAGAGACATACAGAAAGCAACTTATAATTTCACGACAACACTTGAGCAAGGAGCTTTTGGGCCCGTTTACTAGGCCCAAATGAGCACTGGTGACACCTTTGCTGTCGAAGTTCTTGCTTCAAATTCCACCCAAGGCCAGAACAAGTTTTTGGCTGAGGTAAATCCCTACATTCATTATACAATGGGACATTTCTACGGTACACTGGAGTGAGATGCATCGGTGATTAAATGACTATATTATAAGTGTTAAAATTAATTATATAAATTCAGTTGTCTAATACAACAATGCATCTCATACACCGGTTACTTTGTAAAATCTTGATATATACGCACGTACATATCTGTGTGTTTAGGTTCTGTTGCTCGGAAGATTATTCCACAAGAACCCTGTCAACTTGGTGGGATATATTGTAGAAGTTGGACAATATATGCTTCTTTATAAGTACATGAGCAACGGCAGTCTCTTTTCTCATTTGCATGGTAACGAATCTCACAACCCTAGACTTTCCGTCCGTAACTCACCGGTTTATTTGATTTCCTAGCTCGAATAGACACATCTTTTATCGTTTAGAGCCTCTTGAATAGTTTCGGGAAATAATACACGGACAAAACTGGTTTCAAACTTCAAATAAACAATATGCACAGTTTAGTGCTCATTTTATCATTGGTTTAGTATCCTTCACCTTCAATTTCTAATTTTAGTTAAAAGTTTGTAACCAGTTCTATTTGTTGATAATTCTCGATAATATTTGTTGTTTTGTTCTTCACCGAGGCACTTAAATTTAAGATTTATCTGTTTGGAAATGTAGAGGAGAGTCAGAAGCCATTGTGCTGGGATTTGAGAGTTGACATAGCTCTTGACATTGCAAGGGGATTGGAATACCTACATTTTGGGGTATACTTTTCATATCAGTTTCCAGGTTAACACAACTTCCTACTTATTCATCTCCATTCTCCTTATCACAGGCCGTTCCTCCCGTTGTGCATCGCGACATCATGTCTTCGCTGGATCGATCGATGAGATCCAGGGTACGTAAATCGAGCGCAACGTATTTGTTTCTGCATTTTCTCGTGTTTTTGGCAGTGTGTCATTGAGGTTAGTTACTCTTTAACTATTAAATAGGTTGCTGATTTTGGCCTGTCGAGACAAGAACAGAATAAAACTCGTTCGTCAAATATCAGGGGGACGGTCGGATACGTCGATCCTGAGTACGTGTTGACGAAGACGTGTACGAAGATATGCGATGTTTATAGTTTTGGAGTGTTGCTCTTTGAACTCATTACATGCAGGAATCCGCAGCAGGGTCTCATGGAATATGTGGAACTTGTAAGAATTGTCTCTCCGGTGGCAAGTGATTGTGGATTCTCACCTCGACGGAAACCGGCCGTCAATGAGGGGCATTGTACAGACCTTATCGTGGATTTTGAAGATGAAGCATCACTAGAGGAACTACACGTACTGCTCAACTCCTGCAGCCGAAGAAACTTTCATTGAAATCGATCTGCTGGAGAACAAAGATGCTTTGATTGAACGCTGAAGGGGGACAAAGTGGTCACCAAACTTAAAAGCTCAGAGTCTTGTACTTGTACATTAAACTTGTTCATGCTTATTCATCTTTTAACTGTAACCTTTTCGGTTTTGATTCGTTAATTGTGCTTAAACGATCAGCCGTTTTCCTGAAAGCACTTATCATGTAGAAACGGCGTCCTACATGTTGGACTATGAACATGCCTTCACACATAACACAGCCATTCCTGCGGTTCAACAAAAAAGCAAGCATCTAATTCTCATCAGAAAGCAACACGCCGCTGTTGCTTTTTCGTCGCTGCTCGATTTTATTACCATTTGCCAAACTCACCGGTTTATTTGATTTCCTAGCACGAATAGACACATCTTTTATCGTTTAGAGCCTATAATACACGGACAAAACTGGTTACAAACTTCAAATAAATAATATGCACAGTTTAGTGCTCATTTTATCATTGGTTTAGTATCCTTCACCTTCAATTTCTAATTTTAGTTAAAAGTTTGTAACCAGTTCTATTTGTTGATAATTCTCAATAATATTTGTTGTTTTGTTCTTCGCCGAGGCACTTAAATTTAAGATTTATCTGTTTGGAAATGTAGAGGAGAGTCAGAAGCCATTGTGCTGGGATTTGAGAGTTGACATAGCTCTTGACATTGCAAGGGGATTGGAATACCTGCATTTTGGGGTATACTTTTCATATCAGTTTCCAGGTTAACACAACTTCCTACTTATTCATCTCCATTCTCCTTATCACAGGCCGTTCCTCCCGTTGTGCATCGCGACATCATGTCTTCGCTGGATCGATCGATGAGATCTAGGGTACGTAAATCGTGCGCAACGTATTTGTTTCTGCATTTCTCGTGTTTTTGGCAGTGTGTCATTGAGGTTAGTTACTCTTTAATTATTAAATAGGTTGCTGATTTTGGCCTGTCGAGACAAGAACAGAATAAAACTCGTTCGTCAAATATCAGGGGGACGGTTGGATACGTCGATCCTGAGTACGTGTTGACGAAGACGTATACGAAGATATGCGATGTTTATAGTTTTGGAGTGTTGCTCTTTTAACTCATTACATGCAGGAATCCGCAGCAGGGTCTCATGGAATATGTGGAACTTGTAAGAATTGTCTCTCCGGTGGCAAGTGATTGTGGATTCTCACCTCGACGGAAAGTTCAACGTAGAACAGCTGGCGAATGTAGCTGATCTCGCTTACAAATGTGTGAGTAGTGTGTCCAGAAACCGGCCGTCAATGAGGGGCATTGTACAGAACGTATCGTGGATTTTGAAGATGACGCATCACTAGAGGAACTACACGTACTGCTCAACTCCTGCAGCTGAAGAAACTTTCATTGAAATCGATCTGCTGGAGAACAAAGATGCTTTGATTGAACGCTGAAGGCGGACAAAGTGGTCACCAAACTTAAAAGCTCAAGAGTCTTGTACTTGTACATTAAACTTGTTCATGCTTATCCATCTTTTAATTGTAACTTTTTCGGTTTTGATTCGTTAATTGTGCTTAAACGATCAGCCGTTTTCCTGAAAGGACTTATCGTGTAGAAACGGCATCCTACATGTTGGACTATGAACATGCCTTCACACAGAACACAGCCATTCCTGCGGTTCAACTAAAAAGCAAGCATCTAATTCTCATCAGAAAGCAACACGCCGCTGTTGCTTTTTCGTCGCTGCTCGATTTTATTACCATTTGCCAAACTCAGCAAATTACGATGCTTTTTAACAAGAAAATTTACGGTAAGCCAGACGATAGAGAGATAGCTAGCTCGATACACGCTGATCTATTACACACATTTTGTGATCCATATAACAGGAGGATCACAAGCTAGTGAGACTTGGTTCTTCTAGTTCTGCAGCAGCCCCTTTGCCTTGAAGTACTCCACAGTTTGGTCATATATTTCTTCGATGCCATACTTAAAATCGAACCCCTCCTTGATAAGCTTCTCTGAAGAGATGATCAGTTTGGCCTTGGACGGAAAATCTCCAAAACTGCAATTACAACGAAGAATGAAAAAACCATCCGAAATTGTACAATAGCTAGTTGAGCTGGACTTCAAGTCTAAACCCTTTCAATTTTACTTCGACAATCAATGCAACTTACCAACTTTAAGTTCCAAACCTTAATCAGAATTTTCTTGGTAGAAACATTTGAGGGTGACTATAAAAAGCGAATGCAATGTCGAAGTACTAGAACGAAAAAACACTCGGTGTACATAAATCTAAACATACTACTCATCATCAAAAACAGGAATTTATAAATCTAGGTTTTCGAATACTAGGATTACGGGCTTACTCAGTGGGGACTTTGTACTGGGGGTATCTTTTGTTGAGGAACTTAGCAAGCTCAGGAACGCCGGTGTTGGCAGCACAGCAAATGTACCGACCAGATGCAGATTCTTTCTCAGCCAAAAATATATGAGCCCGGCAGACGTCCTCCACATGTGTAATGGATATCGAACCTGATAGCATTTGCATACCTTTCAGGGCCATATTTATGAGGAAATCATCTCCTGTAAAACATTAAAAGAAAGCATCAGATCACCATGCCTTTCGGAGATGTAGTGCAAAGTAGTTCATTGTTCTAGCTTCTGGTTTCAAACCTGTGATTAAAGCCATGGCAAGGCCGATACTGCTGGGAACGTCTGGAGTGAGAGAAGGACCGGCCATAAGAGAAGGGATCACAGTGATTAGATCAATGTTGTTTTCTTCGGCAAATTTCCAAGCTGTCTTCTCAGCTAGTGTCTTGGAGGCAGGGTACCCCTGCAAATTTGAGAAAACGTTTTTGTTTGATCAATTCATTCGGCGAATTTCTAGACACTAGGCCTATTTAAAGACAAAGGATTTGGTGACATACCCAAGTGGGTGGCTTTACATTAGTCAAGAAATCCAAATCACTCCAATCCTTTTCATCCACGACCAAACCTGTTCCGTCAAGTGTATTGATCGAAACTGTAGCAGCTGATGATGTCAAAACAACGCGCTTAACTGTTTTGGCTTTCACGCACGACTTCAGAACATTTAGTACCCCTTGGATTGCTGGTTTGATCATATCATTCTGTTAATTGACAATGTTAGTATTACCACTGTCCTCAACTATATAGAATGCAACAATTCATCAAGAAATTCTCACAAAATCCGGACCTCTGGGTCCTGTGAGGCAAAGTTGACAGGGGTTGCAACATGGAAAACAAGATCACAGCCAGCTATTGGGGCATCGAAGCTCCCTTCATCAGTTAGATCTCCTGCGAAAATCTCTAGCTCACCCAACTCTTGTAGTGCTGTGAGGTGGGAGACCTTCTTGTGGTTGTCTGCACCCAAATGTATCAAAAGTTGAAAACCAATTCATGCCAGCACAGTAACAACAAGAATTTAACTGATAAGTTTTCTCAAAATTTACTGATAACCTACAAAATTACGAAGGCCTCTTTGTATTCCAACAGTAAATTCAGATGAGTAATTAAATCTTATTATGAACTTTTACCTTGTCTTGTCACTAACACCTCTAGCTTAATGGTCATATTGGATTTACTCATCACATGCCAAGTACAACGTTTTGAAGTTTCAATTTTTTCTACCAGAAACGCGAAAAATGAGAAACTTTTCAGTGCAATGGTCCTATATAAGGAGATGGAAACGGAGTAGGATTCTCTTCCCTTCGAATTCCCCTCCTCTATTGTCCCCTTCTATTTGAGCGGTCACAAAAGTGAGAGAGGAGAGGAAGGAAGGGGAGCAGTGGTGGAGCCAGGATTTCATGTGTGGGAGGGCCTCTCACAAACATAGGTAATTTTAACTCAGAGCATGAGAGATTGGAGTAATTTGTATAAAAATTGAAAGACCCTAAAGTTGATAGAACAAGGAAGGGAAGTGAAAACTGCACTGCAATGAGAGAAAGATGATGCTAGCCTAGAACATAAAAGAGTTTGGATTGAGATTGGATTGAGAACACGCTTGAATTTTAAGGATATTATATTAATATGCATCAGCCGCATCTGTTGCAGTAGCAAGAAAAAAAAAGGGCCTGATAGGTCAGGGACTATTCTGGTCTCTTTGCGGCGTTTGTTGTTTTAGGAACTAAGTTGAATTAGCTTGACATCGACTATGTAGTATAAGAATAATATGTAGTACAGCGAGGGAGTTAGTCCCTGCGTGTCCCCTTTAGTCTCATTTAATTTAGTCCCTCCACTTAACAAACACAGGATTACATTAGTATGTAGTCGGGTCCAGTAACAGTTAGTGAGGCCAAACAATCATATCTTTAGTGGATCTGCCATTGAAGAAAAGGTAATTTGGAAAAAAGAGAATCTTACTACGACAAAACAACCTAGCCAGGAGGACTGAAAGTGGGGACAAAGCATTAATACTGACAATACAGATACTTTGTCTTCTTCTTTGGTTATGAACATGGTTTTTTACAGGGCATAAATTGCAGTTGATAAAAAAAAAACAAAAAAAATTGAAACTTCAAAAGAAATTGCATACGAGTTGGTCAAGATATTCACCAGCGTTTTTAATGTAGTTATGTATCAGAGTAGAGTAGTCTAGAAAATCGTCTAGTTAAAAAAAAAAATTAGATAAATTAAATAAATTAGGAAAAAAGGAGAAGAGGGAGTCTGACCAGGGTCTCTGACGGTGGTTCTGACGGCGTAGCCCTTCTGGAGCAGCAGCTTGACCAGCAGAGACGCCACGAACCCGGTTCCGCCGACGACGCAAGCCGTCTTCTTTGAGATGGGTTGTTGGGTGGCCATGGCTTCCTCTTCCTCTGTCAGATTTTCAGCTGAAAAGGTGGGTGGGAATTATGGGAGTGGTGTTTTATGTGACGGAGGATTTACTGGTTAAATAGACTGAGTAGGCGCGGTCGCTGTTGTTCCAGAAGTTTCATCCAAATTTCCAATCGAATCGGAAGAGGAAGAAGGTGAGCACGTGAGGATCTAAGACGCCACCAACTCACTATGCAATTTTAGCTCTTCCGTCGTAATTATCCCCCCAGGTGTAAGGAGTTATTCGACAAAACACTAAAAACAATTTTCCTGCTATAATATATCTGTCGAGCCAAAACAAATAACAAAACAAAATGGAAACGCCAGACTTCAAAATTACACTTGACACTGCCAATGGTTAGAAAATTTGTCTTTCAACTGACAAAAACCTTATCCGTGACGTTTTTGGAGCGCCGAGCCGATAATAATTTACAATACATATAGAGTTCGTTTAGAAGTACTTTTAAAAGAACTGAAAGTACTGTTAGTACCTTTTGAAAGTAGCACCAAATATAGCATTTCAATTGTTTTTTCATGATTTACTCGAGTTTTTACTAATGGTTGATTTAAAAGACAGTTTTCATTAAAAACGTTTTCAATTATTTTAAAAGCACTTTAAAACGAGTGCATATCTCCCAATTATAAAGTATTCTTGCTCTTGATTCTTATGCTAAAACCCTTTCCATCTTCTTTTCTTGAATTATATTTATTACGACTTGCCTGATAAACATTTCAACTTTTAGTTTGATTCATTAACGTCTGTTTGATAGATATTTCGTTTTTTGGGATTCTAGATTGAATTCATGTTGGAAATAGGGAGGAAACACATTAATGAAGAAATACGAATCAAGATGCGATATATATATATTAGAAAGGAATACAAAGTGATAAAAAGGAAATTATTTTACAACGAATAATTTTTACGCATTCTACTCTCTCCTACTATTTTTCCTCGCCCTTACTTATATACTTTATTTTTATCTCCAACACAAAAATAAAAAACTATATTAAAAAATGAAATAATTATCAACTAATGCCGAAATATGCAAAACTAGGCACGAAACTACATGACTTTTTCGGTCCGTAAACAACGGAGACTTGTTTGAAATGAGCTAACATTCTGAAACGTGCGACACCAAGTAGGAAGGAAGTAGGTCCATTTTCCACACACTATTGCACACCTAACCACAAGGGGGGCTGTCTTGCATTACTGCCATATAATAATATATTTACACACTTTTTTATTAGACAAATAAAAGTATAATTACATCTTAAAATAAATCACTAAATTTATATTTTATCATATTAAATAAGCCGTATTTGCGTCACTGAGACAAAAAAGAGCCACTTTAATTGGGAGAGATGTTTAAGGAGTCAACGTGAAATTAGAATCACATTACTCGTTTATAAACCACCTCAAATCTGAAGGATGTAAAATGTTAGGCTTTAAAGAAATAAGCATTGTGACTAATTGATCAAGAGAAATTTTATTTGAACTCATCTAACCTCTTTCTACACCCAACTTAAAATCTAAATGTGAATTGTCTATTTTATCTTAATGCATAATTACCATCAAGTGCAAGATGAAATTAAGAATAAAACTAAAATTTATCAATAAACTCATACTCAATAATTAAGTTCTACCATCACACAATCTTTATCCTATATTCATTTTGACTAAATTCCTAAGAGCTGCCATAAAACCCTACGATCACCTAATAATCAAATCCGGTTGCTTTTCGTTTCCTCTCTAACTTCATGTTAACTCGATCAGTAAGAGCAATAATTACAAGCAATATCACCACAAGAAACAAAAGAGTCAGAAAGCTTTCAACAAATTGATGTTGTTGATCAATTCATCTATTATAAACTCGACCAAAAGACGAAGCGATTTTTGCATGCTTACTCTTGTAATCACTCCATGTGCCATGTGCAAACAATCGAATCGAGATAGACATAATTTTCAGTTCCTTCAAGCTGCACATATTCCACAGTAAAAAAACAAATGCATATGAAACAAGACCTAGTAACAATCAACAATTTTATTTTGTCTTTAGCTGTAACAAAATTTTGATTATACATCCTTTGCTCAAACCCAGAAACTACACCACCAAAATATGCACAGAAAAATGAAACTTCCACAGTAAATAAATAGAAACATGGGAACCTGAAGAACATTAGAGCAACTCCACCCTTAGAGCCCTTCCCCCTGGCAATCCACTATTTAATCCACCCCATGAACAGTATCTGCCCTTAATGAACAGTAATTGCCATTTGCATCTCCACTCTTATGAGACCCTCCCCCTGGCAATTGATAATAAAATATTAGTGTTTTATTGATTTCTCTTATTTTATTTATTTCTCTCTCTCTCTCTCTATTCTCTTCACCGTGGCTCCTCTTCTTCTTCACCTTCTTCACCTTCTTCACCTTCTTCACCCCTACCTCCGTCCCTCACCTCATCAGCACCACCATCCCCCAAACCCTCCCCGCCTCCTCCCTCACCCCCACCTCCGTACTCCCCATCCCGCCCGCCTCACGCCCTCACCCGCCTCACCGCCGTCCTGGACGCACCTCCAGAACCTGACAGAAAAAATATTAAAAAGCCGTCTGACGTCAGCTGACGTCAGATCCACCTCAGGCGCTCGGGCTGGCACAAATCCACCAGCCTGGCGCTCGGGCCCTTTGCTGGAGCCTGTCCCCCGAGTAACCACCAACGGTGGACTTCCTCCCACCGGCCCTCGGGCCCTTTCCTGGAGCTTGTCCCCCGAGCAACCACCAACGGTGGACTTGCTCTTAGGGACAACGATAATTTCCGAAAAGGCAAAAAGGGCAGGGTGGGAGGTGACTTATGCGACGAAGGGGCCGAGGGCGGAGCCATCTAGTGATGAG
The DNA here is from genome assembly GCA_035220775.1 of Malus fusca. Lineage (NCBI taxonomy): Eukaryota > Viridiplantae > Streptophyta > Magnoliopsida > Rosales > Rosaceae > Malus > Malus fusca. Next base: position 38,988,725 of record CM069068.1, read on the forward strand.
GCTTGCTTCACGAAGTGATCAATGACCTCCTCTTGCTTTTGCTTTCTAAAAGGGTGTAAATATGAATTTTTATATATTGAATTGAGTTTGTGAGGGTAGCTTAGATAGTAAATTTGAGTTTAAAAAGATATTGATTCTTTAATTAAAAATAATATGGGTGTAAAGAGTAAGTTGGGTGTAGAAAGAGGTTGTATAAGTTCAAATAAAATTTCCCTTGATCAATTGCTAATAGAAACGTAATTAAACAACAAAAAATAATGTGAACTATGAAGTAACATTCATAGAAATCTTCTTGAATGCAACCGCCGTATATTCCCTTGTGCCTACATCTCGTGAGAATCGTCCATAGGCACAGGGGGAAAAGTCTCACGTGAACCCTCGGGTGACGATGCACCTGCACCTAAGTTTCTCTCTGCCGCACGATGATCTTCACTACAAGAGTTATAGCCTAACATGCCTGTGTATGTAGTAAAGAACATAGATCCCTACAAGGCTACAACATCAATTTTTCGCCCGAAAGACGTCAATTATTCAACTTGAACTTAGGTTACAGTACTTAGAATTGAATCGTCTGAATTAAAACGATTACACTAAAACCTGAACATAAATTTACTGCAAAAATGACGAAATATAAGCTACTTCGATAACGTTACCCGCAACGGAGGAACACATACATATGTGACATCAACAGGACAACGGCGATGTTTCCACACATTACCACAACTTTTGGTTCTCGCCATTTTTGTAATTATAAAAAGTTTTAAACCAGAAAATAAGAGGAACCCAGCACAGATGCATGATTTTTACCTAAGTTGCGACCGCGGAGGCACTCGAGATCCATCACATGGGAGTGGTCCACGAAGAGATTCACCTAGTAATTCAGGCAAACAAGAACGATTTAGCAGCATGTGCAATGCACTATACACAAAGAAGAAATGAAGAAAGCAAAATATGAGAGCACGTTGTATACCCTTGGGCCATATTGTTTGATGAACCACTCTGATGTTCTTGGATTTGAAGCTTCGAACATGGTCTTCTCAACCCCCAGACGCCCGATAACCTTCGCAATTATGTCTGCCCGCAATGAGTCAGCTTGTTTACAGACATCATCAGCGTCGATCATTATCATGTCGGCCCCAGCCTCTAAGCATCTCTCAGCCCTTCTAATCAGAAGATCAACATCTTCAACAAATTCTAAGAAAACAAAGACAACAGTCATGTTTATAAGTTGTAACCAAATAACCATAGGGGTGCTCCTACTACTGCACCATCCTTCGTGTAATATGATCACAACACACGTCAAGGAAATGTTACCATCTAAAACAAAAAGCAATAATCAGAAAGACGAATGCAAGAAGGAAGAACCAACGGCTTGAAAAAATGACACCACAACTTTTCTCGAGGTGCCGTGTGGTAATATCATTAGTTGCTAACTCTTATTCATGGTATCACGCAGCCTAGTAATCAAAGTAAAACAGATATTGATATCACATACACCAGACAAATTCAATTACTTGGATTCATGCCATTAAACCGAAATTCTACGTTTCTTTAATTAAGGTTGAAGCACAATTTTTTCCTCCTTTTTCGGCCTTTGTGGTATGCAATTGCGAATGTGAACTAACCTTCACATAACAGCGGAACAAAAGAACGAGGACTGGCAATTTGTGGAATTCAGTTTCTATATGTTTTTTAAGCTCGGAGCTATTAAATGTCCCAACAAGAAAATCTACAAGTTGTATGCAGAGCTCTCCGACAATATCTAGCTATCAAGGCAAACATATCATTCACTTATTTTTTGAGGAAAGATTGCACGGCATACCAGATGATCGTGGGCTCGGAACAACGTAGGCTCCAAATGCTCGATCACCTACAGGAATGTCGGACTTGTTAAACTTGACCGCAAACTGTGGCTTCGCTTTCAGACCACCGCTCTTAATCAAGCGCACATATCTCAGAAGAGTTTCTTCAGGAAGTTCAAGAGATCCCACATTCAGCTCGATTGTGTCAAACCCCAAGCTCTTACATTCCTAAAGAAATCATAGCAAAACACTGAATCAATGCCACTGACAGCATACATATACAAATACACATATGTATATATATATATACATATCACTGAAATAATGAAATTTCTTCCAAGCCTCTCACCTCCACATACTCTTTGAAAGCCGACGGACCTTTTCGAAGCAAATTTTCAGCCCAATCGCCGGTGCTGACATATACATCATGCTGGTGAGCAACATCAGTCACTTCTTTGATGAACGATTTCGGCATTAAGCTGTCGGAACCTCCAGAAAACTTCAACCCATCAACAAACTGCCCCATTGACTCAAAAATATCCTGTAAAAATGTAACATTTTGCAAACATTAATTACCAATTACAACAAATTATGATAAACCCACATCAACTTTTCCACAAATTCAAAAACCCAAGTCCTAAAATCTGGAAAGAAAAGCAAAAATTTGAAATTTTGAATGGGGGCAAGCCAAAATTTTGAAAGTTACATAGCAGAACAACATTTTGTGAAAACCCCAAAAGCAAAAAATGATGATGAAATGAATCCAAGGGAAAAGAAAGACGAAATTTTGGGAAGTACCTGGAGGACGTTTTGGCTCAAGAGGGAGTAATGGGGGCCTCTCATTTCTGTGACGCCATAGCTTCGAGGTTTTTCGGGACGGTCTTCGTTCTCCTCGAAGTGCTTCCATCTGTACGCCGCCATCGTCTTCCTCCTCAGGAATCGAGCTCACAGGACGAATCAGAGATTGAGAGAATTGGAGAAAAGGGAAGGGAAAGGCAATTTCTTATTGTGTTTGTCAGCAACTTTCTCTGGTTAATTCGAGAAGATGACAGTTGATCTAGTTGGTTCTAGAAATGTTTTGAAGATCAGATACAGGAGGCAACTCAAATGAGCTGCCACTTGTCCGCTCCTCCATGTATCCAACTCAGAGCTGGCAAATGGTTGGATCGGTTTAATGGGTGGGTTCATTCGGGTTTACGGGTTGGGTGCAAATTGTCACCTCTATGTACAATCCAACTTGGGAGAATACTTTTGCTCATGAATTCATTACTTGTCGTTATATGAGTTTAAATTTAAGAAAACTAATGAAAATGGCTTGAAAAGTTATAGTTTTAATAAAAAAATTATGGTATAAGTTTTGTTTAATGATTAGTACAAGGCATATATTAAAGTAGTCCAACTATAATAAATTATGATTTGCATATTTTAGGTTGAGTTCTAGATTTTCGTCGTTAATAGAGTTTATCATTGTTTTGCAGACCTTCTTCTTTTTCTTTAAACAAAAATAGACCCTCATGCTATTTAATTTATATTTTGTATTATTTTGTTGAAATGTGATCGTCGTTATTATTCATAGTGTATTCGAGGTATTGTTTTTCAATTTTTCTTCGCGAGTGGAGTTCATCGTTTGTTTCTCCAGAAAATAAATTTGAGATCTGCATGTTATTCAATAATAACGACGAGTCACTATTTCTGGACTGTAAAAATAAGCTGTTTCTGGATTTTAAGTAACACTGTTTCTGGAATCTAAGTTACTGTTTCTGAAATCTAAGTCACTGTTTATGGATACAAATGAAATAGTTAAATTCACTGTATTTGGATTCAAAGCAAAATAAGCACCATATTTCTTAAACATAATCAACTGATACATGAAAGAAAAGAAACAGTCAAAGGTTAAAACATAGATTGTTTCTGAAATCTAAGTCATTGTTTCTGGAATATAAGTCGCTGTTTTTGAAATTTAAGTTACTGTTTCTGGAATTTAATCAATGTTTCTGGATTTTGGTTTTTTTCTTTCTAGATACAATGTTTGTTTGTGCACAGACAAAACAAACACTGTATCTGTTTTTTTTTTTTCCATAAATAATGTTATGTTTTGGGTTATCCAGAAACAGTTTTATGTTTTGGTTTTTTTTTTCTAGACATTTTTTTCTCCGGTTTCTGTCATTAAACTTCTTTGAACTTGTTTCGGCGGCTTTGTTCAAATAAATGCTTACTTTTTCAACTTTGATTTGGTTGTTTTTGAAATGGGGGAATTCGATTTGATAGGAAGACAAAAAGTTATTATGGTGGTTTCGTGCTGGGTTGAGGTTGATGAAGAGTCAGGACAATATCAAATCATTTAAGAGTATTTACGGAAGTGTAGATTTGTAGCAAGTTGGGCTTGTAAGTTTGACCCGTGGACAATATTTTTGGATGATTTTTTATTAAACTTTGAGCCATTTTGGTTAAATAACATTTTTGGATAGTTTTTGATTAAATATTTGTTGACTCAAACCCTTTTCATTAAAGCTCCCTTTAAATTTTGATACATATGTAATAGATAGATAAAATATAACTCATCTAACTATAAATAATAAGGTGGTGAGCATCATATCGTTAAAGGGTAATGAGCAAACAAATCCTCCCAACTAGACCATCTTAGGCATCAGTATGTGACCAAATACAAGTGGTATAACATGATTGTGTTACATTGTTTAAGAGGTTGAGACTGTTATGCCCAAGAATCTCGCCCAATTAGGATCCAAAATACATGATTTTTTACTTGATTTTGGCAAAATCATATCTTAAACTACTTTTCCCGATGAGGAACAAATTGAGCTTTCGTGCAAAAAAGCGAAGCTATTGCTTTAGCTGTTCTAATCGACGAAAAAAAAAGGGTTGAACTCGGATACAAAAAGCCACGGAGCCACTCTAATCTACAAAAGAGGGGATCAAAGACATAGACACTGCTCTCTTTGGAGACTTGACCTCAATTCAAAGCAAACTATTGCACTGCCCTAATCGCTCTATTCTACGAATAAATAAACCAAACTCGGGTGCAAAAAGGTAGACACACTATCCTAAACACTAGTCTACAAAGAGAGAGATCGAGCTCAAGTGCAAGCAAGTAGTTGCACTGTCCAACTGATCTAACCCTTACACCCCAATACTTTGGTTTATTGATTCAGTTTACATTTTCTACTTGCACATTGAGTACTTGAGCTCGTTAGAAACTATAAAATGATCATATGATCCCTGGGCCAAGAGGCTCATGGAATTGAAGGAATAATTTGAAGAGAAATGTGATTGTTCTCGGCTGTCATACACGTTAGAATCAAAGTTAATTCCCAATCCCAACTGCATGTGGATGATGAGAAATTATTCAGTGTGTCGGAAACACGGTCCAGTACACAAAGTGTTACAATACAATTGGTTGAAAATTCTTTTTTTACAAGTTTTCAACTAATTATATTATGATACTTGGAGTTTCGGACCCGTGTTCCCAGCACAATGAAAAATCTCTCATGGATGATACTCTGCTTTCCTTGCTCCCCATGAAAGGAATCCAAAATTCAGAAAGCAAAGAATAACAACAGGCAAAAGAAGGAAGAATAAAGTGAAAACTGTTAAGACAAAAGAAGCTTTTACTCATAAAAACCACAGCTAATTTCCTTCCTAATCTGTCAGATAGACAGCCTCTCCCTCGTTCCTCCTCTACTACGTAAACCCACCGGCAGGCAGAAGCTGCCTATAAACTCCACACCCATCATCCCCTCCTACAACCAACCCCGCAAAGATGGTTAAAAACGCGACTCCTCTCTTCTGCCTCTCGGTCTTGATTATGGACGTCGTGGCCGGAATCCTTGGAATTCAAGCTGAGATTGCTCAAAACAAGGTAAAACAAATTACCGTTTGACACTTATGCATAAACTTATGTTTCCAGCATGCGCAACGAGCCAAGCAATGCCCTTTATTCGAGCTACTAATCTATATATGGAAATTTTTTGGCATGTCAAAAACAGGTGCACCATTTGAAGGTGTGGATCTTTGAGTGCAGGGACCCAAGTTACCAAGCCTTCAAATTAGGGTTGGCAGCTGCTGTGATACTAGCAGTTGCACATGTAATAGGCAACTTGCTTGGTGGCTGCATTTGCATCTTCTCCAAGGAAGATTACCAAAAAGCCAGAGCAAATAAGCAATTAGCAGTTGCTTCCCTCATCTTATCATGGTAATTAACTAATTATCCACAATTAATTAACTTCCTGGCCTTTTATCCAAAATGGTTTTTGAAATTAGTATAACTCTTCAGTTTGATCCTTAAGATTTAAAATTAATATAAGCGGCCCCTTAATTGTCCACCGTCAATCATGTTGTTCGAAATCTCTGTTAAATTAAGGACATTTTTGTAAAATCAACATCTCCTCTTGAACTAGTGGTTTTTTTAATTAAAGGAAAATTTTCACTTGATAACCAAAATAATTAACGGTGAACAAACTTCAAAACCACTGCTAATTTAAATCCAGAAACCAAAGTAAAAAGTTACGAGTTTGGTTAAAAATCGTTTTAACTTCCTCGCATTAGTCTAAAATCAACATTATGCAGGATCACATTGGCGGTGGCATTTTCGCTGCTGATTGCGGGGGCAATGTCAAACAGAAAGTCGAGAAAATCGTGCGGGTTATCACACCATCGGGTTCTGTCCATCGGAGGGATCTTATGCTTCTTCCATGGATTGTTCATCATTGCATATTACGTCTCTGCAAAAGCCACGTTCAAAGAAGGGAAACCCAAACCCACCACACCCAGCAACCCAGCTTGACCTGCTCCAGCTTAATCACTTAATTATCTTTTGATTTACTCAATCACTTTCCAAATTTGAAATTCATTAATTTTGTGTTTACCGTTTGTAAAATCAAGTTTAAGTTATAATGAAGAACAGATTGGAGTAGAAGTTTCTTATCAATCGCCAAGAACTTCTCAAATTTCCCAAACCCCCAATTCGAAATTCATGTCAATTTCGTATCTTGATTTGCAATTATTAAGTTTAAAATTCCCAAGCGGAGATCGAATATAACGAACAAGAAATTCGACCCAGAATTTCATTTCTTTAAACTGATCAAACCAAAAAGCAATCCAAAAATTGCTCAGTTTCTAACCTCTCTAAACCACACTACTTTCCATATTTTGGCATTTGCGTCATCTCTTTTTTTACATAAGGGAATTAATCGAAGCCCAATTTCTAGTCTTCAGCGGGGCCAGATTTGCCGGTGCCGGTTTTCTTGGGGAGGAGCATGTTGTGGATGTTGGGCATAACGCCGCCGTTGGCGATGGTGACGGCGCCGAGCAGCTTGCTGAGCTCCTCGTCGTTCCTGACGGCCAGCTGGATGTGCCTCGGTACAATCCTCGTCTTCTTGTTGTCACGTGCGGCGTTTCCGGCCAATTCCAAAACCTAAAAATCCAATTTTCAAAGAAATCAAACTTTAATTCAACAAATCAAAATTTAAATCACAGAAAAGATAAAGATGCAAAATTGAGAAACAATTAATGTTCAAGTTGAGAAATTGACCTCTGCGGCGAGGTATTCAAGGACGGCGGCGAGGTAGACAGGGGCGCCGGCGCCAACGCGCTCGGCGTACTTGCCAGCTTTCAAAAACCGGGCGATACGGCCTACGGGGAACTGGAGACCGGCCTTGCTGCTCCGAGAAGTGGCCTTCTTGGCGGTGCCGGAGCCGATTGATTTTCCTCTTCCGGCCATGGATTCTGAGAGCGGTGGATTCCGAGGAGAGAGAGAGGGAGAATCTCAAATTATCTGCGTAGTAAATAAAGTTATGAAATAGCGGGATGAGTGTTTTGGGGAGTTTCTAGCTTTATATAGGGGGTTCGCCGCTTGTGGTGAATTAGAGCCAATGAGAGGGAGTGACGCGGATTGCAATCCGTGGCCATTTGTTTTAAAATAATTGGACGGTTGGATGGTGATGTTTGGATTCAGCCGGTTCGGTTGTGCTTCTGTATTTGTGTGGAGCGGGAAGTACAAATTTTCACTGGGATTAAATATGGATTGACCAATTTTCACCATGTGCTTTTCAAATTTGTTTTGCTTCGATATATTAACTCAAGAGCAAAATTAAAAGAACGAAGAAGCTGATGAGTTTTTCTTGTCGATGAGTGCTGTTACGTCCACTTACTTGTCGATTAGACGTTGAAATTTTCTCATTTTTGTTAATGAATGCTGTTATGTCCACTTACTTGTCTTAAATTTGCTGTCACATTTTTGTAAATAACACTATAACATATTAAATCTTTTTTAAAAAGACATTTTTTAAAAAAAAACTACTTTATTTGTAATCAAAAGATCGTTTATTGGTGGAAGGATGGGTTGGTTTTAATTAAGTTTGTCAGGTCTCCGTCACTTAACACTAAGATCTAATAATATTCTTCTTCACTTATAAATGAAAGATCTTAAATTCAATTCTCGCAAATAACGAATTTGAATCACATTATTGCTAGCCCATTGTGAGGCTAAGGCTAAGCCCACCCTTCTCCTTGTTGGTGGCTGGACAGGAGTTGGACGCGGAGTCGCGGACTAAAAATCAGCGCATGCATACTCCCCATTCCTCCACCAAGATAACGGATTAGATTGTCTCCCCAATACAAATCGTACACCCTTGTACTGGACATCGGGGACGACCTCACTTGGCTCCAATGTCAACATTTGGAAAACCACAACTACTTTGTGACGACAGATGAACCAAGAATCCCATTACGCTAATCACTAGCATTCGAAAAGGTTCGTGAAACTCTAGAAACCAAGAATCCCAAACACAACTCATATAAGACACAGGATAAATCCTTACGACACCAACTCAGCCAGCCCTTGGTTTTTCTTTGGTACTAAAAACAGCGTTATAAGAACACAAACAGGAAATAAGCATCGCACAACCAATGCACATCACCACCGAAGACTGCATTCAGGAAATGGAATCAACAGCTCCGCTGCCTGGCCACTGGTGTAAACATTTTGGAGATAATGTAAGACCTCCAAGCATGTCAAGTACCAGATTACTGGGACAATCATATGAAAGACCCAATCAAATGATTGAACCACGACTGTAAGGATGATGAAGCACGTCTAGCGAATTAATATGTGTTTTGAATGATCTTATTTGATCATTCCCTTCTACGCTAAGATTATAGTGACCGAAAACAATTGCAGCTATTTAACAAACCGAATAATACCACAACATTAGTTTTCAAATGTCAGTACAACCTAAACAAGTATAAACGAGGTAATGCAACTAAGATTTCAACAACACTCGGCAAGATTAACTGATTCACCGCAGCATTATGTAACCCTGCTTAACATTATCAGAGACAGCAACATAACACAGCAGAATAATAGATACTCGATGGAAACAAAAGATAGCACTCTGCCACAATAATAACCTCAAATAAACACATAGGAGCGCACCGATGGCCAGCCATTATCCGTTCAAAGATCTAATAGACAAACTAAGCAGCTAAATGCTACAGAATTCTTAATTAGCAATTACTAAAACCTTAAGCATGGTCTTTCTAGACATCAACACAAGCATCTCGACTTGCTATACCTGATCCAACATTCTAATGGTCGGATGACTTTAAAGCCTCCAGAATCACCTTCGTCTGATCTCTCATTAACTCGGACCGCTTCACAAAAAGCTCCAATTCCGCAACATGCAGCTTCCTCCATTTCTCCTTCAACTCAGCTCGCTTGGGCCCTCCAATCAACTCCAAACCCTGTTTCACCACACCCTCCGGCAACCCCAGCTTGCCGAAACCCTTGTCAAACCCAATCACCTCACTCAAACTTTCCGAAGAGCACGGGTTCAGACCAAAATCCACCTTCGCAGCCTCCTTTGGCGGCTCCGGTGAGCTCAAACTATCAGCTCTTATCGAAGCGAGAGTCTTGGTATTCCTAGCTTTCCCATTAGACTTTGGCTGTTCAGACAGCCCGCTGACACCACTCGACCCTTCCCCGCTACTGCTGCTACCCCATACCTTCTTGGACAAGTCAAACACCTTCTGGTCATGAGGTTTAGTAGGATTAAACTTCTTCTTCACATTGGTCTCATACTTCTTCTTCAGCCGACGAATCTTATCTTGCAATTGGGTTTTGTTCACATCAACCTTCAGCGATTTCTTGATAAATTCATGGAAGGCACCCATATCGGAATACGGGTCCGCCCCTTTCTTGGTGGTGTAATCAACCATACCTTTCAAGATAATTATCTCATCCTCATCGCTCCAAATCCTCTGGAACAGCTTGGACTTCTTTGCTTCCTCCTCGAGCTGATCCGGGTCCTTCTTCTTGAGCCGCTTTGAATCCTTCGGCTCGGTCTCGCTAGGCCGTTTCGACCCAGATTTCGCCACCGGCGTAGCAGTAGCCGCCGGCTTTGATCTGGGCTTCTTTGTCTTCGGCGTCTCTTCCATTGGCTTCGAAGCAATCGGCTTCACCACCAAATCCTTATCCACATCGGAATCGGAATCGGCCTCGGAACCGGAGGATGAAGACTCCGGCTTCGAATTGGCGGCGGAGGAGTCCGGTTTCTTGGGTGGCGGCTTTTTCTCGGAAACCGGTGCGGAAGACGAGGTCTTCGGAGGCAGAGGCTCTTCGGGTTCGGAATCCGACCCAGATCCGGATTCCTCCTCTTCCCCTTCTTCTTCCGACGAGACTTCCTCATCCTCCGCCGAAGAAGCTGCCGGGGGTTCGTCCAGCGGAGATGGGCGCTTGGGAGCCATGGAAGAGATGGAGATTTAGGGTTTTTGGGGAATTAGGGATTCGAACTGGGGCACTTGAGAGACTGACCTTTTTCTTTTATGAGAATTTGTGTGCGCGAAAACGGCAAATAAAAGTCACCGCGTGGAAGTTGAGGAGGTCAAGCACCTTGGAAAGTAGCACTGTGTGTGAACGATATAGGACCGTTGGATTTTAGGTGCTCCATTACCTTTTATTCCTGACCCTTCGATTGGATGAAGTCATCAAACAATATTATGAAATAAAACTTTTAGTCAAAATGTTTACTGAGAATAACATAACTCCTCGCTTTGGTCTTCGACAATGAAAGTCGATATCAATGGTCTTTGATTTTTTCCATCGTAAATCATTTTGGTCTTTTCGAAAAAAATCTGTCAATATATTTCACGAAGTAAAGAAGCTGATTTGATAAAAAATGATCATCCACGTGACAATTTAACAAAATATTAAAAAAAATTATTTTACACGAAGATCAATATCGAAATGCGATTAATTAGTTAAATCAGTTGTTGCATTAATTTGCATCTTCTAGAAATCAAAATACAGAGTTGCTTTACCACATAGCAACTTATTTTAATGGCTGCAGCTTGTTTTGAATTGATTGGGAGGGGGCAAATATAAACAGTTAATCAAGTAATTAGCCTTCTTTGTTCTATTAGTCTTGTCTAGAGGTGGTAAAATTAACACCGATTGTTAATCTGAACTCATTAAGATTTGTTTAATTTGATATCACTATAATATAAATGTGAGATTGGTAGTGGTGATGATATTGTAAGATGAAATCAAACTAAATGAATCTTAATGGGTACCCATTAACAACTCAATGTGTTGATTTGCCACATATAGTCTTGTCCACCAAAACCTACAGAAGTTTGTGAAATTGCGATCACAGTGAATTTCTTATTTCGTTAGTTTTATTTGTGCATATATTTCTCGTATATATTTACCATTTGGGCGTCACTTTTTTTATTCTATTAGCCTTGTATGTGTTGAATAATGTGAAAATCGTCCCACATCGGCCATCTTAATTACAAAATAATTGCAATTTGTATTAAATAGTTTCACGCTTAATTGTATTGACATCTGGTGTGATTGGTAGTGGCCCGTTGACCCATATATGTCTTTGATATATAGCTTAAAAGACATTCCAAATTTCCCATTAATTATAGCGGATGCAAACCTCAAGTCAAATTTGTGGAATTCAGGTAATTTCTTTTCTCATTTTTTCTAATCCCTTCTTCTTTACGGTCTTTTGATTCAAAGCTAGGGCTTTGAATTCAAAGCTAGGTTACCTTAGGAATTAGGGTTTTGGTTTCGAAGCTAGGGCTTTGAATCAAAGCTAGGTTATTCTTAAACCTTAGGAATTAGGGTTTTGGTTTCAAAGCTAGGGCTTTGATTAAAGCTAGGTTATTTCTTAAACCTTAGGAATTAGGGTTTTGGTTTCAAATCTAGGGCTTGCGTAATATCAAAACTGTGTGCATATCAATTGACTAGCTAGCTTAATATTAACCTTCTTGTTCTAATTCTGATTTGGGATTTGTTCTCTGGCACTCTAGCTTTGAATCTCTCGTGCTCGTGTTCTTCTAGTGTCCTTGAAATATATTGAGATCGACAATGATGTGTTACTACCAACGAAGAAAAAGGCCGACACAAGTATCGTCAGAGCTTCCTTTTGAAATTATCAGTGAGATTTTGAGTTGGCTTCCTGTATTGTCTTTGTTGAAATTCAAGTGCGTGTGCAAGCAATGGTTTTTCTTGCTTCAAGACTACAAGTTCATTGCAAAGCATAGCAATCGGACCTGTTGCATCCTCTCACCTTACTATCATTGCGAATGGGAAAACAAATCGATTGTCACTGTTAGTGATAAAAAGTTTGAGCTCAAAGGTTACTGTTCTGGCTTGTCTTTGGAGAAGAGCACAACATCTCAAGTTTGCCGCATTAGAAATCCTGCGACCCGCAAAGTGCTCTACTTGCCTGATGCACACGACGAGGGTTCCAAAGAATTAATGGACCTCGGTTTGAATTCACTCACTGGTGAGTGTAAAGTGTTCCGTGTCTATTTCGATACGGCACAGGAACAGGTAGGTATTGAAGTGATAACAATTGGAAAGGATGAAATGTGGAGACCTTTGCACAAACAAAACAAGAATTGGCTGGGACGAGGCAAACCGGTGCTGAAACAATCTCGTTGTGGGGCAGATAAGGTTGAATGGGCTCTTCACTTACCCGAAATTATAACCGAGGGACGTAAGTTGTGCTTACAAATTCATTCTCTTGATCTGTGGAGTGAACGTCTCACCACTACTACTCTGCCTCAAGGAGCTTTCATAGATTTGGAGAATCTCTGGCCTTTTCTTTGGGATAATCGTCCAGCCGTTGCTGGTATAGTAGGGGGGGACCTTCACATCTTGGTGTTAGTAGACTTCAAGGAGCACAAATGGAGTCAAAACAAGATCATCTTTCCCTTGAAAAATTTAGAGGTCGACGACACAATTTTGACGGATAAAATTGCACTCATACAAGGTCGTTCAAATCAACTCGTGTTTCTAAACGGAGAACAACTTATTTCATATGACATTGAAAAAAAGACTGTTAAGGTTTTTGCCAATTTAGAATCCCTGAAGGAACGAATACCTCGACTTAAGTCAACCCTCGTTACTCTCAAGGAAATGACATCAGAAATTAAAGGAGCACAAGACTAGAGCAATGATGTGTACTTTCACTCCACATGGATTCCTTGTTTGCAAAATCTCGTCTTTCCGTTCATCTTTTTAGATTGTTTGTGTTACAGTTTATGCTGCTCTCCAAAGGGAAGTTTGAACTTTTTAGCCACACCAGTTGGAACATAGCACTAGTGCCAATATTACATTGCATGTTTTGCTGAGTTTTGACATGTCATGTGGAAACATAGCTAGAAACCCTTAAATGTTCCCTTGGACTTCTTAAACGTCGACGCACTTTTGAAGTAAAAACAAGACTTTTAATTTAGTTGTACCAGTTGCTAAATTTTAGTTTTCTAGCTAAATTAAAAACAACCCTACAAGCCTATGTGTTGCGAAACATATATAGGAGAGTCCCCACTCTCGTCTAAAAACCTCTAAATAGTAAACTTGCGGGCTTTAACCACAGTATGTGATGGAAAGGAATTGAGCCCTTGCATGACGGTGTGGATTCGAATCCTGAGGTGTTATCGTGGAATTTAGATCACGGTAAAATTCATCTCTCTCGACTTCTTATTTCTGCTTTTCTTCCTTTCAGTAATTTAACATGGAATTTTGGTGATTCAAAAGTTGTATGTTTTGGTTTTAGAACATTTTTCCAGAACCTTTCTGGAATTCAGCACTAGGGTTTTTATACAAATTATTCCAATCATGAATTATTGAATCCCAAAAGCGCTTGTTCTTTCAATAATTTTTGTTTCCCATCAATCTCTTCCACTGATAAAATAAAGATTTATACCCTCTGAAGATGACTTCAGTTAACTTTCTGATACAGTAAACGAGTGGTGCGACCAGAAGCATTGGAGCTTCCCTTTGAGATTATCGTTGAGATTTTGAGCTGGTTGCCTGTAGAGTCTTTGGTTAGGTTCAAGTGCGTGTGCAAGTTATGGTGTTTGTTGATTGGTCAGGACTTTGAGTTTATCGCAAAACATGAGAGCCTGGCCTGTTACGAGTGGCTTCATACCGATTATAATTTCAACATTGAAAGCCGTTATGCTGGCTTTTTTCTAGAGAAGAGTTGTTCTTCTCAAGTTTGTCAGATCAGAAATCCTACAACCCGCCAAGTACTTTACTTGCCCGATGCACATGAGGGTGTCGTACTATTGGACATCGTTTTCAATTCACTCACTCATGAATGTAAAGTGGTATGTGTTCATTATCTCGATCGAGAGGCAATGCACTTAGGATTTGAAGTTCTAACAGTAGGGAAGGATGACAAATAGAGATCCTTGAAACAACCAAACCAAAACTTTTGGAACATGACAGACTGGTGGTGGAACAACATTTTTCACTTCAGATAAGGATGGAGGGATTGTTCATTTACCTGAAATTCTAACAGATGGACATGATTTGTACCTAGAAGTTCATTCTCTTGATTTGTGGAGTGAATGCTTCACCACTACTACTTTGCCCGGAAGAGTGTTCCCAGATTTGCAACAAGTTTCGTTTTTTCTATGGGATGATGGTCTAGCGGTTTCTGATATAGCAGAGGGAGTCCTTCATGTCTTTCTGTTAGAAGACTATAAAGAGCACAAATGGAGTGGAACCAAGATCATCATTCCCTTGAAATTTTTAAGGGACAACCCACTTTGGAATTAAGGATCAGGTCGTTGTTGCCATGGTTCATCGTGATATAAATATAATTAAGTTTCATGTCGGAGATGAAAGTTTTATATATGACATGAAAATGGAGAACATTGGAAGTTGATCACTCTAGTTTTTTTAACATATAGATGTGCAAAATTTAAAATATTCGACAATATTGAATACTCCACCACTTCAAGTGTATGAAAACAAAACGTTGCAGCTTATGTAACTAAAAGGTTTCAACCTGCTCCTAAAGAGTAATAAAGCAAGATTGTCTAAGATGAACATGAAGTAAACAAGATTCTCTAAGATGACATCGTATCGCTTTCTCGAGTTTGTCGCGTCATGTCCACATAGCTAGAAGCTCTTAATGTTTTGGTGACCAAAACTTGTAGGAGTGGTTGAATTTTCTCTAGTTCGCATCAAAACTGTGTATTTGATTCATGACTAGCGTAACAGTGACCGAGGGTCTACTTCGTACTTTTCTTCTATGTCTGATTGGGATTTGTTAATTTTGTTTTGTCATTCTAGCTTTGAATTAATCCCATGTCCAATACAATGGGACAATGTGTTGCTACCGAAGAAGAAGAGGTGCCGAAGCAATGATTACCAGAGCTTCCCTTCGATACTATCACTCGATTTTGTTGTGGCTGCCTGTGGTGTCTTTGAAGAGCAATTTGGGTTTGAACCTTTTTGCTATGCCAATTGCTACATCGATGCAAAAAAAAAAAAAATTGTCTTCTGAACATGAACGTGTCATACAAATAGATGCTGTTTTCAGTTCACTCACTCGTGAGTATAATGATGTGACATGTGTTTGTGATCTCGACCGGGAGGCAGGGCGCTTATAACAGTTGGGAAGGATGTCAATTGGAGATGCTTGAAACATCCAAACCAGAATTTGTTAAAACAGGGCAAACTGGTGGTGGATCAAGCAGAATTTTGTTCATGCAGATATAGCGAAGGAGGGGTTTGTATTTTCTGGGAGGGATTCTATCAGATTTGAAACAAGTTTCGTTTTACCTTTGGGGTAACCGTCTAGCGGTTGCTGATATAGCAGAGGGAGCCCTTAACGTTTTTTGCTGTTAGAAACTTTATGTTCATCTTAAGAATTTTGGACCTTTTTGTTTACACCAGTGTTTTCACTGCATCTTTTTATGTGGAAAACAAAAGAATATGTTCACGATTTTTATGCAGAAATAACGACATTTAAATATCACTAGATTTCCTCCAAATAGCATCCGAACAATTTGATCTCACAAACAGTCAAACAAGGCTCTTAAAAAGCCTTATACATCAAATACATTAATCCCTTTAAGGGTTTAACCAAGCTTTGCAAGAACATCATTGAGGGAAGATACGGTCGCGGCGTAGTACTTCTCTGCTTCCGGGGTGCTCTTGATCTTTGCTGCATGGTCCAACTGTCCCCAGACACAAAACAAAAGTACATGAATCAATACAAGCCAAACTCTATGTCAAGTAAAAGATGTGTATGTGACATGTATGTGACATGGTGAACTTACGCCATCAATGTCTTTGAAGAGCTTTCCAGTGAGTTCCTTGAGGGGCTCCTTCTCGGGTTTAGGTTTGGCAGAAATGACGGTCTTGAGGTCATAACGGAGATACGAGGATCTGAGACGAAGATCGTTCTGGACGTAGGGCCATGCCTTTTTGTCAATGAACTCCTTGACAGCTACAATTTCCTTGGCTGACTCCTTCGCCCGCGCGGCAGCCTGAGCCGGAGTGAGTGGTTGGAGGAAGAACCTCTCCTTCAACGGCAGGTCAAGGTCTCTTGCCTCATCCGAGTTTAGGGTTCCAGCTGCCACAGCAAAAACAAATTCACCTTCATAAGTTCATCAACTCACCCAATAAACAATTCATGCATTTCATATTCTCAACGATTCAGATCAAACTAAACATATTGTGTTGCAAATCCAATTCCAATGTTTAATTCTGCATTCAAATTAAGTGCTTTTGAAATAAGCACTTGAAATTTTGTGTTTCTCATAAAAACAACGCTTATGAGCAAAAGTGCTTCTACAGAAACAGTCTCAAACGAGTCCTAAAACATTGTACATTTTTCATGTAACAAGTTTCTATATTATATTTTAGTATTCTAATGCAATTGCCATGCTAAGACTGAAAATAGTGACAAGGTCAAGAGTGAGGGTCTTACGCAATCCTCCCGAGGGAGGTGGAGGAGGACCGATTTTGATGGGCTTAGCCTCGGCAAGCACAGCTTGAACAAATGACCCGGAGGCCAAACCAACTGCGACGAGACCAAGCAAGGCCCTACGACTAGTTTCGGGCTCTGAAGGCACTTGCTGGGCTCTAATGGTGAGCCCGGACCTCGCCACGGCTAGCCTGCCGGTGCTGCTGACCGCGTTCAAGCGTGATGAGCTGCTTAGGTGGAGGCTGCCCTCCAAAACTGCCTGGGAGGAACCGTGCAGGCCAGCCATTGAAGCCATAGCTTGTGCCATTTTCTTAACCCCCTTGACTTTTTATTTGTTTTTTTAACAATGATCAGTTTTCAGTGGCAGAAATGTGGAAATTATATGTTTTGTTCTATGCTTATGTGATGTAGAGTGGTCTTGGGCAAGGACCTTATCTGCCATTTTCTGGTTGGATAAATTGGATATGGTTATTAGCCAATTGGGATTTGACAAGTGTTCCTTGTTGCATTTTCTATTTGACAAGCTGGATAATGTTCCAACTAGGACTCTGTCATTCTGACACGTGGACTCCATGAGATTATCACAATGATGTTAATAGTCTCTCTAGCTACATAATACCATTCATTTCAAGTTGAAAGATTAAAATGAAACATTGTCCATATTTTTTTGAAAACTTGACGGTACAGGGGAAATTTTGTTAGCGTCTAGAAGTTAAAATTCATAGAGGCATTAAACTTGATTTCGTTTTAATCATAATAACAAGAGCGCCTCGCATAGTGTCATATTGAATTTTGATGAATGAAAATTCTAAGAAAAATTCACATACACTGTGATGTTATTGTGACGTTTTCCAACTCACTTGTACTCATGCGTTAGAGACTTAGAGTTTTTAAATGTCAATGCGAATGGATTTTAGATACTGTCACAACGACATACTCATTGTATGAAAGTTCTTAAAAACTCTGAACAAAAATAAATTAATTAAGAGGAATCATCATGTCCATCTATTTTAAGTTCAAATTTTTGTCAAAATCTCATATAGTGTATAATCGTATACCAAATAAGTTATAGATGAATTTACCATTTATGTGTTAAATCCAAATTTAAATGTCTTCCAAAATTAATGAAATTTGAAATTCCATTCAATGAATTACTAGCGATGCAAATCTAGGTTTTATGTCTGAATACTAAATCCAATTCGAACAAAAAAAGGAAAAAATATTAAATAATTAATGAATATGCTTCATTTCATTTTAGTTTTCAAATAGCGATATTCGAATGCCACTTATTTAAATTCCTCTCTCGATTGAAGCTTTCAAAATTCTACTCTCTCTACTGTATGCAACAGCATCCACAAGGATCCAAAATTACGATACATGACAGATGAAAATGCGATATAACCAAGGTTCTAAAAAACGCTAGGCGTTAGTCGGGCGATGGGCTAGTGCCTAGCGCCTAGGCGGCTAGGCGGAGTCTAGGCGGGCGCCTAGGCGGCCTAGGCGGATTTAGGTAAATTTCTTGTATATTTTGTAAATAAGTGCATATTGACACTTACAAAAAATTATACTTGTATGAAATCTATGGATAAAATGCAAAAAAAGTATCCAACAAATCCAAAATTTAAAAAGACATTATGCATATATGCCATATAACTTAAGACATTTTGAATGATTATATCTAATTTTTTTAAAATAAAAGTGAAAATCCCACTGTAGACATCGAAATTGCGGTGAAATAAATGTTCACCAACGCATTAAAATTTTGACGTGTCAGGGCATACATGGCATATCCCACGTGTCATACAAATTGTACACATGGTGTGTGACTCGACAAAATAAGAAGAAATACCCTTGGAGGATTACACAAGTATTTTCTTCTCATTTTGGGCAATGACAAAGCATGCACATATCAAGTTTAAAATGATATTAAGTGGAAAATTAGGCCATAAAATTACCACTTCAAGTTTAAAATTGTATTAAGTGGGAAATTAGGCAATGGTGCTTGGAAAAGAAAAAAATATTTTGTGGTGGTGATTCATTCTCAAAGCCTATAAATAGGCTTCTACATCAAGGTATCATTAACCAATTCACAAATACATTTCTCTACTCCCAAAATGGAAGAGAATACTCCCCACACATCCAAAATCTTTGAAGCTTTGAAACTCTAAAGCTCTCAAGCAAATCCCGAAGGATCAAGAAAGCCCTCTTCGTTCGTTGTCAAATTCTCCTTCAAGATCAAGCCCCAACGGCTCTTGAAGAACTTCCACCAATTCAAGATCAAGCCTCGACGGGCCTTGAAGAAAGTATTCATCGTTCATCCTAAGATCAAGCCCCAATGGCCCTTTGGATCAACAACATCAACAAATCCGCACAATCATTCTTCAAGATCAAGCCCAAAAGCCCTTGAAGATCTATTCATCTGTCAACCTTCAAGATCAAGCCCCAAAGGCCCTTGAAAAACTTCCACCAATTCAAGATCAAGCCCCGACGGCCCTTGAAGAAAGTATTCATCGTTCATCAACTATTCATCCTAAGATTAAGCCCCAACGGCCCTTTGGATCAACAACATCAACAAATCCACACAACTGTTCATCCCAAGATCAAGCCCCGACGACCCTTGGATCAACAATCATCCATCTTCAAGATCAAACCCAAAAGCCCTTGAAGATCCGTTCATCACTGTTCTTCAAGATCAAGCCCAAATGCCCTTGAAGATCCGTTCATCACCGTTATTCAAGATCAAGCCTCAACAGCTCTTGAAGAAACGCTCATCCTCAAGATCAAGCTCCAACGACTCCTTGAAGATCCGCTCAAATCCACCTTCAAGATCAAGCCCACGGCCCTTGAAGAACGTTCATACTTAGATCAAGCCCAACGACCCTTTGGATAATTGCACATCTTCAAATACACACCTTACGAAGATCGAATCAGAGGATCAAGTTAAAAGAGATCGTAACCCTAAATCATCAAAACACAAATATTTGTTTGTGCACGTTGTTCTTGTCTCTTTCGTTTCAGGAAATTTTCGTGTTTACAAATTTGGCACGCCCAGTGGGACAATCTCTGCCTCTCATCTCTTTTCCATTCAAGAAATTCAAGCGCACTTCCAAAATTAATGGCATCAAGGAAGGCTCAAACTGTTCCCGCAACCGGCGCAAAGAACAAGAGCGTCCTCGTTGCAAGTGGTGTCACTTTGGGCATCACGACTCGAAGCAAGACAAGAGCTACTTTTTCCGCATCTTTCACCTCTGCATCAACTCTGCCAAGGGAACAAGAACACCCAAGGCACGAGCCTATGATCACCTTAGCCTCACTGAGGGCACCAAGGGGGAAAGCCCAAGGAAATACTCTGAATCCATGCTCTTCGATGCCGATTCACGCGGCAGTTCAGCCATGCATGACCATTCCCGTCAATGTTCAAGTCACATGGCACTTCCTACACAACCATCACCGGGGGCAAGCAACCAAGATGCATCTACCGGTAATAAGGAAGGGTGGACATCGACGACCTACAAAAAAACGAGGAAGCCAAGACCACAATCCACAAGGCCAAAAGAGGAGCCTAAACCCGCCCCTCGAACTTCAGTCTTCGACATGCTAAAACATTCAAAACCTAGAAATTCGGCACTTGATCGCATCAGTGGTCGAGACCGAACTTCCGTCTTCAAAAGGCTTAAGACGCCAACACCGCAAAGATCTGTCTTTGAAAGGTTATCAAAACCTAAGAAACAAAGCGGCACAGCTAGATCTCCCCTGCAACAGTCGGCTACGGACAGACTTGAAGAAACTAAGAAGCCTTCTAGAAACGGGAAGACAACGCCAAAGGAAGAAAAGCTCGACAGTCTAGCAGGAAAAGACGATGTCCAAAGTTCCATTCCTTCAAGGATGAAGCGCCAAGCAGCTTTGGAGGTCGACACAAAATGACCACTGAAGGTAAGGAGGCGCACCATCATCTACACCGGCCAATCTTCACGGCAACAAACCCAAGAGGACCGCACTGAAGATGAGGCCCAAGAAGACAAAGAAGACAAAATCCCGGAAGAAGACGTTACTTCCGGCTCTGTCAACTCAAAATCTTCACCTCAATCGCTGGGGGCATGCTCCAAAACCATGCCAATCAAGCCGAGTGAAGTTGAAGGATGGACTCATGTCACTCCGAAGAAACTGCACAAGAAGCATATGTCTTCTCCACAAGTGCACCAATCGGAAAGGGGGCAAAACAGCTTTTGCCAACCTTCAAAGCAATGTGAAAGTGTTGAAGATGAGGAAATTTCTACACAAAGATCGACCATGCGCGATCTTTTCTTCCTCATAAAATTATTCAGCTACTCGGTCAAGGCTCCTTGCTATAAAGATTGCGATGAACGCCTCCCCAGGCAGCAACCATCTTTTCCACAAGTTCACCAATGGGAAAGGGGGCAAAACAGCTTTTGTCAACCTCCAGAACAATGTGAAAGTGTTGGAGATAATGAAACTTTGACACGAAGATCATCCATCCCCATCACGATGCGTGACATCTTCCCAGAAGACTTCTTCAACTACTCAGTCCAGGCTCCTTGCTATGAAGATTGCGAGGAACAACTCTCTCGGATCGCTTGACGAACCACAAATGCTCCTTATTCGCACGAGCCTAAACTGCACGAACCAAAGCTCATTGTCCACACGAGCCTAAACTGTTACAACCACCCCAAAAATATTGGAAAAACTATTATTTTTCAAACCCTGAGCCGCCACGTGTCGGCCATCCAACTCACCTCCTTTTCCTTGTTTCTCTGACCCCCACCCTGTGACTGCTATCTCTCTCTCTTCTCCCGTAAACCTCTCTCTCTCTCAAGCTCTCCCGTGGGTCTCTCTCTCTCTCGAACTCTCGAACTCTCGTCTCTCCCTCTCTCCCTGAACTCGCAAGGATCCCAGCACCCTCCAGGAGAGACTGTAGCGAACCAGGGATCCCCTGCCCGCGAGACCGACGGCACGGAGCAAAGCTCCGGCGAGATTTTCTTCCTTTTTCCGTCGGGTAGGTCTCGAATCTCTCTCTCGTACCTAGTTTGTGGTTTGGTTGTGATGTAGAAGCTTGAATCTTACCTTTCTACGTAGGTTTTTGCGTTGGAACGGCCGTGGGTGAGCACACCCACTTTTCCGGCGAACCCGTGCGTTCCGTGGGCTTTCCCGGTCACCTCCGACCGAGTTACTACGTTTGGAAGGTATAAACCTCTTCCCCTCTCTTTGTGCTTCTCATTCGTACTTAGATCGGAGTTTGGAACCATAGTTTTTAGGTGACCGGAGCTGTAGCAGCTCCGGCTTTCTCTCTCGGCGCGCCAAGGCCTCCGGCCTTCTCTTCCGTCTGACCCGCGGGCCTCCAGGCCGTTTTGGCTAAGCCCAAAGGGCTCAGGCCCTATTTTTTTTATTTAGGCCCTGGGCCGGTTGAATTTTAAAAAGGGCTTAGGCCCTGTGGGTTATATATATATATGGCCTTAAGGCTTTAGGCTTTTAGGGTTTGGGTGGGCTGCTTTAAGCAGCCCGTGAATGTGTGTGTGTGTGTTTGTGTAATATATGTTTGGGCTTAATGCCCAAACCTTTTATTTCCTAACCCTAAATTATTTTAACCCTAAACCTAGGTTCCTAAAAATCCTTTAATAAATCCTAAAATCATCCAAACCCAATTCCCTTATCCTATTAATCCTTTTATTTATTAATTATATTTTTGTGCTTAGGTAAATTTGCTATTAAGGAAATTCGTAATTCTGATTCGTGCGACTCTTCTGCTAAGGAATATTTGTGAGTGGACCCCTTCTAAAATTTCATGATTTAATAATTTAATTGCATAAATGATTAGCATGCCTACGGCTTTATAAATTGTTTTATGTGAAGCCTATTGATTAAATATATTGATTTTCGTCTTGAATTTTAATGAGAAATAATTGTTAGCCTATATTGAGCTATATTTTAATATATAGTATTTTCTATAAAAACCATGAACTGGTAGACTATCTGATAGGTGACGATAGGATGCTAGAACATGTTTTTGAACCCCTCTTTATAGTGTAGACGATGATCGGTAACCTACGCTATGAAGTGGTATTTATGAGAGGCGTAACATTTTGTGCGTACCTAGTAGACACTATGCCGCCTGGGGCGAGGATCTGGTGTTGGCATGTAGGCCGGGAGAAATAATCCCTAGCGAAAGGCTGAGGGACACGGAGACAGGCACTGGGCCGGGAGGGAGTTATCTCTGGCTACGGGCACAGAGACTTAGGTGCAGGCAATGGGCCGGGAGATATATTTATTCAGTGATCTTTCTAGCAGCACACCACGTTTACGAGACGATCTATTATGCGTTTATTGTTTTGATTTCTGCGATGATATTCCGCTATATATATGATTTGTTGAGATATTCGGCATGCTAGGATTTTTATTAAATCCATCACTTATTATGTTAGTAGTTTTCATTTATATAACTTTGGGGGTTAGTATCTTGATAACTGTTTTATTATTATTGTATATATATGAACTTGGTCCACTCACCTTTGTTTTGCGCCCCCATTCAGGTCCTAGTAACGAGGATAACGTCTGGGCGTACGAGGCATTTCCCTACCAGTAGCACTCTATCACCCACTTGTGTGATATCTTGTAATCTTCTTTCTTTTTGTAAATCTTGTTTTAGACGATGTCTGGTTCATTCTAGACGCTTTCTTGAATGTTGTTAATTACTCTCAAACTCTGATGTTATTCATGAATATTTTCTCCTAATTATTATTCTTAAAATCAATTAATGGCTTTCGTCACCTTGAGTGTCGGCCAGCACGTGTCTATCCTGATATTCGAAAGAATATCAGGGTCGGGGCGTGTCAGATTGGTATCAGAGCATGGTTAGGAATTCTTTCCACCAATTTGGTAAATTTCTGCCTTTCTAAATTTTGTTGTTGTTCTTATCAGAATCATGGCTAATCCTGGTGGGAATGTGCCTCGACGACCTCGTTCATCTATTATGGGGGGGCTTCAGCAGTTTACTAATGCCTTAATGAATGCTCTTCCGGGTCACAGACCGAATCGGTCGTACCTAGAGATTGCCAGAAGCCATGGAGTTGTTGATTTGACCACTGTGGGGAATGGTCAGGAGGCTGAACAGTGGCTGGAGAAAATGGAGGATACGTTAGAGGCGATGAAGTGTCCTCTAAATGAGTGGGCGAGTACTGCAGGATTCTTTATCCAGGGTGATGCTAGAAGCTGGTGGAAAACAGCAAAGGATTCTCGTCCACCCGGTTCTTGGATGACTTGGGCTGCTTTCAGAAAACGTTTTATTGCCTTTTTTCTGAGCCCCAGCTACAGACTGAGGAAGAGGCAGGAATACTTAGAGTTCCGACAGGGTGATCTCAGCATTTCAGAGTTCGACAGCACTTTCAGGCGTTTGTCTAGACACCATGATGGGACGTATGATAACCCTCAGGCACAGATGGAGCAGGCGATAATTGCACTGAATCAGGAGTACCGCACACTGGTGGCTGCTCAGAGACCTAGAACCTATGAGGATGTGATCGAAATAAGTCTGAGCATAGAACAGTCTAAGTGGGACACAGAGATGCAGGATCAGCCACAGACTTGGATCCAGCCTCAGAGACAGAATAGGCAGCGGAATCAGAATCAGAGGAATCGGAATTTCCGGTCGCGGAGTACCAGAGAGTCTGCGGGTCCTTCCAGTTCGGTAGGCCCCAGACATTCTTTTTCCTTTAAGCGACCAGGTCGGGGTTCCGGATCTTCCAGTGAAGGCTCAGGCAGCGAGTCAGCGAGGCGATCTTTCAGTCATTTCACTCCGACTTATCCAGTTTGTAATCAGTGTGGGTTACGTCATCGAGGGAGTTGTGGGATGACTACTGTAGTTTGTCACAGGTGCGGTGGTACCGGACATTTTGTTCGTGATTGTCCTTCAGCACCTCCTGGTAATTTTGCCCCTGGGCAGAACTACGGTGGATATCGACCCTTTCAGAATGTTGGCGCTCGTCAGAGCTATGATGGCAGTGGCAGTAGTAGTCAGAGCTATGGTAGCAATACTAATCAGAACTTCGGGGGAAATAGAGATCTGCAGCTTGGTGGTAGAGGTAGTCAGAGTTTCAGAGGAAGTGACAGCCGAAGTACTCAGTTTTCGACTCAGCATCAGGCAGGAACATCTTCCGGTGGCAGTAGTCAGGGGAGCAGAGCAGGACGTAATTCCAGAGGTCGTGGTGGTCGCAACAATAATGCAGGGCATCAGGTTCATGGGCGTATAAATGCCATGACTCAACAGGAGGCTGATCAGGATCCTCGAGTTATTACTGGTACGTTACCTGTTTGTAATACTTGGGCTAGAGTTTTAATTGATCCGGGTGCTACTCAGTCTTTTGTTTCTTCATCTTTTGCTCGGGTTATGCATTCTGAACCTCAGCCCCTAGGTTTTGATATGCTGATTCAAATGCCAACGGGTGAATTATTTTGTGCTCAATGGCAATATCGGAATTGCCCAGTGATTGTGGAAGGGGAGAACTTAGAGGTTGATTTAATTCCTTTCAAACTGGCGGAGTTTGATGTTATTCTGGGAATGGATTGGTTATCTAAGCACCGAGCGAATGTCGCATGCTGGGAGAAAACTGTGACATTCAATCGGCCGGGACTTCCAGCAGTGACAATAATGGGTGAGCGACGTGTCCTTCCCAATAGTATTATTTCTGCTATTCGAGCAACAAGGTTGCTGAATAAGGGTTGTGTGGGATTTTTAGCCCACGTGGTGGTGAAGGATGAACCTTCGTTGCGTCCTGAAGATGTGCCAGTTGTAAGGGATTTCGTTGATGTATTTCCTGATGATTTACCGGGATTGCCACCTGCGAGAGAAATTGAGTTCACTATCTATTTACTCCCAGGTACTAATCCTATTTACTTGGCACCTTATCGTATGGCACCAGCGGAGTTGAGAGAATTGAAGGTTCAACTCCAGGAATTGGTGGACAAGGGTTACATCCAGCCGAGTACTTCCCCGTGGGGAGCTCCTGTTCTTTTTGTGAGAAAGAAGGATGGATCGATGAGACTATGTATCGATTATAGGCAACTAAATCAGGCGACGGTGAAGAATCGTTACCCTCTGCCTCGGATCGATGATTTATTTGATCAGTTGAAAGGTGCTCAGGTGTTTTCCAAAATTGATCTTCGATCGGGTTACCATCAGTTGAGGATTCGTGAGGATGATGTCCCGAAAACTGCTTTCCGTACGAGGTATGGACATTATGAATTTCGTGTCATGCCTTTCGGATTGACAAATGCACCTGCAGCATTTATGGATTTAATGAACAGAGTATTCAGACCGTATTTGGATCAGTTTGTGATTGTGTTCATTGATGATATTTTAATTTACTCCAAAAGTGCGAGGGAGCACAGAAAGCATTTGAGGCTAGTGCTGGAACGTTTGAGGGATGATCAGCTTTATGCCAAATTCAGTAAGTGCCAGTTTTGGTTGACTCAGGTTGGTTTTCTTGGCCACATAGTTTCTGCTGAAGGAATTAGTGTGGATCCCCAAAAAGTGTCAGCAGTATCTAACTGGGAACAACCAAAGAGTGTCACTGAAATAAGAAGTTTTATGGGTCTGGCAGGGTACTATCGAAGATTTATTCAGAATTTTTCTGCAATTGCTCTACCTCTTACTAAATTGACTCGTAAGGGTGTGAAGTTTGTGTGGGATGAAAATTGTGAGCAAAATTTTCAGGAGCTTAAGCGACGCCTCACTCAAGCCCCTGTCCTCGCTCTTCCTGATGACAGTGGTGAATTTGAGGTGTACACTGATGCTTCTCTATCAGGTTTTGGGTGTGTACTGATGCAGCATGGTAAGGTTATTGCCTACGCTTCCAGACAACTCAAAACTCATGAAAGAAATTATCCCACTCATGATTTGGAGTTAGGGGCAGTGATTTTCGCTTTGAAGATTTGGAGGCACTACTTATATGGAGAGAAATGCCGTATTTTTACGGATCATAAGAGTCTTAAGTATGTGTTCACCAAGAAGGAGCTGAATTTGAGACAGAGAAGGTGGATGGAGCTTATAAGTGATTATGACTGTTCGATCGAGTACCACCCTGGGCATGCTAATGCTGTAGCTGATGCTCTTAGTCGGAAACATCATGAGCAGCTTGCATCACTTCAGACTATGCACGTTCCATTACTATTTTCTCTTCGAGAAATGGGTGTTAATTTGGAACCGGGTAAGCATGGAGCTTGGCTAGCACATTTCCAGGTTAGACCTATTTTTATTGATATGGTCATAGAAGCTCAGGAACTTGATCCCGAATGCGATGCAATAAAGGCACAAGTGTTGAAAGGGGATAATGATCTGTTCATCATCCGTGAGGACGGAGCATTATTGAAAGGGAATCGTTTGTTCGTGCCTAAAGATAATGAAGCGGTAAAAAGGGAAATTCTTGATGAGGCTCATACTTCAGCTTATGCTATGCATCCAGGGAGTACTAAATTGTATCGTACCATTTATCCTTTCTACTACTGGGAAGGGATGAAACGGGACGTAGCTGAGTATGTGAGCAGATGTTTAATTTGTCAGCAGGTTAAAGCAGACCGGCAGCGACCTGGGGGATTGATGCAGAACCTTCCGATACCAGTTTGGAAGTGGGAGGACATCACTATGGACTTTGTTTACGGGCTGCCTAGAACACCGTCAAGGTGTGATGGTATTTGGGTAATTGTTGATCGGCTTACCAAGACCGCTCATTTCTTACCAGTTCGACAGACCTACTCACTGGAGAAATTGGCAAAATTATTTGTGGATAATATTGTTCGTCTGCATGGGGTACCCGTCTCCATTGTGTCGGACAGAGATCCCAGATTTACTTCGAGGTTCTGGAAAGCCTTTAATGCCGCTATGGGTACTCGGTTATTGTTCAGCACTGCTTATCACCCGCAAACTGATGGTCAGTCCGAGCGGACGATCCAGACTTTAGAGGACATGTTGAGAGTGTCCGTTTTGCAGTGGAAAGGTAGCTGGGATAACTATTTGCCACTGGTGGAGTTTGCTTATAATAATAGTTATCACTCGAGTATTGGTATGGCGCCTTTTGAAGCACTTTACGGGAAGGCGTGTAGGACGCCATTATGTTGGACAGAGGCAGGAGAAAGGCCATTGGTGGGACCAGAGATTGTGGATACCACCAACGCTAATATCCGTTTGATTAAGGCGAACTTGAAAGCAGCTCAGGATCGACAAAAAAGTATTGCGGACAAACACTCCAAGGATCGTGAGTATTCAGTGGGCGACTATGTGTTCTTGAAGTTATCTCCTTGGAAGAGTGTTGTTCGTTTCGGTAAGCGAGGAAAGCTGAGTCCTCGATATGTTGGTCCTTATCAGATTACCGAGAGGATTGGTGCAGTTGCTTATAGACTGGAGCTACCACCGGAGTTGTTACAGATCCATAATGTTTTCCATGTTTCTATGCTTCGGAAATATGTACCGGATCCTTCTCATATCATCCAAGCAGAGCCATTGGAAGTGAATCCGGATGTTAGCTATGTAGAGGAACCAGTTGCTATCATTGACAGGCAGGATAAGGTGTTGCGGAACAAGGTTATTCAGTTGGTTAAGGTACTGTGGAGGAACCATACAATCGCAGAAGCTACTTGGGAGACAGAGGAATCAATGCAGAACCAGTATCCCTTTCTTTTCGTGTAATTTGTAATTTCGAGGACGAAATTATTGTAAGGGGGGTAGATTGTTACAACCACCCCAAAAATATTGGAAAAACTATTATTTTTCAAACCCTGAGCCGCCACGTGTCGGCCATCCAACTCACCTCCTTTTCCTTGTTTCTCTGACCCCCACCCTGTGACTGCTATCTCTCTCTCTTCTCCCGTAAACCTCTCTCTCTCTCAAGCTCTCCCGTGGGTCTCTCTCTCTCTCGAACTCTCGAACTCTCGTCTCTCCCTCTCTCCCTGAACTCGCAAGGATCCCAGCACCCTCCAGGAGAGACTGTAGCGAACCAGGGATCCCCTGCCCGCGAGACCGACGGCACGGAGCAAAGCTCCGGTGAGATTTTCTTCCTTTTTCCGTCGGGTAGGTCTCGAATCTCTCTCTCGTACCTAGTTTGTGGTTTGGTTGTGATGTAGAAGCTTGAATCTTACCTTTCTACGTAGGTTTTTGCGTTGGAACGGCCGTGGGTGAGCACACCCACTTTTCCGGCGAACCCGTGCGTTCCGTGGGCTTTCCCGGTCACCTCCGACCGAGTTACTACGTTTGGAAGGTATAAACCTCTTCCCCTCTCTTTGTGCTTCTCATTCGTACTTAGATCGGAGTTTGGAACCATAGTTTTTAGGTGACCGGAGCTGTAGCAGCTCCGGCTTTCTCTCTCGGCGCGCCAAGGCCTCCGGCCTTCTCTTCCGTCTGACCCGCGGGCCTCCAGGCCGTTTTGGCTAAGCCCAAAGGGCTCAGGCCCTATTTTTTTTATTTAGGCCCTGGGCCGGTTGAATTTTAAAAAGGGCTTAGGCCCTGTGGGTTATATATATATATGGCCTTAAGGCTTTAGGCTTTTAGGGTTTGGGTGGGCTGCTTTAAGCAGCCCGTGAATGTGTGTGTGTGTGTTTGTGTAATATATGTTTGGGCTTAATGCCCAAACCTTTTATTTCCTAACCCTAAATTATTTTAACCCTAAACCTAGGTTCCTAAAAATCCTTTAATAAATCCTAAAATCATCCAAACCCAATTCCCTTATCCTATTAATCCTTTTATTTATTAATTATATTTTTGTGCTTAGGTAAATTTGCTATTAAGGAAATTCGTAATTCTGATTCGTGCGACTCTTCTGCTAAGGAATATTTGTGAGTGGACCCCTTCTAAAATTTCATGATTTAATAATTTAATTGCATAAATGATTAGCATGCCTACGGCTTTATAAATTGTTTTATGTGAAGCCTATTGATTAAATATATTGATTTTCGTCTTGAATTTTAATGAGAAATAATTGTTAGCCTATATTGAGCTATATTTTAATATATAGTATTTTCTATAAAAACCATGAACTGGTAGACTATCTGATAGGTGACGATAGGATGCTAGAACATGTTTTTGAACCCCTCTTTATAGTGTAGACGATGATCGGTAACCTACGCTATGAAGTGGTATTTATGAGAGGCGTAACATTTTGTGCGTACCTAGTAGACACTATGCCGCCTGGGGCGAGGATCTGGTGTTGGCATGTAGGCCGGGAGAAATAATCCCTAGCGAAAGGCTGAGGGACACGGAGACAGGCACTGGGCCGGGAGGGAGTTATCTCTGGCTACGGGCACAGAGACTTAGGTGCAGGCAATGGGCCGGGAGATATATTTATTCAGTGATCTTTCTAGCAGCACACCACGTTTACGAGACGATCTATTATGCGTTTATTGTTTTGATTTCTGCGATGATATTCCGCTATATATATGATTTGTTGAGATATTCGGCATGCTAGGATTTTTATTAAATCCATCACTTATTATGTTAGTAGTTTTCATTTATATAACTTTGGGGGTTAGTATCTTGATAACTGTTTTATTATTATTGTATATATATGAACTTGGTCCACTCACCTTTGTTTTGCGCCCCCATTCAGGTCCTAGTAACGAGGATAACGTCTGGGCGTACGAGGCATTTCCCTACCAGTAGCACTCTATCACCCACTTGTGTGATATCTTGTAATCTTCTTTCTTTTTGTAAATCTTGTTTTAGACTATGTCTGGTTCATTCTAGACGCTTTCTTGAATGTTGTTAATTACTCTCAAACTCTGATGTTATTCATGAATATTTTCTCCTAATTATTATTCTTAAAATCAATTAATGGCTTTCGTCACCTTGAGTGTCGGCCAGCACGTGTCTATCCTGATATTCGAAAGAATATCAGGGTCGGGGCGTGTCATAAACTGTAGGACACGAGGCTCCTCACCTACACGAGCCTAAACTGCATGGCACAACGCTCCTGATCCGCATGAGCATAAAAGGCGATACCAACGCTCCTGGTCCGCACGAGCATAAAAGGCGACACCAAAGCTCATTGCCTGCATGAGCTGAAACTGCATCAGGCACCATCTCCAAAATATATATATATATATATATATAAATTCTTTATGCTTTTGGCACTAAATATATATATATATATATACACACACACACAAAGAATGAAATAAGGCTCATTTATTGATTTCTTTGAAAATTTACAAAAATGTACATTTTACATCAGTCAAAAAAAAAAAAAAAAAAGAACAAACAGGAGGGAGCCTTCACGAAGGTTGCTCATGTGAAGCCTCACCACTCGGTGAAGCTCCAGGAAGAAGAGGCGCCGGAGGTTGATTGTTTAGCACCTCATCACTCGGCGGAACCCCAGGAGGAGGAGGCACCGAAGGTTGATCATTTGGAGCTTCATTACGCGGTACAGCCCCAGAAGACAAAGGCAAATCATGTTGGAACAAACCCACAAACCTCTGATGATCAAGTAAAATCTGACCATCAGATTCATGCATCTGGTCAATCTTCCTCTTCATGTTTGAGGCATAGTTATGTGCGAGCCTGTGCAACTGTTTATTCTCATGCTTGAGCCCTATAATCTCCTGTTTGAGACTCATCACTTCAGCCGCCAATGATTCAACTTGACGGGTTCGAGCAAATAGACGTTGGGCCATATTAGACACAGAACCTGCACACTGCACACTGCACACTGAAGGCCAGATAATCCTTAACAGCCAACTCATCAGACCGTTTGGAAAGTAGTCTGTTATCTTTGGGAGTGACAAGGTTCCGGGCCACCACCGCAGCAGTTATATCATTCTTCATCACCGAATCCCCAACGGTAAGAGGACCAGTAGGGGATATGAAAGATGTGCGCCATATGTTGTATGGAGAAGGCGGGACTGCCTCTTCTCCAAGGTTCAAATCAAAACGACGGTCGGAGGGTCCAGACATTTTCAAAGGTGTTGAAGAAAGAAGAGGTCGGACAAATCAAGATCTTAGAAGTGCAAGAAAAGAGTTTCTACAAGCGAAAATTCAAGTGTGCTTTGAAACGAACTGCGCGCCTCTATAAAAATCAGCACTCAATGGGATTTCAGAGATCGAAGAGGCGAGCTCAGAATTCGAAGAGGCCAATTCAAAAATCGAAGAGGCAAGCTCAGAAATCGGAGAGGCATCTTGCTTTTCCAAACGCGTTAGCACCTGTCACACGCAAACTCAGCTTTGCGGAAATCACGGGCAATTTGTCGAAGCGTCGATCCCAGATATCGAAGAGGCGCAAGTCTTTTTCAGCCTCGTCAATACCTGTCACATGCACACTCAGCTTGGCGGAAATTACGGACAATTTGTCGAAGATTTCTGATAAAGAAAAAAACACGTGAAGCCATACTGATCAATCACGCATTGGTTGCCGACACGAGTGAAAGAATAGTACCTCTACAGGTATTAAAGAACTTCCTATAACTGTCCACCTTCACCCTCCATAGCAAGGCAGACATACAAAACCTTTCTTCATCTCGGAGAATGCCTTCCCTACGAAGCCTCTCGAGTCACTCAGTGTTCCTTATTCCTTGGGGTACCTCTGCAAACAAATGACACCAAAGCAAAAGTATCTCATATCACCAGGGTAGAAAGCAAGAGTATCTCATATCATGCGTTCTCCCTGTCCTTTCCTTTGTCCTTGTTCTTACCTGCAAAGACAAGGATAAATAAAGTAATATGCTGGAACCTCCACTCAAACTCGGGTAAGGAACCGACTGCTTGGAACCCTTCCCTGATTGCCTACCTAGCACTGCTCTCTAGTACTCGTCTTCCACTGTTGCTGTACTTCCAAAGAAGCTGCCACATCTGCCTGGAGAACAGATAAGGCAAGTGAAAATGATACCTTACAGCATGTGAAGACAACGTGTAGAAGGAACAAGCAGAGAAGAATGCGGCCTGCACAGTCAACTCAGCAGAAGGAGTCTGAGTTAAGGAACTCAAGAAGCTGCCACATCTGCCTGGAGAACAGATAAGGCAAATGAAAATGATACCTTGAAGCATGTGGAGACAACGTGCTAATGCATCTTCAAGATCAAGTCTCATTTTCCTTGTTAAGAAGTTCCCCAACCCAGTTCAAGAATAAACCTGTGGAAAGATACTTCTTAAAAAGCAAAAGTATCTCATATCATCAGAGTCAAAGGCAAAGATATCTCATGGCATGTTTTTCCTTTACCCTTGCTCTTGCCTACGAGACAAGGAGAAAGAAAGCAATCGGTCGGCACTTGGACAGATTGAACAAAGAAACAGACCATCACCTCTACCTCGTGCCTACCTGCCGTGCAGAAGAAACAAGCATAGAAGAATGCTGCTTGCACACTCAATTAACCCAGCAGAAGGAGTCTGAGTTGAAACCAAGAACTCGAGAAGCTTCAACAACATCGCCAAAGAGCAAAGCCTCACCGTACAATTCTAATCTGATTCAAGATTAAGCCCCGACGGCCCTTGAAGAAATTTCAAACAAAGTTCAAGATCAAGCTCCGACGACCCTTGAAGAAATTTCAAACAAAGTTCAAGATCAAGCCCCGACGACCCTTGAAGAATTTCAAACAAAGTTCAAGATCAAGCCCCGACGACCCTTGAAGAATTTCAAACAAAGTTCAAGATCAAGCCTCAACGGCCCTTGAAGAAAGCTTCCAGCCAAATTCAAAATCAAGCCTCGACGACCCTGAAAGAAATCACAAGTCCGATTTAAGATCAAGTGTCCACCACCCTTAAATCAAATCCAGTTCAAGAATAAGTTGTGGAAAGTCAACAAGCGCAAAAACAAATACGTGCCAATTCATCCACTACCAAAGCCAAAGATCATCTACCACATGAAGCTCCTTGTGGTCCAATTTCAACCTTCAAGATCAAGCCTCGACGGCTCTTGAAGAAATCTCAAGCCCAATTCAAGATCAAGCCTCAACGGCCCTTGAAGAAATTTCCAGTCCATTTCAAGATCAAGCCTTGATGGCCCTTGAATCGATGTCTACATTGAGGTACTTCAAAACGCATCTTCTACACGTGACAAGCAAATGTATACGACGCACCTTGAAGTGGGGGCATTTGTAGACATCGAAATTGCGGTGAAATAAATGTTCACCAACGCATTAAAATTTTGACGTGTCAGGGCATACATGGCATATCCCACGTGTCATACAAATTGTACACATGGTGTGTGACTCGACAAAATAAGAAGAAATACCCTTGGAGGATTACACAAGTATTTTCTTCTCATTTTGGGCAATGACAAAGCATGCACATATCAAGTTTAAAATGATATTAAGTGGAAAATTAGGCCATAAAATTACCACTTCAAGTTTAAAATTGTATTAAGTGGGAAATTAGGCAATGGTGCTTGGAAAAGAAAAAAATATTTTGTGGTGGTGATTCATTCTCAAAGCCTATAAATAGGCTTCTACATCAAGGTATCATTAACCAATTCACAAATACATTTCTCTACTCCCAAAATGGAAGAGAATACTCCCCACACATCCAAAATCTTTGAAGCTTTGAAACTCTAAAGCTCTCAAGCAAATCCCGAAGGATCAAGAAAGCCCTCTTCGTTCGTTGTCAAATTCTCCTTCAAGATCAAGCCCCAACGGCTCTTGAAGAACTTCCACCAATTCAAGATCAAGCCTCGACGGGCCTTGAAGAAAGTATTCATCGTTCATCCTAAGATCAAGCCCCAATGACCCTTTGGATCAACAACATCAACAAATCCGCACAATCATTCTTCAAGATCAAGCCCAAAAGCCCTTGAAGATCTATTCATCTGTCAACCTTCAAGATCAAGCCCCAAAGGCCATTGAAGAACTTCCACCAATTCAAGATCAAGCCCCGACGGCCCTTGAAGAAAGTATTCATCGTTCATCAACTATTCATCCTAAGATTAAGCCCCAACGGTCCTTTGGATCAACAACATCAACAAATCCACACAACTGTTCATCCCAAGATCAAGCCCCGACGACCCTTGGATCAACAATCATCCATCTTCAAGATCAAGCCCAAAAGCCCTTGAAGATCCGTTCATCACTGTTCTTCAAGATCAAGCCCAAATGCCCTTGAAGATCCGTTCATCACTGTTATTCAAGATCAAGCCTCAACAGCTCTTGAAGAAACGCTCATCCTCAAGATCAAGCTCCAACGACTCCTTGAAGATCCGCTCAAATCCACCTTCAAGATCAAGCCCACGGCCCTTGAAGAACGTTCATACTTAGATCAAGCCCAACGACCCTTTGGATCAATCGCACATCTTCAAATACACACCTTACGAAGATCGAATCAGAGGATCAAATTTGAGAGAGATTGTAACCCTAAATCATCAAAACACAAATATTTGTTTGTGCACGTTGTTCTTGTCTCTTTCGTTTCAGGAAAATTTCGTGTTCACACCCACGTAGTGGGTTGGGTGGTTCATACTAAAGAGAAAATTCTAATGTGAATATAGGAGGTTCATAGTAATTTAAAAAAGGAAAAATATTTTTTTAGAGATCATATTAATTATGTTTAATTTAAAGGGAAATAAAGATGTCAAATATACCCGATGGTACACGTTCTGAAGAGAGCCACACCAATTAATCTAAAAGAAAATCAAATCCCTAGAAGTAATGCCATGACTTAAATGGTGGTGTGAGAAAAAGCAGTCAGAGATAGCAAACTTTAAGGGTGATGGCGATGGATCTTTAGGCTTCAGTATCTCATTGGCTTATGCACCCATGCAAAGTCACATCCAATGTCTTAAGAATCCTCTAAATTCTTGCTCAGATCCTATTGGACAAAGAACGCAGATCGGACGGCTCTAAGGTTGGTCTACTTGTGTAAGGACTGACACCCCATCATTTTTTACGAGAAAAATCAACATGCACTGACAGCCTATGGCTTTTTTTACAAAAAAGCAAGCAACTTGATGCATGCTGTCAAAACGTGATTGGAGGTAAACTAAGAAAAAAATTAAATAATAAAAGTATGTAGTGTGCGGTGTGAAAGGAAGAGAGAGAAAGTCATTTCTCATCGTCTTCAACCCTTCGTCTTCGCCAAGCCGTGAACCAGAAACCCAGAAATGCAAGAATGCAGCTGATCTGCATTCTTGAAAACAGAACAAACTGAAATTCCTGGACTGCCTAGGCCACTCAGTCGCCCGCCTAGGCCGCCCAAGAGCCGCCCAGGCCGTCTCGGCGGCCGCTTAATTCCTGTCCCGATTTTGCTCCCGATTTTGAGTTAATCCCCGCGGCCGGCCACCGCCCAGCGCCTAGGAGCCGCCTAGGCCGATTTTTAGAACACTGGATATAACTGTGACTTGTCATCGGTTATCCCCTTTAAAAAAAGAAAAAGATAAAAAGCGGTATTTCGTACTTTTTAGTTTGTTATTTCTCTTTTGTTTAGTCTTTTGGTGTTGCTTATCTGCTTTACAAATTTCATAAATTTCAATTATTTGGTGGCATTTTTGACTTTATACCATTAACCACAAACAAAATGTAGTTAGGCTGGTTTAGGAACGGTATTAGGAGATGAATAGTTTTTTAGTGTGCTGAGAACATGGCCGGGAGGATCAAGTGTCATAATACAATTGATTGGGCTTTTAAAACTGTAATTGATTAAGGCCATCACCAACCGAAGGCTGGCCAGATGACTCGTTTTAGCCCTCTAGCCCTCAAAGATATTAATATTTTAATGTACAGTACATGGCCATATTTGTCTCCATCACCAACCGAGGGCCAAAGGGCCATAGGGCTCGTTTTAGCCCTGTCACAAAAAACCATCTCCAACCGAGGGTCAAAGGGTTATAGTATGTAATGTGAAGAATTGAAATAAAATAAGGTAAGACAGTATGAAATGGTGAAAAAATATGTAAGAAATGGTGTAGGAGAAAAAATTAGAAAAAAAAATGTGGGCTTTTAAGAAAAAAACAAAAAAAATGGGTTGACACAAAAAATTGAAGGCCCTAAAGTGGGCTGAAATTAAAAAAAAACACAAAAAGAGAACCGGGTTAGGCAAGTGAAAAGAAAAAAAAAAAAACAAAGTGGGCTTGCCTGGTTGGCTGAAGATGGCCAGCCCTTCGACCCTCTGGCCCTCTAGCCCGTTCAAATTCTGTGGGGCCCACAAGCCCTCTGTTGGAGACGATTTTTGGGTTATTTTTGGTCCTCTAGACCTTTCGGTTGGAAATGGCTGACTAACTTGCCCCTTTGAAACCCACATAATAAACCGGCCCGGCCCATATAATCACCAACGTCTTTTTGGAAGAGCGTGTTAATGTTTGTACCGCCAGATCCAATTTCAAATTTTCACTCTCTCTCTCTCTCTCTCTCCTCTTCTTCTCTCAGACACTCTTTTCCAACTCTCGAGCCCTATCTTCCGCCAAATCCCCAATTCGATTTCACCAATCGAAACCCCAACTCTGCAAATTCAACGTCACACCCTTATATCCGACCGTCGGCTCCACCAGATCGGCAGCTAAGAAGCGGGACCTGATTAATGGCGTCTCGCAACCAAAACAGGGCTCCTCGGAGCCCCTTTTCTGTAAGCGAGAATAAAAGAATTAAAATTTTCAGTTTTGATTTTGTTTGCTTAATTCGGTGGCGATGATTTTGTTGTTTTGGGTTCAGAATGGAAGAAAAATGTATGAAATGACTTTTGGGGTTGGTTGAAAATTAATGGTTATGTAGGATTGTGTAAATAAAGGTTTCAGATGGGGGATTGTAATGGTGGGTTTTTTGTTTTTTGTAGAAAAAGAGTAGTCTTGATGAAGTTCCCTTAGACAAGCGGCGGAGAATCGAAACAAGAAAACCGGAGGTACCGAGTAGTATGGGCCGCCAACGACCGCCACTTGCTGTTGTTAAGCAAGATGCAGCAGGCACAAGCGATATAGGCAGTGTGGAGGGATCAGAGTGTGCCAATGTTGAGTTTACGAATGAAGAAGTCGAGGCGTTGTTGGTTGAGAAGTTAAAAGTGAAGAAATTTGATCATAAGGTTTATTTCTCACCCCAATTGTTTTAATAAATAGGGCTTTTTGTGTGCTTGTTTTGAAATCTGAATTGTTGTTTCTTTTTTTTTTTTGTAACGTTTTTTATCCGGTCATATGGCAGGGGAAAGCTGAGCAGTTAGCTGATTATAGTAAGAGGCTGAAGCTATGCATCAAATGGTTGCAGGAAGTTGAGGAAGGCCATATTCTCGAGGAGGAAAAACTACGGAATGCATTGGCTTCTGCAGAAAAAAAATGCGCGGATACTGGTAATTTCTTTATTCTTTGTTCATGCCATTGTCTGTTGGAGTTGCATAACTTCGTAACTAACCGATGAATTGCTTATATGTGGTGGTATATTAAGTATTACAGAGTTTTCAGATGGAAATCTCAAGTCATTTGTCAAGTAGTATCGTGCTTTTGTTTCAAGTGAACCTATGTGGTTATGATATTTAAGAGATTTTGTTCAAAGGAACAGATTTGTAATATGTGTTCAATTTGTTTATTTTTAAGAGGTGGAGATGAGAAACAAGGTCGACGAGCTCAATGCCGTAAATTCAAAGCTGAGGGAAAATATAGCTACTTTAGAAGAGAAACTTGCGAAAGAAGAATCAGAGAAGTTGGTAAGGTTTCCAGTTATGCAGTTGCACACTAATTTTTGTGATATGATCATTCCCGCTTTTGGTTTTTTTTGTTCTTGGGTCTTTTCTTCGCATTTTTATTTTCATCCTTTTGTTTGACATTCAGGATGCGATTGCTAGTCACAGAAGTGAAAAGGAAGCAAGGGATGCTGCTGAGAAGTTGCAAGCTTCTCTCTCACAGAAGCTTGAAATAGTGCGGGAGGAGAAATTAGTTGCAGACAAGAAGGTAATACAGTCAGATTTTTCTCTTCCTTCTGCATGTTACCTATTCATTTCCGAATTCCCCTCCGGTTTATCAAAATTTGCGTTCGGTAATGTTTCTAAAATTGTGCCGCTGCAGGTTTCTTCGTATCAGGATTTATATAATCGAGCACAAGAGTACAACAAGAGTCTACAACAGTACAATAGCAAACTCCAAAAAGATCTCGAAACTGCCACCGAGTCTCTCAAACGAGTTGAAGATGAGAAAAGGACTGTTCTGGAGACGCTTAGCAATTTGAGGGTTCACAATAAGGCATTGCAAGATGAGTTGACTAAAGTAACGGTACGTATCTGTGCAGCAATCCTTGTGTTGATGATATATACCTTTTTTTTACCTTTCACCACCCTATATATACCATAGTTCAATTTTTTTGTCAACTGAGACGGTTTTCTTGGGAAATGCCCATTTATTTACCTGAAATCCAAGAATATAACACGCCTCTTCACTGTATGTACATGATTTGCGTGTAGGCCTCACTGGACGAAACATCAAAGCAGAAGGAATTATTAGATAATGAAATCAAATGCCTTCGTGGGGAACTGCAGCAAGTTAGAGATGACCGCGATCGCCATGCAAGAGAGATTCAAGATATGAGGGATCAGGTGGTGAAGTACAAGGAAAACACTGAGATGTCGTGTGAAGAGTTAGATAGATTGATGAGAAAATCAAAAGCCTTGGAGGTTCATATTGGATTCTTTATTTTGTTTTATTTTTTTTTATATTTTTTTTTATGATTTCCTGCTGTATCAACTTTTTAATATTGTGGGCATGCTTTTTTAGGAAAGAGATTCATCTCAGAAACAGGAGATAGATACATTAAAGCATGAGCTGAATGCTGCAAATGATAAATTGAAGGTAATATGAATTCAGTTGGGGTTTTAAAATGTTGCTTATACCTGTCAATTTATAAGTTAACATCTACTGTTTACTTTCTCTTAGATGGTCAGTCAATCCGCTTCGGAAACATTGACAGAATTTGAAGAACATAAGAGAATCGTACAGGAGTTACAAAATCGACTGGCTGAATCAGAGCTGCAAATACTGGAAGGAGAGAAGTTAAGGAAAAAGTTACATAACACTATTCTGGTAATTTTACTATGCTTAACATTTTATAGAGCTAATAAGATTTCAGGGTACTAATCTTTCTCTTTAATAGGAATTAAAAGGTAATATTAGGGTGTTCTGTCGAGTGCGTCCGTTGCTACCTGACGATGCCAATGCAACAGACGCCCCTGTAGTTTCTTATCCTACAGGAACAGAAGCTCTTGGCAGAGGCCTCGACTTGGTA
This sequence comes from Malus fusca, assembly GCA_035220775.1. Taxonomy (NCBI): domain Eukaryota; kingdom Viridiplantae; phylum Streptophyta; class Magnoliopsida; order Rosales; family Rosaceae; genus Malus; species Malus fusca. The sequence goes on from CM069068.1 coordinate 39,028,947, forward strand.
CAGAGTGGTATGGGCATGTCTAATAATTTTTTACTTTAATTAGTTTAAAATATAAGTATACACCACTTTACTCAAGTTATTTTAATCTAATTCCACTATAAATGTTTGCAGGCCAAAAATTTAATTTCACATTTGACAAGGTGTTTCACCACGAGACTTCCCAACAAGACGTTTTTGTGGAAATATCGCAACTTGTACAAAGTGCACTTGATGGCTACAAGGTATAAGTTGAATCTTGTTCATGTGTTTTTAAAGGAACTAAATGTTCATTAGATTGATTTTTTTTTTTTGGCACTTTAAACCATAACTCTTTTTCTTCCCATTATTTTGGTTTTCGAGTCCATAATTGAGATAACTTTAGCATTTAGGAATTAGCTGCCAGCGTTTAATATTTTGTGTATTTTGATTATTTGGTGATCATTTTTCTTTCCCCATTAAGTATTTTATGGAATATGTTTTTAGAATTAGAACGGCTTCCAATTTCTTCGGTGAATTCTTTTACCTTTCATACAGGCAAATGCATGCATTAAAATAAATATTGATTATCTTTTTCAGGTTTGTATATTTGCGTATGGTCAAACAGGTTCCGGAAAAACTTATACTATGATGGGCAGACCAGATGCTCCAGAGCAAAAAGGTTTAATACCTCGTTCACTTGAGCAAATATTCCAAACTAGTCAAGCTCTTCAGGCCCAGGGTTGGAAATACAAAATGCAGGTACTACAACTTGTTTTTTGTTTGTTTAGGTTTGCAAATTATAATGTCCTTTCAAAATATGTGCAGGCATCGATGCTTGAAATATACAATGAGAACATTCGTGACTTGTTATGCACTGGTCGTTCAAGCAGTGCAGACTTGTCAAAGACAGAAAATGGTGTTTGCGGAAAGCAGTACACGATAAAGCATGATGCAAATGGAAACACATATGTTTCTGACCTAACGATTGTTGATGTTTGCAACATAAACCAAATTTCATCTCTTCTACAACAGGCTGCACATAGCAGGTATGCATCAAAAGTATTCGAATCGGTCGTGATATTTCATATATGTTAGTTCATTTTGAGTCGCTTTCATATGAAAGGCTGCACTTAGCAATGTTACTGTCAAGTACATCAAATCTGATGTGGCTTTTCATTCTTGAATGCTATTTCTTAGGTCTGTAGGCAAGACTCATATGAATGAGCAATCTTCGAGAAGCCATTTTGTGTTTACCTTGCGTATATCTGGGATTAATGAGGTTTGCTTTGCGCTGATGTGATGTTATTGTTCTTCCTCACCAATCTTTCTTTCGCTTTTTTTTATTACTGACATGCTTTCTTGCCTTGGTAGAACACGGAACAACAAGTCCAGGGGGTCTTAAATCTTATTGACCTTGCTGGTAGTGAAAGACTATCAAGGAGCGGTGCAACTGGAGAGCGTTTGAAGGAGACTCAGGTTCTTTTCTTCTTGAAAATCCCCAATCTTCTTTCCCGAATAGATGTAAATATATTCTCAAGTTTTATATTGGTTAGCTAACAATATGACATTAACAACCAGGCCATTAACAAAAGTCTCTCGTCATTGAGCGACGTCATATTTGCTTTGGCGAAAAAGGAGGACCATGTTCCTTTTAGGAACTCCAAACTGACATATCTTCTACAGGTATAGTAATCTTTGATTATTTTTACCATTATGGCAGCTTGCTGTATTCTTGAATAGTTACATTGTTGGATGACATCTTGTTTAATGTATAAACAGCCTTGTTTGGGAGGAGATTCAAAAACATTGATGGTTGTTAATATCTCCCCGGATTCCTCTTCGGTCGGGGAATCCCTCTGCTCACTTCGATTTGCTGCTAGGGTCAATGCTTGTGAAATTGGGATTCCTCGGAGGCAAACCTCCATGAAACCTGCAGATAATCGCTTAAGTTACGGCTAGCTTTGTCATCTTTTCTGTTTGGAGGTTGGTTGCTGTCGTCTGTATGCGGGAAAGGGTGTGTTTTTGTAGATCTTGTGCTTTAAGGTACTACAAAATTTGTACTTGTAGATTTGTATGGTGTACTGAGAGATCAGCACGTTTTTTTCTATGCTTACGAGTTATGACAATATATAGATTTATTGTTTCAGTAACTTGATTTATTGCTGTACGAGAAAATGTTCCTTATTGGATCAATACTTATCCCAAGTAATGATTGGCATATTCCTTTGTTAGTTGAATACAATAACAACAAATCTTACTATCTCTAATTGGGTTGGCTGTATGAGTCCGAAACACCACGTGTCCTATTTTACCTCCATATGGTAGTTGAGTTCGTTGAGACTTCATTAACTCTTTGATGTGGAACCATTTTTACATTTTTATATGTTTACTCACGTGTTGTTCGGTTTCACGTGCGTTTCGAGCACTATAAAGGTAGTTGATGTTACACTCCAAAATTGATTTGCTATAGAGATAATAGCACAACTCTTTATAAGCCGTTGATATTCTTTAACTTTTTGATGAGAAACAATCTCCACATCCTCATAATAAATAGCCGAAAAAGTACACTAATTTTTTTTTTAATTTTCACTATTTATTGTCTTTTATTTATCTGACAAACATATAGATTTAGTCTCGTTAGCAAAAATAAATTTTTTCTTCCTATGCAGTACGCACTAAGTTTGAATTTCCCGTCTGACACTATAAATTGATAAAATTAATATATTTTACTTGTAAAAAATTTGTCAACTTGCCAATGAGGATAAAGGGGGCAAAATCATCATACCATAGTTTGGATTATAAAACGGTAGTGGGTCCAAAAACATTCATATTTATCCTAATCTCTTTTCTCCTCCTTTTTGATAAAACTAAACTATCTAGCCTGTTGTTTTCAAACCGTGACAAAAAATAAGAATAAAGTGGTATTAGCAACATCAGAATTCCAGAGTTATACACACAGTCACGGATATCCCAATCAAACTACAAAAGGCCACTCAACTGAGCCAACCGTGCCAAGCAGGGAAGCAACAGAAGCAACAGAAAGTAGAGAAGGAAGGGGAAGATGGCAGGTCAACTACGAGAAGAGCAGCAGGTAACTAGGCCCAAAGTCATGAAGGTTGACTCCGTGGAGACTTGGGACTCGCATGTTTCCCAAGCCACCAACCAAGGCCGTCCTGTAAGTCTCCTCAACCCTCTCGATTTCCGTTTAATTCGAGCGCTGTTCTAATCTAATCTAAACTGTTTGAAAAATGGGGATTCGAATTTGTGCGAGAGCAGCACACCGCTCTAGCCGACTTGGCTGTTGCACGTGAACATGATTAATTTGATCACAGTTGTGGAATTATGAGTTCGTTGTTGAATTGGTTTTTGGTTGGATGTGTTCGTAGATTATTGCACATTTCACTGCTTCGTGGTGCATGCCTTCGGTGGCTATGAACTCATTCTTCGAGGAAATTGCCTCAGATTATCCGGATGTTCTGTTTCTCACCGTTGATGTCGACGAGGTTAAGGTAATGAACCTAATTTCTTCAAACAAGCATATGTCTAATCTGTGTATATGTACAGATATATATTTATCGAACCGGTAAAGTTATATGTTAGAACCCTGTTTGCATTTGGTGATGGTTTATGTTGTGAAGGAGTTTGTTCAAGCCTATCTTGAATCTGTTACTCAACAACACTTCATTGATCTTCTGAACTCGACTAGATTCCGACCTTTTGGTCTGGTGTTTTGGAGTGATTTCTAGTTTGAGGTTATGTCAAACTTTACGAGTTTTACAAACCATTTTGGTGCAAAAGAAGATTCAAAGAAATGGTAATGGAAGAGGACTAAAAACTCGCATTCATGGGAATTTTCGTTTAGGGGTTCGATTGGTGCTTGAGTTTCTGTTTATGATTTTTCGGATATTGCTTGTTGAATTGAGTTTTTGGCTTGACATCAACCTCTTTTGGAGCGTTCACTCGTGTGTTTATAAACCTTTTCGCTGCGAAGAAAAGGAAGTTTGAAGACTTTCCTATCAAGTAATTGTAGTAATCTAGCAAAAGAGAGGGACTAAGGTGCAGTTTGGGATTGAGGTGATTAAAAAAAAAAGCTCCAGCTTTTTTATGTTTGGTAAACATTCAGCTTCAGTTTTTTTTTCACAGTTTTGGGTGAAAAAAGCCAAAAACAAGCAAAATCCAGCTTTGAAAAACCGGTTTTTTTTCACATATGTTTTACATAAAAGTTTACCAAACACTATAATATTGCTTTTTTTGTTTCAAAAGCATTTTTACAAAAAAGTTTACCAAACACTCTACAGCTTTATTTCACAGCCGCTTATTCTCACAGCAGAGCAGAAGCAGAAACAGCTTGTTTTCAAAGCATAGCAATACCAAACCAGCCCTAAAACCTAATTTTTCTCTAAAGATTTCGATGTTGTTTATGATGGCGATACCGATATGGATGTAACTATCTCTCTCCCTTTTGTTTTCATAGGAGGTAGCGACCCGATTGGAGATAAAGGCGATGCCAACCTTTTCGCTGATAAGGGACGGTGCAACGGTTGACAAGCTCGTGGGTGCCAATCCGGAAGAGATAAGGAAAAGGATTGAGGGTTTCTTTCAGTCCCGACGTGCGGATGTTGCATAGCACTAGCAGCAGTGTGATATGATACAGTTTGAAGTAGTGAAATAAGTGGTTGTGAATGGTTTTAACACAGATATGGATGATAAGCTTTTTCTTTGGCTGCTGTACGGATGACGTAAACCGAAAACCTACCGATGCTCCGGTTGATAAGCTTGTCACTATAATGTTTTGTGATTTGTAATTTTGTTTCTTCTGTTCTTTCTGTCTCTAGTGATTGTGCTCTGAAGATGTTGTAATCTTTGACCTCCAGAAGTTGTAAATTGTGGTTGTAAGTGCAGTGGGAAATTCATATAAATGTGTGAAGAAGTTGTAAATTGTGCTTGTAAACGTTTCTTAAATAAAATGGTGGATGCAAGGGTTTGTAGCTCGGTATTTATTTTTATACTCAGGTCTTGCATTCTCGACCTCTCCATATACCAATTGTATTAAACAAACCAATAAGACGTGGTGAATCGGCGGGCGGCATAAAAGTGCTTCATGAAAATAAAAACGCATACGTAGTCACTTAGAAGTGCTTCTGAGTGCTACAAATGCTTTCAAGAGAAGCATTAGAGGCTTATTTGTTGAATAAGTGACCAAGTGGCTATTAAACAAATCAAAAGGAAAAAAGACAACATGATTATGTCCCTTCCATGTTTTGGGGAGGAAAACATGGAACCTTGTCTAAAGTCCTTTGTTTGTATTTGGCCTTGAAAAGCCACGGCTGAGGTTTTGAATGATAAGTAATTGCTACTTTTGATGAAGAGTAGTAATGAAGCCATAGAAGAAAAAAAAAACGCAGCAGAAATAAGAGAGCAAAAACAGAGGTGCTGCAGCCCCATTTTGAAGAGAAGAAAGAAATGTGATTTTCTTTCTTTGTTGGTACTCACTCAATCAAAGTTGTATTTGTGTATTAGCTTTGAGCTTTGTATAGAGAGGAAATTATTCACTATATTTCCCTCTCTATTTGTTTCTTTGGTGAGTGAGAGTTATTGGGTGTATTGGGGTTTTGGGTTGTGAGATTGCCAACACTTTGTAAACTCCCATTTGGTTGATAGTGGATTATTGGGTGAGCTCCTACTGCTCCGAGGACGTACTCCAGTTACACTGACTGTTGAGGAACCTCGTTAAAATCTTGGTGTCTTTAATATTTTGTTCTTGCATTTCATTTGATAAATTTCTTGTGGGTTAGCTTGAGTTGGTTCCAAAGAGTTTGGTGCTGTCCTAGCACAACATTATTTAGGGGAACTTCAAGTGTTCTTTTTTTTTTCTCCCAAAAAACACTTAGGTTTGAGTAAAATTTAAATGTTTGTCAAGTAATAACACTTCTTACGAAAAACGCTCGAGACAAAATTATAAAATCAATTCGAAACGTGTCGTAGTAAGTCCACATGGCTGGTTTGACAAACGATTTCGGCCAGACTAAATAGTACATAAGTTTTGGGCGGATAAATTAGCAGGCTTCAATCGTATAACATGGACGTGAAGAACTTAATTGCATAACTGCACCAAACAATCAGGTATGTATTTCCTTATACGAGCGGCCAAACAAGGCCTATTAACATCGGACTAGGATTCTCTTCCCTTTTCTTTCTATTCCCTTCCATCTCCTCCTCTCACACTTTTTATTTTGTCTTTCTCTTTCTATGAAAAATTAATATAAGATGTTGATGTAGCTGAACCGTGAACCGTGACCGTTTAAATAAGAAGAGAGGGAAATGAAGGTTAAAAAAAGAGGGAAGATAATCGTTCTGCATTAACATCAAAGCTCCTTGATTTCATGGATTGGATCCAAAATAAAAGGACCATTTGTTTGGAATTCAAGGCCCAACTCAAAGAACAAAGGACTAAAGATAAAATAAATCAAAATGGAGAGGTGCAAAACGAAAAAACGAATAATTTTGTAGCAGCACGTTTCGTGGTGGCTGTGCAATGGCGACGCACCACCTCCATTTTTGTTTGCTTTTCCATAAATTCGCAATAAAATACTCTCTTCTCCTTTCTCTTCCTCCCACATATATATTTCCCACCACCGAAATCCCATCGACCAAAATTCACTCAGAAAATTATTTAATAAAAAATATTAATTTCGGAATATTCCCTTCCATTGCGTTTCCCGGCCCACCACGGCGGCGCTGTCTCTGCGAGGGTTCACCGCCGGAAATTCGGAATATCCGGCAAGCATTAAAACATGGGTTCGCCGCCGCAAAATCCCAACTGGGTCCTCGATTATGGTGTGATTGACGACATTCTTGTACCTGGTGGTGAACTTCCCTCTCTTGACCCGCCCGGTTTCTCTTGGCCGGATCATTCATTTGCTGGTCCCACCGCCCCCGGGTACCGTATTCACTTTTTTTGCAATAAAGTTCATCTTTTTGCCCCAATTGGATTTTCCTTGCTGTTGAATGTGATTTGGGTGTCAACGTTTCTGTGGAGATTTTTCAATTTATTTTATTACTGGTTTATTCGAAGTGTCAATTTTCAAATTTGTTTATCAATTCCGGATTTTTTTAAATTTTAAATTTTGGTTTGATGAGCGAGCTGTAATATAATAATATTCGAGGATTTAATTTTATGATTTATGATAAGATAATAATGAATTGCTGATAGAAAGGTCATGGTTCGAGTTGTGGAAACAACGCGAGCTTTATTGGCTTGAGATTGCCCTTTTTTAATAATGGACTGGAGGGAGTTTTGCGAATATAATATTTGTCATTAACTGCTTAATTTTGTTCTATTTTTATTCCAAATTATGAGAAATGCTGGCCGTTTTGGGTTATGAAATTGATTGATGTTATAGTAAGTGTGCTTTGACCATTTGGTTGAATTTACTCCGAAGAGTCCGAAGAGGATGGCGGAATTTGATGAGTAATGTGCTTAGACGTTGTGTTGAAAGTGTTCCCTTTGATCATTATCTGGCTGTACCATGTTGACAAGATCAACTTACCTTTGTTTCGAGGACGAATTCATTTTCGTGTTGCTATTTTCTCAGCGTGGAATTTGATGACTCGTTTGGAAATCCAGATGGCATGAAGGAAACTGGGTTGCAGAAACGGTATGTTTACTCAGTCTTATTCCTCTTCACTTGTTCCAACAGATAATGAAGTACTAACCTGTTTGGAGTTCATAGGTTTTTGGACTTGTTTTTGAACTTGTTCAGAATAATTTTGCTATGTATTTATCCTTCTATTTCATCATGATTGAATTACACTTGTTGTTTATGATGCAGGGCGAGGACTGGATCATGCAATGTGTCTGGTTCTAAAGCATGTAGAGAGAAAATGCGGCGGGATAGACTGAATGACAGGCATGCTCTAGTTCTGTAGTTCTCTAATGCTCAATGATCTCTCTGTTTCTCTGTCTCTCTGTCTCTCTGTCTCTCTCTCTCTCTCTTGCTCTCTCACTGTCTTTTTCATTTTGACCTTTTTCGCGTAACTTTAAGGTTCGTGGAATTGAGTTCTATCCTTGAACCTGGAAGGCCACCCAAAACTGACAAGGTTGCAATTCTGGGTGATGCTGCTCGAATGGTAACTCAGTTACGCGGGGAAGCCCAACAACTAAAAGAGTCAAGTGTGAATCTGCAGGAGACGATAAATGAATTGAAGGTATGTGTGGGTTTGTTCTTCAGTTTCTCTTTTATTTATTTTAAGGTATATGAATATGCAGTTTGTGTGAGAAGCTTTGTTCACTTAACTGCTTGAATAGCTGAGTGGATGCTTTTGTGTAGGCTGAGAAAAATGAACTTCGTGATGAGAAGCAGAGGCTCAAAGCAGAGAAAGAAAACATTGAGCGGCAAATTAAAGCGTTGGGCACTCAACCAAGCTTCTTGCCTCACCCTGCTGCAATTCCAACTTCGTTTTCTGCCCCGGGCCAAGTTGTTGGCGGGAAAATGATGCCCTTCGTCGGATACCCTGGAATGTCCATGTGGCAGTTCATGCCACCTGCTGCAGTTGATACCTCACAGGACCATGTTCTCCGCCCTCCTGTTGCTTGAGTTGGCAGCTTTGAATTATGTCTTCCCGGTGCTTGTAGAATCCTTGAAAGTTGTTTCTCGTTAATGATTATCGTGTTCTAGTTTTCGACTTTCATTGACTGCTTTGGATAAAAATTGTAGTTTTCATCAAACATTTACCTTGGTCATTTGTATAATTTTCCAAATTTTGACCTGTAAACTGATCGGGATCGACGATTTCTGTGCTTTAAGATGCAAACTTGGAGGCATTTATTACACGTGTGTTTTAGTTTAGCAACTTATGTTTCCTTCTATAGCAAGTATTCGAAATTGTTCTCTTGAAGATCGATATGCTAGTGAATTTGCACGATTGGTCGTTACGAAATTGTTCTCTTCAAAATCGGGTTTTAATAATTGAATTCAATAATTAATTTCAAATTTAATCAATCTTTTTATTTTTCAAAAGACTCATCATTTCAAATGAAGTTTGAGAATGTCTGGAATAGTTTGAGCCACACACCTTTTATGTTGAACAGTTGCCTCCCAAAATCATATATATGTTGCGAACATATATAACTACTTTAAATACATGCATCTACATTAAATTCAAATCACCAAAAATCATTCTTCCTTCCAATACTCAGCATACTGAGAGAACCATAAAAAAATTCGCCAGAAAGTAGAAACTAAGTTTTTCGGTGTTGGAATCCTGGTTTAGATTATTGAATCTTAGTGAAGCAAATGCTGACAGAACTACATAGAGTAGTGATGAATTTTTGTTTCAATGACATTGTGGTACGTAAGCCTAGATCTTATCTTCATTTTATCTGTTTAATATTAATTTCGTTTATCCATACTTTGTCAATATACTTAATTGCAATTCATTGTTTATTAGAATATTCGAATTTATTTCTATATATATTTGTTATTGACTGGTAATAAATATCAAACAAAGTTTTTTGTTAGATCGAAGTACTCCATATCTTTCCTTAGTGTCTCTTTCAAAATCTTCATAAGTCTTCCTTTACCCTTTTTGGTCTTATAGTCGCATCTTCTAACTAGAGAATATGTAGGTCTTCAGTTCAGGTGTCCAAACCATTTTAACTGATTTTCTCTCATCTTATACTCAATTGAAGTCACTTGTCCTTTACCTCGGATATTCTCGTTTTTAATCTTATCATTTATTATGTGCCCACATATCCAACGAAGCATTCTAATCCCCGCTACACTTATTTTTTGCACGTGTTGCTTTTTGACTACCCAACATTCCATGTCATAAAGCATCGCTGACCTTTTTGTCGTCATATAAAAATTATCCTTGGATTTTAGTGGCATACAATGATCGCACACACATCCGTTACATTCCTCCACTTCATCCATTTACCTTGTATTCTATTGTTGAGATCTCCATCAAATTCTTCATTATTTTGCAAGATAGATCCAAGATGACAAAAACGTTTACTCTAATCTTCAATCCTTACTTCTATCTTATCTAGACTTCCATCACCATCGAACTTGCACCCTCTGTCACCGCACAAGTACGAAATACTTAATTAAATACTGAAATCTTCACCAGCAGCGTCCTTGTTACCACAAAAAACTCAAGAATCACACAACAAGGCCCATCCACCCCAACGCGACCGCTCTCCTCCAATGCGAACGACTCGAGCTTGGCGAATGAAGATGCGTCATTAGTTTTAAGCAGCGCAGAGACGAATGCATTAACCGGAGCACAGGTAACCAAACCCACCAAGAGGCGGACGAGGGAGGAGCAATGTGGGGCTTCTCGGTCTTTTTACTTCAAACCCATTAGAGAATTGGGGGAGAAGAGTGAGACCCGGAAGGGAATTTAGGGTCTCTGGGCAAAGAATTGAGCATGGAGATTATGGTGTTGACTTTGGACTAAGATTGATCATGGAGAGAAAGAGGGGAACACCGGAATAGGGAACTGGTGCGACTGTGAGTGAAAGATGATATGAGAATGGGGAGAAAATGGTGGGATTTTTCACGGTCACGGTATAAGGATTGGTACATCATATGTCACTATGTAAATAGTGAGATATGTGTGCTAAAAAGTTATTAACTTAAAAAATAAAAAATTTCACGAATTCTATTAAAACAGGTGGTGTACCACTTTTGTTCCTGTCTCAACCAAAAATTCCTCAAGAAAATAAGAGAGAGGAGAGAGAGTGCTGGTAGAAAATAATTAATGAATTAAATAATAAAATAGTAATAAATCATGTAGGTAGTTACACATATTCACTATACTTTTATATAAAAGTTTATTAAACACTTTATTACTTTCTTTTGGACTAAAAACACTTTTGCAATCTAATTTATCAAACACCTAATTGATTTATTTCACAACTGATTATTTTTACAACATAATAGAAGCAGTTTATTTATTTATTTATTTTTTCTTTCAAAGGTATATCAATACCAAACTAGTCCTTAGTCTCTCACACAAGGTTCCAAGCTTATCGCAATTACCTAAACAAGAATAAATTGTTGCACCACTGAAAAGAACAAAGAACCAGGTAAATGCCAAATTACACATCATAATAAAAAGAAATGCAGTTTCCATCTTAAGGAGCTATCTAGGATATACTTCGGTTATCATTGAAACCTCTTTTTCTGGTGCTTTGATAGAGCTGCTTTTAGATCCATCCGACCTGGTTGTCATCACCTCTGAACTAAACATGTCAGATCCAACGTTACTACCATGCCTGAAAAATGCTGGTTGTGAGGGTACCGGAAGTGTGACCGAGGAACTATTAAGCATTAGAACTATAGAATTCATGGTTGGCCTATCAGCTATATTTTCTTGCACACATAGTAACCCAATGTGGATGCATCTCATTATTTCATTTCTTGAACCATTCGTCAATGTGGGATCTATAAGATTTGGAGCTGTCCCTTCCCTCCAACATTTCCATGCCTGTTATGAAATTTGTAGAAATATAATTAGATAAAATTATTTTTCTTGGTTGCGTTATGCATAAAGTTTTAAGTACTTACATAGCTTAGAAGATCCTCCACGTTGTCTCCATGACGAAAGCAATTATTTTTCTGTCCACTTACTATCTCCAAAATTAAGACGCCAAAACTATAGACATCCGATTTAACAGAAAAGTATCCATGCATAGCATATTATGGAGCCATATATCCACTACATATCGATAACAAGAATAAAATTGTTTTATCACTAGCATATTCAATTATTGATATACATCAACACAATTTTAGTATAAGTCATGTAGCCTCGTCAAGTACTTACTAGGTCCCCACAATTCGACTGGTGTTGCCTTGTGTTTGATCAAGCATGAACAGCTTTGCCATGCCAAAATCTGATATTTTGGGGTTCATTTCTTCATCTATCAGTATATTACTAGCTTTGAGATCACGATGAATAATTCTAAGCCGAGAATCCTCATGAAGGTAAATGAGTCCTCGAGAAATGCCTACTATGATTCTGTAGCGTCTACTCCAATCCAATTGTGTGCGCTTGATTGGGTCTGCATGTTCAATTAATGTTTGTTGTATGTTACATGATAAAATTTTGAAGTAAGCTAAAAAGTACAAGAAGATCATTGAAGCATAAATACCAAATATGATGTGGTCGAGACTTAAGTTAGGGACAAACTCATAAATAAGAAGCCTTTCAACTCCTTCCAAGCAGAAACCCAACAGCCTAACTAAGTTTCTGTGTTGAAGCTTTGCCACTAACAAGACCTCATTTTTAAACTCCACGTCTCCTTGTCTGGAATTGACGGAGAGCCTTTTCACTGCTATTTCTTCTCCATTCAATAGCATACCCTAAAAGAATATCACAACAAAAAAGTTGCATTCAAGGATTATATGTGGAATATGAAATTGGTCTTGTTGCCCATATTCATATATATATAAATAATGATGATGTTAAGATTCAGAGGCGGCTGTAAGGTTTTATCACAAGGCCAGCCTCAAAGCTATTAATAATGGAACCACTTATTATATGTTGTATTTTATTTTGTCAGGTCTGATGTGAGGCTACATTCCTTAATAATCAATATATTGTCATATATTACCTTGTAAACGGAACCAAATCCCCCTTGTCCTAGTTTATTAGCTTCAGAAAAGTCATCTGTGGCAACTCTAATGGTGTCAAAGTTGAATTGCAAGGATTCTGCAATTCCAATTTCGTCCGCCTCACCTGGGGAACAATTTTAACAAAAATTACATACGTGTTAGACCCTAAAAATTACAAAACTTACGTGCACATAGGCCTAACAACATTTAATCTAGGAATTTTTAATGAAAAGCTCCCTGTATTGTTCACTTTAACGAAAAATCACAATTTTACTTTAAAAAGTCAATCATGGTACTATTCACTTACAACACATTTTTGTCATTTTCGTTAAAACTTAAAGTTTTCAAATCATTTTCATTAGTTTTCCTTTTAATGTAACTACGTCCTTCTGGTTGAATGTTGATGTGAGTGTGCCAATTTGCTACCGAGCTCAGTCGGGCGAATATACGAATGTGGTGGTGAAATGCACTGGCCTAGGGTTATGCTAAGTGCTAACTTGGGCTACCTTTACTGTGAAATCAATCTTCTGAACCGGGTTCTGCAATTTCAACTATATTTGTAAAGGGGTTTTTGAACATTAGTCATTGCAAAAGATTAAAATTAAAAAAAAAAACCTGGTGCTAAATTACATATTCAATTTAATCCCTTGAAGTGTATTTTTATCAAAATTTATATTCAATTTTTGTTATTTAATGTGTATTTTTATTTAATCTCTCCACATTAAATTTTAATTTTATTAATATGCACATATTTAGTTCTTTAATTATAAATGATCATAAATGAGAAAATATTAAAACAAATTTGTGATACAAAAATATATAAATACATAAGTGTACAGAAATGATTGTGCCGAAATATATAAATTTGATTTTTTTGCACCGAAATATTTGTACCTACATGATTGTACCGAAATATATTATAATGAACCTAAATGTATGTACCGAAATGTATTATATTGAATTAATGTACCTAAATGTCAATACAGAAATGTATGTACCAAAATGTACATACCAAAATGTACGTACCGAAATATAGTATATTGAATTAATGTACCTAAAAGTCAATACTCAAATGAGAGGTATTAGATTCGAATCTCGTGGATATCAAATTCGATACCAAATTAAGTTGTCCATTGTGTGGCTTAGCTAAACCCCCTCTTGCCTTAGTGTAAAATATATTGTTGTACTAAAAAAAAAACTCAAATGTGTGTACCAAAATGTACGTACTGAAATGCATGTATATGTTTGTATTGATGAATTAATGTACCTATATGCTTGTATCGATGGATATACATAAATATTCAAATGTATTAATGTACCTAAATTAAGAACATACAAAATTGTTATCGGACTATATATTATAAAAAAATTAGTTGCCTAAATGTAGACATTAAAATATAGTATGATAAATGAAATGAAAATGAAATGTAATTAATACATTAAATAAGGAATAAAAAGATAAATAAAACATCAAAATATAACTAATAAATGAGATGATTAAATGTATTAGGGACTAAAATTTGATTTTAATCTTACACAAGGTTATAGTCTAAAACTCATTTTTCTAAAGGATTAAAATGAAGTTTTCTATTTGTAAAAATATAAGAGCGCATCAAGTTGTAAAGTCAAAGATACTCAAAGGAAATGAGCATCTTTATGGTGAAAGTCGCTTCGCTGTCTATATGCCAAACTCTGAAATTGACTTGTTAGTAAGCGATTATAGAACACTCCTCTACACCAGGAAAGATGATGAAGTGATCTTTTTTGGCGAAAGAATAAGAGATTCTTGCCGACTAAGACTTGAGATAGATAACTAAGATAGGAGAGTGTTGTTAAACCAAACTGAAGAACCTCTTAGGCCAAGTTGATTCTACGATTCCAGTGATTTTTAACCAAACTAGGGCTGGTTTGGTATTGCTGTGCTTTGAAAAAAAGCTGCTGTGAGAATAAGCGGCTGTGCTGTGAGAATAAGCGGCTGTGAAATAAAGCCAGTAGAGTGTTTGGTAAACTTTTTTGTGAAAGTGCTTTTGGAAAAAAAAGCAGGATGATAGTGTGTCTTTTCATTAAAGGAGCACTGTAGCTCCGTGTGCTTTGAAAAAACTGGTTTTTTTTCAAAGCAGCAAATAGCAGCTTCAGCTTTTCCTTTGATTTTCAGCTTATTCTCACAGCAGCTTCCAAAATAAGCCCTTTTTTTTCAGTTTACCAAACACAAAAATGACCCTCAGCTTTTTTTCACAGTGGCTTTTTTTAAAATCACCTCAATCCCAAACGGGGCCTAAATGTATCGATGGTTGTCAACCCAATTATATTTAACCGAACTAAATATGAGTGAAGCAAATTTATCTCAAGGTATTGAGAGGATTTCGTGTAAAGTGTTGATTTGTGTGTCGAGTTGAAGGTCATTTTCTTGTTAAGCGACCTCCTGTATTTATAGGGGCAAATTTCTCGATGCCCAAGATGATAAGTTACAGAAGCAATTTCTATTACACCATGCCTCCTGAAATTTTATCTTATTTTCTCCTTGTTAATTATCCCAACATCCATGCAGAAAGAATCTGACTACATAAAAGACCAAATCTATTTGGCTTCTGGGATAAAAAGCACATGCCAAATGCTAACTCACGGCTCCTTGTGTTCTTCCAAAAGAATTATACCATTTGATACTTCAAGATTTCTTTATCCAAATATCTTGCATAGGAAAATGTCAAGATAATTCCAGTAAGGGTAAATCGCCAAAATGGTTCTTGAGATTTGCATAACTCATCACTTTGGTCCCTGAGTTTCCAAATCGATAAAAGTGGTCCCTGAGATTGTCTACCATCCATCATTTTGGTGATTCCGTTAAAAACTTCGTTAAGTGTCTCGGAGCTCTTGACCGGAAGTTTGGACAATTTTCAAAGCTTCGTAACTCAATATTTTCTTAATCAAATTCGACCCATAATATATCAAAATTAAGATAGTAAAGTGTAGAATAAGATTATACTTATTTAGAAGCCCAATGATTGCCGGATATGGCTGGAAAATAGCCTCAAAGTTGACTAGTCCGAGTGAAAACTTGAAAACTCGCAGGAAATTGGGTAAACTTTAAACGTTAATAACTTCTTCAATACTCAACGAAATCAAGTGATTCAAAAACGAAAATCATACTTCTCGACGAGCTGAAGAGAATAGTACCTTTTTTGATGGCTAAATTGGAGTGGTTTGGCCGAAAAATGGCTCAAAAGTGGCTAACTTGAGACCAAGATAGTCACTTTCGAGCCGTTTTCCGGCCAAACCACAGCTAGTTAGCCATCCAAAAAGGTACCATTATTTTTGTCCCGTTGAGAAGTATGATTTTTGTTTTTGAATCACTTAATTTTGTTGAGTATTGAAGAAGTTATGAACGTTTAAAGTTTACCAGTTTCCGGCGAGTTTCCAAGTTTTCACTCGGACCAGTCAACTTTGAGGCTATTTTCCGGCCATCTCTGGCAACCATTGGGCTTCCAAATAGATATAATATTATTCAACACTTTCCTATCTTCATTTTGATATATTATGGGTCAAATTTGGTTAAGAAACGATTGAGTTACGAAGCTTTGAAAATTGCCCAAATTTCAGGTCAAGAGCTCCGAGACACTTAACGGAGTTTTTAACGGAAGGATCAAAATAATGGATGGTAGACAATCTCAAGGACCACTTTTATCGATTTGGAATCTCAGGGACCAAAGTGATGAGTTATGCAAATCTCATAGACCATTTTGGCGATTTACCCTTCTAGTATATTGTTAATAGATAAGTATCACGATTAAAAATCACAATATAATTTGTCAACAATAATTGGAAATTATCCTAACAGTTTTCTCATCCAACGGCCTAGAACTTTGTTCATTCAACGGTCTCGATTGCACGGACCGATGGTGTAATATTGAGTCCAAACAATATGTTTCTACTTAAAGCAAATCGAGTTTGGTATTGTTGTACTTAAACAAAAAAACAACTTATGCTGTGGTATGAGAATAAATAGCTGTAAAATAAAGTCGTTGAGTGTTTGGTAAATTTTTTCGCAAAAGTTCTTTTAACAAAAAAAAAAAAAGTGTCAGCGTGTTTGGTAAACTTTTATATAAAATTGAAGTGAATATGTTAAATGACTAAAAAAGATATAGTATTCAATCTAATATAATAATTGCCAAAAAAAATAATGCAGGGGTGTCATTTTGTAAAATATGCGGGGGTATATTTGCCATTTGAAGATTTCATTAAATGGGCACTATTCACTATGCTTTGAAATTTTTTTAGAAGCATGCTTCTGCTTTTCTATTGTCATTGAAATTGTTTTTTTTATTTTTTTTTATTTTTAAATAAGCTCCTTTTTTTTTGTTTTACCAAACAAATTTGATATTTCAGATTTTTTTTTTAAAAGCTGTTTAAAAAAAAAAAAAAAAAAAACACCACAACCCCAAACTAGTCCTTAAATGTTTAGTGTGTTTACTGTGTTTCAGTGCGTACCTGGATGTAAATTACTTTGAAGCATTTGCTTTGTCCTCCGTACTCTTACACAACCGCAAATGAACATAACTAGTATCAATGAAGAAACTAATGGCAAAACAATAATGATGACAGTCCGAGATTTGTTGCTCTTCGATCCTACGATGTAAAATCAGGATTAAATCTAATTACATGACATTCTGGATATTGATTGATCTATCCAAGAGATGATTTATCATTAATCAATTAAATTTTGAGACCAGTGTCAAGATTTCAGATAGCTAGATGGAGTAGCAAATGTCGGTGCAATTATATATGTTGTGGATACGTACCTTGCGAAGTATTTGCGGTATTAGTTGATGGTGGAGGAGAAGATATTGGTGATGGTATTGGTGGCGGAGATGGCAGTTGTTTGACAGTTGTAGGGTCAATGAAGCTGTAAACCTCGAATCTAAAGTTACAGCTAGGTCTAATAACTATCCCACCTGCTTTCCCTTCACAACATTTGGGGATATCTCCAAAAGCTGCAACTAAGCAATTATTGCACGCTGGCTCTGATATGTCCGGCGTGCACTGCACGTGTGCAAATATTGTTTGGAAAGTTGGGGAACTTGTGTTTCTGAATGCAAATTTCCGAAGAGAACCGCCAGCTGCAGCTTCACGTCTTATGCTCTCCAGTACTTTCCACAGCTCTTGGTTGAATCCATACAGGCCCGACTGCGATACGTTGTCACGGTTCTGCCAACAGGAAGAAGGACTAGTTTCCATGACACCATAGATGGAGCGGTTTGAGTAGCGTAACATGCATTTGTCGTACCAACCAATTGCTTCCTTCTGATTAGGGCAACGCTGAGGCAGATCATATCGGGATTTATTTAGGCAGCTGCGGCAATCTTCCGCCTTGACATCTCCTCTACAAAGTCCGATTGCATATATTTGTTCCTTCGATGAGTTTTGACGATAGGATGCATTGTAAAAGCCGTACCCGTTACCGTTTTCGTCGGAGGGCAGGGAGGAGAGAAGGCGGTTGAGGTTTGTCTGATAGGTACTATTGGTGATATAGTTTCCATTTCCGTTTATACAGAAGTTGTATAGAAAAGCTGGAACTTGACCAAGGGCTTGATTAATAATGAGAAACAGAAAGGGACAGAGGCAGAATAGAAATCTTGGGAAAACCATTGCTGGCATTGTTTGATATTTTAGCTAAAATTGGTTTGTGAAAGGGGATTATAATTATGATGGAAAACTTGCTTGACTTCCATATGTGAAAAATGAAGTCAATGAACATCTCACTTTTTGCAAGAAGCAGTGGTGAGGAATTAAAATTTAAAATTTATAATAATTTTAAATCTGTTGTAAATCAATAGATGCCCACTCAATAAAAGGAATCCACACTCAACGGCTGTCTACTAAACAAGAAAAGATGTCCTTCCACTAGGAGTGGTTGATTTTTTCCCTCAGCCACGCATGTCCTTTTTCTTATCAGATTGCCAGCCGTTAATGTCTTATCCTCCCCTTCCTTTGTTTTGTTGCTTTTTTTCGGAAAATCTGGAAGAAAAAAAAACCCACCTTTGTCTTTTTAGCAAAGACAAAGCATCCTTTTAGCAAAGACACAAGAACTACTTTACCATAAAGCATAATACTTGAGTTCGACTCCATTGCTTGGCCGAAAAGTTAAAAGTACTTTACCATAAAGCATTATAAAGTCCGTTTTCAAGAAATACTTGCATTTATATTAAATAGTATAGTTAATACACTACGTAATAGTGTGATTATTAGACTGAAAAAGTTTCAGTAATGTGATTAGTAAATGTGATACAAATAGTATTATTAGATACTAATTTAAATTGATTTTCAATCTATTAGCTAGAGAGCCATTCACTATTGGATAATACGAGAAATACCACATATTTAAACTAAATTTTGTAAATTTATAACATGGACGTTGATAATTAGGTTGGTCTACTAATCATTACTCCTCACAATTACACACCAAGCTTGCCTCTATTGGGTTTAACCTTGTAGGCGTCACCCACCCATATTCTTCCTCTTTAAAATGACGTCAAAAAAAAGCCAAAAGTTGTTAAATTTTCGTCTTCGTGGTTTTGCGGGTCAGTTTGGTCAAACAATGGAGTCGAAGTCGATCACGTGGGACTTGGTGATCGGCATTGCGACGGGGTTCGCATTGGGATTGTTGGTGGGAACGGTGGCGGTGTGCTGCAACAGAAACCAACGGAGAAGGTGTAGGCGGATACAATCGCAGAGGTTCATTTCGGCCCTTAAAAAAGGAGTAAGATTTTCTCCCCTCTTTTTTTTCCTCCCATTCATTTTCCTCCTATTTAAACGGTAACGGTTAAGTCACGTTAACATCTTATATTAATTTTTTATAGCAAGATAAAGACAAAATAAGAGAATGTGAGAGGTGCAAGTGGCCATTTACCACAATGGTGGAAATGTGTTGTGCCTTTGCATGACGGCGTGGGTTCGAACTCAGTCGGTGGCTAATCTAATATTTAACTTACTAACGCTGTCATTTCACTCAAAAAGAGAATGTGAGAGGAGGGGATGAAAGAGGATGAAAAGAGGAGATGAGAGAATCCTAGTCCTTGAAAGAGACGACGGCAAGCAAAGGAGTGAGTAACGGTGGCGTAGGCAAGTTTCACGTTGATCCTTCAATTAAGTTTCTTTTTTAATGTAAACTCTAATTGTGTTACGTGTTTCATTTTAATTTGTCGACAATTAATGTATTTGGTTTGACCATCTTATTACTATAGAATTATTATTTGACCCTTGAAATAGACACCATTGATAAACAAAAGTGTACACTCTATAGGACTTAAGTGGAAGAAAATTTACATTATGACATGAATGCGGATGATACATCATGTGTTTTTATGTACGTAGTGAGAAATTTTATTTTTTAAGTTATTAACTTTTTAACAAACACATCCACCATTTATATAATGACACGCAATATATCACCTCGTGTTCCGTCTCTCCTAAAGTGGGACATTGTCATTAATATTGATTTGTGACGTATCCTTAGTACCATTGATTGCATAAAATATCTGATGTAATGCAATTAGAAACAGACAAGGATTGTCTGCCCTCCACTTCCGGTGCTCTCCCCGTGCCCTCTTGTTTGTGTGGTCACGGTTAAGCCACGTCAACATTTTATATTACTATTCATTTTTGTTTTATTATATCTATAAAAAAACAATATACAATTTTGACGTGGCTTAACCGTGACCACACAAAACAGGAGGGCACGGGGAGGACACCGGAAGTGGAGGGCAGACAATCATTGTCCATTAGAATCCATAGGATTCGATGACACATTATTCCTCGTGTACACGTATGAGAGAAAGGGAATGATCACAATTTATGACTTTCCCATGCCTAGTACTTTTTGGCTTATTATATTGGACTTGTATTGTCTGCCATCCCCATCTCATACCCTCCTTATGCCCTTCTATTTTTGTGGTCACGGTTAAGCCACGTCAATATTTTATATTCCCATTACTTTTTGTCTTATTATTTCTATAAAAAAATCAATATAAAATGTTGACGTGGCTTAACCGTGACCACATAATATAGGAGGGCATGGAATGGGAAGGGCAGACAATCCAAGTCCTATTATATTAACACCCCACAAATTGTTAAATAAATTTTACATACTTAATACACCTCACATTTGTTTTTTCAATTAAAAATTATCTTAATGCACCCCACATAGTTCCCCATAATACCCTCACACCCCATATTCTTAATATATACCTTACATTTTCTACATGCACTCCATATTTTCTATACACCCCACATTTCTCAAATCTTATGAAGATTTTAATTTGGACAAAAAATGCCGACTGAAATTTTGACAAAAGATGTCGCCTAGGATTTAAAGCATATGTGGATTGTTTTCAATTCCACCATTAAAGCCCATGTCGTATGTTTTTAATATTTGGTGGTAATTTTAGGTGTTTAATTCTTCATGTAATCCCTATGATTCCTAAAAGATGAATACGAACATAGAAGCTTGAATAACGCATCAAAAGCAAGATTAAATAATTATCGATGTCATCAAAATCACTAAAACAATACAAAAATATGAAGTCTTACCTCATGTGAAGCTTTGGAAACATCAAATTCGTGTTTCATTCGTCAAAAATATTTTTTCTCAATCAACATGTTTGCAATTTCATTGGTTAGGGTTTTGTTCAACAATGGAGGGTCGGAGGGGTTTTGATAGTTGAAGAAGATAAATAATACGTAAAAAGTGATTTGGAGTGTATATATAATTATTTTTTTAACCTAATAAGGTCAAAATTATCATTGCAATTAATGAGAACTCCTCTACTCCGTGGACATAGCCAATCTGGGTGAACCATATACATCATGTGTTTGCTTCCCTGTCTCTATCCATTTACATACTTATCTACACTAGTGACCGGAGCAATCTAGCGAAGGTCACAAACTTGACACTTTTTGTTGTACCACAATCTTCACTGATTTTGTGCATCAATATTTGGCGCATAGACCACCATTTGTACACTCTCTTTTGACTAGGCATCCCTCTCTAACATGGGGAGCGAAGGAAGCCACAACACGCAGAATGACACCCCCCACACCTGGTGCGAAACAACGAAAGAAGAAACAAAAGAAGTCTGCTCTTCAGGCTAAAGTCGATGAGCTAGAGGCTCAGAACAACAAGATAGCGATGAAGAATGAGATCCTCCAAGAGCAGTATTAGAAGGTCTTCGAGATGCTCCACGAGGCTATATATACTAAAACACACGAGCTCATCACCCCTATAGAAGTCAACCATCAACTGGGTGGCCCCTAACACGGAGGGTCATTTGCCCTCGACATGGGTATTCCTGTTGAAGAGCGAGATACTCATTGAAATGGCTACCAACATGAGACTTCTCTCAACCCAGCTGCTTCGACCCGAAGTAGAATGAGTTGAGGAAGGCACAATCTTACAGAATGAGTGGAAGGATCGAAAGTCGTCTTTTGCGACTATCGAGACTTCCTAAAGCAACGTCAAGATAATCTCATCCATGTAAGCTCGAAGATTAATGACCCAAGGGTCTCTGAAAGACTCGGTCCCCTTTCATGTCCCAGGCCGGCTACCAATTTGGGGAAGGGGCAACAAGTCCTAGAGAAACACGAAGGTATAAGGGACTCAGAGATGTTCCGACAGACATACCTTGGAAGTTAGTACGGCGAGTCCAGGGAAAAATCACATGCTCTTGATCAAACTTTCCTACTTCCAAGAGGAGATGAAGATTTACGAAAAAAAGCTCTAGTGGTACATGACTCAACTCATGACCCTCTTGTCCTACAACTCTTTAAGGAAGTAAACAAGTTGAAGGCCGAACAACAAGCTGAGATACTTGATTGGAACCAACCGAGGCCTGGCCCTCCCACAAGGAGGATCATCGACACCCCCTTCAAGCCAAGACAAAACAAAAGCTTGGTTTACAACTCTATACTGGAAGGGAGGACTCGATTAAACACCTTAACCTCTTTGAGTCCACCATGACATATCAGATGCACACCAACAAAGAGCGATGTCTTCTCTTCCCCTCCACCCTCTTTGGTGAAGCTCTAAACTGGTACTGCTGTCTTCCAATTGAGACAGTAGACTCATTTAAGGAACTAAGGAAACTATTTATCTCTCAACACATATTCCAGACCGATGACTTACATTCTGCAGATGACTTGTACACTATTTGCCAGAAGCCGGACGAGTCACTACGAGAGTATGCTGGTCGCTTCAGCCATGAGTATTCTCGTTGCGCTAAGGCAGATGACAAGATCATCCACAAGGCTTTCACGGCAGGCCTACGTGATTGTTTCTTCAAGTACATGATCAGTGCCAACACTTGGAAGACTTACTTTGAGGTGATGGCACATGCTTACAACCATGCCTCCGTCGAGGCAAGGACATATGAAGGGAAACCCCCCACAACCACCCCTTATCAGCAAGTAGGGAGTGGAAGCCAGATCCAATCAAATGAGAAGACCTCGACCTTCCAAACAGCAGTGGTGCCTTTCCTTGCCTTACGTAATACTTCACCAAGTTAACAGACATATCAACCTCAGGGCAAAAGGAAAGTTTCCATCTTCACTAATCTCATTTTAGTAAAAGGAGTAAGGGACACTATCACGATAACCAAGGGTATCACCACGATAAAGCATGCCCCCAGGTAGTCAACACATTGGGCCAAGCACGTGTCAGGACATGTCTTACCCCGAGGTATGAGACATACACACCTTTGAACGCCATATGCGTGGCCATTTACCCCATCATAGCTTACCTAATACCGAAGGCAAAGCTGAGGCACCCGGATTACAAGCCCACGAAGAACACAGACACATTTTGCTGTTACCACGAGCATAATGGCCATGCCGGCGAGAAGTGCATCACCATTTGTTATCATATTGAAGCTTTGGCAGGTGAAGGGAAAACTGATCAATTCCTCATTCACCCTCCAATGGATAACCGTAACTAATGCCAAGTGAATGTGATATATTCCATAAATGGCGGCACACCCATATCTAAATCTTCTAACATGTCCATGAAAAATAGTGAACGAGCTTTGAGGCATGGCCACCAAGTGTTTCACGTGGAAGGCATCAGATAAGGTAAATATCAAAAGCTTAACTAGGATCCAATATGTTTCTACCCTAAGGAAGAAACAGGTATCATCTATCCTCATAACGCCCCACTAATCATGGAAGCTCACATAGCCAACTTTGAAGTATGACGAATCTTGGTAGACACGGGGGCTTCGGTCAATATCATGTTTACTGAAGCTTTCAGGGCACTTAATGTAGCTGAACACTTGCTCGATCACCCGGTTTCTCCTTTGATAAGCTTCTCCGGTGATATCGTGTAACTTTTAGGGAGCATACACTTACCTTTCACCGTTGGTACATGCCCTTACACAGTTAGCATTACCACTAACTTCCTAGTGGTTGATTGCCCAATGACATACAATGTCATCTTTGGATGCACAAGCATCAATGATCTCAAGGCCATGTATATCTTTCATTTTCCTCTCATTGACAGACTTATAGACTCTACAACAGTGTGTGAAATCCTGAGCTTCATGGATGCTTACTCAGGATACAACCTAATCTTCATGAACCATCCGGACCAAGAACACACAGCCTTCACTACTGATGGGGGATTATATTGCTATAAAGGCATGTCATTCGGCCTAAAGAATACATGGGTGACTTATCAGAGACTAGTCAATTCAATGTTCATTGAAAAAATTGGGAAGAACATGGAAGTTTACATTGATGATATGCTAGTCAAGAGCAAACATGCTGACTAACACTTCACCGACCTATCTGAAACTTTCACCATTCTAAAAAGGTAACGAATGAGGTTGAACTCTAACAAATGTGCCTTCGGTATAGGCTCTGGCAAATTCTTAGGTTTCATGATTATCCAACGAGGCATTGAAGCTAATCTCGAGAAGATCCAAACAATCATCGACATGAAGGAACGGGTAACTTCAAAAGACATCCAGGCTCACTTGAGGAATGTTGCCTACAAGCAGCGCATCTCCAACTACTATGACTCAAGGTTCAAACCTCGTTCTTTCAAAGTGGGGGACTGGGTATTGAAGAAAAGATTACTCTACGACAGAGTCCTGAGTGAATGAACACTTAGTCTAAACTGGGATGGACCGTTTGAAGTTGTTGGCATCAGTCGCCCTGGCTCCTACAAGCTTAGAAGCTCCAATGGCAAGACCCTTAGCCATCCATAGAACACTGATAACTTAAAGTACTATTACAAGTAAACTCACATTGTATAAGTGTTAAGCTTCAGCTATTCAGCATCCTATGTAACGAAGACCATTTGACATGAATTCAGTAAAGAGGTGATTTAGACAACTCGGTCCTAATCCTCTTACATTCCTACCAATGAAACACTTGGGTTCAAAGCTTCAACATGAATGCTTCCAACATGAAACAAAGTCTAAGTATATGTCAACAAGACTATACAAATAAACGAATAGCTTCACAGTATATTCGTTCAATCATACATTCCAACACATTCATACATAAGCCAACTGTGCTTCAAAAGGGTTCAACATACTTTGTGTCATTCGACACTTGCTACAATGTGCCTCGACACCTTGCCCTTATTCTCACCAACTAGGTGATGAAGGAACTCACCTTCGTGCACCAACCAGGTGATGAAATATACAACATGTACTCTAATATTATTTGGCAACTTGCCACTCTTATCACCAACCAGGTGAAGAAGGAACTCATCTTCATGACTTTCGTGCCACCAACCAGGTGATGAAATGTACAACCTGTATTCTAATATTATTTGGCAACTTGCCATGCTTATCACCAACCAAGTGAAGAAGGAACTCATCTTCATAACCTTCGTGCCACCAACCAGGTGATGAAATGTACAACCCGTACTCTCTTTCATGCCACTAACCAGGTGATGAAATGTGAAGAAGAAACTCACCTTCGTGCCACTAACCAAGTGATGAAATGTGATGAAAGATGATGAAGAAACTCATCTTCGTACCACCAACCAAGTGATGAAAGCAACTCACCATTCATTCCATCAACTAGAAGACGAGTGATACAACTTGTACATGTGAACTCCTAGCATTCACAAATAATTAAAAACCCTCAAGCTTCACAACTTAACTAGGGGAGCACTTATGCCTAACAAGAGTTATAGTCACCAACAAAGTCTATAGTCACCAACAAAGTCTTATTGCAAGCCAACAATGGCTTCAGTGCATGGTATATGAAGATCAAGCTCTTCAACCCTTTTGCATCCACTTCAGACAATTCTCCTCTGTAACAATGCAAACATAACAACTGGTAGAAAGCTTCACACACTCTTGATCAAGAATGTTCGAAGCAAATTCAATTTATATGGTTCATCCAAACCTTCGACTACTACAAGGTGTGGCTTGTGTATGTTGTCTCTCCTACATTTTCAAATTTCCAGTTTTCCAAAAAAAAAAAAATCAAAAAAAGGAAATTGGGAAATTCAGCAAAGCTTCATCAATGGAGGACAACTACAAATTCTCAAAAGCTTCACACACTCTTGATCAAGATAGTGTGAAGCAAAACCAATTTATGGTGGAAATGAAAAGCTTCATCAATGGAGGACAACCACAATTCTCAAAAGCTTCACACACTATTGATCAAGATAGTGTGAAGCAAAACCAATTTATGGTGGAAATCAAAAGCTTCATCAATGGAGAGCAACTACAAGTCTCAAAAGCTTCACACACTCTTGATTAAGATAGTGTGAAGCAAAATCAATTTATGGTGTCAACAAAGCTTCATCAATGAAGGGCAACTACAATTCCTCAAAAGCTTTACACATTCTTGATCAAGATAGTGTGAAGCAAAACTAATTTATGGTGCCAACAAAAGCTTCATCAAAGGAGTTCAACCACAATTCTCAAAAGCTTCACACACTCTTGATCAAGATAGTGTGAAGCAAAACTAATTTATGATGCCAATAAAAGCTTTATTAATGGAGGGCAACTACAGTTCTCAAAAGCTTCACACACTCTTGATCAAGACAGTGTGAAGCAAAACCAATTTATGGTGCCAACAAAAGCTTCAACTCCAAAGCTTCACCTACAAAGCTTCAACACCAAATCTTCACTTACAAAGCTTCAACACAAAAGTTTTACCTACAAAGCTTCAACTCCAAAGCTTCAACACAAAAGCTTCACCTACAAATCTTCAACTCCAAAGCTTCACCTACAAAGCTTCAACTCTAAAACTTCACCTACAAAGCTTCAACACAAAAGCTTCACTTACAAAGCTTCAACTCAAAAGCTTCACCTACAAAGCTTCAACTCCAAAGCTTCACCTACTAAGCTTCAATACAAAAGCTTCACCTACAAAGCTTCAACTCCAAAGCTTTACCTACAAAAGCTTCAACTCCAAAGCTTTACCTACAAAGCTTCAACACAAAAGTTTCACCTACAAAAGCTTCAACACCAAAGCTTCACCTACAAAGCTTCACCTACAAAGCTTCAACACAAAAGCTTCACCTACAAAAGCTTCAACACCAAAGCTTTACCTACAAAGCTTCAACACAAAAGAAAGCTTCACCTACAAAACGTCAACACAAAAGAAAGCTTCACCTACAAAGCGTCAACACAAAAGCTTCACCTACAAAAGCTTCAACACCAAAGCTTCAACACAAAAGTTTCACCTACAAAGCTTCAACCCAAAAGTTTCACCTACAAAGCTTCAACCCAAAAGTTTCACCTACAAAAGCTTCAACACAAAAGCTTCACCTACAAAGTTTCAACACAAAGACTTCACCTACAAAAGCTTCACACACTCTTGATCAAGATAGTGTGAAGCAAAATCAATTCATGGTACCCAACAAAGCTTCACCTACAAAGCTTCAACACCAAAGTTTCACCTATAAAGCTTAAATATATATTCAAAAATTCGGAAATTCGAAAATTAAAAAAAAAAAAAAGAGGGCCTAGGCCTCATCTTCTTTGTGCCTAACAACTTTCATAACAAATATATATGAAAGAGGAGTTTTGAGTTACCACTTAGAAAGGAAAATGGTGAAGTTTTGTTACTTTGGAAACTTGGCTACTAGTAAGACACCTCATTCTCAACTCCCTCGATCGGAGACTTAGGGGACTCCTACCATATGCTACTACACCTCGGTACTTGGAAGGTTCACGATTACTTAGTGACTTGGATCTTTCAAATCTCAAACTGAGAAGTTTTCCTCACTCGGGAAATTAAGGGAGCACTACCTTAACCTACATGCATCACTCACAAAGCTTCAACATACAAGCTTCAACAAAAGAAAAAATTCAAAGAATTTAGTGAAGAAGACTTTGGTGTATTTAACACAATACGTGGAAATAAAGCAAAGCTTATTTATTGATATCTCTGATAAGTTACAAATATGTATACATGAATCAAAATAAACAAGTAAGAAGGAGTCTTCACAAAGGTTGCTCAGGAGAAGTCTTAGCAGTCGGTAGAGCCCCAGAAAGAGAAGGCACCTGAAGGTGATCATTCGGAGCCTCAGTACTAGGCAGAACCCTAAAAGGAGGAGGCACCAGAGGTTGATCATTTGGAGCTTCATTACGCGGTACAGCCCCAGAAGATGAAGGCAATAAATGCCTTTGGAACAAACCTACAAACCTCTGATGATCAAGTAAAATCTGATCATCAGATTCTTACAGTTAGTCAAGCTTCATCTTCATGTTTGTAGCATAGTCATGTGCGAGCCTGTGCAACTGTTTATTCTCATGCATGAGCCATTTGATCTCCTGTTTGAGACCTATCACTTCAGACGCTAATGATTTAACTTGGCGGGTTCGAGCAAATAGACGTTGGGCCATATTAGACACAGAACCTGCACACTAAACACTGAGAGCTAGAGAATCCTTAATAGCCAACTCATTAGACCGTTTAGAAAGTTGTCTGTTATTTTTGAGAGTGAGAAGATTCTTGGCCACCACCGTAACGGTCATATCATTCTTCATCACATAGTCCCCAACAGTAAGAGGACCAGTAGGAGATAAGAAGGATGGACGCCTTGAGGAAGCATGGCTGCCTCTTCACCAAAGTTCAAGTCAAAACGACGGTCGAATGGGCCATACATTTTAGAAATAATGAAGGAGAAATGAGGTCCAATAAATCTCTGAAGTACAAAAATAAGGGGAAAATCCGTACAAGTAATAACTCTCTGAATGTACTTCTTGCATACAATTGGTGCCCCTATAAAAGAAATGGCAGCATGGCCGTTTGTTCAAAAATCGAAGAGGTACCACTCTCCGGATTTCGAGAAGCAGATTTTCCTAAGTAAAATATGTCGACAATCCCTACACGCAACATCAGCTTTTCGGGTACCACAGATAACTTTGCCAAAGATCTCTGACAAAGTTTAGACACATAAATTTTGAAGGTCCAATTATCCTACCATTACCCACAAGGGTAAAGGAACAGCACCACTACTTGATAACTGAAAAGTCTTTATGTGTGTCAACCTCCATGCTCCGTGGCAAGGCAGACTGGCAAAAATGCCCAACCTTTACTCACATTCGAGAAAACACTCCCAACAGGATTGCTTGCTCAAAAATCGAAGAGGCACCGCTCTCCGAATCTCGAGAGCTAAACTCCCAATAGGATTGCTTTCTCAAAAATCGAAGAGGCACCACTCTCCGAATCTTGAAAGTTAGACTCCCAACATGATTGCTTTCTCAAAAATTGAAGAGGCACCATTCTTCGAATCTCAAGAGCTAGAAAACCGAAGAGGCACCGCTTTCAGAACTTCAAGAGCCAGATTTCCTTGGATGAAGCTTGTCTGCAATCTTCACACGTAACATCAGCTTTCCAAATACCATAGACCACTTTTTCAAAGTGCTATGACAAAGTTAAAACACGTGAATCTTGCAGCTCCCATTACATTGCTATGACTGAGAAGGGTAAAGGAACAACATTACTACTCGCTGTTGGGACAATTCCTATATATGTCGACCTTCATCCTTCACAGCCAGACAGACCTGCAAATAAAAAAAAATGCTCAACTTTTCTTCACATTTGAGAGGGCACTCTCAGCAGAGTCTCTCGAAATACTCAGCTTCTTTCCCCCCCCGATAATACCTCTGCAAAAAAACCACACCAGAGTAAGAATATATCATATCATTAGGGTTAAAAGCAAGAGTATCCCATATCATGTTTTTCCCCTGTCTTTTCCTTTGCCCTTGTTCTTACCTGCAAGACAAGGAGAAAGAGAGCAATCAGTCAGCACTTGGAATCAAGCTTCCAGTCAAGAACTGACTGCCTGGAACTTCTTGCCTGATTACTTACTTGGCATTGCTCTCGATTATTCATCTTCAACATCTTATGCTTCCAAAAAAGATACCATATCAGCCTGGGGAACAGATAGGGCAAGTGAGAAGGATACAATGAAGCATGTGGAGACAAGCGCAACAGAACACGTGCCGATTCATCTATTACTTTGTCAACAGCAAAAGTATCCTATATCATCAAGGTCGAATGCACTCTTGATTTGATAGACTTGTTTTGACCTTCAAATTCTTGAGTCGGCCTTATACTCTGGAGAAAACCAGAAAACCCTCCAGCCCAGTTCAAAAATAAGTCTGTGGAAAGTTATTTTTTCAAAAGCAAAAGTATCTCATATCATCTCTTCTCATTTTTCTTGTTTTTTTCCTTCTTGCTGCATGTAAGATAGGGAGAATGAGAAAAATCAACCGGAACTTAAAATCAAACTTCTGATCTGGGACTGATTGCTTAGAGTTCTGATTGCTTACCTTGTCTGTCACCTCTTTCGGCAGTTTTCCTAGCTCGGCGACTTGGG
Organism: Malus fusca; assembly: GCA_035220775.1. NCBI lineage: Eukaryota > Viridiplantae > Streptophyta > Magnoliopsida > Rosales > Rosaceae > Malus > Malus fusca. The sequence continues at coordinate 39,059,373 of CM069068.1, forward strand.
GACTCCTACTACATGGTTTGTATCGCGCTTGACCAAGCCTAAAACTACAAGTAAGCTTCAAGTGAAATTGATACATTACCTTGTGCATCTCCACCAGTTAAAGATACCACCCTTGGATGGAGAAAAAGTACTTCCAGAGAAGATGCCACATCTACCTATGAGACAGATAAGGCAAGTGAAAATGATACCACACTTCGGTACTTAAAAGTTTCATGATTACTCAGCGACTTTGATCTTGCAAGTCCCCAACCAAGGAGCTTCCCTTACTCGGGAACTTAGGGGAGCACTATTTGTACCATACTTGACCAATCCCAAAACTACCGAGCATCGGTCAACGTTATATTGTCAAGGACCCAGAAGAGTTTCCCTCCAACCAGGAGGCCAATCACAGCGCGACACGCGTCGATATCAGAAGCCAATCATAGCACGACACATGTCAACATCAGAAGCCAATCACATCACGACATGTGTCAATGTCAGAACAAAGTTAGAAACTCTCTTCTATAAAAGGAGATCATTCTCCCACAATATTTCCTAATGTCATTTGTACTAAATCATTCACTAGTACTCACTAAAGGAGAGCTTGAACCTATGTACTTGTGTAAACCCTTCACAATTAATGAGAACTCCTCTACTCCGTGGACGTAGCCAATCTGGGTGAACCACGTACATCCTGTGTTTGCTTTCCTGTCTCTATCCATTTACATACTTATCTACACTAATGACCGGAGCAATCTAGCGAAGGTCACAAACTTGACACTTTCTGTTGTACCAAAGTCCTCACTGATTTTGTGCATCAACAATTTCAAATTGTATCTTTGAGCCTTTTGTTTCGTTGTGGCCAGGTATGGCTCAAGAAAATAGTTATATCAGTTTTTAAATTAAACCCTTTTGTTCAATTTGAATATCTGCATATTTGATTTTGGTATTGTATAAATAGGATTTTTAATTTTAGTCTTGAATAGGACTTTGATTGATTGTTTCGACCTTTATCTCACAAACCCTTTTGTTGCTCTCAAACCTTGCTCTCCGATCTTGACTTCTCTCTGTCTCTCACTTTCTTCCTGAAAATGATCAAGCCAGTAAAAATTTGTTTAGATCTTTCTGTCAGAGACTACAAACCAGAGCGCTCTATCACTGAAAAATAGTGAAATTGTTCTCGATTTGAAGAAAATTTGGGGCCCATAAAAGATCGCATTTCCTGCTGCCGATTTGGTGCAGGTAATTCTCTGCTTTGAATGTTTAGAAGTGTAAATTTGGATGGGTTTTTTTGTTCAAATTTTGTTATTGTGATTTTGGGGATTTTGTTTGTAGCTTCCGGATTCCGAGTCATGGTGTTTAATTTGGTTTTGTTTTCAGCTTTAGGAGGTTGTGGTTTTTCAGATTTGCGATTTTTCTTTGTAGCCTACGAAGCCCTCTGTATTTAAGGGGGTGTAGTCAATTAGGATTTTAATGGAATTTTTTTTAAGTGACCAATTTGAAAGGATTTTAATTAGATTTACAATTCTACGTGGCTTTTGGTAGATTTATATGAATTTCTATTATAATTTTTTATGGATTTCTTAGGATTTTAGTTGACTCCTACAACATAACATGAATTTCTTTTTTAGTACACAATTTGAAAATAACATAAATTGAAAGGAACATAAACATATATCCATTGATATAGAAATACAAACCAATCATATATGTAAATAGAATGGGTCATTGAGAATATTGATCCAAGAGTTTGAATAATTGTAGAGGATAGTTTTTACTTTAGAACATCATATCCATTCAAGAATGATGATTTCAAGTTCAAGAACAGGATATCCAATCATGAATAATAATATATGTGAAAGAATACCAAATGACAATCGAAATTGAGTAGGGCATATTTGGGCAGCAAAATCCTGGGATAAAAACATTTTAACCGCAACCAAAAAAAAAAAGAAAAAAAAAGAAAAGAAACATTTGAACCCAAAAACATGGACACTAATTTGCAGAAAAAACTTAAATCAAAAGTGCAAATGGGAAAAGCCCAACTTAGAAAAATCAAAAGTACAAATGAGAGAATCTCAATTCGGAAAAAGCACGAGTATAATGCAAAACAACATACAACTATAATCCAAATTCAAAAAAAATCATGTTCCAATTGTTGCTCATCTTCCCAAAGGAACAAACCAAGAGCATGAATTCAGAAAAATACATAAACAATGCGAAAATGGGGAGTCTACTGGGAAATGCTCTAAACTCATGGTAGGACTGTTCCCCTTCTATGGTTTGGTGTGAAAAGAAATCTGAGGGGGGAGGGTTGAATTGTTGATAGCATTTGGTATTTATATCACCCACTCTCAAATCCATTAAAATCCTTCATTCACAAAAATCCTAGAAATCTTTGACATTTCCACTACACCTAGATTTGTAAGGACTTTTTAAACTTTTAATTGACTACCTATGAATTTGGATGTATTATTTAAATTCTCCTAAATCCTAATTTGACTACACCATGATTTTAAAATCTTTTAAAATCCACATTCAAACTCCTAATTGACTACACTCTGATTTTAAAGTCTATTAAAATACTATCAAATCCTAGTTTGACTAAGGTGAGCAGTTTCAAAATTCCAGAGTTTTGATATAAAGTTGTGTTTTTTTTTATTTTTTATTATATTCGACTTGAATTTGGTTTTTTGTTGTTTGATTTTATTGAAATCACAGTTTGGGTTTAGACTTTTGGTTGGGTTTGATTATAATTTTCTGTGTTGATTAAATTTGATAACTCCAAAACTGATTATTGGTTTGGTTTGATAGGTGAGGGAGATAGAGGGAGAGGGGAAAATTGTGGTTTCAACACTCTCACTTCTGTTCTTGGAAGGTAATTCTTTACCATTTAACTCTCATCCAATTTCTGTGAATTTACAGTTTTTGGTTGTTTTAATGGAAAATGGTTTCTGGGTTCTGTTTTTTTTTTTGGGGGGGGGGGGTTTGTATATGTGGAGAAGTTGCTGAATTTTTCGTGGCGAGAAAGAGTTTTTATTTTTCCTAAATAGAGTTATTTATTTTGAAATCCCAAATTGAATGAAGACTTTATATATTGCTGTTGCAGTTGGAAAGAAATGAAATGTAATTGGGTGATTAATTTGTTTGTGTTTATGTAGAAATAGAAAATAATTGTTAGATAAGTACTATGTAATTTTTCTTACAAAAAAGTTCTAACAAAATGATAGGAAGAGTAATGCAGTGAGGCTTGGGAATTGTAGTATTGGTTCATTCCTTATCATTAAGCAAGATATTTTCTTTATTTTTGAAGTAGTTTCTGTAATTTTATACTCTAGAGACTGAACTATTTTATAATTTTGAGTGAATTGAAGATGCATTTTAATTTATGAAATCAAGGTCATTATCGTTTTGTAAATTTCATCATAGTAAGCTAAAAACTTGACGTTGTGACCTATGTGGGTTCCAGTACCCTGCTAGGTTATGTACTTAGTGACAGGTGATTAGTTATTAAAAATTTGTATGTTATGTTTTTCCCCACTTTTCCACTTTGAGCAATTGCAGTGTTTTAGCCCTGTTTGGTAAAATTTTTGTTTATTCTAAACGAATTAAGTATGAATTTACTTGGAAATGATATATGAATTTGGTATAAACTTGAATAGAACTTAAATCTGCAGGTTGAATGTGTCATTTGTCAACTATTTTTTGGTATAAGAAAATATTACATTATATACACACAATGCAATATGTTACCCATCTGTTTATATACATGTTATATTGATAATATAATGTTATATGTTAAACAGAGCAATAGATGCCAAGCCAAAAGTGAGAATGGGAACGAACACGGATTCCATGCCAAAACCTCGCATATGTTCAGAGTGGTCTTCATGGAACATGTAATCCATATCACCAAGTGTCACGCCCCGATCCCGACATACGGCCAGGATCGACACGTGACGTCACTAAGTATATGTATATCTAACATACTGCACCTACGAGATATGGACAAAGCACAACCCGAGAACCAAATGCATAATAATTTTTTCGTATACTTTATGGCTGCATCTAACTTCCTTGTTAGATTGCTTATGTACCTTAAGAAGGGATCAAGCCATTCATAGTTCATCCAAACACTACCCTCAACTTGTTCACAGTACGTTTAAGTGGAAAATCATAGCACTCATCAATCAATTATTAGAACTTGACATCCATGAAATTACTAGTTTCAAGATTACATAACAATCCCACATGACCGTTGATAATTCCACTTCACCCATCGCATAAATCATCATGTATCCCCACATAAAATCACAATACATAACATGTAACATATTAAAGAATTGACAAGCACAATATTATTTTCTAGCCACATTGATCAACCAAAATAATCATACTAATAACAATCATACCTAACATCATTTCACAATCCCGTCACTTAATCAATTCATGAATCAAAGATGCACGATTTTGACTTTTAACTATGTTAATCAATCAATGAGATAACAAATCATTTCATGAATTTAATTAAAGAGCTCTATATACTTCCCTACTTGGATTTTGAGTAATAACATGGTATATAAATTTACAAGGCTAAATGTGGGTAATTCTCCTCCACTTGAATCTAGAATTCTAAGATAACCTCATGGAAATGAGTAAGAGCAAGGATTTCGGACCACTCAACGGAACCAAAATATCAAGCGGTTTCTTGTAATCTACCCAGACCTGTCACATATAAAATCAATGCCTACATTATGGAAATGGTACATTGGGCAAATCAAGCACTCAGATAAGCTGAGACTCGAGTGAGTGACAATAATACAAGTATGTGATATTCAATAAAAACAGATAATCGATCACAATCTATAAACATAAAGTATAGAATAATGCTTTATGAAATCATAATCAAGTCGCTAAAAACTCTGAATGAGTCACCCAGACATCCAACGCTTTTTCTAATTCAAACCATAAGATTCCCAAAAACCATCGTTCTTATGTGCATTAAAAAACTAGGGCTAGAGGGACGCAGTTCAGCCGAAGCCTACATAAGTAACCAAACACGAAGTGGTCCCCTAAAGCGGATTAACCAAGCAAAGCCACCCCTGAGAAAGTAACCAAGTAGGCAGTGACCCCCCAATGCGGATTAACCAAACAGAGTCACTCCTACAGCTGTTAGGAAGTGATCACCCAATGCGGATTAACCAAACATGATCACTCCTAAGCATACATGGCCATAAGGATTGCCCAACGCAGATTAACCAAAAGCAATCCACATATAGTATGATCCATCAATGCGGATTAACCAAGCAGGGTCAAGATAATCATGTAGGTAGTGACCCCCCAACGCGGATTAACCAAGCAGAGTCACACCTACAAAATTGTTAGGCAGTGATCACCCAACGCGGATTAACCAAGCATGATCACCCCTAAGTATAAATGGCCATAAGGATTGCCCAACGCGGATTAACCAAGCGCGATCCATATATAGTATGGTCCCCCAATGCGGATTAACCAAGCAGGACCACTAGTGACCCCCCAATGCGAATTAACCAATTAGGGTCATAGTCCCCTACTAGCCCTCAATTTACAAAACATTTCAATATACAATTCGAAACACTTTTTCACAAATATTACCAATCCATGAATCAAATCACATTTAATGAAAATAGATCGATGACCAATTATAAAAGAATCACATTTTAACATAAAACACATTTATAAAACCATGTCATATCCACAAAGGATATTAATATAAAGAATCAGGTAATCACCATATCACATATATTAAAGTTACTCACCGATATAAGCCACAAAGCCTCACTGAGCCTCTATTAATACTAATTTTAACTTTATAAACAATTCGAGACATGCGTCAAACAAGAAGGACATATCACCACAATGAGCCCATCAAGTTCCATGAAATCTCAACCACACTTTATAATAACTGACACACTAGAAGAACTCGGACTAGTTGACTAAAAAGCTAATCGTCAATCAAGGTCAAGAGTAGGGTCCACAACCCTAGAAATCTAAACCGGAAGATCTGCCTATCATATTTCTGATCCGTAACTTCCCAAAATACACATTATGCTTTTAGAACAACCTACTAAAATCTCATGGCGATCCGACGGACGGATCTCCGCCAATTACTAGGATTAGGTGGCAGTCAACAATTTAGTTTACAAACTTAGAAATCCAATTCAAGAAGATCCGTTCATCGGATTCCCAATCCATAAGTTTCTATGATCCTCAAATATTACGTTCTATCACACATTAAAGTTGGGTGATGACCCAACGGTCGGATCGATGATTCATATAATGATCAAGTGATGTACCATGATAAAACTAGGTTCAAATAATCAAACCAAATCATACGGGCATCAAATATGTGGAACTTAGAAAAATATCGTCGGCCCACTGGCCATGCGCCGCCGTAGGTGGTGGTTGGCCGCCCCGACTCGCCGGAAAATTCAACTATTTTCAAAAATTTCCAAATTTTATAGGAAAGTATATCTCAGTGAGGGGAGCAATTTTCACACCTGTGACCAGGGCCAATTTGGCCTGGAAAACCCCCAATTTCACTCAAACCCGCTGGAAACCCTTGAATTGGTGAGCTTCGATTTGTCACATCCGCAACTCCGCTGCCCCCAAACTTATTTGGGCTTTGTTCTTGGGTTCAAGAGGAGCATTTTGGTGGTGGTGCTCGATGGAAAACCTTTCAGAAATGGCGGATTCTGCCATCGTGCACTCGTATACCCTTTGGTGCAATATCACCAAATTAAAGTCAAATTTCGTTGGTCTTTGGATGGAAAGGAAGATCCTTATGGAAAGGAAGAGGGATCTATGTGAAATGCTTTCCAGGTGGTGGCGAGCTTCATCTCGACGGAAAAACGCCGTGAAAGGCGTCGGAACAACGGGAATCACCTGGTCGGGTTGCAGGTCAAAATGGGGTCCGAGTTCCCCTCCTCCTCTTCTCTCTCCTTTCCCTCCTTTCCTTTTTTTCTCATTGGTCCTCCCCCAACCTTTACTTCTGATTGGCCACAAAAACACATACCTCATTGGGCTCTTTCCCTCAAAGTGAGAGTTTAAATAATTTCTAAAATCTATAGTTTAGTAACACAATTTCAAACGTCCGTAAATATACCGTTATAATCCGGACTCGCAAACGACTTTCACCTATATAGTCGTGATTTCGAGATCTATTCGAAAATATAAATTGTGACCTCCAAAGGTTTACGGATTTTAAATAATTAATTTCCAAACTTCAAACTTCGTAACTAGTTTAATTAAAATCTAAATTCAAACAAATTAAAATAAATTCTATAGAAATAATATAAAATCTCAATAATACAAATACGTAGATTATAACCGTGAAAGCCAGGAACGGGATTTCACACCAAGCGTACTAATTAAAGGTTCATTGTTCTAATTTCTTAAATTAAAATTAATTTTGTCTTGAGTCCAATTGCTTCATGTCTTTCTTAACTTCACATACATAGATATTGATAAAGAGCTTCAGGAGGATCATTACTAAACATCTACAAATTTGTTAAGCCTCATGCTTCCAGTTATCAAACTACATGTAACTACGGATTAGTAGATGTTTAGTAATGACCCTTCTAAAATGCTAGATATATTGCCAATATTATTGATCAATTGAGAATTAGTTTTTTGGGTTTATTAACTTGAATAAAATTCACATTAAACAACTTAGTTCAGATGTGATTAGAGTCATAACTTCCAATTTGGTTCCAGTCGTGGCTGATACTGAATTTGTGATAAGAGTTTTGACTTCCAAACTAGAATTGGCTTAAATCAATTTATCATTGATAATTTAATTCTGTTACCATAGTTCCATTCTTCCAAAATTTCTGAGTTCGAAGCAGATCAATATTTACATTTTTATGTTTAATTTTGGGAAGAAATGAAAATGAGTTTTGCCTTTTTGAGTATTTCATAAGTACTAGCTTGCTGCATATGCTATTCTCTGGGTATAAAGATAATTCTCTTCCAAGCAAGCTCGCTTATCTTTGAACTCTTTAACTGATTTGTGGTTGCAACAAGATTTTTTTCCAAACTTTTCCCAGTCTTTTTAACAGTATTAGGTCTCTGTCCTGCATGTCACTAGGCTTATACATTTTTCAATTCACATTGATCACGGATTTATAGTTGATTGCATTTGATTTTGACTGCTTTAAACGGGTTTTCATCAGCATGTCTGACGTGATAAAATCATGTCTTTCGGATTAATTCAAACAATGTAAACATTTCATTCGTATTCTTGATCGTTGTTAATATTATAGTGCATTTTGAAACCTAAGTTATGGATCTATTAGTTAAACACATCTGGAAACTTAGAGATACGTTTATGAGTTCACATGTATATACTGTTGGAAAGTTAGAGACTGCTGATGATACTAGATTTATCCATACAATTTCTAACCCGCAGCAACGCGCGGACATCACTTTCTAGTAAATGCTAAATTACACATCATAACCAAAAAAAAAAAAAAAAAAAAGAGTTTCCATCTTAAAGAACTATCTAGGATATACTTTAGTGATCAATGAAACCTCATTTTTTGGTGCTTTGACAAAGCTGCTCTTGGATCGATCCGACCCGGTTGTCATCACCTCTGAACTATTCCTCCATCCCAAAGAAATGTCAGATCCAACATTACTATCCCTGAAAAATGCTAGTTGTGAGGGTACCAGAAGTGTGACTGAGTAACTATTAAGCATTAGAACAATAGCATTCATGGTTGGCCTATCAGCTATATTTTCTTGCACACACAGTAACCCAATGTGGATGCATCTCACTATTTCATTTCTTGAACCATTCGTCAATGTGGGATCGATTAGATTTGAAGCTGTCCCTTCCCTCCAACATATCCATGCCTGCAACGATTGTAAAATTTGTATAAACATAATTAGGGGTTTAATTATTTTTCTTGGTTGCAATATGCATATTGTTTCAAGTACTTACATAGCTTAGAAGATCCTCCACATTTTGTCCATGACGAAAGCAATTATTTTTTTGTCCGCTTACTATCTTCAAAACTAAGACACCAAAACTATAAACATCCGACTTAACAGAAAAGTGCCCATGTAGTGCATATTCTGGAGCCATATATCCATTGCATATCAATAACAAGAATAATGTTGTTTTTAACACTGACATATTGAATTTTTGATATAGATTTACACAATTCTAATACAAGCCACGTAGACTCATCAAGCACTTACTAGGTCCCCACAATTCGACTGGTGTTGCCTTGTGTTTGATCAAGCTCGAACAACTTTGCCATGTCAAAATCTGATATTTTGGGGTTCATTTCTTCATCTATCAATATATTACTAGCTTTGAGATCACGATGAATAATTCTAAGCCGAGATTCCTCATGAAGGTAAATAAGTCCTCGAGAAATGCCTACAATGATTCTATAGTGCCTATTCCAATCCAATTGTGCGCGCTTGATTGGGTCTGCATGTTCAATTAAAATGAAGAATATAATGTTTGTTGTATGTTACATAATGATAAAATTCTGAAGTTAAAGCCACAAAGGACAAGAAGATCACTGATGCACAAATACCAAATATGATGTGGTCGAGACTTGCATTAGGGACAAACTCATAAATAAGAAGCCTTTCAATTCCTTCCAAGCAGAAACCCAAGAGCCTAACTAAGTTCCGGTGTTGAAGCTTTGCCACTAACAAGACCTCATTTTTAAACTCCAAATCTCCTTGTCCAGAATTTACGGAAAGCCTTTTCACTGCTATTTCTTCTCCATTCAATAACCTACCCTGGAAGAGTATCAAAACAAAAAGGTTTGCATTGGTGTTGCCCGTGTGATGTTGTTAAGATTTCAAAGGCATGTTAGGTTTTATCACAATAAGCCGGCCTCGGTGTTACTAATGGTGGAATAATTGTTATGTTGTATTTTATTTCATCGGGTATGAAGTGAGATTGTATATTCTTCAATAGATGTGTTATACACACACACACACACACACACACACACATACATATATATATTACCTTATAAACATAACCAAATCCTCCTTGTCCTAGTTTATTGGCTTCAGAAAAGTCATTTGTGGCAACTCTAATGGTGTCAAAATTGAATTGCAAGGATTCTGCCCTTCCCATTTCGTCCGCGTCTTCTCCTAGGGTACAAATTTAACAAAATTTACATAAGTTCATATCTAAAATAATTAGATCTAGATGCTGTAACAGTAGTAGGCTTCTCCACTTGAAGGAAATTGAGTTAAATGTTGCTGTGTTTATTTTGTCACAGTACGTACGTACCTGGAACTAAACTACTTTGAAGCTTTTTCCTTGCCTTCCGTACTCTTAGACAAAAGCACATTAACATAACTAGTAACAAAGAAGCAATAATTGGCACAAAAATAATGATGACAGTCCGAGATTTGTTGCTCTTCGATCCTGCAAAGTAAAATGAGAAACATATATATATATATATATATATATATATATATTTTTTTTTTTTTTTAGAAAACCTCGACAATACGAGGGGAAGAAATATATCTTTTTCATTGATCAATTAAATGGAGACCAGTGTAAAGCAAATTACTAGAGTCATAGGTGTATACGTACCTTGTGAAGTATTTGTGGTATTGTTTGATGGTGGAAGAGAAGATACTGATGGTGGCATTGACAGTGGCACTGGTGGAGGGCCTGGCGGCGATGTCAATGGTGTAAAAGTTGTAGGGTCAATGAAGCTGAAAACCTCGAATCTAAGGTTACAGCTGGGACTAAAAACTCTCCCACCTTCTGTCCCTTCACAACATTGGTGGATATCCACAAAAGTTCCACCTAAGCAATCACTGCACGCTTGCTTGGATATGTCCGGCGTGCACTGCGCTAGTGCTATACTGTTTTGGAAGCTGGGACACTTGCGTTTCCGAATGCAAACTTCCGAAGAGAACCACCAGCTGCAGCCTCACTTCTTATCCTGTCCACTACCTTCCTCAGCTCTTGGTTGAATCCATCCAGGCCCGACGATGATATGTTAGTAGGATTCTGCACATAGAAAGAATGACTAGTTTCCATAACGCCATAGAAGGAGCGGTTTGAGTAGCGTAGCATGCATTCGTCATGCCAACCAATTGCTTCCTTATGATTAGGGCAACGCTGAGGCAGAGCATGTCTGGAGTTATTTAGGCAGGTGCGGCAATCTTCCGCCTTGACATCTCCCCTACAAAGTCCGATTGCATAAATTTGTTCGTTCGACGAGTTTTGACTATAGGATGCATTGTAAAAACCGTACCCGTCGCTGTTTTCTTTGGAGGGCAGGGAGGAGAGAAGGCGGTTGAGGTTTGTCTGATAGGTACTATTGGTGGCATAGTTTCCATTCACGTTTACACAGAAGTGGTGTAGAAAATTAAGAACTTGACCAAGGGCTTGATTAATCATGAGAAGCAGAATCGGATAGAGGCAGGATAGAAATCTCGAGGAAACCATTTGTTTGATATTGCTGAAATTGGTTTGTAAAAGGGGATTATAAATTTATAATTATGACAGAAAACTTGCTAGATTTCTATATATGAGGAATGAAGTCAAAGAACATCTCACTTTATGCTATGCATGTGATGGGGATATAAGGTTGATAGAGATGGGAGTGGTGGGCGACATGCCAAATTAATCAAAGTCGTCGTTTGGCTGGTTAAATTTCTACCGTGATTGGTACGCTGGGAGTACTGGTCCCAAAACAATTAGTCTTTCTCTTACACAAAATCACTAGACTTATTGCAATTACCTAAACAAGAATGAATTAATATTGCACAATTAAACAAATAAATGCTAAATTACACATTATAATTTCAAAAAGGTAAATTACATTTTAACGCTTAGGTTTCGAGTTAATTGCAATCTTATACAATATGTTTAAAACATTTCAATTTCATACATTTAATTTAATTTTATTTCAATTTTGTACAACCGTTTATTAAACTGTTAAATAAATCATTAAGTGATGATGTGTCATGAGTGCAGTCCATATTTTGCTATTTGGAATTAAAATTTTTGCCACGTGTAACAAAAAAAAAGAATATCTGAAATGCTAAAGGTGAGAGGTGAAATTTTTAAATAATGATAAGAACACAAGTGGTCCATCACCTGTTTTAATAGAAGTGATGAAAATTTAAGTTATTTACTTTTTAGAACGCATATTCACGAGAGAGAGAGAGAGAGAGAGAGAGAGAGAGAGAGAGAGAGAGAGAGAGAGAGAGAGAGAGAGAGCGCGCTGAAGAAGGAGGGAGAACGGAGTGCAGACCCAATGGCCGTCGCGACATCGCAATCGACCCAATCGCCCAAGAGGAGAAGGAGATGCTGAAAAAGGAGATCGGAGAGCATGGAGACCCGATTGCCAACCATCACCACGATCGCTGCTCTCACTAGAGAAATGGCTGCCGTGATGAGGTTATCGATACTGACATGGTTCAAATTTCAAAAAAAAAAAAAAAAATGGAAATCGAAGATGGAAAATGGAGATAATTCTGATATGGGTTTTTAAGATTGAACAACTTCTGAAGAACCCAGAATTTAGTTTCCATTTTTGACGTAGGAATTTCAAGAAATGGAAAGCTTTTTGTTGGTATTTGGTTTTGCCAACAAAATTATAAATTAATAAAAAAGGGAAGCAAGGGTCTTGGATCCTTATAGCAAGGAAGAAGATGAATCATTAGGAGAAATCAAACTCCATGGGAGGTGGGAGGGCTCTGGAGATTTTGGAGACAATGAAGAAGGTGGGAAGGCTCTGGAAATTTTGAACACCCAGAAAAGAGAAGACTCAGATTTGAGAAGACAAGCTTCGCTTCTCGAGCGGGAAGTAAACAAGTTCAGCCACATCCGATTTGGCGAAAGTGTTTCCTGGGGGGCCGAGAAAAGTGCTGCGCTTGGCGGCCTTCTTGTCACTGTAAACCTTGTGCCACTCCACTTGGCACTGCCAAATTAGATCATCTCGGCAATCTGTTGTCTGATCCCAAGGAGTACAGGTCCATAGTTGGTGTTCTCCAATATCTCACCTGGACACGGCCAAATCTTTCTTTTGCTGGTAATCAAGTGTGTCAATTTCTTCATTGCCCCCGAGATACCCATTTCCAAGCAGTCAAACGTATTCTACGGTTTCTCAAAGGTTCTGTCGATCAAGGTATCTGGTTTAAAAAAGGTTCTCTGCACCTTACAGCTTTCTCGGATGCTGATTGGGCCGGCTGTGTTTTTTATCGAAGATCAACATTTGGTTGTTGCGTTTACTTGGGTTCAAATCTCATTAGTTGGAGGGCTAAAAAGCAGCCAACGGTTGCACGATCTTCAACTGAGGCTGAATATCGATCTCTTGCTCTTACTGCTGCCGAAATCACATGGATTTGTAAGATTTTTAAAGATCTTACTTTTCCACTCTCTCACACTCCTACCTTATGGTATGATAATGTGTTTGCTATTTCTTTGGCTTCCAATCCCGTGTTTCATGCTCGTACGAAACACATTGAGATTGATTATCACTATATCAGGGAGCTTGTTCTTGCAGATCTCATCACAGTTTTGTATGTAAATACTGAGCATCAGATTGCTGATATTCATACAAAGTCTCTGTCCAAGTCACGGTTTCACTATCTCCGGTCCAAACTTTCTCTGGGTGCTCCACTGAAAGGGATACCACATAGTTAATAGCTTTTACAACTGTATTTTTTTTTTGTTATAACAGTCTTTTTACTAATCTCTGTGTTAAGAGATTAAATTAAGTATAATTAGTTACTAAGCCTAATCAGACAAATGTATATAAACTAAGTTGTATTCCTTTCTCATTAAGGAAGAAATAATAAAAGATCTTCTTTTCTTATACTGGGGCCATGGATTCGTTGTTGTGGATGAGAAATTCTAGCTTCTCCCTTTTCAAATCAGCAAAATATGGACTCCACACGAATTTTAACAAATTATAATTTTTTTGGGCTTTTGGGTGATGAGAAAGATTGAAGCTTTGAATGTTTTGATGAATACAACGAGTCATGGACATGATGCACGAAGTTTAATTCCTTATTTTAACAGCTTATTTTAAAGGAGATTTGTTTTTGGTCGGTGAGGTAAGCAGATATATATCATTCACACGAAGGATGAATATTAAATTTCTCGTGTGCTTCCCTTGCCCGCTTGAACCTTTCCGGTTAGTCCTTTCTAATCTTGATTAGGGAAAATAAGCATTTGCCTCATTACTATATAAGTAATTAATGTGGTGTTCTGCCTTGTGTCAAGCTTGTTTCCACGTTACCTTTTCCTATTTGGTAGATCGGGTATATATATATATATATATAGGGCAAAAGAATGTTTACTACCCTCGTGGTTTTCAACATTTAGTACATCAAGTTTTTTTCGTCTCAGAGTCTTACCTAAAGTGTAAATTTTGAGATAGTCTCATACATCCGTTAGTCAAATTGTTAAGTCTCCCAATAAACTGTGACGTGGCGCCTATGTGGACAGTGACTGGCGCCACGTGTCATCCACGTGGAAATTAAAATAAAAAAAATATATATTTATTTATTTAAAAAAAAAAAAACCTTCACCTTCCCCAAATCCCACCCATGCCCACCCTCCCATCACCATCTTCAACTCCACGCTTAGAAAGAAGAAGAAGAAGGAAGAACAAAAAAACACAAAAAGAAAACCCAGAAGCAGAAGAAGAAAAAAACCAAAAAAACAAAAAAAAAAAACCCGGAAGAAGAAGAAGAAGAATAAGGAGGAAGAACAAAAAAAGGAACCTAGTTTGTCCCCCCGAGGAAGAAGAAGAAGAAGAAGAAGAAGGAGGAGGAAGAAGAAAAAAAAAAAGAAGGAGGAGGAGGAAGAAGAAAAAAAAAGAATAAAAAAAGGGAACCCAGTTCGTTCCCTCGAGGAGGAAGAAGAAGAAGAAGAAGAAGAAGAAGGAGGAAGAATAATGAAAAAAAGAAAAGAAAGAAAACTGAACCCAGTTCGTCCACCCCCTGCAACCCAGAAGAACCAGAAGAAGAAGAAGAAGGAGGAGGAGGAAGAAGAAGAAGAAGAAGAAAAAAAAAGAAAAAAAAAGAAAACCGAACCCAGTTCGTCCACCCCCCAAAACCCAACCCCCTCCTACCCAGAAGAAGAAGAAGAAGGAGGAGGAAGAAGAAAAAGAAAAAAAAAACCGAAACCAGTTTGTCCAACCCCCAAAACCCAACCCCCTGCAATCCAGAAGAAGAAGAAGAAGAAGGAGGAGAAGGATGAGGAAGAAGAAGGAAAAAAAATTTCAAAAAAATTTGGCGGGAAAAAAATTGTAAGTACATGGTTGTGGGAAAAAAAATTTGGGCGGAAATTTTTTTTTTCCACTAAAATCTCTTCTCTAAAAAAAAAATTCCACGTGGACCCACGTGGTGCCCCAGTCATTGTCCATATGGGCACCACGTCACAGTTAACAGGAGACTTAACAGTTTGACTAACGGATGTATGAGACTGTCCCAAAATATACACTTTAGGTACGACTCTGGGACGAAAAAAAACTTGATGTACTAAATGTTGAAAACCACAAAACTTCACGATAGTAAACAGAATTTAACCCATATATATATATATTTTTTTTTTAATTTATTTATATCAACACAAAGCATGTGACAAAGATTAGTGATAGAAAAAAGGTTGATAGAGATGGAAGTGGTGGGCGACATGCCAAATTAATCAAAGTCGTCGTTTGATTGGTTAAATTTCTACCGTGATTATAGTGCTTGTCCCCAAACGATGGTCCTTTGACTCAAGAAAAACAACTCTTGGTCACTTACACAAGGTCCATAGACTTGTTGCCATTACCTAAACGAGAATAAATTGTTGCACCATTGAAAAGAACAATGAACCAAATAAATGCTAAATTACACATTGTAATTGTTAAAAAAAATGCAGTTTCCATCTTAAGGAGCTATTTAGGATATACTTCGGTGATCAATGAAACCTCATTTTCTCGTGCTTTGACAGAGCTGCTCTTGGATCGACTCGACCCGGTTGTCATCACCTCTGAACTATTATTCCATCCCAAAGACATGTCAGATCCACCGGTACCATGCCTGAAAAATGCTGGTTGTGAGCGTACCGGAAGTGTGACTGAGTAACTATTAAGCATTAGAACAATGTGGATGCATCTCATTATTTCATTTCTTGAACCATTCATCAATGTGGGATCTATAAGATTTGAGGCTGTCCCTTCCCTCCAACATTTCCATGCCTGCAACGATAGTGAAATTTGTAGAAATATAATTAGGGAGAAATTATTTTTCTTGGTTGCTTTATGCATATAGTTTAAGTACTTACATAGCTTAGAAAATCCTCCTCATTCTCTCCATGACAAAAGGAATTACTTTTCTGTTCGCTTACTATCTCCAAAACTAAGACACCAAAATTATAGATATCCGACTTAACAGAAAAGTGGCCATGCATCTCATATTCTGGAGCCACATATCCACTGCATGGCGATAACAAGAATAATGTTGTTTTATCACTAACATATTGGATTATGGATATAGATTAACACAAATATAATATAAGCCATTTAGCCTCATCAAGTACTTACTAGGTCCCCACAATTCGACTAGTATTGCCTTGTGTTTGATCAACCATAAACAAACAAACAAACACTTCTTCTACAATTCCAAACCTTCTTACTGAGAGAACCACAAAGAAATTTGCCAGAAGTCTAGTTTTCCGGTTCTAGAATCTCGACTTAGATCGTTGAATCTTGATGAAGTAGACGTTCGTAGAACTACAAAGACATGGTAGGGACGAAATTATGGGTCAAGGAGATTGCGGTACGCAAGCCTCGATCTTTAGTTTGTCTATTTAATATTATTTCGCTTTGTTCATACTCTGTTAAATTATTTGTTCACATTATTATTTTTTAACATATATAAATTTATGATTGATTATTGATATTTATCCAACACAAGGTTGCAATACTGGGTGATGTTGTTTGAATGGATAAGGCTGGCCTGAAATTTCGGTACAAAAGTGAATTAGAGGCCCTAAAAATTGCGATTTTTTTTTTCTCATTTTCAAATGTGATTTCCATAAATTGTGATAGCACAAACAGGCAAGCCTCAAATCAGTTCCTAGGCGGATATAGAAAAGCATAAATACCACTTGTGCTAACAATTGATTTTATAATTTTCTACACATATTACTATAATAGATATATGTATGTAAAATTGAAAAAATCAGGGCCCTTCTTCAGTTTCTCTTTTATTTTAAGGTATATGAATATGCAGTTCGTGTGAGAAGCTTTGTTCACTTAACTGCTTGAATAGTTGAGTGGAATGTGGATGCTTTTGTGTAGGTACAAATGGCGTCAGACGAGTGTAAGTTTTGAAGAAGGTTGAAGTTGCACTATAAAACTAATCGGCAATATGAGGAGCAGCCCAACTTTTTATAAGACCTTGCATAGTTTGGTTCTTCACCGGTGTGGGACTTTGTCCTCACATTCTCACAAGTCTCCTTAAATGCGGCAAATTTTTAAGCCTAACATGTGGACAACACAAATGGGATGATGTGGAGCACTTGTGGCCATTGGATTTTTAAGCCTAACATGTGGACAACACAAATGAGGTGACGTGAAGCACTTGTGGCCGTTGGGTTTCACATGTGGACAACCTGCTCTGATACCATGAAAAAAGTTGAGGTTCCACCATAAACTAATTGGCAATATACGGAATAGCCCAACCTTTTATAAGTCATTGCATAGTTTCCCTCACCGATGTGGGACATTATCCTCACATTCTCACAAGTTTACCTTCCATTGCCGGTCCCAAGCTCAGATAAAGGAGGCCATGGAGGAGGTTAATTAGATAGTCGATAGCCGGCACTCCTTTTTCACATTGAATCTCTATTACAGAGTCTAATATACTTATAACACGTAAATTAGTAATATCACATAATGATGCGAGTCACACTAAAAAATTTCTAAGCAGTGCTTCTCTGCCTGTTCAGTTTAATGTTCAACATTGCTAATCAATGGTGCTACAAATTCTTTGTTGGAAATTCGAGTCCGTGACCAGAAAGTCACTCGAAAGTGGGTTTTGTGTTTGCTTTCCTTCGTCTCGCCTAATGTGGTGCTGCTCAAATTAAACGTGTAGGAAATATAGAGAAGACCTTGACTCCATCTTTGGTCCCCATTCTAGATGGTTGCTTGACAATTTTGTTATTGGTTTTGTTTGTGGCTAGAGAAGTATAGACAAAAGGGGGTACCAAAAGTCAGGGAACTTCTGTTTTGCTTGATTCTCCCCCTTCATTCTTTGGCACTAATATTTCAAAGAGAAGAACTTACAAGTCTTTAGTGATCTTCTTGTTGAGAGTACGAACCTCATATCAGAAAAATAAGAGACTTCACATATGCTTATAAGCAATTGGATTATTCGTCATATGCCAATTGGTTTTATAGCAAAACCTCAAAAAAAATTTATGATATTAGAATAGGATGCCCCGTGTACAGCCACACGTGGTCCACGTCATCCTGTTAGTGCTATCTATATGTTAGGCTTGAAAATTCGTTGCACGTGAAAGGACATGTTGAGAAAGAATCTCGCATCGGAGAAACGATAGCCCTTGTATGTGCTTATAAATAATCGGACTAATCTTCATATTACCAACTAATTTTATAGTGAAACTTCAATTTTCTTCACTCTTCTTCAACCCCTCCAATATGAGGACGTGACATGGCTATCCGATTAAATTACATGGTCACACATGATGTATATGCATTTATATACCCAATTTCCCGAACTCAAGAATTTTCTTTTTTAGCATCGTCACGTATACAGTTCTAATATATACCTAGCCAGTCAATTAGTATTTTTTTTAGTACATCGATATTTTTTACATTAAGAGGAGAGGGAATTCGGCTAAGGTACACAATTAGCAATCTAATTTGGTATCGAATTCCCCATCCACGAGATTCGAACCTAAGACCTCTCACTTCCAAGTGAAGAAAAACACCACCAGACCGCAGTACTAGGTGACTCGTCAATTAGTATTTTACCAACAGGAAAAAGAAAACTAAGCTCTCGTCTAGTGCTGCTTCAAAAATTCTTTCACTCCAACATTATCTATTTTGTATGCATACAATCTAATTAAACCGATCACCTCGGTTAAATAGTATAAATCAGAAAGCTGGATGCTGGATGCTCTTTTTTCTAAACAAAAGCAATCCAAAGTCCGAACCACTTGCGTGACAAATCTCATATTTACTAATTGTAAATTATAGTATACAGAAAGTTGAGAATAAGTAACTGAACTACTTTTTATATTACTAATTGATTTTATAATAGAACTTCAATTTTCTTTATATTATTTCTTCACAGATTTTTCATTGACCCGTGTAGAAAAAAAATTGCAGGCACTGACTGAGATATATATGTTATGCATGAACATGAGAACAATTGATCCCATTAGCAAAGATAATTTTTTTTCTTCCAATGATGATAAAGTAAATGAAAGTCTCCAATTGATATACATGTACAGTGACAGTACATTAATCACAAGTAGTGAACGAGGAGATGGGCGTGGAAGTCGTTTTGATAATTGAATATCGTCTCTTAATTATAACTAAATGGAGCTCACACATGAAGATGACGACTTGTTTGGATATGCTTTTAGAATGACTGAAAACGTTTTTAGAGAAAATCTTTTTGGGTTCCAAAAGCACTTAAAATGCTTTATACAGTTATATGCTTCTTTCCGGAAACACTTTAAGTGATTATCTAGGATTTATTAGCATTTTTACTAATGATTGTTTTCAAAAATATTTTCACCAAAAGCGTTTTTAGTCATTTTAAAAACACATTCAAACAAACTTGATTTATTACAGTGACGAAAAACAATCATGTTCCTCCTAAAAATTTTAGACAGAGTATTGCTTATTAATGAATACAATTGAGAAGACTAAAGTAAGCCCCAATCTTTTGTCCTACAAGAAACCTAATTCTTGACTTACAAGAAAAACCATAAGATAATAATAAGCAAGAAAACTCATTTTCAACGAAGTAACCAAATGATTTGAAATTGTTATATTAATTTAAGAGAGGGAAAGTTTCGAACTCAATACGCATAGGTAGACAACCAACACATTATCCACTATCTTCACATCACATCGCTTAGGTAGTTTGATACTTACGCTTACAGCGTCTACTTCGCTGAAGATATGTGATCGCCTGGAATCCCACTGAAACGGTTTCATGCA
Source organism: Malus fusca (assembly GCA_035220775.1). Lineage (NCBI taxonomy): Eukaryota > Viridiplantae > Streptophyta > Magnoliopsida > Rosales > Rosaceae > Malus > Malus fusca. The sequence continues at coordinate 39,079,589 of CM069068.1, forward strand.
CATCCGGATAAGCCTTGTCCAGTAGGGCTTTCGCTTTTAACTTAGCCTAATCCGTGACGTACTGTCAATCAATTCTTTGGTGTTATCACGTCGCAAAGTTGGTGGAGGCGTGGGCGGTGGGAGAGTAAATTGGTAACTCATGTTAAGAATGAGAATAACTGAACCCATGGTTGGCCTATCAGCTATATTTTCTTAGCACACATAATAACCCTATGTGGATGCATCTCGTTATTAACTCGGTTCTTGAATCAGTCTCGATACTGTCATCTATTAGATGTAAAGCTCTCCCTTCTGTCCAGAGTTGCCAAGCCTGCAAGGGTATATAATACATAATATTTCAATTTCTTTAACTCTCATTCTCTCGATGCATCAAATTAAGGGTAATCCATTGAAACTATATATATATATATATATATATGTATATTATTACTTAGATAGTTCAGAAGATCATCTCCATCCCCTAGCTCAGAAGATCATCTTCATCCCCTCCATGATTGAAATAAGTACTTTCTCGTCCAGTCATTATCTCCAAAACTAACACTCCGAAACTGTAGATATCCGACTTTACAGAAAAGTCTCCATCCTCTTCGCAATTTGTTGCGAGATAGTCGCTATATATCAACAGGAAAACGTTAAATTTTTACGAACGTGTTGAAACTTTTTAAAATTTTATTTACATAGCATAGCATTAATAAGATTCAAGTTTATGAAAGTCCTATGGCTGGTCTTTGTAATTACTGCTGCAATGCTTGAAATCTTCCGGTACCGCCTTGTTTTTCATGAATCCCATGCAACTTTGACATGCCAACATCTGAAATTTTGGGATTCATTTCTGCACCTATCAGAATGTTACTGGCCTTGAGTTCCCCGTGAACAATCGGAAGCGGAGAATCTTCATGTAGGTATAAGAGCCCTCGTGCAATGCCTACTATAATATTGTACCGCATATCCCAATCCAAATTTAGATGATTTACACTGGATCTGCATATTTATGTAAAAGAAAGATTATGTAATGGTATTTTATTTTGGATAAGGCTAGGGAGACCAAATTTTTAACCAAATGATGTGTCATTAATAGAAAATAAGCACGTTAATCAATACTTTAGTCCAATCATTAATATCCACATCATTTTGTTACAAAATTTGGTCTCCTTAGCATTACTCTTTATTTTTATTACAAACGAGATATTACTACTACTACTACAACAGAATTCCTCTCTAGCGAGGAAATCTTTTGTGGGAAATTTATTTTTCTTACTAAAAGACATCATCAGTGAGAAAAAATTTACATACTAAGCTACTGTGAGATGAGGGTTTAAACTCAAAACGCATTGGATTGAAGACGAAGAGATATCTACCTAGGCAATTCACCATTTGCAAGATTATATTCCGATAATGTTTGTTGCTTTGCATGTCACACATTAAATTTCCGAAGTTTTTCTTTCAAAAAATAATAAATCCAAACATACCAAATGCGTAATCAAGACTTCTGTTAGGGGCAAACCCATAGACAAGAATCATTTCACTTCCTTCCCAGCAGAAACCTAGGAGACCAATCAAATTCCGATGGTAAAGCTTGGTCACTGTAAAGATCAAAATTTTAAATTCTGAATTGTCTAGTTCAGAATCTATTAAAAGCCTTTTCACAGCTATGTATTTTCCATTGGACAGGCGACCCTGCACAATATGAAAACAATATATGAGTTCTATATCAGGAGAAATTTTTCATTATGATCGAAACACGAGTGATACATTACGTATTTTTATATAAATGGTGAAAATTTGTATTTTTTAAGTTATTAACTTTTTAACACGTATATCTTACTATTTGTATAACAACACGTTATGTACTATTCCTTGTTCTGATTACATTGAAAAATCTTTCATTTATCAGCAAGAAACCTGTTTCTAATTAATGCTGATGCATGATTAAGAAAGAGATAATTATGTTTGATTACCTTGTAAACAACGCCACAACTGCCCTGTCCAATTTCGTTTGCCTGGGAAAAGTTATTTGTGGCAACTCTAACTGTGCTATTAGTCGAATTGCCAGTATTCTGAAATACTTCCAGATCTTTTCCTGGTTTTCCCAACTATTGAGTGAATTCCTATTCCAGATATTTTGTTGGTTTTCCCAACCATTGAGTAAATTCCTATGACTGTCAGTATTATTAAAGAAACAACCAATGCCATAACAACGAGAAATTTTTTTTAGTTGAGACAAGAACATGAATAATACATAACGTGTTTTTATGCAAGTATGGTGAAAATTTTTAATTTTTAAGTTATTAATCTTTTAACACACATAACCCACTATTTATATAAGAACACGTGGTGTACCACCTGATGTGACAATCATACTAAAAAATCTCTTAACAACAAGAGGAGCCCACGATACAGGCCTAGTTGGACTCTGATCATCTGAAAAATTAAAGGGAAGAAGTCTTATCTATTGAAGCATAATAATCTTTAAATGAGACCTTCAATTATGTATATTGTGAAAGAAGATGGTTGAAATTTCATTATAAAATCAATTAATAATACAACGAGTGAAGCGCATGTAAGATCCTTTAATTTTTTATGTGGGATTCATATTCAAAACATAATTCAAATCATGAGATAAAATTGTGGAGTGAATATCAAACTGTTGGAAATGTGGGAGTATTGGATGGCTAGTGGTTTAGGCTAGTCAACTTTCTTTGTGTAAGTTAGGCAAGTTACACAAGTTAGGCAAGTTAGGCAAGTTAGGCAAAGTTAGGCAAGTTAGGCTTATGTCTACTTTCTTTCCCTATATATATGTTTCATCTTGTAATTGTTTCTTCATGAAATACACATCAAAAATTCTACATGGTATCAGAGCAGGAACTCTAAATTCCTGGCTCTGTTGATCGTTTCCGCTAAGTTTCTTTTACTCTAAGCCAAGATGGCTGGAGAACATTATGAAGCTGAGAGCTCGATGGATGCTTTAGCTCTACCTAACGTTGAAATCAACCCTAATCAACGTCTCAGTTCTATTTTGTTGAACGAATTCAACTATCTTCCCTGGAGCCGTGCTGTTTCTCTCGCACTTGGAGGGATATCAAAGCTTGGCTACGTAAATGGTGCCATAAAAGCTCCAGCAGTCACTTCTCCTACCTACGAGTCGTGGCTATGTATAGACCAGTTGGTCATGTCTTGGTTGCTCAACTCAATGGAGCGTAGGATTGCTGAAATTTTCAGCTATTCTGAGTCGTCCATGCATCTCTGGAAGCAAGTCAAAGAGATGTATGGAAATCAAAATAATTCTGCCCGTGTCTTTCAACTTAAGAAGGATATTTCGAGCTTGCAACAAGGAGGAAAAGCCTTTGTTCAACATCTTGGCAACCTTACAAGCATGTGGAATGAGCTTGATGTCTATCGTCCTCATACCACCGATGCCACCATGTTGATCAAGAGAGCAGAAGAAGACAAGATTTTTCAACTCTTGGCAAGCTTAGGCTCAGAGTTTGAAGATCTCAGAAGTCACATTTTAATGAATGCTGAACTTCCTTCATTCACTGGTGTTTGTGCCATCATTCAAAGGGAAGAAGTAAGGAGGAAAGTAATGAGCCAAGATACTAAAAATCCTATTCATGAAACTAGGGCATATGTCTCCAACAACAAGCGTCCTGAGGGCAAAGTTTATAAGGGAAAAAGACCAGATTTGAAGTGCAGATACTGTGATTCACTTGGACATACAAGAGACAGGTGCTGGATACTTCATCCAGAATTGAAGCCAAACTCCTTGAAGGAGACAAAGGGTCCCCAAAGACATTTGAGTAACAATGGCTACAAGGCAAATCATGCAGCTATCTCTTCGACTGAAGGAATGGTAAACTTCACTACCAATCCTACAACACTAATCAATGATTTTGCAGCATATCTTCATAATAAACAGCTGCATCACAATGGAGATGAAGCTCATGAAGCTACAGTAGCTAAAGAAAAGAATCACACTGCCTTACTTGGACAATTTGCTGGTTTCTTGGCTGAGCATGATCATGTTTCGCAGAAGGATATTCCAGGTATTTCAAGTGCCTTCTCTACTGCCTTAAATGCTAGTAATGAACATGATTATTGGATCATTGACTCAGGTGCTACGGATCATATGACAAATCAAATTAATAACTTGCATGATTTCAAAACATTGTCAAAACCGTCTCAAGTGTCAGTAGCCAATGGAAAGGGTGCCTTAGTTGTAGGAAAAGGAAAAGTCAACTTACTCTCAAAACACATAGAGTCATCAGCTCTTTACATTCCTTCATTTCCTTTTCAACTTCTATCAATAGGAGCCATCACCAATTCTCTAAACTGTCTAGCTATTTTTTCTCCCCACAATGTTGTTTTTCTAGACATCATCACCAAGAGAACGATTGGTGAAGGTTTCTTTTTGAATGGTCTTTACTACTTAGCTAAAGATACTAAGGATCCCAAGGTTTTTCAAGTCAGTTCGAGTGTGTCTCAAGATCAACAACTTTGGCATCAACGTTTGGCTCATCCTTCTGAAAAAGTGATGTCTTTCTTATTCCCAAAATTGTGCACAGACAAGTTGCACTGTGATGTTTGTCATTTGTCTAAATTTTCCAGGTTGCCTTTTGAGTTCTCCACCAATAAAGCCAGTCATCCGTTTGAAATCATTCATTCAGATATTTGGGGTCCAATACTAGAGTCCTTTGATGGATATAGATATTTTGTAACCTTTGTTGATGATTTCACAAAAATGACTTGGTTGTATCTTTTGAAATTTAAGAGTGAACTTCCAATTGTTTTTCAAGATTTTCATAAACTGGTTGGCACTCAATTTGCATCAAAAATTCATATATTAAGATCCGACAATGGCACTGAGTATATGTCCCATAACATGTCTCAATACTTGAGTATTCATGGCATCTTGCATCAAACAACATGTGTTGGCACACCTCAACAAAATGGAGTGGCCGAAAGAAAAAATAGAGATCTTCTTGAGAAGACAAGATCAATCATGTTTCATATGAATGTACCCAAGAAATTTTGGTCACAATGAGTACTTACAGCTGCCTATCTTATTAATAGATTGCCTAGCAAAGTACTCAGTTTCAAGTCCCCATATGAGATGCTAAAAGGCAGAAAAATTGATCTTTCACACTTGAGAGTTTTTGGCTCCACCTGCTTTGTTCACAACAAATCCCCTCATCATGATAAATTAGATCCTAGAGCTATCAAATGTATTTTCTTGGGTTACTCATCCACTCAAAAAGGCTACAAGTGTTACAATCCAATCACAAATAAGCTTCTAGTTTCAAGGGATGTAAGGTTTAATGAAAATATGTCTTACTTCTCAAAGAAACTAAGTGATGCAGATCAGGGGGAGTTTTTGAGTGATATGTTTCCATTGCCTAGTGTCCCGTACTACCAAGAAAATCCTCCATCATGTGACACTACAAGTCTATCACCTGAACATGCTCCCTCCCAAGTCACAAATGTTGAGCCTCCAGTCCAGATTCGTCGAAACCCTTCTAGGGTTCGTCAACCCCCACTTCGACTACATGATTATGTCACCTACACCTCTAGGTATCCTCTCACAGATTTTGTTTCCTATAAGCAGTTTTCACCCTCTCATATCTCCTTTCTTAGTGTCTTGGATCATACTCATGAACCACAAACATTTCAATAAGCAAGTAAACATAAAGTTTGGCAAACTGCAATGAGGGACGAACTGCAAGCTCTTCATGAAAAACAAAACCTGGAGTGTAATTAAACTTCCCACAGGGAAGAAAGCAGTGGGTAGCCGTTGGGTGTACAAGACAAAGTTCAACTCAGATGGGACTATTGAAAGACACAAAGCTCGTTTAGTGGCTCGTGGCTTTACTCAGACTTATGGCTTGGATTACAAGGAAACCTTTGCTCCCGTAGCCAAAATGAACACTGTAAGGGTTCTCTTGTCAGTTGCTGTGAATCAATCTTGGCCTCTCTATCAAATGGATGTGAAGAACGCTTTTTTGCATGGGGAATTAGAAGATGAAGTGTACATGAAACTACCACCAGGGCATCCTCAATCGAGCGATCCTGACATGGTTTGTAAACTACACAAATCCATTTATGGTCTGAAACAGTCTCCACGTGCCTGGTATGCAAAACTAAGCTCAATCCTTGAAGAGTTTGGCTTCCAAAGAAGCAGTGCAGATTCCTCACTATTTGTTTGTAATGGCTCAGTTGGAAAAGTCATTGTTTTAATCTATGTAGATGATCTCATAGTGACAGGTGACAGTGATGCAGAAATCCAATCTCTCAAGCTTGCTCTTCGAAACAAATTTGCAATCAAGGATTTGGGGCGCCTCAAATATTTCCTTGGTATTGAACTTGCCACTTCACAGCAAGGTCTCTTTCTCAATCAAAGAAAATGTATCCTTGATCTCTTGAAGGAATCTAACTTAATGGATTGCAAACCTGCACGCACTCCTTTGGATAGTAAGCTGCAACTCACTACTCACAGTGAAGTTCTTTCCAATGTTACTGAGTATCAAAGATTGGTAGGAAAACTTATTTATCTCACAATCACGCTGCCAGATATCTCCTATGCTGTGAGTATTGTGAGTCAGTTTATGCATGCTCCTACATCAGTTCATATGCAGATTGTGAAGAGAATTCTTCGTTATCTAAAAACGTCTGTTGGTCGAGGGATCCTTATGACAAAGAATGACAGCACTGCCATCATGGGTTACACAGATGCTGATTGGGCTGGGCACTCTCTTGATCGCAAATCAACCACAGGTTTTTGTACCTTTGTAGGTGGGAACTTGGTAACATGGCGCAGTAAGAAGCAAAGCGTTGTAGCTCGTTCCAGTGCAGAGGCCGAGTATCGAGCTATGGCATCCACTGCTTGTGAACTTATTTGGCTGAAAAGTCTTCTGTTTGATTTAGGGTTTCACAGTAAGGAACCTATGTCTATGTTCTGTGACAATCAAGCTGCCATGCATATTGCTTCCAATCCTGTATTTCACGAGAGAACGAAGCATATTGAAGTGGATTGTCATTATGTTCGAGCACAGGTTCAAGCCAACATCATCAACACTCATTACACTCGCAGTCATGATCAATTGGCTGACATTTTTACTAAATCTCTTCCTACGGTTCAGTTCATGCGCATTCTATCCAAGCTTGGCTCAAGGAATCCCCTCGATCCAGCTTGAGGGGGAGTGTTGGAAATGTGGGAAATGTGGGAGTATTGGATGGCTAGTGGTTTAGGCTAGTCAACTTTCTTTGTGTAAGTTAGGCAAGTTACACAAGTTAGGCAAGTTAGGCAAGTTAGGCTTATGTCTACTTTCTTTCCCTATATATATGTTTCATCATTCTTCATGAAATACACATAAAAAATTCTACACAAACAAGTGATTAGTGCTATATTTGTTGAGAATGAATCCTGAAAAAAGTTGAGGTTCTACCGTAAAACCAATTAACAATTTGTTGGGTAGCCCAACTTATATATATACACATGCTATACCTTGTTTGCCTGGAAGATTTAGTGGGGAATCAGCTGCTGCGTCGTAGAAAAGATTGACCTCAAACCTCAAATTACAGCTGGGTCTCAAGATTCTCCCTCCTTCCTTTCCTTCACAACATTTTGGGATATCCGAGATGACCGCTTCAAGGCAATCACTGCAATTTTGTCGGTCCAAATCAGGGGTACACTAGACTATTGCATATATGATTTGATTCGTTGCAGGGAAGAGTGCATGTCCAGCTGCAAATTTTGTAATGGAGTCTCCTGCTGCAGCTTTCTCACTTAAAGTCTCCAACAAGGGCTTGAGCACCAGCTTGAACTGCTCAGCGTTTGGCGTGTTATTCACACCGGGCACAAACTTAACCGGATCATCTTCCTCAACACAGAAAATTGAGACGTTCGAGTAGCGAACCATGCACCGTTGTGCCCATATGATCGCTTGTTTTTTTTATTGGTGCAGTTCTGCAGGAGAATGGAGATGGACTCGTTGAAACATGTACGGCAGTCGGTTAGGGGAACGTCTCCTCTGCATAGTGCCATTGCATTGACTTTTTTGGGATCTTGTCTGAGAGAAGAGTTGTAAAACCCGGAGCTAAATTGGGTTTTGTTAGAAGAGAGACCAGAGGAGGGTGTTGAGGTTTCGTGTGTAGATGCTGGCGTTATTGAAGGTTTCATCGGTATTGAATACTATGGATCATTTCATAGCTTTAATAAAAGGCTTATTATACAATATAGTCCATGAGATTTGCATGATCAATAGAAATGATCCCTGAGATTGAAAATCAATAGAAATAGTCCCTGCGATTGTCCACCATCCATGATTTTGGTCATTCCGTTAAAAACTCTTTGGACAATTTTCAAAGCTTCGTAACTCAATTGATTCTCAACCAAATTCGACCCATAATATATCAAAATGAAGATAAGAAAGTGTAGAACAAGATTATACTAATTGGAAGCCCAATGATTGTCGGAGATGGCCGAAAAATAGTCTGAAAGGTGACTGGTCTGTGGGAAAACTGGAAAACTCGCCGGAAATTAGGTAAATTTTAAACGTTCATAACTTCTTCAACACTCAACGAAATCGAGTGATTCAAAAACAAAAATCATACTTCTCGATGAGATAAATATCATGGAATCTTTCTTGATTGTTAACTCGCCGTGGTTTGGCCGAAAAACTGCTTGAAAGTGGCTAACTTGAAAATGGTTAGCCAATTTCGAGCCGTTGTCCGACCAAACCATGGTGAGCTAGCCTTCGAAAAAGATACCATTCTCTTCATCTCGTCAAGAAGTATGATTTTTGTTTTTGAATCACTTTATTTCGTTGAGTATTGAAGAAGTTATGAACGTTTAAAGTTTACTCAGTTTCCGGCAAGTTTTCCAGTTTTTCGGCAGACCAGTCACCTTTCAGGCTATTTTTCGGCCATCACCGGCAATCATTAGGCTTCCAATTAGGTATAATCTTGTTTTGTAATTTTGTATCTTCATTTTGATATATTATGGATTGAATTTGGTTAAGAATCGATTGAGTTACGAAGCTTTGAAAATTGCCTAAAAAGTTTCTAACTGAATGACCAAAATCATGGATGGTGGACAATCTCAAAGACCATTTATATTGATCATACAAATCTCAAGGACTATTTTGTATAATAACCATTAATAAAATGGGAGTTTTAACGAAAAGCCCGCAATACTGATCACTCTAACGAAAAACCACATTTTTACACTAAAAAGTCAAACCTGGTACTATTCACTTTACCCTTTATTTTGTCATTATCGTCAAAAATTAAAGTTTTCAAGCCATTTTCATTAGTTTTCCTTAATAAAATAGACATTTGCGTAAAGGTTTTCTCCTTTGGAAAAAGAAACCCGTAGTTGAAATGAAATTTTGCTTCATTTGACGAAATAAACTAGTAGGATGAAAACTAGAAGGACGAAAAGAAACAATAAAAAAACTATAAAGTGAAAATAAAATTATGAGTAAAATTCAGCCAAATAAGAGTATCTTTAAAGGAGATGTCAAATTGAAAATGTTAAATTTTAATTTGATAGTTGATTTGACAATTTGATATATTGTCAATATTTTCCTTCCATCTGGTATGCCAAAATTTATTGCTCCATTTATGTTTTTCAAACAAAGATAATAAAAATTGGAGTTATTTTTGGTTTAAAAATAATAAAATAATACTTAAAAATACTAGCATTTAAGGTAAGACCATCTCCAATGGTGACCTAAAACCTAAAAATATTTAGCCCAGAAAATTTAGGTTTTAGCCCAGAAACAGCTTTTCTACTCCAACCCTTCTAGCCTAAAATTTTAGCCCGAGATTATCAAAGAATGAATTAAGGCTATTTTTTTAAAATAATTTTTTTTAAAAAAATTATGTAGACTATCCTAAATTAATTTTATGAACATTTTAACCTAAAAATATTTAAATTCTGATAAATTTTGAAAAATCACTAAATCAATACATGAAAATCATAATAATCACATAAACTTAATACAAACTGCAATTAATAAAGGGGCTTTTAGATCCAGGTCCAAAAACATAGAGTATTTTTTATACTCCTTTTATATTTTCTAAAAAAAATTAAAATCAATTAAAATATTTTAATATTATGCATTTTTCAACTCCAAAATATCTAATTAATATCTTATAAACAAAAAAATAATAATATACTAACATAAATCTATCTGCAAAACATTCTACCATAACTCAAGTAGCAAATATATGAATGTATATTATACCTATAAGTGAGATATGAAACTTAACTAAAAGGTAGAAAAAAAACATAATATACCTACAAGCAAGACACATTAATCTGTGGCAGGTTGACTATGAAAAAGAATATGTCATATAGGTAGATAAATACAATTAACCTGTTATATAGGTTGATTATAAAATTAAAAAAAAATCTATAAATGGATTAAAGCAGGAGGAAGAACAAGAAATAACAAAAAAAATAAAAAATAAAAAGAAATAATCAAAGAGATAATTAGGAAAAATTTTGATTTTTACAATAAGTTTTTTCTTTTAAGAGATAATTATTGATAATTAAATAATTAAATTTAAAGAATTGGACTTATTTTAATAAATTGGACCATTCCTACTATTGGCTCAAAAAATTGGAGTTATATCAAGTTTCCCCTTTAATAAACCACATAAACTTAATACAAATGACAAGTAATAAACCACATAAACTTAAAAAAAAAAAACAATTAATAAACCACATAAACTTAATACAATCGCAAACAAACTAGATAAACTTAATAACGATATCCACCATCTTGACTTGGTAATGGACTTGGGTGATAGTATTCAGATGAATCATCATCTTGAAATATTTTAGCCGTTGGATTTTAAATTTGGATCGTTAGAACTTTTTTTTACCGTTAGATTTGATTATATTCGATCTAAACCGTTGGATTCAATAAATATATAAATATAAAACTAAAAAAAAAACATTTGAATGTGGACTGTTGGATTAACCAACGGTCCAATTACCACAGTCGTGCGATGGAGAAAAGTAGCCGTTGCCTACATATATGTTTTGACACGCCGTGGGACACACCCATGTGGGTGGGGGTCCACCTCAGCTGAATGACTTGTGCGTCTGCGCGTGGAGGAATTGTGGTTGGGCGTTTGGGCTTCACAGCACAGTTTTCAGTCTCATCCATGGATCCCACTTCAATTTGTGGGCTAAATTTGTGACCGGCATTTGCCTTTATTTTAAGTTTTAGGTTTTAGGTTTTAGGTTTGGTTTAGGTTTTGGGTTGGGGTGGATTTGGGGGGTGGGGGGGGGGGGAAGGAAAATTTAGGTTATAAGCCATCATTGAAGATGGTCTAAGACCATCTCCAATTCTGACCTAAAACCTAAAAATATTTAACCCATAAAATTTAGGTTTTAGCCCAGAAACAGTTTTTCTACTCCAACCCTTTTGGCCTAAAATTTTAGCCCCAGATTATCAAAAAATGAATTAAGGCTAATTTTTTTAAATTAACTTTTTAAAAAAAAAAATTTATGTAGACTATCCTAAATTAATTTTATGAACATTTTAACCTAAAAATATTTAAATTCCGATAAATTTTGAAAAATCACTAAATCAATACATGAAAATCATGATAAACCACATAAACTTAAAAAAAAAAAAAAATTTCTAGCCGTTGGAAAAAATATTTAAATTCCAATAAATTTTAAGATTATTCTAGCCATTGGATTTAAATTTGGACCGTTAGATCTTTTTTTTTACCGTTAGATTTGATTATATTTGATTTAAACCGTTGAATTCAATAAATATATAAATATAAAACAAAAAAAAATTGAATGTGGACCGTTGGATTAACCAACGGTCCAATTACCACCACCACCCGATGAAGAAAAGTAGCCGTTGGCTACAGGACAAGGCCCACTTTTCACTCTCATCCGTGGGTCCCAACAACTTTTGTGGGCTAAATTTGTGACCTATATTTGCCTTCATTTTAAGTTTTAGGTTTTAGGTTTGGTTTATGTTTTGGGTTGGAGTGGATTTGGGGGGAAAATAAGGGGAAAATTTAGGTTATAAGCCACCATTGGAGATGGTCTAAGGCAAGTATTCGCCTTGGTAAATAATGCAGCTTCAAATTTGACATCTCTTTGTCCATGTCTGCTTATCCTTATTTTTTATATCAGTTTTGACATCTTCGTTGGAGTAAATGGTATATTATTTATTATTGTTATATGTCTATGTGATATTTTTGACATCTCTTTGAAGATGGTCTAACAAAGTTCAAAAATGTTCTGCTCTAGCTATTTGTATCCATGAAATTTAGGTTATAAGCCATCATTGAAGATGGTCTAAGGCAAGTATTCGCCTTGGTAAATAATGCAGCTTCAAATTTGACATCTCTTTGTCCATGTCTGCTTATCCTTATTTTTTATGTCAGTTTTGACATCTTTGTTGGAGTAAATGGTATATTATTTATTATTGTTATATGTTTATGTGATATTTTTGACATCTCTTTGAAGATGGTCTAACAAAGTTCAAAAATGTTCTGCTCTAGCTATTTGTATCCATGATGACAGAAGGATATTATTTTGTTAAGATTGGAGAATTTGAGATCGAGATAGACAGAATTACAGAATGGTAGAATGGTCTACTTTCAAGTGTCTCACTGTCTGCAATCAATTATTGAGTTTTGTAGAGTAATTAAGCTGCATTAGTGAGTGACACGTGGAGCTCTACTACTTTAACTAAAAGTCCACATGAAATTAGCTGGAAACTGATGCTGTGGAACTCTTATGCAACTTCTATGTAATGCTCCCGAAAGTGAGTTGAAAGGTCCACTTAATACTCATGGAAAGCACGGCCATTTGTGAAAAGCTTGAATCAGGCCATCATCTTCGGCCAAGAGCTATAGGCAACAAATTGACAAAATAGTCTCCAACCAAAGTGATAAAGGGAATCGGACTAAAAGAAAATATGTTCAGTTCGATTCTAAGGCAGGCAATATATAGCTTCATGACAATTTAAGTTTGGCCTCAAAAAGTAATAAAATATAACTTTTATGGAACTTTGCATGGTTAGAGATGAAAATTTAGTCCTGAAATAGTTTTTAAAGTATTAATTTTCAGAGGATTAAAACATTACTAAAATTACGTTTAGCCTTCCATAACCCGAGTATTTATTGAGAATGCAACAGGACTAGAGTCATTAATTCACCAAAAGGCTTATTATATAAAATAGTCCTTAAGATTTGCATGATCAAAAGAAATGGTCATTGAGATTGAAAATCAACGAAATCTAGTGATTAAAAAACGTTCATAACTTCTTCAATAATTTCTTCAATACTCAATGAAATCTAGTAATTCAAAAACGAAAATCATATTTCTCGACGAGAAGAAGAGAATAGCATCTTTCTTGACTGCTAACTGGCCGTTTTTGGCCGAAAAACTGCTTGAAAATGGTTAGCCACTTTCGAGCCGTTGTCCGACCAAACCACGGCAAGTTAGCCATTCTCTTCGTCTCGTCAAGAAGTATGATTTTTGTTTTGAATCACTCGATTTCGTTGAGTATTGAAGAAGTTATGAACATTTAAAGTTTACCCAGTTTCCGGCAAGTTTTCCAGATTTCCTGCGGACCAGTCATGTAAAATCTCGTTCTTGGATTTCGATATTATAATTTACATATTTGTATTATTGAGATTTTATATTATTTTTGAGAAATTATATTAATTTATTTGGATTTAGATTTTAATTAAATTAGTTACGAAGTTTGGAAGGTAATTATCAAAAATTTGTTGACCTTTTGAGATCACAAGTAACGTTTTCAAATAGCTCTCGAAGCCACGAGCGCATAGGTGAAAGTCGTTTGCGAGTTCGAGTTATAACGGTATAGTTACGGATGTTTGAAGTTGTGAACTATAGATTGTGGGAATTATGTAATTCTCACATGTGGGTTAAAGGTTAAGGGAGTTTAATAAAAAAGGGAGGGACCAATTAGAAAGAGGGGAGTTTTCTGAAAGAAAAAAAAAGGAAGGAGGGGTCTGAATTTTTTTTACCCGTTTTGGGGCGTTTTCGACCCATAAAACAACAAACTTGACCTGCTTGTATCTCCTTCATCCGATCTCCGTTTTGGGTGATTTTGGTGTCCATGGAAAGCTCTTAACGAGCCCTACAACTCTGTAGTGTTAGATTTTCCATTTTCTTATCCATTTTTCAGAGGCAGAAAAGTCCCGTGGGTTTTCCGGAAGTGTTGTCATTTTTCCGGCGATTCTGGCAACCATTTCCTTCAAGTGAGGTATGAAACTTCATCTACTCTTCATAATCTTCAAGTTGGTATGCTTAATTTGTACTTTCGTATTCATTTTAGAGTTGGGTGTGTAGAACCTTAGAAATCCGGTTTTCACCGGTTATTTTAGGCGGTTTCCGGTTAGAATTTGTCGTCGGCCTAGTTGTGAAAAATGTTTCCTTTGCTAAGCTCTAGCTGTCAAGTAAATTTGAGCTCATTTAGTTAATGTTGAAAATTTGGGGTTTCTAAACCCTCCACCTTGACTAACCCGCGTGTGGCAGTGCGTGGGACTGTCCACGAGTGTTGTTTAAGTACCAAATACCTTTTAGTGACCCCCTGAACCTATGTCTAGCTCGGTTTCCCGAAATTCAATTGTTTGGTGTGGTGATCAAATTGGACCGCCACTTATTTGTGTGATTGATGACAATCCGATCGTTGGTTCGTTGTACAATTTTGTGAACACCCTAGTTGTCAGTTGTTGGACCTTTGAGAACTTATAGATCGAAAATCCGATGTGCGGATCTTCGGGATTGAATAACCTTAGGTTGTTGACCTTAATGGACCTACCTTATCGACGGTTGATGTTCTAGTCAACGTGCTCTACTATAGGGTGTTGCTTATCTCTAGTTTGTTGTTGAGGCTTGATGGAGCTTAGTTGGCTCATCACAATGACGTGTCGTTTCCAGTTGACGTGTCTCGATATATGTATTAGCAGCACCATATTGAGTTATACTTGTTTATTAAATGTACTTTCTATTGAATTGTTATCTTTATTTTTTTAGCATCGATCTATGTTTATTAATTGTGAATTGATTGTAGCTTGGAAACGTTTATGAAATGTGGTTAGATATGTATGATTAGTATGATGTATATGATTGTTTTTATGACGATGTGAACCCAAAATCTTATGAGAAGTTTATGTAGAACTTTTATGCTTGTATGATAAGATAGTGGTCTGGAACCCGATGTTGTTGGATTTCGTTGAGTGGTCCGGAATCCTTACTTTTGCTAATTCCCATAAGATTAGTTTAGAACCCTAGCTTCGAGTAAATAGGAATTACCCATAATGGATCTTGTGAATACAAATTAGAATTACCATGTTATTATTCATAACCCAAGTAGGGAATTATGTAGAGTTCTTTAATTAAATTCGTGAAATGATATGCTATCTCACTGATTGATTAACGTAATTAAATATTAATATTGTGCTTCGTGATTCCTTGATATGTTACAAGTTATGGATTGAGATATAATGTTGGAAACATAGTGATTGGTATGATGTAGTGAAATGTGATTTGACTTGTGTATTTGAAATGGTTGTGACATTTGATTGAAATGCTTATTGAATTGCTTGGGTGATGTGAGGTCTGGTAATAGACCGATAACCCATTGTGATGGGGATTTGTTGCTCGATATTGTTTCGTTTCGTTTAGTCTTCGTGAATTGACTAACTTGAATCATGTCTTGTTCCTTTGAGTCGTAGTTATGCTTCTTGGACTTCCGTTCGGTTCTGTTGAGTGGTTCGGAACTGAATTCTGCTTGGATTCCGTTGAGTGATGGTCCGGAATCGTATCCTGATTTGGATTCCGTTGAGTGATGGTCCGGAATCCCTTCTACTCCGCGATTCCGTTTAGTGATGGTCCAAAATTGTATCCTGATTTGGATTCCGTTGAGTGATGGTCTTCTACTCCGCGATTCCATTGAGTGATGGTCCAAAATTGTATCATGATTTGGATTCCGTTGAGTGATGGTTCGGAGTCCCCTTTGGTGCTTTGATTTTGTTGGATGGTCCAAAATCCCCTTTTCAGAAATGTAGTCTTCAGCCAAACTGTGTCGCTCTAGCCCTGTATTTCAGTCTATGATATGTGATATTGATTGATGTGATTGTGAATGATGTTGGTTGTGATTGTTGCCATTATGATTAGACTTGTTAACCAATATGGCTAGATAATAACATTGTGCTTCGTTGACCGTTCTTTGAGATGTTGCATACTATGATTTGTGGTGATATGTGAAACATGATGATTTATGTGATGGATAAAGTGGAAATGTTAATCGTCATGTGGGATTGTTATGTTGGATATCATTGTATTTGTTATGATTAGACTTGTTGATAAATATGGCTAGAAAATATGTTGTGTTTCGTCGTTGTTCTTTGATATATCGCATAATATGTATTGTGGTATATTGTTGGGATAAAGATGGATATTCGATTGTAGTAAAACAATGAACTACGAATGACTTGATCCCTATTAAGGGTACGTAGGCAGTCTAACGAGGAGGTTAGATGCAGCCATAAAATATACAAAAATTTCTATGAGATTTGGATCTTGAATTATGCTATGTACATATCTCGGAGGCGGGGTAGGTTGAGATACGGGTATTTGGTGACGTCATGTGTCGATGCTGGACGTATGTCGGGATCGAGCGTGACAAGTCACTTTTCAGGCTATTTTCCGACCATCTCCGGCAAATCATTGGGCTTCCAAATAAGTATAATCTTATTCTACACTTTCCTATCTTCATTTTGATATATTATGGGTTGAATTTGGTTAAGAAACGATTGAGTTACCAAGTTTTGAAAATTGCCCAAAGAGTTTTTAACGGAATGACCAAAATCATGGATGATTGACAATCTCAGGGACCATTTCTATTGATTTTCAATCTCAGGAACCATTTCTATTGATCATGCAAATCTCTGAGACTATTTTGTATAATAACCCTTCACCGAAATGACATATGTCAGCATTTCATTTGCTAAAATAAATGAGGTTTGATTAATCAAAATACTACTTGTTGCGTTAAAAGGGTATCTCTTTATAGCCAATTTGGCTAATCCAAGAGCCTGCGGTCAAAAGAGGTATGCGATTGAGTATTACCATGTAAAATATATTCTCAGGGACTATTTAGTTTGGACATTTAATGGTCCACACAGTTCGACCACAGCCAGAAAGTTGTAAGCGAGTCCGTTTAATTCTTGGTTTATTTTTCTCCCCTTGGAACAAACTCAATCCTAGGCTATTTGCCAAATTTCCCCATTTATCCCCCCCCCCCACCCAAACTCAACCCAACCCAACCCAACCCAACTCAACTCAAATCAAATCTTTGGGCTAAAAGCCAAATGCGAAACCAAAGTCAAATACACCCCCCCTCAAGAATTAGCCCATAAATGTGTGGACTCGCCCAAACCCAGCCCATTCTCGACCCGATCACGAGCCCAACTTGCCCCACGAAGGTTGAGGCCTTCAACGCCAAACAAGGTGGGACCCATTGTCAGGGCTGCTGTCGGCCACCATCATGAGCCCAACGGCTCTTTTTGTCATCCGACAATTGAGATTTTTGGATCGTTGGTTGATCCAACGGTCCAGATTCAATTTTTTTTTTAAATGTAATTTTAAAATACATTGAATCCAACGACTGAGTTCAAATATAATCAAATCTAACAGTAAAAAAAAGATCTAACGGCCCAAATTTAAATCCAAAGGCTAAAATAATAATAAAAATTATTTAACTCAAAATTCACCCAAAAACTCTATAATTACATATGTATTTATTCAAACATCCACACAAAACTCACTTTTCTCCTACAATTCTTCCAATTTTTCTTTCTACCATTTCTTTCCATTTTCAAATTGCTCAACATGGCAAGAGAGAGTAAAGAAAATGTGTGAGAGTAAAAATGAATGTATAGATGTACAAGAGTGAATGAGTTAGTCAATAAAGAAAGAGAAAGAAACAGCCTGTTCCATCAAGAGAGTTTTAATTTCTTGTCTTCTTTTTTCCTGGTCTAGCACCGAAGTTTCAAGAGAAGACTGAATGAGCGATTGAAAATAAGCCTGTGTGTTATATCAGTACCCCTAAAATTTGTTAATACGATACCCTAAAATATAGTATTAATTTGTCTGTATATTCGAAACCACCGGCCCTATTCTCTCATATTTTCTGTAGATATCTATATGTTGCATTTTCACTTAAGCGGCTTAAAAATACTTCACTTAAATCATGAAAATTATAGAGTAGTGTGGGAACAAACTCTAGGCCCGTATTCTATGGGGCTCATCTTGAATTTGATTCATAGTGCGGCTGAACCACACGATGGTGGTAAGAAGGAAGCTGAAATGCCTATGTGAGTCTTTCTGGCCCCTAGAATGATAGATTACCGTAAAGAAACCACCAGCTAGTCTTTTAAAAAATAAAAAATAAAAAAACTACGTGCTACGGTGAAGATTCCATTATATTGTAGTCAGACTTCATAAAAAAAAATTATATTATAGTCAGATAATCACGTCTAATATAAAATTTTAGCATGATTATGGAGTTTAACCTAAATTTCAAAGCAAAATTAAATGTACGAAAAATATATCTTCTTTTTACAGAGTACATTGGCCGGCCCAAGGCCCTAAACACACATTTAAATACAACTGTATCTGGCTCTAACCATACTCCATTTAGGGTAAATACTCTTCAAAAATTGCTGCGTGGGTGCCACAGAGGATCATCCCAGATGTGCATGGCCCAACGCTCGCCCAGACCACAGCAACTCTAGGTGAAATGGGAAGCGCTTTCTTGACATGCATGCATGGCTTTCTCTTTGGCATTCCTGTCATGCACCCAGATTAACCAATAACCCAGAGTACCGCCACAACAGCTTGAACGGTGACTCTAACAGCAACGAAAGATTTTCTCTTCCCTGTTCCTGCATGCACATATGGAATTGTACGTACGTACTCGATATTAATAATATCAAGCCAAAACCTAATCAACATAATACTAATTAGTTAATTAAATTGATCATCATTTTAATCATATAATACTTACCACCACTTTTGGTTGGTTTTCCTTCCCCGTAGAAGAGGTCAGGCCCGTACCTCACCTGACAGCTTGGCGAAAAAATCATACCCCATGTTCTTCCCTCACCTCACAAGTCTCCTGATACCCACCGATACCCGCCCTCAAACACCTTTGACAGCCAGTCCCATTTATGTCCGGAGTACATTGCATCAAACAATATATCGACGTCCCTCCGTTGCCTTTCCTGTCATCCCCGGTTGCAAAATAAATTGGAGTGGTATTGCGAACAGCTTTGTCCACAAGACCATTCATCAAACTCAACAAGCTCTGACTAAACTGGTCTTTGTTTGACTCTTTGTTCACACTGCACCAATATTGCCACGGAAGCTCCTCCTCCGTGGCAGAGATGGAACGGTTCGAATATCCCAACATGCATTTCCTCATACCAAACGATAGATTCCCTGTTGTTGGTGCAATTTTGTTTGAGGTTCTTGGCAGCGGAGTCGATGCAGTCGTGGCAGACTCCGGACTTGACAGAACCTCGACAAAGGTACAGGCCGTACACTTTTTTGTCGTTGTATCCGGAGGTGGAGTTGTAGAAGCTGGTGCCCGAGGATTTAGAGGAGAGTTCGGAGAGGAGTTTGTTAACGTTGTCTTGGAACGGGCCGTTTTGGGCTTTGTTAACTTCTAAGGAGCAGTAGTGGTGGATGTAGTGAATCGAATTGGAACAGATAACAAGTTTGGATAGGCCGATGAATGAAAGGGATACAATTATTAGGGTGGGACCATGAAAATTAACTAATGACATCTTAATTTGTTTGATCGAATCCCTAACAGTTCCTGAACTGGTGGTGCAAAAGGAACATAATTAGAAATAATTAAGGTGGTTTTTTAGTGATGGAGATCAAGTGACATCTTTGCTTGCTCGATGGTTGAAGATTGTTGAATTAGTGGTGCAAAAGGCATGCATGAATATTGACGTTAAATAATAGGAGGCATCCCTGAAAGGCTCTCATAATTTGCGTTGACATATTCAACGTGATTTTCTCTTTTTTATGGCTAATTCAGAAAACATAATAATTGATTGGGAGAGGGAACAGACGTCCGCTAGTTTTACCGTAAAAGTTTTCTATAAATATAAGCTACAAGAATAAACTCACCAACTTTGAAGCAAGAATAAAAGAAAATGACTTGTGCTACAAAAACAATAAAAATAAAAAAAAATAAAAAAAACCCCATACAGTTCATCAGTCATCACTAGCGAGGATATGGTTCAGTAATATTTGAAGGCTCATTTTGCGTCACATAGACGGACACTACTACAATATTAGCTTTAAGTGTCGGATGATGGTGGCGGTTAACGAGTCATTCTGTCGGATAAAAGATATCCGACACATAATTTATTTAGTGTCGGAAAAAAGTACATTTCTATCGTATATAACCGACAGAACGTACTGTCGGATATTTACTGTCGTATCAAACCGACACAAAATATTCATAACCGTCAGGAATTTTGAATATTTTTTTAAAATATTTTTTTTATATATTTTGGCGGTTTGGAGGTTCATGGTGTCGGTTATAAACCGACAGAAAGGTACTACTTTATTATTTTAGCATTCTAGCCGTTATTATTTGAATTTTCTGTCGATTAAAACCGACAGAAATTTAATAGTTTATTATTTTTATTCTCGCCTTCATCTTCAACCCGCAATCTTCATCTTCAAAAGTTTTTCAATTTCAGATTTCACTCTCTTCTTCATCTTCAACCCGCAATCTTCATCTTCAATCTTCAACCATCTTCAACCCGCAATCTTCATCATCAATCTTTTTGTTCTCTTCATCTCATCTCACAGTAAGTTTTTCATTTTTTTTACTTTTATACTTTTTATTTATTTCTTCATCAAGCACTTCACCTTATTCTTCTCTTCATCTCATAGAATGTTTTTCATTTTTTTTTGCACCCATACTTGTATCTTCTATTTGTTTCTTCATCAAGCACTTCATGGCTTATTTTTATTTTATGATTTGATTTTGCAGGAGCTTTATTTAGATGGTTGACTACATAAAGAGTAGATCGACGATAGAATTCTTCAATAGTTCAGGTTTTATTACTGACCTTCTTTGATGTTTAAATTGTTTGTTTAACTAGTAAGATAAATTAGGAATATTTGTGTTCCATTACCTTATTTGATTATTTATTTAGAGATTTTAATTTAATTAGTAATATAAATTAGGAATGTTTGTGTTCCATTACTTTATTTGATTTACTTAAATTGTTATAAAGAAATTGAGATAAATATTATTTGTAAATATTTATGTTAAATTGACAATATTGAATATAGCATAAATTGGTAATATTTAGTAATATAGGTATATATTATGTTAACTAATTAAATATTTCACTCTAATTGCTATGAGGATATACAAAACTTAAATTTAATAAATAATAAAGAGTGTAGATAAACATATATTTGTTAACCTTTTATTGCTTTTTTAATTTGTTTTACTGTGATAGGTGTTGGAAATTAAATTGCAATTGTGATAGTTCGAGGTTGAAAGATAGGGATTGGAATTTCTAATAGTTATGCCTACATGATAGGGATTGCAAGATTGTAGGCATCTTAGTTTCAGCGTAATATTTGCTCTCGTACAGTGGTAAAACATGGAAAAGAGTTGGTTGACAATATCGCGAAATTTGGAAGCGTATACAGATGGAATTAATTTGTTTTTGGATCAAGCAGTTGCGAATGGTGTTGGCCCCGATAAGTTTAGATGTCCTTGCAAAAGATGTTGTAATCGATATACTTTTGTTAGAAAAACTATTGTCGAACATCTTGTGTTGTATGATATGGATAAAGATTACAAAAATGCTTCGTGGCGACATCATAGGGAATCTTTCATGGGAGAGCAAAATATTGGGATTGGAGAAGAAGGTGTTGCGCCATCTATTGAAACAGGAGATCAGTTGACTGGTAGGGCTAGCATTTTGAACCCGACCCGACCCGTTAAAACTAGTATTTGGGTGAGTGCTTAACGGGTTGGGTTGTTAACGGATCAACCCGTTAGTCACCCGTTAAGTAACGGGTCATTTTGGGTCAACCCGTGAAACCCGTTAGCACCCGTTAACACCCGTTAAGAAGGACTTTTGTGTAATTTTATAGTGGGAATAGAAAACCTAGCTCTCTGTGTTCTCTCACGTTCTAACCCGACTGAGTGGCGCCGTTCTCTCCCTCATCTTCTTCCTCAAAGTTGGCTGCCGTTCACTAAGTTCTGCCTCCCTCTCTCCGGTAAGTTCCGATTCCCTTTCACCTCTTCTTCCATGGCGATTAATTTTCATTTTTGCAGATTATATTTTTCGTCTTTCTCAGTTTTTGCTTGAGCTTGGTTTGAGGTGGTACTCTTCAGATGAGCTTCGAATTAATTTGGAATTAGTTGATTTGTGTTTGATGATTTCGATTGCAATTGTGCTTTTGTTGTGCAAATGGTGCTTTCTATGTGTGATTGTGCTTTTGTTCTCTTCCTTCGCAAGTTAGATAGAGAGAGATCTTCCCACTTCTCCATCCCATCACACACTCGATTCATACACACACACACATACATACATTATTCTTCTATCATGATCAAACCCATGATACGAATTGGGTTCTGATTAGAATTGGGTTTTGATTAGAATTGGGTTCTGATTAGAATTGGGTTTTGATTAAAATACGTGTTCTGTTTTCGCATTGGAAAAAAGGTCATTACTTTTCTCTTTTGCTTTCCCTTTTTAGTTCCTTTGTTTATTGCTTATTGTTTAGAAAAAGTAAGGAAACATCATTCTGCAGCCTACGGTTTCTTTTGCCTTTTGCCTTTTATGGGTCCTTTGTTGTTCACAAAATCAAGAACTGGTGGTGGAGATAGAGAGGGAATTTAAGAGAGAGATGCTCTTCTTGTTACTTATAAATTAGAAAGTGAATGATTGATTTAGACCTACAAGCAAAAGGCGCATTCGAGTTCACAAAGTGGACTTTGTGAGAGATATTTGCTTCTACCTTTTGGTCATTGTATGTTTGGGTGTTATCTTGATTCACAAGGAAATAGATGTGTGGGCTGCAATGGCTTTCTCTTCGCTCTATATTGCTTATGTGATTGTGGTTTACGTCTCACACAAGCATCGGAAGAAAAGTGTAGAATTGAGCTGTAATTCGAGCAATGAGAGTGACTTGACTGTGCCAATTCTTAGCAGATTATCTATATTAGTATGTAGTTTCAGATTGCAAATGTGGAAATATGTAGAAAAATGGACTGTTGTTTATTTTCAGTTTTCGTTTATGATTAATGCAGATGGATAATGATGAAGAGAACACTGAGGCTATGGAAATGTCAACATTCAATCTAACAGATACGCAAGGTACAACAAGTGAACCAAGTCCTTCAAAGAGAAAGGCTAAAGGTATACGAGTAGGTAAGATACGTCAAAAGAGATCTCGTGTTTGGACTTTGTTTGAAGAATTGCCTATTGGTCCTGATAATAAACAACAGGCGAAATGTAAAAACTGTGGGGTAGTTTACATATGTGATAGTAACTGTGGGACGAAAAACCTGTTGAATCATATGGATTCGTGTAGTAAAAAACATCAAGTTGATATGAAGAAATCTCAAGTTGGATTGCGTTCTCCTCAATTTAATCATATTACTTTTTGTAATTTATTGATTGAGGCTATAATTAAGCATGATTTGCCTTTTAGGTTTGTTGAATATGAGGGCATTAGAGCTTTGTTTAGATACATATCTCCTGATATCAAACTACCCTGTAGAAATACTGTTAAGAAACATGTGTTGAGGATGTTTGAAGATGAAAAGATAAGACTTCGAGATTGGTTAAATACAATTGAGGGAAGAATTTGTTTTACATCTGACCTATGGTCTTCTGCTGCAACTGATGGATATCTCGCACTCACAGCTCACTTTGTTGACAAAGAATGGAAAATGCACAAAAGAATTTTAAATTTTTGTCATATGCCTCCTCCACATACCGG
This sequence comes from Malus fusca, assembly GCA_035220775.1. NCBI lineage: Eukaryota > Viridiplantae > Streptophyta > Magnoliopsida > Rosales > Rosaceae > Malus > Malus fusca. The sequence goes on from CM069068.1 coordinate 39,103,662, forward strand.
GGTTGCTTTGTCTGAAAAAATTAACGCCTTATTAGTTGAGTGGGGGATTGAAAAGAAACTGTTTTCCATTACTTTGGATAATGTCTCTGCAAATGATTGTTCTGTTGAGTTATTGAAGAAACAATTAAATTTTAGAGGTTTGCTATTAATGGATGGAAAGTTCTTCCACGTTCGTTGTTGTGCTCACATCCTAAACTTGATAGTCCAAGATGGACTAAAGGAAATTGATGGATCAGTGACGAAAGTTCGTGAGTGCATCAAATATATAAAGTGTTCAGAAGGGAGAAAAAATAAGTTTTTTGCTTGCGTTGCACAAGTAGGGTTGGCAGGTAGTAAAAGAGGGTTGAGACAAGATGTGCCTACTAGATGGAATTCAACATATACAATGCTGGATAGTGTTATTTTCTATCGTCGTGCTTTTCTCAATTTGGCACTTGTTGATTCTAATTTTAGTTCATGTCCTTCATTGGAAGAGTGGGATAAAATAGAGAAGATTTCCAATTTCTTGGGGTATTTTTATGAAGTTACTTGCTTATTTTCCGGAACAAATTACCCTACATCAAACTTGTTTTTCCCAAAAGTGTTCAAAGTCCATTATTGTATTCAAGATGCTATGAAAGATTGTGATGATTTCATGAGACGGATGGGGAGTTATATGAATTTGAAGTTTGAAAAATATTGGTCAGAGTATAGTTTGATCCTTGCCGTTGCAGTGATTCTTGATCCTCGCTATAAATTGGAATTTGTAGAGTGGGGTTATAACAAGCTTTATGGTAAGGATTCCAGAGAGTTGAAGGATGTTAGTGGCACATTGTTTTCACTCTATGGTCGTTACATAGACAAGTTCTCTCATCTTCTTGTATCCAACCCAATCAATCAAACTCCTACTCAAATAAAAGTTGGAGACAAACTTTTTGAGGTAGTATTTATTTTTATATTGTTCGTGGCACATTGTTATTCCTGTTTTTATACTTTTTATATGCATCTTTATATTGTTCGTTGACGTCATTGTTTCTATTTTGTTTTTATATGTAGGAATTTGATAATATTTACCAAGATGGGTCAACTTCAAATGAAAAAACTGAATTACATCTATATCTTGAAGAAAAGAGACTTGATAGAAAAGAAGAGTTGGATATTCTTTCATGGTGGAAATTGGAGCAATTTCGTTATCCCGTACTTTCTCGTATGGCTTCTGATGTGTTAACAATTCCCATCTCAACTGTTGCCTCGGAATCAACATTTAGTATTAGTGGTAGGGTGCTTGATCAATATCGAAGTTCTTTGTTACCTGAAACCGTTCAAGCCTTGCTATGTACTAGAGACTGGCTTTTTGGCAAAGGAGGTAAATTTTATATTACTTTGTATTTTTTTTCTTACATAATAGATTATAATTGTTTTCCTTTTTTAACTTTTATGTTTAGCTTTAGAGAAAGAGGGTGCTGACTTGGAAGAACTCACTGAAGAAATTTTTGACATGAGCCTTAATGAAAACTCAGGACAATGCTCCAATAGTATTAGTCTTGATTAAGCATGGTATGTATTTTCACTTGTTCTGTTAAAGATATTTTTTGTGATGTTTAATAATTAGGATGGATTATGCAAGAGTAATGTCTGATTTTGTATACTTGCTCATTGCTCTTGATTTTGTGGGTGTGTTGCAGATTTTGGGGTGTTCGATATGCAAATTCTTCCTTGAAGTAGCGATGTAATTGGGTGGTACATCTTGGTGATGTTGAATACGGCATTGCCCCATGACGTCTAGCTATGCTTCACATTTTGTAAAACCCTTATGGAGTTCTATTAATTAGTTGATTTGGAAGATTGTAGTATGATATATATATATATATATATATAATACATCTTGGTGATGTATATACCTCAGTTATGAGACCCAAAGTCACAAATCTTAAGGTCACAATTGCATTGAGAAGTAGGTTACTCGGTTTCAAGTCACGGTGCAAAACATTTGCAGAGTGTCTGGACTTCAATCCCCACAGATATATATATATATATATATAATGTTTGTAATTTTGGGTAAAAGATGTGTAATTTGTATTGGAATGCAAAATGTTAAAAAACAAAAAAAAAAAAAACAAAAAAAATTGTTAACGGGTGTTAACGGGTGAAACGGGTGACTTATTAGGCTTAACGGGTTGGGTTCGGGTGACCCGTTAGCTTAACGGGTTGGGTTCGGGTGACCCGTTAAATTAACGGGTCGGGTTCAACCCGACCCAAACCCAATAAACCCGACCCGTTTACAGGTCAATGACTGGTATTCATGATGTTCTTAATGATGTATTTGTCCAACCATTAACGGAAGAAGGTATTGGGTCGTCTACTGAACCCCTTTCTAGGGAAGGGCGTCCGAAAGAGGTCGAGACTTTTTTTAAGTTGCTTGAAGAGGCAGATCAGGATTTGTGGCCAGGTTGTAAGGAATTTTAAAATTGGAGGCAGTTGTAAGATTGTATCAGATTAAGTGTTTAGCAAGAATGCCGGACGGGATCTTCACCACGTTACTCGAGTTAATTAAAAAAATGTTGTCTGATGGAGATTGTTTGCCTGAATCTTGTTATAAGGCAAAAAAACTTATAAATGACTTGGGTCTGACGTATGTGAAGATTGATGTGTGTCCCAATAATTGCATGATTTATTGGAAAGAAATTGCAGAGTTGACAGCATGCTCAGTTTGTGGTGAATCAAGATATAAAAATGTCAATGAAGAGGATGGCTCTAGAAAAAAAATCGCAGCTAAGGTTATGTGGTATTTTCCTTTAAAACCACGATTGCAGCGGTTATATATGTCAAAGCATACGGCTGAGCATATGAGGTGGCACGCAACTGAATGTCCTAATGATGGGTTTATGAGACATCCTTCAGATTCTCCAGCATGGAAGCATTTGGATAATTTATATCTGGAGTTTGGATCAGAAATTTGAAATGTCCGATTGGGGTTGGCCAATGATGGATTTAATCCTTTTGGAAAAATGAGGCAAGACCATAGCACATGGCCTGTGGTGCTTGCAGTTTACAATTTACCTCCCTGGATGTGTATGAAGCAACCGAATTTGTTGTTGTCTTTGTTAATACCAGGACCATGCAGCCCCGGTAAAGAGATTGATGTGTACATGCGTCCATTGATTGATGAGTTGAATGAGTTGTGGGAGGTGGGCACTCCTACTTATGATGCGTATTCCAACCAAAATTTTACGATGAAGGATGCCGTCTTATGGACTATAAGTGATTTTCTGACTTATGGAATGTTATCAGGATGGAGTACACATGGATATAAAGCATGTCCACATTGCATGCATGATAAAGAATCTATTTACTTGCCGGCGAGTCGTAAGATTTGCTATTTAGGGCATCGACGCTTTCTTCCTGCTGATCATAGGTTTCGAAGGCAAACCACGACTTTTAATGTTCGACGAGAGCATCGTAGTGCACCAAGGCAGTGGACTGGTTTACAATGTCTTGAAGAACTTTGTACTTTGAGATTTACTTTTGGAAAACCAAAGAAAGTTACTTCAGTTGGGCAACGTAGAAAACGAACTGAAAGCAGTACGAGTAGTAAGAGTCAGTGGAAGAAGAAATCTATTTTTTATGAACTACCTTATTGGAGGCATCTGTTGATTAGACACAATCTTGATGTTATGCATATTGAAAAAAATATATGTGACAATATAGTGGGAACATTGTTAGATATGGATAAAAAGTCTAATGATGGATTGGCCGCACGTGCAGATCTTGAAATCTTGAACATAAGACATGGACAACATCCACGTAGGGAAAGAAATAGAACATTTCGACCTCCATCATTGTTCACGTTGAAAAGAGAAGAAAAAACTGCATTTTGTGAAGTGTTGTCTACTATTCGGGTTCCCGATGGTTACTCATCAAATTTGTCACGATGTGTGCATGTGAATGAACGAAAAATACATGGATTGAAAAGCCATGATTGCCATGTTTTAATGCAGCAGTTACTTCCACTTGCAATACGTGCGGTTTTGCCTAAATCTGTTACTATGATATTATTAGAGTTAAGTGCAATTTTTAGACAATTGTGTAGCAAGGAGTCCGAGGAAGGTTTCAAGCAATTGAATTCAAGAATTGCCTTGACATTATGTCAATTGGAGAAGATATTCCCGCCTGCATTTTTTGATGTAATGATGCACCTCCCAGTTCACTTGGCAGATGAAGCAGCTATTGCAGGGCCTGTTCCATATAGATGGATGTATCCAATTGAACGGTAATTAACAAATCTTTATAAAATTTGTTAATTTATAATGATAATTTTATTAGTAATTATAATAATTTGTGTTTTGTATTATAATTATAGGTATTTGCAAACACTTAAGCGTCATGTTTGTAATATGGGTCATCCTGAAGGTTCTATTGCTGAAGCATATTTGGTGGATGAGTGATTGTCCTTTTGTTCCTTGTATCTTAGAGATGTCGAGTCTCGTCGCACTCGTAGAGGTCGAAATGAAGATGGTATTGGACGTGGAGTATCTGGTGGGTTATCAATTTTTCACTCCAAAGGATGTTATATGGGTTCAAGAGAAACTGTGGAGCTTGAGTTAAATGTTCTTGATCAATGTCACATATACATTCTAAATAATTGTGATGAGGTCAGCCCATTTAGAAGGTAAAAACATCTAGTCATACGCCTTAATGTTTTATCAATTTTCTTTATTTTGAAAAATTAGTTAAGCATATTTGAACCTGATTGGCTAGGCAACATGAGGAATTCTTGAAAAATCAACATCGTCGAGCAAGGCTGACAATGCGACAAATCAAGGAACTAAGCAAGAAGGAATTTCCATAATGGTCCAGGCAACATGTGAGTTAATATAACAGTCACATTATTACTTTTTTTTTATATTTTAATTATGATGTGTTTATATTTGTCGTGTCAACTTATATGCTTTTACTTACTACAGATTAATTCAAGATGTCATGCTAATGACAACTTGATATCTGAAGACTTGCGTTGGCTAGCCAATTATCCTAGTAGGGTTGTGACGAAATATAAAAGTCACATTATTCATGGGTTCAGATTTCGTACAAAATCTGTGGACGATAAACATAAGAATCAAAATTGTGGTGTCTTTGTACTTGCAAATGTCTCTGGTGCAATTGGGCAAGTGAATTGTTATGGCAGAGTCATAGACATGTTTGAGGTTAGATATTGTGGCCCTACCGAAGCAGGAGACATGGGTCGAGCTGTGATGTTGTTTAAGTGTGAATGGGTTAATAGTGAAAGTCCAAGAGGTATGAAGACCGATCAATATGGATTTACTTTAGTAAACTTCAATCGATTGGGATTTAAAGAGGATCCTTTCATATTAGCTTCAAAGCATTACAAGCATTTTATGTGGAGGACACAATTGAAAAAGATTGGCATGTTGTTGTCCGAACGCAACCGAGAGATTTATTTGACGTATTGGAGGATAATGATGCTCTTGATGATTATGCCATACCTGATTTGGATGATCGTTTACTTGACAACGAAAATTTGCAAACAAGGGTTGGCGTGGAAGAAACTCCTTTTCACGAAGTATTACCATTGCCTACCCAGTTCCCTGATTTTGTCAATGCCGCCGATGACCTAACAGAAGATGAAATGGAATAGTTTTATAATTTACTTTATGCTTTTTAAGTAATAATTAGACTATATTTAAATTTGTGTGGTGATTTTTATTTAAAATATTTTAGTTTATGTGGTAAAATTTAACATGTTATTGAAAAACACATGGTTTTTTTTTTTTTTTTTTTTTTTCTGTGTGGTGATTTTCATTCAAAATATTTTAGTTTATGTGGTAAAATTTAAAATGTTATTGAAAAACACATAGTTTCATTTTTTTTTTTAAATCACTTCCCTGTCGGATATAACCGACAGTGAAAGAAAAATAAATTTTGGGCGGGATTTTTCCCGCGCCTTTGACTCAAAAAAATTAAACGCGCACAAACATCGATGGAGGAAAAATTTGTGGCGGTTTTTGTATTTTTGTGTCGGCTAATACCGACACAACATTGTAGGTTGTCGGATATAACCGACACTAGTCTGACCTCCTTAAATGCGTTCTCTGAGATTTAGATATCTGCCCTCTGACTATCATAAATGCGCCATCTGACACAGTCTGTCGGATTTTTATTTTCTGGCAGATATAACCGACACAATGTTGAAAAGTTCTGACGGATTGAAATTTTCTGGCGGATATAACCGCCAATATTTGTTAACCTCATTTATTTCTCATTTTTACTTCGGCCGACTTCGTTGTCCCGTTTTCACCTTCCCATTTTCACTTTTTTCCTGTTCTTCTTCCCATTCTCACCTCCATCCTTTTTTACTCCTACCCATTTTTACTCTGTTCCTCTTCGTTGTCCCGTTTACACCTACACATTTTTACTCCTCTTCCCTGTTGCATGGAGGAACAAAGTGAACGTAGGACCCGCGGAGCTGCTATTCCAAAGTGGAAAGAGAGACAACTTTGTCTATTTGATTCGACAGGGAAATGTGTTAGTGAAAATGCCGCTGAGTTTTCGAAATTGGTAGCTTCAGAGGTTAAGGATCCAAGATTTATTCCATTGAAGAAGGATTGAAGGTTGGTACCTGAATATGTTAAGGATGTTTTGTGGGAAAGAATTAAGGTATATGTTTTTGTTTGTACTTCTATAGTTCAACCCTATATTTCGGATTTGTTGTAATATGTTTGTTTTTATTAATGTAGGGGTATATCATTTTTCTAGATGAAGACTTGGATAGAATTCCAATGATTCGCAATATGACCCTGCATGTTGCGGATCATGCTTACAAGGAATACCGTAACAATTTGAAAGCAGAGTATTACACCAAAAGACAAGAGGAAGATCGCTTAGAACCTCCCCCTGGTGTGGATGGTGGTCAGTGGGCTAAGATGTTAGAGTATTGGGATGATCCAAAAACAAAGGTAAAAAATTGTGATCAGTTTTTTGATGCTGAAATGTTGTTTTCTAATTTTTTTTGTTGAACTCTCAGGAGGTGGAAGAGAAAAACAAGTATAATAGAGAGTTAAAAACGATGAACCACACGACTGGGTTCAAAAACGTTTGCTCGGGTCCGCGAGGAACTTGTAAGTTTTGCTATTTTGTTATGTATGTTGTGTATTTAATTTGTGTATATAAACCGGGGTTAATATGTATTTTGTTCTTCTCTTTTCACGGATTTAAAGAAGAGAAAGCATGGGAGGGAGCCGGATCCAATATCTTTTTTTCGAGCAACTCATACCCATAAAGACGACTCATGGGTTGATGAATCCTCGCAACAGAGAGGGGTGAGTGATTTATAACTCTATTTGAATTATTATTGCATTTGTTAGAACCTATTAATAAAAATTAGAATCTGGTTTTTTTTTCAAATATGTTTTTCTTTCTGTTTGGATTGATGAATCTGTTTTTAAGATTCTAATTTTTTTTTTATTATTATTTTGCTTAAATATTGTATTGAAAGACATCAATGGAGAGTCAAATTCAGTCTGTTGTCGAGTCTGGGGAGGAGGACACGTCGAAGGTACGAACACAGATTTATGTTGAGCAGATGGGTTCTGAGACAAGAAATAGGGTACGAGGCTATGGTCATGGGGTGATACCAAAGATGGTGTCATATGCAAGCTCTTCAGGTTCCAGGTTTTCCAGGAGTTCATCCAAAGGTGCATTTGCCAAGGTGGTAGCTGAGAACAATGAATTGAGGATGATGGGGGAAGAAGCCGCCAGAAAGTTGGCAGAGGCAATGGTTGAGCTTGAGAAAACAAAGACATCGCAGCAACAGGCATTCCAGCAGTAGCAGGCAATAAATCAGCAAATGTTGATGAATCAACATCAAATAATGTTGTGGCTTTACAGCATTCGGCCACCACCCAGCCCTCAGGCATCACAACATTTGGCCCACATGCGCCTGTATATCCCATGCAACATATGCCTTTTCAGCCCCAGTATCCAATGCCAGTATATCGACCGCAGATGACTTCTCCAGGTGACGCACATATTTCTCAAGGTGGTTTCAATGGTGGATTATCACCGGGTTTCTTATCTGGGTTGATGATGGGTAGTTTTGATGGGGATGTGATGAGGTATTTGGAAGCACATGGGTTGGCAGAAGGTTTTGGATCACAGAGAGCATCGGCAGAAGGCGTTGGTTCGCAATGAGGGTCGGCAGAAGGCGTTGGTTCGCAAGGAGGGTCAGCAGAAGGCTCTGGAGCGCAAGGTGGTTTGGGGGAAGGCTCGGGGTCTGTTGAATAGTTTGTTGGTTTTCGTTACGGTTATGTCTGACACTTTTGTCTACTTTGGCAAATGTTTTTTTGTGTAGTTATGTAATATGGCGGATGCAGATGACCGTAGTTTAGGTTATTTTATATTTTGACGTCTACTTTATGTGTTATGGCGGATTCAAATGACATTATCGAACGTTATATTTGAATGCATATTACGTTTTGTTATGAGCTTTTGTTTATTTTATTCGTTTACTGTTTTTTTTATTCATTTAGAAATAAAAAATTATTCGTTTACCGAATTTTATTTTTTATTCATTCAGAAAGAAAAAAAAACAGTGTTGCAGAATTTTTATTAATTAATAATATTTTTCTGTCGGTTGTGACCGACGGTAAATTGTATATTTTAAATTTTTAAAAATTTTAATCCCACAGTAATTTATTAATTATTGTTGGTGTTTACCGACAGAAATTAATAATATTTGACAGTTATTTATTAATTATTGTCGAATATATCCGACAGAATGGCAGTCGGTTTTCATGCAATTTCTGTCGGAAAACTTATTTCCTGACGCTAGCAATTCTGTCGGTCAGTATATCCGCCACTGCACCTAGTTTCTGTCGGATTTTGTATGATATCCTACAGTAAGAGCTGTTTTTTGTCGGTTATAGTAACGACATTATTAAATGGTTTTGTAGTAGTGGGAGCTAGTTTTTGATTCATTAGACTCTGTCAATCTCGTCAACAATATGTCTGATCGACCGTTGTCTTGCAAATAAAATGCAGGTCGTGAGGGCACTGAAAGTAGGGGTGGGTTCAAATAACCGAAAACCGAAAAAAACCGAAAACCAAACCGAACGAGGCCGAAAAAAACCGAACCGAAAAAAAACCGAACCGAAACTGCCAAACCCAACCGGACCGAATCTGGCTGGTTCGGTTTCGGTTTTTGAGGTCCAGAAACCGAACCGGACCGAACCGAACCAAAAAAAAATATATATATATATAAATACTAAAAAATATGTTAGCATCAGGGTTCGAACCCCTGACTTGTAGGTTGGGTTTAAGTGCTGTCAGCCAACTTGACCGTAGGCTTTCTATTGTTATAATTGTACCAGTATATTATTTATAGGTTTCTTATATTGAATGCTTTATAAAATTTCTTAAGCTTAAAACCCTAGCCGTCTCAGTGTCCCATTCCCATTTCATTTTCAGATCTCAAAGTCTCTCTCTCCCCGCCGCGGCTTCCTCTCTGCTTCCTCAGTCTCTCTCTCTCTCCCTCTCCTTCCTCTCTTCCTCCAAATCACTCTCTCTAGTCTTCTCTTGTCCTCCTCGTGGATTCTTTCTTCCAAACAATGATTTTCCCTCGCCCCTTTCGAGACCCGACGAAAAGAGGAATTGTAAGAGCTTGCGACGATCACTGCGATATCGCTGCAGCAAAGGTTGTGGGTAATTTCGTTTCTGAACACTATTAGACTATTAGTTGAGATTTGATTAATTTGTGAGAAATTTTGGTTATGCACTGCAATTTGTTTTGGGTATGTTGGGGAGTGTCTGTCGATGTAGAGAAATTAGGGCTGTTGGGGAAATTAGGGCTGTTGGGGAATTGGGGCTGTTGGGGAAATTAGGGTTATTGGAGAAATTATATCTTTTCGATATGTCCCTTCCCTCGGCTTGTTTTGCTTGCAGCTCTACTTTACCTCCATTTTTGTTGTACTCATTTGTCTTAATTTGGTAAAATGATAAACATCGGGGTTTCAAATTTTGATGGAGTCAATTGTAAGTCGATTATTTTGTGTAGATGAGCTATGGCCTTCCCTGTAAATACAATAAAGTATAGATGAGCTATGGCCTTCCCATAATGGTTGTTTAATGTTCTGGTCAAGGATGTGAACATTTCTATTTGAAATATTATCTTCTAGTGTGATGCTGTTTTTTACCAAACCTAGAGCTTTGTTCTTGATATCTAATTTCCGCTTTTCTACTTTCTCTTTGATCTAATATTAAATATCTTGTTGGTAGGTTGTGAATCCTGTGAATCTGGATTAGGATTGATGCTATCATCCTCTCTCTGTATAAATAATTGATGTTTGTTTAAGCATATTGCATATGATTCGCATTCGGGGAATCTTGTATGGCATTTGGCATGTATCAGCCAAGCTGCCAAGGCGTCCCACATTCCTGTTTCCTGTGCAAAACAATTATTGTCCTTCTCAGTGGTTGAATCTATAGAATACCCTGGGCATACTAGAAAGTCCTGCCTATATATATATATATTGTTTTCAATGGATCCTTGTGCCTTGGTTGTGCTTCTATTGTGCCTGCTACCAATCCCTGCGTGACGTCTCATCAACAAGAGAGGAAGGAAAGACCGAATTAGAAAAAGCAAAAGTGTTTCCCATGTTTATGCAGAAGCCAAACAGGATATGTTTTGTTTTCTTTTTCTTCTTAATCAATGATGTATCTAGATGGCTGATAACTACATTTGTGCATATAGTTTGTGTTTTGTATCTTACCTTTGCTTCTTAGTCAATGATGTATCTTACCTCATGAATATTGAAAAACCGTCCTGGAGAGATAGAAACATGTCATATTTTCTATTTCTATCTTATGTTGTGGTTGTTTTTCATTTTTTGGAGGGACAAAAAAAAAAAAAAAAGAAAAAAAAAAACCGAAAAAAAACCAAAACCGAACCGAAAAAAAAACCGAAAAAAAATTGGGCCGAACCGAACCGAAAAATTCGGTTTGGTTTCGGTTTTGGCAAAAACCCGAACCGATAAGAACCGAACCCAGCCCTAACTGAAATAGAAAATATGACATGTTTCCATCTCTCCAGGACGGTTTTTCAATATTCATGAGATGGAAACATGGATACAACTGAAGCCACCGTCGGTCTGTCAACCACATTTTGTTGCACGCAAAGTAAACCAATGTGGATGCATCTCATTATTTCAGTTCTTGAACTTGTCATCAACGTAGGATCTATGATATTTTGAGGTGTTTCCTCCATCCAATTTCTCCAGGCCTATAAAAGTTCATCAATATAGTTAAAAGGAAAATTCTTACAACTAGTTAATTTTTCTTTGGCAGGCAAAAGAGGGGATAACCAACTTGATCATACTCATACTCACATAGCTTAAAAGGTCCTCTTCATTTTCACCATATCGAAAACTTCCAATCATTTTACCACTAATAATTTCAAGAACTAACACCAAAACTGAAGACATCAGTTTTGACTGAGAAACGTCCATGAATTGTATACTCTGGAGCCATATATCCACTGCGAGATAATATTCAGGTTATAAGAATGTAAGTTTCTTCTTTTGTAAAGAAAAATTGAATTTTTTTAAATTCCACTGTAATCAAAGCACAAAACTAAAGTGTAAGATAGCTTGCAATGTTACTTACTAGGTTCCCACAATTGTCTTTGTATCTCCTTGAGTTTGATCGATAACAAACAATCTGGCCATACCAAAATCAGCAATTTTGGGGTTCATATCTTCGTCTAACAAAATGTTGCTTGCTTTGAGATCACGATGAATAATTTGGACCCGAGAATCTTCATGAAGGTAAAGGATCCCTCGAGCAATGCCTCGTATGATCTTGTAACGTGTTTCCCAATCCAAATGCACATTATTTTTGGGGTCTAATAAAAATTGTTTAGGTAGAATGAAATATGAGATTTTTTATCTATAAAAAATGAGTAATGCTACACTTAGCACATATTTGTACCATCAATATTTGTATCATATCTCTAATAGAGGTAAAGCTCACCAACACATGTGAATTCTATCTCTATTAGAAATTTGGTACAAATGATGATAGAAATTTGATAAAAGTAGTTATTTTTTTTTTTAAAGAAATTACTATAAAATATAACACCAACAAAGAGCTAGGGCAAATATACCAAAAATGAAGTTATCAAGACTTGCGTTAGCCACGTATTCGTAAATGAGGAGTCTTTCATCTGCTTTCAAGCAAAATCCAAGGAGCCTTACTAGATTCCGGTGTTGAAGCTGAGCAAGCAACTAGACCTCGTTCTTAAATTCACGATCGCCTTGTTGAGAATTATTAGCCAGCCTTTTCACGGCTATAAGTTGCCCATTAAATAGCCTTCCCTGAATGTTTGACAGGAAAAAAAAAAAAAAATAGGTAAGGAAACAATTGTTAAGTGTCATCTTTCTTGTGGAATTTATTTGATTTGTTACCTTGTAAACAGCTCCAAATCCACCTCGTCCAAGCTTATTTGCATCAGAGAAGTCATCTGTTGCAGATTTTATAGTTTCGAAGTCATATTGCAACGACTCCACCAAATTAACTTGATCTGAATTGTCGCGATCTGAAAAATAACAAATGTTTCCAAACTTTGGATGAGATAAATGCATTTTAATGATCAGAGTGTGACAATAAAACATGTTGAACTTAATACTTCCAACTTCAAGTAATTTTACTCTTCGTTTCCTCATTCTTAAGAAAATACATGTGCTGCTCATGATAATAGCGATGGCAACCAAAACCACAGTGATGATGATGACAATTTCTCTTGTATTACTCTTATTTGCTTCTGAAATATTGTAAATCACATGCGTAGTTTTATCAAGAATCACACCACATAATTGTAAGGCATCGACTGCGTTTAAGCATATGCAGGGGACCTGAAATAGCAATTCATTTCAATACTAGCATACCTCCTTTGGGTGCTGGTGCTGGACCTGCTGGTGCTGATGGATCTGAAATATTTATTGACGAAGCAGAGGAAGGATCGAAGAAAAGACGGTCCTCATACCTTAAATCACAGCTGGGTTTAAGAACTCTTCCTCCTTTTTTTCCACCGCAACATCCCGGAATAATTGAGACGGAATCTTTGAGGCAATTGCTGCAGTTTTGCTGGTTTATATCTGGAGTGCACTGGACAAATGCATATATTGTTTCGGCATTCGGGACAGTTGCATGTCCTGCTGCAAATTTTTTAAGAGAATCCCCTGATGCAGCTTTCTCACTTAAAATACCCAACAAAGGATCGAGTACCACCTCAAACTGTTGAGCGTTTTCAGCTAAATTTGGGCCAGGCAAAAACTTAGTTGGGTCCTTTTGCTCAATACCAAATATTACGTTGTAAGAGTATCGAACCATACAACGCTCTCCCCATAGGATTGCTTCCTTATGATTTGAACAATTATGCAAGAGAATGTGACTGGACTCGTTGACGCAAGTGCGACAATCGCCAAGTGCAAGGTCTCCTCTGCATAATGCAATGGCATTGACTTTGTTGGAGTCTTGTCCCGCTGAAGAATTGTAGAACCCAGAGCTGCTTCGGGTGTCTGAGAAGGAAGAGAAGATCCTCTGGAGGTTGGAATGGTACATATCACCTGGTGTGTAGTTGCCTGCAGTATCAGAACATATCCAGCAGTATTCAGCTGCGCTAGTGCAGGTGCGATTGTCGAATTGAGCTAGGGTGGGAGCTAGAAGTTTGAAGATACTAGGAAGAACGAAGAAAAGCAATGATCTCGAGGAATCCATTTCTCCTGCTCAAGTCCGAAGTAACACGGTTGGGGTTTTGTGGCTCAATATAACCATGTTAGGATGTGGGTGGATGGATGGAAAAAATCCCACGTTTGGTAGAAGCGTACCAAATAATCTACTCGTTCAAATGGTGGCTAGCGTTGATTGCACCTTCTATATAATCAACCCACCTACACGGGAAGAAACTAAAAGTACAGATAAATATAAATAGGTAACGACATTGATAGCCGCCGCTTGAATACACGATATTTAGAAAAATCTGTTGAAAAATTATGCCAATTGACTAATTAGGCTGCTAAGTGATGAAATTGAGGTTCCACCATAAAACCAATTGATTATATAGGGAGTAGCTCAAAACCATATAAGCATATAGCAAACCTTGTCCCTCACTGATGTGGGAAAACTCTCAACCCGCCTCCGTACGTGTGGCGGATTTTCAAGCCTACACGTGGACAACAACTTGGTGAAGTGAAGTGTGTGTGGCCGTTTGACTTCACACGAGGACAACTCGCTTTGATACCATGATGAAATTAAGGTTCCACTATAAAACCAATTGGCTATATGGGGAGTAGCCAAATACCATATAAGCACATAATAAACTTTTGTTCATTACCAATATGGGACAACTCTCAACACTAAGTATGCGCAGTATGCTGTTGCGGGCCATCGATAAAGAACAAGAAAATTATGAGATATATTTCGGAGGAGAAGATCTACACAACTTTGTGTCTTTGTATATAGGGAGTTTTAACGAAAAGTCCGCGGTCACTTTAACGAAAAATCATATTTTTACACTAAAAAGTCAAACCTTGTACTATTTACTTTACCCTTTATTTTGTCTTTATTGTTAGAATTCAAAGTTTTAGGGTGCCAAAAAAATCTTTGAAATGTCGTACATTGAATGTAAGAAACTTGGGCTAACTCCAAACCTATCGCCTAAAACCTACTTTAACCCCCTCCTATGGCCTAAAACCTACTTTGCCCCCCGCCCCCTATGGCCTAAAACCTACTTGACCTCCCCCCCCCACCCCAAAAATCAATTCCAACCTAAGTTCTAATTTTAATTTGGATCTAAAGCCAAATACCGGCCCAGGTGAAATGACGAAAAAGGGCATGGGGCACGTGTTGCTTTTATATGATTGTGCGCTGGCGTTACCGTCTTACGTGTGCTTTCCTCCTCTTTCAACTCTTTTCAACACTTTCAAATAGGGGTGGGTTCGGTTCCATTCAGTTCGGTTTTTGGCCGAAATCGGAAACCAAACCGAAATTACTGTTCAGTTCGATTTTTCTTCGGTTTTTTTTGTTTCAATTTTGTTCGGTTCGGTTTAGTTTTTCACAGTAAAATTCAACCATTTCATTCCCTTTTTACTCATCCAATTTTACAGTAAATTTTTCACAACAATTCAACCATTTCATTCCCCGTGTTTTGTTCCTGAGGGCTCAGCCTGCAAGCCATCGTAAAACAGGAGAGCAAGAATAAGCAAAGCTCGTTACACGACTTATTATCTAAGTAGCAGCTAGTGCAGCCACCAGTAACAGATCTAAAGAAGATGCTATTATTATAGCATAACCCGCATGTCTGACCGACTTCTTAACTGATAAAGTTTTTCATGATTCATTTAGAGCAGTGACCATTAGTGTGTTTTGAAACTAAAAATATGAAGCCCACTCCTGAATTGTGCTAGACTCTAAAACCAAAAGACGCATGTCTGACCCTCTAATTGCATACTTCACTAAGTACAACAAGAATAAGGCAAGTTACCTGGCCATCTGCAATTATGAACAAGACATGGTATTGGCCACCACTCTCCTCAACAATGGTCATGGCATGTCCAATTACAGGTGCAAATGAAGTCGGTCCTGCCAAACATAATGATAATAATGTAAGATGATTGATTAGATGATATAAATGACCACGTCAAGAAATAAGTACTTGGGAAGCAAGGAAACCATGTTTCCCCTGAAAACATAAAAGAGGCATGACAGCCATCAGCATTTGATTCATTGGTTTATCTTCCAAGAGCACAGTGAAAATCATATCCAAAACAAATAATTAAATAAATAAAATATAAAAAAAAATATTAATTTAATTAATTCGACTTGGTTTGATTTTTTCAGTTCGATTCGGTTTTTTCGTTCGGTTTAGTTTTTTCGGTTTTTGGTTTTTTGAACCCACCCCTACTTTCAAACACTCTGAACGACAAAACCACCGCTTGCTTCTCCACCAGTTCACCCAGACCACCGCAACCACTGCCACCACTTCACCCAAATCCAACGAAGGGTGCCACAACAAACGTGTGTATCTTCCTGCACCACCGGTCTCCGCAACGTTTTCCAAAACCCGCTTGACTAAGGTAAGCGAATTTGGTGTTCTGGATTATATAGGAATTGAAATAGGTTTGGTTTCATTAACTTTTTGGGTTATTAAATTTGTATGCTCTGATTGTTTTGGAATTTAATTTGATTTACAAATTTCTGATAAAACCTCAACAAGAAATTTAGGAACATGTTTTTTCTTTTTTTTTTTTTGGTCTTCTTTCTTCTGATTTTTTGGGTTTTCATCTAGGTTATTTTCTGAACATGCTCCATTTATTTTACACTTGGTTTCGTATACCCTGCAGCAGTCAAATAGATAACCTTACAGAACCAAAAGCCATTGAAATGGCGAGTGGCATATATGTTTATTTCTATGTTTTCAAATCTGGGTTTTAGATATTTTTCTTTGTTTTGGTTAATTATGGAATTTTGGCTCCCAATTGCTTAAAACTTTAGAATTTTTTTTGCTATTTAGTGTGAGAATATGGGTCCAAGATTGGAATCTTCCAATTTCTGGGCAGGGAAAACAGGGTGGTGACGGTAGAGAATTCCAACTTCTTTGTGGTGGAAATCATAGTTTCATTTTAGATTTTCTTGTGGGCTTATGAAATGAGTTGGAATGATGTCTCATGATTATGTGAATGTTTTTTAATTTAGTTGTGAACCAGAACCTGGGTATCAACCAAGGACTGATTGCGGGAGGGTTCAAGTTTTCCGACGTGATTGTTAATTTCTGTACTTTAATCATTTTGAGTTCTTATTTTTTATAATTCTGTTTTTGTAGGAATTATTGTTAATCGTTATGTTGAATTTCAGGCACGAAGCTAGGAGAGAGTTTTCGTCTGCACCAATAAGTAAAAGATTCGATATTTTCACCCAGGAGACTCTGGATGGCATCTGTGTAGCCATTATAGGGTTCATAAACGAGCAGAACACTATCGAAAACGGGATTCCTTCTGAGGTAGTACTCCATGTTTGCTAATATTGCTCTTCTTTACTGATTTCGGTAGACATTGTCAATGTAATTTACTTTTGAATGTTTTTAGGTACAAATTTAGTTTCGAATTTTGGGTTCGCCTGGATATGGTTTTGGGGAATCACAAATCTTGGAGGTATTGAGTTTTGGGAACCGTCTTTTAATTCAGATTCATATTGGTGTGATGGAAGATTTGAAATTTAATTTATGCGGTCATTTGTTTCTTCTCAGCTATCAATTTGTTGCTTGGAGTTTACGTTCTTTTTTTTTTTTTTTTTTTTTTCACACGATGCCAAAAAGAACTAGGAGTGACATTCCCCGCAGTGGAGCACGGACGTTTTTGCTAGTATCACCTAAATATGCAGTTTATGATAATTTTGTTGACGTTCGCACTTGAAAGAAGAAAAATCCCATAAAAAAAGATAAAAGAGTTTTGCAACCAGTTTCTCTTCTTTTCGTCCCTTGATATGTTAACTTTTTATAGTGCAAGTTGGCCTAAAATGAATCGTAATTCCAGTTCTATTCATCGAGTAACTTGGAAATAAACAGGGATAACCTGAGAAGCAATTTTACTAAAAACAAGCACCAACATGAAGCAAGATACAAAAAGATGAATTGTGCTTCAAAATAAATAAAAAGTATGCTACCATTGTTGGTTTCGTGGCTCAATTAATTTGGGCCTTTGTCATTTGTAAGCCCGGCAGCCAATTTAAGGGGCCTTGCTTTTTTGGTCCATGTGAAAAGCCACGGGTGTGGATAGGGTTTTTTACAAGGCAGCAGCAGCTGCCATTAGCAGATTAGAGAGGAGAGAGCAGCCGAAAAAAAATAAAAGGAGGGCTGCTGCTTTTCTGTTCTTCATTTGTGCAATCATTCATTCAAAGAGATTGTGCTACATTTTGTGGCTTTTGGGAGAGAAGGATTTAGTATGTATTTTCTTCTTCTTCATTTGTTATTGGGTGTATGTGAGTTTTGGAGTTTGAGAGTTGAATTCTATTTGTAATTTTCATTTTGATATTAGTGGAATTTCCTTGTCGTTTCTGAATTAGACGTAGGCTTACGCCGAACCAGTATAAATCCTTGTGTCATTTGGATTATTTGTCTTGTCATATTTTGCTGTATTAGCTTATTGGTTTCATATTTGACGCTTCCGTACAACAACCATATGGTTCAAAACTAGCGAGGATATGGTTCAGTAATATTTGAAGGCTCATTTTTGGACACAAGGATGGGGAGGTTTTTGGATTCATCGGAGTCTGTCATCGTGGATATGTCCAGTTCACCATTGTTTTGCATATGAAATGCAGGTTTGGAGGATACTGAAAGTGTGACAGGTGGTAAAATGTAATTTACCTTTCAAAAAAAAAAAAAAAAAAAACAGTTCCATCTTAAACAGCTATTTAGGAATTAGGATATACTTCGGTGATCAAATGAAACTAATTTTCTGGTGCTTTGACAGAGCTGCTCTTAACCGATCCAACTCGGTTGTCATCACCTCTGAACTAATGTTCCATCCCAAAGACATGTCAGATCCAACGCTACCATGCCTGAAAAATGCTGATTGTCAGGATACCGGAAGTGTGACTGAGTAACTATTAAGCATAAGAACAATAGCATTCATGGTTGGCCTATTAGCTATATTTTCTTGCACATATGGTAACCCAATGTGGATGCATCTCAATATTTCATTTCTTGAACCATTAGACAATGTGGGATCTATAAGATTTGAAGATGTCCCTTCACACCACCATTTCCATGCCTGCAACGATTGTAAAATTTGTAGAAATATTATTAGGGGATTTACTTATATTTCTTGGTTGCAATATGCATATTGTTTTAAGTACTTACATAGCTTAGAAGATCTTCCACGTTCTCTTCATGATGAAAGCAATTATTTTTCTGTCTGCTTACTGTATCCAAAACTAAGACACTAAAATTATAGACATCTGACTTAACAAAAAAGTATCCATTCATTGCATATTATAGAGCAACATATCCACTGCATATCAAAAACAAGAATAATGTTGTTTTTGTCACTAACATATTGGTGGATTATTGACATAGATTAACATAAATATAATATAAGCCATGTAACCTCGTCAAGTACTTACAAGGTTCCCACAATTCGACAGGTGTTGCCTTGTGTTCAATCAAGCACGAACAACTTTGCCATGCCAAAATTTGATATTTTGGGGTTTATTTCTTCATATATCAATATATTACTAGCTTTGAACTCAATATATATATATATATATAACTAGCTTTGAGATCATCATGAATAATTCTTAGCCGAGAATCCTCATGAAGGTAAATGAGTCCTCGAAAATGCCTACTATGATTTTGTAGCACCTATTCCAATCCAATTGTGCACATGTTCAATTAAAAACAAGGTTATAATGTTGGGTAATGCTAAAGAGACCAACTATTTCGACCAATTTTTGTAAATCATATGATATGGTTGTTGATTATTGGATTATTACTGAAGTAACATGCTTATTTTTTTTGGTGACATCACATGATTTACAATTAGCTTGTAGCAATACATGTGAGCACTGAGCAGTATATATATATATATATATATATATATATATATATATATATGAACCGTAGAGAGTTTGCTTTCTCCACAAGAATCCTAAGCCTAGCTAAAGAGTGTATTATTTACTTGTTGCCTTTCAGTTGCACGCAGATGAACTCATCTCATGTGTTTATGCTGTCATGAGCTATATGTACATGTGTGTGTGATTGGCCAGCATCCAGATCAAATTCAAATATAGGACACGCATGAGGAATTAATTGTGTTCTACTATATGAGAAAACATAGGGTTGGTTTCTCATAACTTCTAATAAAACACATAATTTCAACCATTTAATCATCATATTTTCATACTTGTAGGTAAAGACATGATGTCATGACATGTGGACTACTAGTTAGAATGTTTGACACGTGTTGAGATTCTCTCCGGATCTTTATGTCCGGAGCCCAAAGATTCGAAGATCCGAATCATTGACAAGAGAGAATTAGAGAGATCCGGACTTATGGTTTTGTGTGAGGTGGACCAATAAAATTGGCTAATGAAAATAGCAAAATTTAAAATAAGTGATCCAAATCTCCATAATGATGTTAGTGTTACAGTCTAGACCTTGCAATTACTGGCATGTAGGTTAGTCCATAAGTTTTTTGTATTTTCTTTTCTGATGAAGGTTTGTCTATTCTATGTTCTTTTTTTTCTTTTTTTTTTGTTAATTAATTTGTTTATTCTATGTTCGTGTCTTGATGTTCGTCGCTTTATTTAGTGTGTGACAGACAATGCTTTAGTTTTGAACCCCTTTAAGTTTATTTCCATGTGTTTTTTATAGAATGATATGCTAGTGAATTTCACAGCATATGCTTTTCTCAAATCCACGAAGATAATAAGAAAGGGTAATTACATTTTACATCTTTCATATTTAAGTTAGTTTTAAAATGGGCTATTAGGTTTTATATTTTTCAAATTGCATCGTAAAATTTTGAAATTTTATCAATTTTTATCTCATATATGTTTGTTTGAATGTCCATTCCTCTGTTAAATTGATGACATGTCATATGTGAGAACTATTTCTAGGCTGGCATACGTATAAGCCACACTTGCACTTTTTGGACCAAATTGTATGATCAGTATTCGTTTTAGGATCGATTTAGGAGAAGTCGAAGCTCAATAATGAGATATTTTTGTCTTTGTGAAGCAAATATGGCTTACACGTTAGTCCATGATGGATCTCAGACTTGCAATGCCATCAATTTAAGGAACATATATGTCCAAATAATTTGAAAGTATAAATCAATTGATTCGGTTTCAAATATTATGAGAAAATTGAAATGTAAAATGTTGTTGGCCGGGATCGAATTAGGTCGCCGTCAATAGGCAAAAAGCGGAAGTCCTAATTGGTTGATAGATTAACTTGATAAACCCCAATTCTTTATGTCATGCATGCATGCGTGCATGTTGGTACTTTTTCATTGGCAGGACTTTACGAATTAGCACCAAAGCCACACCATTTAGATCTTGAATGCTTTACATGAAGACCAAGACCTGAGGAGATTTGTTTTTGGTCGGTGAGTAAGCAGATATATATGATGCAGGCGGAGGATGAATAATAATGAATTTCTGCTGTTTGCGTCCCTTGCCCACTTGAGCCCTTCCAGTTAGTCCTTTCCAATATTGATTAGGGAAAATAAGCATTTGCCTCATTACTATATAAGGAATGTGGTGTTCCGCCTTGTGTTTTAGACACAATACAAATTTCTCCTCTTATGGCACCTTGTGCGCGTTTAATTAGATCTACATACAAGGTTATAATATTTGTTGTATGTTAATTATGATAAAATTTTGAGATAAAGCTAAAATGTACAAGAAGATGTTGAAGCATAATACCAAATATGATGTAGTCGAGACTTGCATTAGGAACAAACTCATAAATAAGAAGCCTTTCAACTCCTTCCAAGCAGAAACCCTTGGAGCTGTGGAAATAAGAGGAGCACGCTGTTGGTATATATAAGGATCTAATCCTGCTTGGATTAGGAAAGTATTGGCTTCCTTTTTCATTAGGAAACTTTTTTTTTTTTTAAGGGAACTTTAACGAAAAGCTCACGGTACTGTTCACTTTAACGAAAAACCACATTTTAATACTAAAAAGTCAATCATGGTACTATTCATTTTACCCTTTATTTTGTCCTTATAGTTAAAACTCAAAATTATCAAGTCATTTTCATTAGTTTTTCTTTTTTTAAATCTTCCCCTTCTGATTCTTCCTGGTTAGGATAGGTAATTTTCCTTTTAAATTTCCAGTTACGTATGTGCCTGGGTTGGTCTCTTTACGGCGTGGCCCGTATACGTATTCAGTTGGGCTCCTTTTCGAGCTGTAGAATTTCTTTTGGGCCTCCGTATGAATCCGTTTTATGTGTTCTTTTTGGCTGGACGTTCTAGGTGTTAAGATTCCTTATTTTATATATATTATTTTTTTTAACTCATGTGTTGAGATTCTATTGTTTGTAAAGGGATTCTCTCCGAATCTCTTCCATCAAATCATCTCCATCAACTAATCTGAGCCTTTGAAATTTGATTTAACGGCTAAAGTTATTATAACTTTTAGAGTGGACCCGTGTTTTTAGTCGTTAGATCAAATTTCAAGGGTCTGGATTAGTTGATGGGGAGGCTTTGATGGAAGGGAACCAGAGATGATCCCTTTCCACTATTTTATTGTTACCATCAAACATCACCACTAGACATTTCATCCTCACGACACACATCTTGTTGCCAATTAATAACACATCTAGTGGTATTCTTCTTGTAAATATATTGTTGTATTAAAAACAAATATTAGATACATTTATTCAAGTGTTAGACTTGAAAATTCACTGCATGTGAGAAGACGTGTTGAAAGAGAATCTCGCATCGGAGAAGCAATAGACATTGTATGTGCTTATAAATAATAGGACTATTTTTCATATTGGCAATTAATTTTAGAGAATTGTTATTGACACTCTAAAAATCTTATTCTACACTCCAAACTTTCTATATTTGAAACGAAAAATACACTTGTGAGGAGTGTAAAATGAGATTTTTTTAGTGCTAATAACACTTCCCTAATTTTATAGTAAAACCTCAAATTTCTTCACTCTCCCCCAACCCCCACCCCTCCTATATGAGGACGTGACATGGCTATCCGATTACATTACATGGTGACATGATGTATATGCATTTATATACCCAAGTTCCGGAACTCAAGAATTTACCTTATACGGACGGTCCAAACACATTTCCATTTTAGCATCGTCTCGTATACAGTTCTACCTAGCTAGTGAATTAATTAGTATTTTACCAACAGGAAAAAAGAAAACTAAGCTCTCGTCTAGTGCTGCTTCAAAAATTCTTTCATTCCAACATTATCCATTTTGTATGTATACAATCTAATTAAACTGATCACCTCGGGTAAATAGTATAAAACAGAAAGCTGGATGCTCTTTTTTCTAAACAAAAGCAATTCAAAGTCCGAGCCACTTGCGCGATAGATCTCATATGTACTGATTGGAAAATTAAAGTATATAAAAAGTTGAGAATAAGTAACTGAGCTACTCTTAATATTACTAATTGTTTCAAGTCATGTGGAAATGAAGGTTTCTGGGTGGAGTTTTCAGCCAAACTTTGTTCTTGCTTGTCCTTTTCTTTAAATTTTCAATCAATTACATCTTCATATAAATATCCACGCGTCTTGGAAAAATGTTTATCTTTTGTGGGTCTGGATTGAATTTCTTCTCCCAGTTTGTGGTCACAATTTTGTGCGTGTGGATTGAATCTTCTTCTCCCAGTGTGTGGTCACAAATTCTTGGAAAAATGTTTTCTTTTGTTGAATCTTCTTCTCCCAATTTGTGGTCACAAATTCAAGGATGAAAGTATTGGTTTCTATGGAAATATCGACATTGAAATGTATTGATATTTCAAGGATGAAAGTATTGGTCACAAAATCAACGACCGAATATTTTCGATATTGATATTGATATTACTACCTACCATCGAGGAAATGAAAATTATTTGGTTCAAAAGTAACAAATGATGCTCTAGCCACAACTTATTACATACGTAGGATAAATATTATGATTAATTACTTTGAATTATAATCTAATTAAAATCGTTTAACTTTTTAGTTTTTATTTCAAGATCATTTCTACAAAAAATAATTCGAAACAGAATTTATTTAGTCATTCAAATGTATCAAATAAATTGACGGTTCATCATTAATCGTTTAGTCATGATTTATTTAATGTATTTGAATGACTTAACTATCTCCATTAATAAAAATAATTTTTAAATGCAACTTAAAAATTAAACGGTACTAAATATGAAATTCTTACCGTTAATGTATCAAATAAATCATTTGAATGTATGTATGTGTGTGTGTGTATATATTTCGCAATTTATGTGAGTCATCACTTGAGATTTCCTTGAACCAAGTACAAACTAATATCACAGGCGGTCATTATCTAGTAATAAATCTAAAAATATACCAATCCCATACGCACAAAGAAAAAGATGTCTTTTAAATTTCCTTGTGACATAAGCTTGGATGTCGCTGGACATTTTCTAAGGGGTAACTCTCAACTTTTTATTATTGTAGCAACTTTTGATCTATCATATGTGCAATGATACTTTGCGCGACCATGAATATTTCGTCGCTTAAAGCGTATTTGCCTGACAAAACCATAAATTTGTCGTGCAAATGTCGGAAACTTTAAATGACGAATATTGGAAACAAATTCGCGCATATCAGCGGATGGAGACAAGAACCCAGTCGAACTATCCGATGATCTTCGATGAGAGGAGAATGGGGTTGATTGGGAGGGGGGGGTGTGTTTAAATCGGGGAAGAATTGCCTACATATCTCCAAGAAGGTGAATTCACCCACGGGTGTAGTTCTATGAAAGAATGGTGTGAACCATCCTTGACAAATAGCCTATGGCGAGATGTGAGGAGATGAGTTCTCCATAGACGTGCCTACGCGTACTTGAGGACCTATGTTAAGCATAGAGAGAATAAGTGTGTATACGTCTAAGAGAAAGATAGGTAAAGCAGATGTGTTTGTTCATATATGGTAGTCTTGTAGAGAATAAAGTGATTGTCCCCAGATAAATATACAAGCTAGTGTATTTATAAAGATCTTGAAGGTCCTTATAGTGAGAGTAATCTTCATCAAATCGGGAGATCTAGTGACATCTTTGTTTGCTCGATGGTTGAAGGTTGTTGAATTAGTGGTACAAAAGGCTTGCGGATTGCATGGATGAATATTGACGTTAAATAATTGGAGGCAATCCCTGAAAGACTCTCATAATTTGCGTTGACATATTCAACAAAATTTTCTCTTTTTCTATGACTAATTCAGCAAACATAATAATTGATTGAGAGAGGAAATTGAGATCCACTAGCTTTATTGTAAATTTTTCTATAAATATTAGTTACAATTACAAACACACCAACTTTGAAACAAGAATACAAAAAGATTTTAATGTCTTTCATGATATATAACAATGCTGGAGTGGATTTGACGTTGTTTAATTAAAACAAAAAACAAAAATATAACTTATGCTAAACAGAAAAACATAAAAAAAAAAACCTTATTATATGAGTAATGCTACATTTATCACATTTTTCATACTACATTTGTTATATCAACTTTCTTATAAAGTAAGACCCACCAATACATGTGAATCCCATCTTTATAAGAGAAGTTGTACAAATATGGTAAAAGCAGCATTTTTATTATTATATATAGGATAATACTTGAGTTCCCCTAATGGGGAAATATGCATACTTCTTTCAAATGATGTAGCAAATAAACTTCATAATCGGAACCGTTCAATTTCTTAATATTAATTTAAAGATCATTCCTACAAAGAATCATTCGAATCAGTATCGATTAGTCATCCAAAAGTATGATACAAATCGACGGTGTGAGTACCAAGTAACATTTTCATAATTAACCGTCTATTTATTTGATATATTTGAATGACTAATCGATATTCGATTCAATTAATTGGATATGAAGATTAAGAAATTAATTGATTCCGATTATGAAGTTATACAGTGAATATACATTATTCAAAAGAAGTAGGATATGTGCATTCCTCCATTGGAAACATAGCTCATAACTAGCGAGGGTATGGTTCAGTAATGTTTGAAAGCTCATTTTGCGTCACATAGATGGAGCTGCTTTTGGATTCATCAGACTCTGTCAATGTCGTCAAACACAAGTCTGGTTCACCATCGTCTTGCAAAAAAAATGCAGGTCGTGAGGGCACTGAAAGTGTGAGAGTCTCGCTATTAAGCATGGATACAATTGAAACTACGGTCGGTCTGTCAACCGCATTTTGTTGGACACAAAGTAAACCAATGTGGATGCATCTCATTATTTCGATTCTTGAACTTGTCGTCAACGTAGGATCTATGATATTTTGAGGTGTTTCCTCCCTCCAATTTCTCCAAGCCTATAAAAGTTCATCAATATAGTCAAAAGGAAATTTTTTACTACCAGTTAATGTTCTTTGGCAGGCAAAAGAGGGAATAACCAAATTGATTATACTACTCACATAGCTCAAAAGGTCCTCTGCATTTTTACCATATAGAAAACTGCCAATCTTTTTAGCACTAATAATTTCAAGAACTAACACACCAAAACTGAAGATGTCTGTTTTGACAGAGAAGCGCCCATGAATTGCATACTCTGGAGCCATATATCCACTGCAAGATTATATTCCAAATAAAAAGAAAGTAATTAAGTTCTAATGGAAACTTGAAAAACTTTGATTTCTATTGTAATCAAAGCACAAGACTAAAGTGTAAGATAGCTTGCAATGTTATTAGAGTACTTACTATGTTCCCACAATTGTCTTTGTATCTCCTTGAGTTTGATCAATCATGAACAATCTGGCCATACCAAAATCAGCAATTTTGGGGTTCATATCTTCATCTAACAAAATGTTGCTTGCCTTTAGATCACGGTGAATAATTCGGACCCGAGAGTCTTCATGAAGGTAAAGGATCCCTCGAGCAATGCCTTGTATGATCTTGTAACGTGTTTCCCATTCCAAATGCGCATTATTTTGGGGGTCTAATGTATATTGTTTCGTTAGAATGAACTGTCAATTTTTTATCTATAAGAAATCAGTATAAATTATACCAACAAAGAGATAGAGCAAATATACCAAAAATGAAGTGATCAAGACTTGCGTTAGCCACGTATTGGTAAATGAGGAGTCTTTCCTTTGCTTTTATGCAAAATCCAAGGAGCCTCACTAAATTCCGGTGTTGAAGCTGAGCAAGTAACTCGACTTCGTTCTTAAATTCACGATCACCTTGTTCAGAATTCTTAGAGAGCCTTTTCACGGCTATAAGTTGCCCATTCAATAGCCTTCCCTGAATGTTTAACAGAAAAAATAAAGTAAGGAAACAATTGTTAAGTATCATCTTTTTCTTGTGGAATTTATTTGTTTTGTACCTTGTAAACAGTTCCAAATCCACCTCGTCCAAGCTTATTTGCATCAGAGAAGTCATCTGTTGCAGATTTTATAGTTTCGAAGTCATATTGCAACGACTCCACCAAATTTTCATCTGAATTCCCGTCACCTGAAAATAAAAAATGTTCCAAAAAAGTTGGATGAGATAATTAAATGCATTTTAAAGATCAGAGTGTGACGATAAAACAGGTTGAACTTACCTTCACGTAATTTTACTCTTCGTTTCATCATTCTTAAGAAAATACATATGCTACTAATGATAATAGCGACAGCAACCGAAACCACAGTGATGATGATGACAATTTCTCTTGTGTTACTCTTCTTTGCTGCTGAAATATTGTAAATCACAAGCGTAGTTTTATTAAGAATCACACCACATAATTGTGAGGCATCGATTACATTTAAACATATGCAGGGAGCTGAAATACTAATTAATTTAAATACTAGCATACCTGGTGCTGGTGCTAGTGCTGGTGGAACTGGAATATCTATTTGCGAAGTAGCGAAAGGCCCGAAGAAATCACCATTATTCTCATACCTTAAGCTACAGCTGGGCTTAAGAACTCTTCCTCCACTTTTTCCACCGCAACATCCTGGAATAATTGAGAAGGACTCTTTAAGGCAATTGCTGCAGTTTTGCTGGTTTATATCTGGAGTGCACTGGGCAAATGCATGTATTGTTTCGGCATCCGGGATATTTGCATGCCCTGCCGCAAATTTTTTAAGCGAATCCCCAGATGCAGCTTTCCCAATTAAAATACCCAACAAAGGGTTAAGCACCGCCTCAAACTGTTGAGAGTTTTTCGCAGAATTTGGGCTGGGCAAATACTTAGTTGGTTCCCCTTGCTCAATACCAAATATTAAGTTGTACGAATATCGAACCATACAACGCTCTCCCCATAGGATTGCTTCCTTATGATTTGGACAATTCTGCAAGAGAAGATGAGCCGACTCGTTGACGCAAGTGCTACAATTTTCAAGTGCAAGGTCTCCTCTACATAATGCAATGGCATTGACTTTGTTGGAGTCTTGTCCCATTGAAGAATTGTAGAATCCAGATTTGTTTCGGGTGTCAGAGGAGAAGGAAGAGAAGAGTCTCTTGAGGTTGGATTGGTATATGTCACCTGGCGTGTAGTTGCCTGCAGTATCAGAACATATCCAGCAGTATTCAGCTGCGCTAGTGCAGGTGCGGAGGTCAAATTGGGCCATGGTGGGAGCTAGAAGGTCGAAGATAGCAGGAAGAATGAAGAGAAGTAATGGTCTGGAGAAATCCATTCCTCCTGCTCAATTCCGAAGTAACGCGGTTCAGGTTTGGCTTTATATAATTATACATGTACGTATGTACATGTATATATGTAAATGTATGTAATGTACATGTATGTATGTATGTATGTATGGGTAGACAAGATCCCACATTAGAGACGTACCAAATAATCTACGAACTTTACTTTGAATTTTATCGCTAATGTGGCCAGTTATAAAATTAAAATTCATGAGAGAAATTGAGAAATTATAAAAGTTCATGGGGGAAATTTGCAAATTTTAAAAGTTTAAGTGGGTACTTGGCTAAAATTAAAATTTAGAGAGAAATTTCGGCTAATATCTCATGTGTACTTTAAAAGTATGTGTTTCGCTGCTAATTACCCCGAGACCTTCAATTATCCTTAATAGAGTAGCTAACATTGGTTGTATCTTCTATAATCATCAACCCACCCTATAGTGAAAAAAAAAAAAACTAAAAATATAGATAAGTTTTTTGTTTTGTTTTTTTTTAAATTTTGATGCAGCGATATATATGCTAAGTATTGAAAGAATAATTTTTTGTAGAATTCACTATTTATAAGATTCGAATTTGACAATTTTCTTAACTTATAACATTCAAATCTAATAAATCGAACAAAAACAACGATCAAAATTAAATAAAAGTATTTGAGAGGCTAAAATAATATGTTTATCATTTTCCTATTTTCTTTTGTATACGAAGGAAAATGTTATAAACTTGTGGAACCTATTTTTTCAGTCACTAAAGTAATGTTTATTATTATTATTATTATTATTTTGGGTCTGGTCAATAAAGTAATTGTCATATATTTGTTTTTAAGATGAAAATCCAATAAAAAAAATTCAGGTTTGGCGTATAATTGTCCGGAGAGTTGAAAATTGACAGTGATTGATAGTTTCGTCTTGGTCTTCTTCGTGGTCTTTCAATTTGACTATGTATGCCAGGATTGAGATGCCGTGTGAGAATGAAGGTTTCTGGATGGAGTTTTTAGCCAAACTTTGTTCTTACTTGTCTTTTTCTTCAAATTTTCAATAATTACATCTTCATATTAAATATTTAGTCTTCACGCGTCTTGGAAAAAATGTTTCTTTTGTAGGTCTGGATTGAATCTTCTTCTCCCAGTTTTCTGACAAAAAGATATTTCCATAGAGGGATATCAACCTTACTCCTTTTAAAACCAACAAAAAAAAAATATATGAAAAAGAAAGAAGGACATAAATCTTATCTTTTTAGAAACCAAAACAAAAAAAAAATACAAAGAAAAGAAAGAGGAGACATGAAGCCTAAACTCTCTAAAGCCAAATCTAAAATGTCTAAACCTACGAAATAATTCGAACGACACCAAAAAGTTAGGATAAAAAACAAAAAAGTGAGACAAATCTGTATGCTGATATGCATATTAATTTGAGAAGTTGCAGCCAGGCAAGCCAACATAATTTGAAAACAAAGCACGAGCCGCTGACGGCGGGTACTCATGCTATGTTAAAGTTGGAGAAGACAAGTCCATGTTAGCAAAATTGTCCGCAACAAAATTTTATTCGCAATATATGTGAGATGCGTGGAAAGTTATTTTCTGAATGCGGTCCAAACAAATAAATCATTGCGTACGAAGAGGCCAAATGTGTATGTGAATACTCTTTTCCACTCTTCCACCCTAGTTTCAGCCCCTCGAATTTTCACTGGAAGATCATAGTTTTAGATATTCTTTTGTAGGCCATATAAAATGGCAGTTGGTGGTTGTCTTTTTAACATCACCCTTTCAATATTCCTTTTTATTTTTCATGACCGACTGTGTTTGGACCAAAACTTAAACTTTGGGCTCCAGGAGGGGGCCGGCCCAAAAAGAAGTTTGAAGGAAGAGTCGGTCAAAGCCCAGTGGTCCAGCCGAAGCCCAGGAAGGCAGGAAGGGGCCTCATCTGCCTTGGTACAGCTCACAAAGGCCACTTACCCACCTACCCAAGGACCAAGTGGTATAGACTGATCAGCTACACAGCCCATAAAGTACTTTATGGTGGCATTTTATGTAAAAAAGCCAATGAGTCATCATCCCCAAACCGCATTCGGGCAAGCTTGCTGCTACAGGAAGGCACGCTGGTTTGTCTATAAAAGAAGAAAGAGAAATCAGGATTGAGGACACTCAAACAAACAAACAAAAGCACAAACTCTGCTCAAAACCAGATTTGCCTTCAAACAATAGCTGTAGTCAACCAAAAGCCTTCATCCCTCTCGGGATCACTCCTAACTCTTTTTATCAGCTCTGCTACCTTGTCAAACGCCTGTCGTAGTATCGATTTCCTTCCCAAAAACCCTTTTCTTCTAAACTCTCAAGCCTCCTGTCCAACCTTAAAACCCAAGAAGTCGCAAGACGCCCAGTTTTGCCCGACAAGGTGAAAACCTTGCCCGTCCCTTCTTGGTTTTGTCCTTTCAGTTATTAAACTAGCATTATGTTGTATGCTTTTAGTTGTGTTCGAGTTATTTCAAATAACATGATGATTAAAAGAGTCTTTCAGTTCTTGAATCCGATTTAAAGATGTCTTCACTATTTAAATCAGATCTAAGTTCTAACTTCCTTGACATAGAAGAGTGATCATGTAAAAGTCCTTGGTCTCAAGGCATAAAAAAGAACTTTATGTGGACTTAACCCATCCACGACAGTCCTTGATAAACAAAGAAGTCCGAAGTTACTTGGGGCGCAAGTAATCGACTGATCTAGTAGTTTTACCACTGTTGTATTATGATTATCACCAGAACGTTTGAGTATGGAACGACTTCTGATAGGAAGCCTCAAGGCCTATACCTAAGGCCCCATAAAGGCACCTATTTGAATTCGTTCTAAGCTCTGCGGGCTAGAACGTTTGAGTATGGAACGACTTCTGATAGGAAGCCTCAAGGCCTATACCTAAGGCCCCACAAAGGCACCTATTTGAATTCGTTCTAAGCTCTGCGGGCTGGCTAGTCAGAAGTATAAACGGTGATGATATTACGCGCTACAATACAAGCAGCATATATACATATATCCAAGAGATGGATTGATTATGAATTGGAAGCCTCAAGGCCTATATTTAAGGCCCCACAAAGGCACTTGTCATAATTAATACGGTCTCGCGGATGCATATAGATATGTAGATATACGTATTTTGGATTCAATATCCGTTCTACATCTGTCATGCTAAAGATGGTAGTGGCACGCCTGAGCATCCAAAAGTTAACCTTGATTGTGAGCCTTAAGACCTACACCTAAGGCCCCATGAAGGCACCTTTCAAAGTTAACACTGTCCTTCTCTTTCAGCCTTGCCCGACAAGCCTTGCCCGACAAGACTTGCCCGACGAGCCCAGCCCGACAGTATAAGCAGAAGCCCGACAGCAGCTCTCAACCGACGCCGAAACACTCTCCCGGGGAGCTGTGTGCTCGTCGCCCAGGAAGCTTCCCCGACGGAAATTCCTGGCACGAACAGACTGTATACCTTATAAAAAATTTCTATTCTTAGCATGTAATGTTGCTTTATAAAGTTCATTTATCTATCGACATAAATATTTAAGAAAAGGATACTCATGAACTACAATTTTTTTCATGGATGAATTGTCGATTTTGTCTCAAAATTAGGACTTAAGTGAAAATTAGGTCTTTAAACTATTTTTTTTCGAAAAAATTAATATAAATCACTTAGTACTAGAGTCTAGTGTTATTACTCTTCATTTATAAGTAGAAGCATCTTGTGACTCTTCTCCACATGTCGTAAGAAATTCTTATGTTAGAGACCTAACTTGTCTTTCTATGATGCAATCTGTGAAAATTAAACTTTAGCTGCTGTTTGGTACTAGAGTCTAGTGTTCTAAACACATAACTCTAGATTTATCTACATGCAGGAACATGTTCCCTTTCAAAATAAAGAAAAATAACATTGTCGGTGTTCCAAATACACAAAAAATATTCTCCACACAATCAACATATGAAACACCCCAACCCCTCTTATATTTAAAAAAAAATTTGTTTTTGGTCTTAAATGGTGAGCCAAGGGACCCACCCCTGATTTTTTTGTCCCCAGCCTCCCATTTCTCTCTTCTCTCTCTGTTCTCTTTCCCGAGCTCTCTCTCCCTCGTCTCTCTCCTTCTCGTCCTCCCATGGGCATACCCATCACCACACCACCCTCTCCGACGTCAACGGCGTCATCATCATCATCATCAGTTCGTCCTCTCTCTCTCAGTTGCTGCAAGGACAGCAAAAACCCGTACACGATGCTCCGACGCAGACAGCCTCTTTCGAGGCAGTTTCCGGCCAAACCACGGCGAGTTGGCCGGCGTGCAAGGTATCAATCTCTTTGTCTCGTCGAGTACTACAACTTTCCTTTTTGTTTCACTCAAGTTCGTTGAGTATTGAAGAAGTTATACTCATTTGAATCTTACCCAGTTTCCGGCGAGTCCGACGGCTTTCGAGGCGTTTTCCGGCCAAACCACGGCGAGTTAGACGTCGTGTGAGGTACCATTCTCTTCGTCTCTTCAAGGGCTACAACTTTTGTTTTTGTCTCGCTTGATTTCGTTGAGTAGTGACAAAGTTATGGCCGTTTAAAGTTAGTTGGTTTTCCGGCCGAATTTCCGGCCTCTCCCATTTCCTGACCCGCGGGCCTCCAGCCCGTTTTGCCTAAGCCCAGTACCCTAACCCATTTCTTTTTTTTATTTTTAGTTATTTATTTTTAAAGCCCAAAGGGCTCGGGCCCTAGTTTTAATTCGGCCTTGGGCCGGTTCTTAATCAAGGGCTTAAAGCCCTGATTTCTGTTAGGAGGCCTTAGGGCCTTGTGTAGTGTGTGTGTGTGTGTGTGTTTATAGCTTAAGTATATGTTTGGGCTTAATGCCCAAACCCCTTTCCTAACCCTAAACCATTTTAACCCAAAATCTAGGTTCCTAAAATCCCTTAAAAATCCTAAACTCATCCAAACCCAATTCCCTTATTTTATTAATTTAGCCTAATCTTTTAGAAAATCCTTTTATTTAATTATTACATTCTTGTTCTTAGGTAATATTGCTAGTGGAGAAATTCTATATCCTTATTCGCGCAACTCTTCTGCTAAGGAATATTTGTGAGTGGACCCCTTCTAAAATTACATGATTTGATAATTTAATTGCATAAATGATTAGCATACCTACGGATTTATAATTTGATTTATGTGAAGCCTCTTGATTAAATATATTGATTATCGTCTCGTGTTTTGGTGAGGAAATAATTGTTAGCTTATATTGAGCTATATTTTAATATATATCATATTTTCTATAAAAACCATGAACTGGTAGACTATCTGATAGATGACGATAGGATGCTAGAACATGTTTTGAACCCCTCTTTATAGTGTAGACGATGATCGGTAACCTACGCTATGAAGTGGTATTTACGAGATGCGTAACTATTTGTGCGTACCTAGTGGACACTATGCCGCCTGGGGCGAGGATCTGGTGTTGGCATGTAGGCCGGGAGAAATAATCCCTAGCGAAAGGCTGAGGGACACGGTGACAGGCACTGGGCCGGGAGGGAGTTATCTCTGGCTACGGGCACAGAGACTTAGGTGCAGGCATTGGGCCGGGAGTTATATTTATTCAGTGATCTTTCTAGCAGCACACCGCGTTTACGAGACGATTTATGAGACGTTTATTGCTTTGATTCCCGCGATGATATTCCGCTATATAGCTTTTGAGATATATTTGGCATGCTAGGATTTTTATTAAATCCATCACTTATTATGCTAGTAGTTTTCATTATTAAACTTTGGGGGTTAGTATGTTGATAACTGTTTTATTATTATTATATATATAAACTTGGTTCACTCACCTTTGTTTTGCGCCCCCATTCAGGACTTAGAATCAAGGCACCTAATCCCGGCGTCAAGGCACTTCCGCAGCAGCATTTTCGGATCCTCCCGATGTAGGACCCACTCCTCTATTCATTAAATTTTATCTTAATTATTTTTAGTGATTAAGTTTAGTTGTATGCTCTTAGCACGTTCCTAAATTATTAATTCTTGGTATTTTAAATTTCTAACCCTTACTTATTTCTTATTCTTAGTTTTTGTATCAATTAATGGCTTTCGTCACCCTCGGGTGTCGGCCAGCACGTATCGGTCCTGGTATTCGGGGAATATCAGGGTCGGGGCGTGTCAACATAAAAAAAACTTGTGCTTAAATCAAACTAAAACGCCTACATATGTTAATATCAATGCTGGAGTGAGATTGACTTTGCAGATTATATAATAAAATTAAAAACAAAAACAAAAACCAAAAAGCCTACATTTTTTTTAGCGAGGATACAGCTCAGTAATTGAGTCCTCATTTATCGACACATGCTCAGGCTTTTTAGATTCATATGATTGTGTTCGTTCTGTCGTGTCTGTTTCACTGTTGTGCAAATAATATGCAGGTCTTGAAGGTAATAGGAGTGTCATGGAATGACTATTAAGTATAGAAACAACTGAAGTCATTGTCGGTCTGCTAGCCACATTTTCTTGGACGCAAAGTAAACCAATGTGGATGCATCTCATCGTTTCAGTTCCTAATCCCGTCGTTAGCACAGGGTCTATGATATTTGACACGGTATCCTCCTTCCATTTTCTCCATGCCTATAATAAAAGTTGAGAAGTACATTAATGAAAGAAAGTTCATATACTAAGAGTTAAATAATGAGCAAAAGAGTATATTCTTACATAGGTTAAAAGGTCCTCTTCATTCTCAGCACTTTGGAAACTGGTAATCTTTCTACCGTTTAAGATCTCAAGGACTAACACACCAAAACTAAAAACATCCGATTTGACAGAAAAACTACCATGAATCGCATACTCTGGAGCCATATATCCACTGCATAATTATAGTCACCAAATTAAAACATGAATTCCGGACTTCTTGCAAGGCAAGCACATGAACATGTTTTAGCTAAAATTTTGGTATACTTACTAGGTCCCCATGATTGTCTTAGTATCTCATCGAGTTTGATCCATCATAAACAATTGAGCCATGCCAAAGTCTGCAAT
The DNA here is from genome assembly GCA_035220775.1 of Malus fusca. Classification (NCBI taxonomy): domain Eukaryota; kingdom Viridiplantae; phylum Streptophyta; class Magnoliopsida; order Rosales; family Rosaceae; genus Malus; species Malus fusca. Next base: position 39,139,061 of record CM069068.1, read on the forward strand.
TTTAGGATTCATATCTTCATCTAACAGAATGTTACTAGGTTTAAGATCACGGTGAATGATTCGAGGACAAGAATCTTCACGAAGGTAAAGAAGCCCTCGAGAAATCCCTCTTATGATTTTGTAACGTGTTTCCCAATTCAAATGTCCATGATTGATTGGATCTAAATACAATTGCAATAGAATGAAATATGATTCATAAGTTTTTCCTTTGTTGATACAATTTTCAGTAACATAAAATTTAAGAGGAAATGTTGTCAATTATGCCAAAAGATAGAGCAAACATACCAAAAATGAAGTGATTAAGACTTGTGTTGGGCACGTATTCGTAAATGAGGATTCTTTCCCCTGCTTTCAAGCAAAAACCTAGCAGTCCTACTAGATTCCGGTGGTGAAGTTGAGAAACTAACGTGACTTCAGTTTTAAATTCACGATCACCTTGTTCAGAATTCTTAGATAGTCTTTTCACGGCTATATATTTTCCATTTGGTAGCCTACCCTGAAGTTTATAAGGAAAAAAAAAGTTAGTTGGGTTAAACAATTTTTCAGTAAATCGTTTTTCTTGTAATATAGTGTTTTTTTACCTTGTAGACAGCTCCAAATCCTCCTTGGCCAAGCTTATTTGCATCAGAGAAGTCATCTGTTGCAGATCTTATAGTTTCGAAGTCATATTGCAACGATTCCACCAGTCCAATGTCATCCGAATTATCATCTGAAAAGTGCGTGACCGCTTAATCATCACATCTGTTCTGAGAGAAATGCATAATATATGAGACTATGTGACAATAATCACAGTTGGACTTACTTTCAAGTTTTAGTTTTTTCCATCGTCTCCTCATTCTTAAGGAAATAAATATTCCGATAAGAATCATAGTGACAAAAACAATCGAAACAACAGTGATGATGATGACGATGACTGCTTTTGATATGGTACTCTTCTTTCCTGCAAAACATCAGAAGGGTGCTTTCATTTTATTGTGAAACACAAATAGAAGGCAAAGACCAAGAATTAATTGTAATGAAGGCATCCATTATGTTTTACCATACCTGGGAGAGTTACTAGAGAATCGGCGGTAAAGTTGTAGAAAAGATTTGTCTCAAATCTCAAATTACAACTCGGCTTAAGAACTCTGCCTCCTTGCTTTCCACCACAACACTCTGGTATTTTTGAGATAGCCCCTTTGAGGCAATCACTGCAGCTTTTCTTACCTAAATCTGGAGTGCACTGCAAAAGTGCATATATTGGTTGGTTTGTTGTACTTCCTTGGATAATCACATGTGCAGCTGCAAATTTTTTAAGAGAATCACCCGACGCAGCTTTCTCAGTTAAAGTATCCAAAAAGAGATTGAGCACCAAATCAAATTCTTCGGGATCAGTTGCGTTACTCAGGCTAGGAACGTACTTAATAGGCTCATCCTCCTGAGTACTAAGTATTGATTTGCTCGAGTATCGCACCATGCAACGCTCCCCCCATATGATTGCTTCGTCTTGATGCAAACAATCCGTGAAGAGAATGGAACTAGACTGGTTGACACAAGTGTGACAGTCGTTGAGGGACGCATCTCCTCTACACAATGCAATTGCGTTCACTTTGTAGGGGTCTTGCCCCGTCGATGAATTGTAAAAGCCGGAGTTGTTTTGATTGTTGGAAGAGAAAGAGGAGAGGAGGGTGTTGAGGTTTTTTTGGTAGGCGCCACCGTCTTCGTAGGTGCCAATGTAGGAACATCTCCGGCAGAAATCAGCCGTATAAGTGCATACAGCGTCATTGACTTGGGCTACGGCGGGTGCAAGAATGCCCAAGAGAATGGAAACGATGAAGAGAATTAACAATCTTGAGGAATCCATTTCTGTTGCTCAAGTCAAATGTAGTTTGAATTTTAAATGTAGTAGTAACCAGTGTTTTAAAAGCCGAGGCATGAGGCGCGGTCCTTCAAGGTGGGTCGTGAGGAAAACGTCTTTGCCAAGTGAGAGTAAGCTTGAACTCGTCTAGGCATGATCGAGGAACGCTTGTGCGCCTGAGGTGTCAACTGAGGCTCGCCTTCGCCTTCGCCCTTAAAAACATTGGCAGTAATCAACGTGTCTTCAGTGCTTGGTTTAATGGACCACTAACTAGCATGATGCATTTGCTTCGCTAATCATCAAGTCACTCTGGACTTGTATTCATATCCTATTCTAAGCTAGTTAAGAGAAAAAACTTGAACGTAAGAGAATGACATATTGTCTTCACTCGCTGACCAAACCCACATCCATCTATCCCACTTGAGAATTTTGACTTGGAATAACTACAAAGAATAAAGGGAACCATGACTTTTAACTCCATTATTGAATTAATTTTGCTTTTGTGCTTGTGCTACAATATTGGCCAATTCCAAATAATATCTCCTTCGCTGTCCATGTCTATTTCTTGATAAAATGAAAAGTAGGGTGTGTTATTAAAGGAAACGATGGTGATTTTATGGATAAACAAGTGTTTTGCATGTCTTTTATCTATCTTCTTGACACGTGTCTTCTATTTTTATTTTTATTTCTTTGCGTGTCTTGTATTTAACTGATGTCTCAAGTTTGTGTCTCTTTCCATAGCAGTGTTAAATCTTATTATTATTTTTTTAACAATGATATAATCTATATTAAGGGGAAGGAATGAACTTAACCTCATAATGGGCTAGTAATGTTAAATTTCAAGTAGACGGGCCATGGGCCCACTCCAACAACACGGATACTGTCCCCACTTAGGCACCTGCTCAGTCCGTCAGGTGTGGGGTTTTATTGCAAAAGGTCTCGGTGTTAGTTAGAGTGGGATAATTCTATATAAATTGCTTGTTCTCAAGCTATTTGGCTGATGTGGGATATAAGAATTCCAACACTCCCCCGCACGTGAGACTCCATTTTATGGGTCACACGTGTAGTTCCACACATCGGCAACCACGTGGAGCCAAGTTGGGGCTCACCCGTTCGTGCTGGGCCAATGGCACGTGGCATCTTTTGGCCTACGTGGAGCCATGTTTGGGCTCACCCATTCGTGCAAGGTCAAAGGGGACCCACCCATTCACATGGCAGTACGGGCCCGTCCTCTGGCTCTGATACCATGTTACACAAAGCCGTGTTCATCAAGTTCAAGGTCGTGATAGTGGAAAGTTGAAGACTATTCAGTTGTGACATCGTCATATTGGTCATGCTTCCATCGGTTATTTGAGAAAATTACTTCCATCATTATTTGGTAATATTTCAGATTCTTCGTTAAAGTGTAATGTTTGCACATTAGCCAAAAGTCATCGAGCTTCTTATTCCCCGAGTTTGCATAAAAGAACAATTTCGTTTGAATTAATTCATTCTGATGTGTGGGGGCCATCTCCAGTTACTACTCAACATGGTGTGCTTTGGTTTGTAACATTTGTTGATGATTGCATTATGATGACTTGGTTGTACCTCATGAAGAATAAAAGTGATGTGGGCGACATCTTCAAAGCATTTTATCACATGGTCTATACTCAGTATTCACTCCATGTTAAAGTGCTTCGGTCAGACAACAGTAGTGAGTATCTTAATCAGGATCTTTCTCAGTTTTTTACATAAAAAGGGCATTCTTCATGAAACTACGTGTCCCCAGACCCCACAACAAAATGGAGTTGCGGAACGAAAAAATCGGCACATCCTTGAGATTACCCGTGCCCTTCTTATTGGTAGTTGTGCACCCAAGACATATTGGGCTAATGCAGTCACTTATGCTATTTATATCATGAACCGAATGCCATCGTGTGTTCTCTCTTTTAGAACCCCCTTAGCCGTGCTTGCTGATCATGTTTTGCTCATTTCCACTCTTCATCTCAAACCCCGGGTTTTTTGTTGTGTGGCATATGTTCATCTTCACAAAAATCAAAGAAGCAAGCTTGATCCATGTGCTATCCAGTATGTGTTCCTTGGCTTTAATCCTCAACAAAAAGGCTATACATGTTATCATCCATACACTCGACATACGTACGTCACGATGGATGTCACCTTCTCTAAAGACGAATTATTTTTTCCTCCCAGCCATACTCCTAAGGGGGAGACAACCTCAGGTGAAGATTATGGCTGGTTCGATATTATGCCTACTATTTCTGTAAATAGCTCAAACAGGCCTTTAGACCAAATCGGCCCAGATGCTACGGACCAAACCAAGGTTCTAAAAAATGCTAGGCGCTAGTTAGGCTGCTGGCTAGCGCCTAGCGCCTAGGCGCGTTTAGGTAAATTTCTAGTATATCTTGTAAATAAATCCATATTGACACTTACAAAAAATTATACTTATATGAAATCCATGGATAAGATAATTAAAGAATGATAAAATGCAAAAAGCAAAGTTCTAAAAGACGCTAGGCGCTAGTCGGGCAGTGGGCTGGAGTCTAGCGCCTAGGCGGGGGTCTAAGCAAATAAGGCGGATTTGAGTAAATTATTTTATATTATTAATATTTTGATGAATTTGATAATATGAGTTGAAAGTTTAAAGGATTATAAGTTTGTAGTACTTACTAAATATTTTCAAAGATTATAAATATACAGTGAACTTAAAAGAAAAGTCAAAATATGTAGTGTTGTAATATGTTGAATAGCATTTTTTAAGTGAGATAATATGCAACAGAAAAGGGAGGTGGGGCGCACCAAATGAATATTTAATACATATTTATGTCAGTTGCATTTCCCAATTCCATTGGAATCAATTTAAAAAATAATTAAACAAAAAGGTTGGGTGGTCAGTCTTGTCCGTCACGTGGGTGTGAATGGGAAGAGAGAAACTCATTTCTCTTTCTTCTTCCTCTCATCTTCTTCAATGGAAATGAGTTTGAAATGCAGAACTCAGAAAGAGAACTAGCTGCTGAGCAAAAAATATCTGAAACGCCCAGACCACCACCTAGGCCACCCAGTCGCCCGCCTAGGCTGCCCAAGCACCGCCTAGGAATCCTCGGCGCCCGCGTAATCCCTTTGCCAATTTTTCTTTCAACTATGGGTTAATCGCGGCGGGTGGCCACCGTGAAGCCTCTAGGCGGCCTCCTAGGCCGATTTTTAGAACACTGGACCAAACTAGCCCAGATAAAGCTAACTGTCACTGCCCTGATGGGCGTGCTGACCATGGCCGAGGGAATGGGCCAGGATCGTGTGATGTTTGCTCAAGTGGGTCGTATGTTGTACCTAGCGAGAATAATGATGGGCCGCATGCTGACGCTGCTGTTTGCAGCCCAAATTATAACACTGATGCTCCGGTCTGCCCATCTGTAGCTGCCAGCCCGAGTGGGCCAAATAGAAACTATAATGTTTGTCCGAGTTGGCCTTCAATGGTGATAATTGTCCTAAATTCGAGTAATAGTTCCAGTGAGTTAGAAGACAGTAACAAACTCCCTCATACTCCAACAGATATTCCCGAGGTAAGTACTCACTTGTAAATTATTGAACCATCTTATATGTTGCCTCTTCGACAACATTGAGGAAAACCACCAGACAGGTACTTTCCAAAAGGAAATGTGCGGTATTCCATTTCAAACTATGTCTCTACTCATCGACTTTCACCGAAATACTATGCATTTGTTCAGCAAATGGAAACCATCAAAATACCCACCAGAGTGGAAGAAGCTTTAAAAGATTCAAAATGGGTAGAAGCAATGCAAGTTGAAATGGAAGCACTACAAAATAATAATACATGGAATGTGGTCCCACTTCCCAAAGGAAAGAAATCAGTGGGGTGCAAGTGGGTGTTCACCATTAAACATAAGGCAGATGGAATAATTGATAGATACAAGGCGATGCTAGTGGCCAAATGTTTTACCCAAACCTTTGAGGTTGATTATCAGGAGACTTTTGCTCATGTTGCAAAGATGAATACCATTAGAGTTTTATTATCTCTTGCCGTGAACTATGACTGGCCTCTAAGACAGTTTGATGTTAAAAATGCTTTTCTGCATGGTGATTTAGAGGAAGAGGTGTATATGGATATTCTACCAGGTTATGGCCTTGCGAACTCTAGTGGGAAAATGTGTAGACTTTCGGAAGACACTGTATGGCCTTAAACAGTCACCCAGAGCATGGCTTGGGCAGTTCACCCAGGCAATGAAGAAATATGGTTATCGACAGGGAAACGCAGACCATACGTTGTTCATCAAACGCAAGGATGGCAAGGTAACTCTGCTTATCATATATGTAGATGATATGATTGTCACAGGTGATTATACAATGGAAATCGAACGTCTGCAAAGGCATTTTTCTTCTAAGTTTGAGATGAAAGATCTTGGAGGACTTAAATACTTCTTGGGAATTGAAGTGGCTAGGTCTCAGGAAGGAATATACTTATCTCAGAAAAAGTATGTATTGGATCTTTTGTCTGAAACTAGTACGTTAGGGTGTAAACCAGTGGATACACCTATTGTGCAGAATCTTCATCTAGCAATTTATCAGGATCAAGTCCCAGTGGATAGGGAAATGTATGAAAGATTGGCAGAGCGGTTGATTTATTTGTCACTTACAAGGCCAGATATTGCTAACGCAATAAGTGTGGTGAGTCAATTTATGCATGCTCCTAATGAGGATCATATGGCAGCAGTAATGCGGATTGTGAGTTACTTAAAATGAGCTCCAGGAACAGGGTTGATGTATAGAAAGCATGGGCATATGAAGGTGAAAGGGTATACCGATGCAGATTGGGCTGAAAATATCACTGATCGGCGGTCTACGTCGAGATACTTCACATTTGTAGTTGGTAATGTTGTGACATGGAGAAGTAAAAAGCAAAATGTGGTGGCAAGGTCTTCAGCCGAGGCTGAGTACAGAGGAATAGCACATGGTTTTTGTGAGCTTCTATGACTTCAGATTCTACTCACTGAGATAAGGTTTAAACCAAATGGTTCTATGTTGTTGTAGTGTGATAATCAAGCAGCACGGGAGATAGCTAACAATCCGGTGTAGCATGATAGGACCAAACATGTTAAGGTGGATAAACATTTTATCAAAGAAAAGTTGGATGTTAAGTTGGTTGACATTCCGTTCGTGAAGACAGAAGAATAGTTGGCATATATTCTAACTCATGCAGTTTCTGCAAGAAAGTTTCAAGACTTACTCAACAAGTTGGGCCTAGGTGATATCTATGCACCAACTTGAGGGGGAGTGTTAGCGTGAGTCAACAATAATACAATAGGAATGTAATTGTGTTTCCTAGTTTGGGTATAACTCTCCTTTTATGTCTTTAATATTCCTTGTAGTACAAGGATTGAGTATGCATTTATTTGTGTTGCCTTCTATGAGAGAAGAATATAGAGAAATATATTGAAACCCTAAAATTAGTTTTATCTAGTAATAATGTGATTCAAATTTGTTTTTGACGAGAATAGAACTTATTCGGGAAATTTGGAAAAATAACCAAAATTTGGACCCCATATAGAATTATAGCCATCCTTTTAATTTTATTATAATTAGAACCAAAAGTTGATATAAAAATACTAATATATCATTTTAACAATGAGGGAAGTAATTAAGCCCACCATTGCAAAGATTAGAGCGGTAACCACAAAACTCGTTTTGGTGTTATCTGATTCCAACACCTTTTATTCTGGAAATTAACTCCGCAAACAGTTGATCTACAAAAAGCACAATACTTTTTCTATAAATCTTGTTACAGATCTGTTTGGGCCCAAAATACTGGTTTGGGTCGAGTTTAGAATTGTTCTCAGCCCGGAAGCCTTGCTCAAGGGTCGCTAGGGTCATTCGGTTCATGGGCCGCAAAGCCAAGGCCACCAGTGTCCTATCAAAAAGTGGAATACTCCAGATAAAGAGGAATTGGGTGAGTCCCATTGCGAGACGGACAAATGGGATAGTTGAATCCTGATACAAGAAGGAGTCTCAGCAGGATGAGGATGCTGAAACTTGGGAATGAATGCGGCTTGATAAGGGGTGGAGTTCAAAGTCCTAATAGGAGTAGGATTGGCCGAGATAAGATTGGATCCGGGTAAGGAGTCTTAATCCGAATATAGTTTTGATTCGATCAGAAGCAGGTTTGTTACTATAAATAAAATGAGGAGTGCATCATTCAATCCTCTCCAATTCAACACACAAATTGTCTTGCGCAAACTCTCTCAACAGCCTTGAGATCTTTATTTTCTCTTTCTGGCAACACATCTTCAGTTTGGATAAACAACACTGTGAAGGCAACCGGTGATACCTTCAGTTTGGATAAACAACACTATCGCCATAGAACTAGCCGACCACGGAACACCTTCAGTTTGGATAAATAGCACTGCGTCGAGGCCGACTGGTTGTCTATCTAAGTCTCGGTCGAGAAAGACTTTCGGGTCTTTATTGGCAAAGGTCATCTCATTAGCCTTTTCGGCGAGGTGAGGTGTTACAGTTTACTAGGGCTCGTCACATTGAACGCCGAGTTGTTTTATGATTGGATACTCACAAGTAAGCTTTAGAGTTCGGCATTCTGATGGCCGAACCAATCAAAACATATATATGTTTTGAGTATCTGTGCCTCTATACTCTAGTGTCGATTCGGCGTGCTTATACTGTTAAATCCCACCCCCATTTTATTTAAAAATGGTTTTTTGTTCTTAATTGGTGAGCCGAGGGCCCCACCTTTTTATTTTTGTATCCCCCGTGACCCTCTCATTTCCCTCTTTCTTCTCTAAACTCTCTCTGCTCTCTCTCTCTCCCTCGTCTTTCATTTCTCCCGAACAACACACCCATAACCCATATCATAAAATCATCAAATCACAATTTCTACATCACCATCGTCTTTATCTCGTCGCTACGAACTCAACCATAGTCTTGGCATCTTGGAAGTCGAACCTGGAAGTCCCGTACTCGAGCTCCAGCGAGCACCGCCCCTTTCGAGGCCATTTTCGGCCAAACCACGGCGATTTGGCCGGCGTGTAAGGTATCAATCTCTTCGTCTCGTCGAGAACTAAAACTTTCCTTTTTGTTTCACTCAATTTCGTTGAGTATTAAAGAAGTTATACTCATTTGAATCTTACCCAGTTTCCGGCGAGTCCGACGGCTTTCGAGGAATTTTCCGGCCAAAACACGGCGAGTTAGACGTCGTGTGAGGTACCATTCTCTTCGTCTCTTCAAGGGCTACAACTTTCATTTTCGTCTCGCTTGATTTCGTTGAGTTTGACAAAGTTATGGCCGTTTAAAGTTAGGTGGCTTTCGGCCGAATTTCCGGCCTTCTCTTTCAACAAACCCAGGCCATTTGGCCTTTCCCTCTCCCTCGGGCCTTAGGCCCGTGTTGTCCTAACCCAGTACCCCAGCCCATTTGGTTTTTCTTTTTTTTGTTAACTGTTTTTAAAACCCAAAAGGGCCTTGGGCCGGCGGTTTTTTTAAAGGGGGCTTAAAGCCCTGTTTTTCTTTATAATTTTTTAGGCCTTAAGGCCTTTGTGATTTTGTGAACCGTGTGTGTGTGTAAGTGTTTTGGTGTGTGTGTGTGTGTGTGTTAGTTGTATGGGTTTGGGCTTAAGCCCAAACCACCCATTTTCACCCTAAACCCTTTTAACCCAAAACCCTATAATTCTAAAACCCAATAAATCCTAATCCTATTTAACCTAAGCCCTAATTCGGAATTCAAGCTTAAAACCCGTTAGACCTAATTTGACTGTTGACCCCCGGTCAACGTTGACTTTAGGGTTGACTTTTCGGGTTTTCGTCCGGGACCCTTCTTAGGGTAATTCGACGTTCTGAATCCGTTTCCAATGTCCGTTTTCCCAAATTCAATTTCTATTATATAGTTTTATTTATTGGACTCTTTATGTGCTTAGGGGCAATTATTGTGACGTTTTCGTCTTTGCTAGTGGCGCAGCTTTTGGCAACTAAGTACTGTGAGTGGACCCCTTCTAAAATTACATGATTTGATAATTTAATTGCATAAATGATTAGCATGCCTACGGATTTATAATCTGATTTATGTGAAGCCTGTTGATTAAATATATTGATTATCGTCTCGTGTTTTGGTGAGAAATTAATTGTTAGCCTATATTGAGCTATATTTTAATATATCGTATTTTCTATAAAAACCATGGACTGGTAGACTATCTGATAGATGACGATAGGATGCTAGAACATGTTTTTGAACCCCTCTTTATAGTGTAGACGATGATCGGTAACCTACGCTATGAAGTGGTATTTACGAGAGGTGTAACATTTTGTGCGTACCTAGTAGACACTATGCCGCCTGGGGCGAGGATCTGGTGTTGGCATTTAGGCTGGGAGAAATAATCCCTAGCTACGGGCTGAGGGACATGAAGAGGCATTGGGCCGGGTGGTAGTTATCTCTGGCTACGGGCGCAGAGACTGAGGTGCAGGCACTGGGCCGGGAGTTATATTTATTCAGTGATCTTTCTAGCAGCACACCACGTTTACGAGACGATTTATGAGACGTGTACTGTTTTGATTTCTGCGATGATATTCCGCAATATGGCTTTTGAGATATTTTTGGCATGATAGGATTTTTATTAAATCCATCACTTACTATGCTAGTAGTTTTCACTATTAAACTTTGGGGGTTAGTATGTTGATAACTGTTTTATTTTTATTATATATATAAACTTGGTCCACTGACCTTTGTTTTGCGCCCCCATTCAGGACTTAGAATCAAGGCACATAATCCCGGCGTCAAGACACTTCCGCAGCAACATCTTCGGATCCTCTCGAATGTAGGACCCACTTCTTTATTCATTCAATTTTATCTTAATTATTTTTAGTGATTAGGTTTAGTTGTATGCTCTGAGCACGTTCCTAAATTATTAATTCTTGGTATTTTAAATTTCTAACCCTTATTTATTTCTTATTCTTAGCTTTTGTATCAATTAATGCCTTTCGTCACCCTCGGGTGTCGGCCAGCACGTATCGGTCCTGGTATTCGGGGAATATCAGGGTCGGGGCGTGTCATATACCCTTACAAATATAATCACTGTGACCGAATCCGGCGCCGACGATTTGTGAACTTTGCAGAATTAGTAGCTTAGTCTTCAGACTCTAGAACCCAAAGGCCAAGACGTGTTCCTTCCTCGGCCACAGTCGCAAGATCGAGAAGTCAGCCGCACACGCAACGCAACATCAACACATTTTACTCCTCGACTGAGCTCAGCCGACGAGTTGGCACGCCCCACATCAACTGAAGGACGTAGTTAGCTCATTAGTTACTCGGCCTGCGCACCACGTAGGCTAGGTAGTTTTTAGGGTCAACAAGATCAGAGCCCAATTTGATTTTAACGTGTACTTAAATCCAATTTGATCTTCAACAAAGAGAAATGCAAGAGGGAAATAAAGGGGGAGAGCCTGCTTAGTGGTTACCTTGAATAAATGATATGATTGTCTTCCAAAAACAAATTGTAACGTTGCGTGAGGCTCCAACCTCTGGGTTTTGCTGGGATGGGAAGAAGATGACTAAGATTGGGATTTTTGAAAAATTTAGAAAAGTAATTGTTAATATCAGATGAAAAAATAACCAAGAGCTTAATAAAACTTCTCATCAGAAATTGGCTGAGCTTTTGAGCGTTTTGAGAGGGCTAGAGTTGTCTAGGTTGCTGAAGTGAGGCTTTGAATTTCTTTGGATTTGTTTTGTAAAAAGTTTTAATCATAAGGGTGTATTAGTACTTTTATATTAGATTTTGGTTATAATTATCATAAATTTAAAATGATGGCTATAATTCTATATAGAGTTCTAATTTTGGTTATTTTTCCAAATTTCTCAACTTATTCTCACTTACCAATGAAGAGTGAAAAGAAATACTATTATACCGTATTTTGTTTTAAAATACAAAAAATAACAAATAACAAATTTACAACAGACTGGGGGAAAAGAACCCGACGCAACGCAGACCCAAACGCCCCACAACTGGCGGGTACTGCCTTCCTCCTCACCGCCTCAAGACTACTTTTCCCTTTCACTTTCTTAACCTGTCTCCTCGCTCACCACCGATATATACCGCCTGCAAGTACTAGATCCTAATATATCGAGCAGTGAAAGCCATCCGATTCCTTGTTTGCTCAAGTCAGATTCAATTGGCGATCAATCATCAACTTTGATTTGATGACTCATTCAATTCGATGTCGTATGTGTTCTCCCCCACAACGACTTTGGTACCTAACCTGGATATATATGTTAGTTTGAATAGGGAGGACGGCGGACGGGAGGATCCTCGGCGACAGGCGCCGAGGAGCGATAGTGGCCTCTGGTGAGGTGAGTTGGTTGTGGCTGGGTTCGTGTTCCTAGGGAGTTGGATGTGTCGTGTTCTCTCATGGTATAAATTTTTTATTTTTTTCAAAACACAAAAGAATAATACTTAACAATGTTAACATTTTGTTAAACACGTATGCAGTAGATAGATAAGAAACCATCCTCTCCGGATCCTCTTTACGAGGTCCTGAAGATCCTCAAATCATGTCCGTTCAACGTATATCATGCGATCAGTTTTGATTAGGTATTATTCATATTTAATCTAAAATAAAATATTTAAAATGATTTCTGGCCGCACGATGTACGATGAACGAACATGATTTGAAGATCCTCAAAATCCTCACAAAGAGGATCCGGAAAGGATCCATATTCGATAAGAAATATAGAAGGAGACACAAACTTGAGGACAACAAATCGCACCCAATAAACGAAAGCTAATCAATGGATTAAGGACGTGTAAGAAAATAGGTCCGATAGCTAAGATTACACATCATCATATTTTTATTTTTATACCAACATACCCCTAAAATTATAAATTGTTATAAATATGTAAATGCATATAATCCTCGATTTTAGGATTAATAGATGAACGAATTCCTTATTGGTAGGATTTGAACTAGTCCGTTAATAACTTCAACTCTCTCGTAAGAATTATAGGTTGGGTGATTTTTGGGTGATTGTGAGGGATGAGAAGGGGAGGTTTATTGCTGCTGGGCTTCAAGTGGGAGTATCCTCCCCGGAAGCTTTTGCAGCAAGAAAGGCTATGTTGTTGCTCCATGAGTTGCTGGTGGTTGCGCTACTGCCGTTTTTTAGGGAAACTTAATGATGGTATTTGCTTCTCTACAACAACGTGATGATGATTCTTCTATCTGGGATTAATTATACAAGTCACTTTTTACATTTAATTTTTCATGTCCGTTTTAATCATGCTTCAAGGGAAGAAAACAATGTGGCTAGGGATGGTGTGAGAAGGTGATCCGAATACCATACTTGGTTTGGTTGGTGTTTATTTAGTTGTATGATAGATTTTATATTAATATACCATATATATCACTTTTTTTTTATAATCTATCACAAATTAATTGTTTATTTCTCATATTTTGTCTAGATATCTATGTATTGCATGTTCACTTGAAGCAATTTGATAATGACCATGTTTTTATTACAATCGATAATAGCGAAGAAGAATTTAAACACAAAACTTGAGCGGCTTAAAAATAATGCACTTTAAACCATAGAAATTATAGAATAGTGTCACTATATATAGATTTGGCAGACCTTTTTCTCAATTTTGCTATTTCAAATATGTCGACCCATTTCTGTAGCTTCAAACTATGCGCTACGGTGTAGAATCCATTTTCTTATAATTCGATAGTCACGTCACTTAGTACTACGGTCTAATGATATTCTTCTTCACTTGTAAATGAGAGGTATTATGTTCGATTCTCGCCAAAAACGAATTTGAATCACATAATTGAAGCCTATTATAAAACTTATTCCGCTCTCCCATCTCTTTAGTACGGATGATATCATCGTTTAAAAATATAGAGCTCGTTTGGATGTGCTTTTAAAATGACTGAAAGCACTTTTGATGAAAATATTTTTGGAAACAATCCTTAGTAAAAATACTAGTAAATCCTGAAAAAGTACTTAAAGTGCTTCCTGGAAGAAACACATAACTGGTGCTTCTTGTAGAAAACACTTAAAGTGCTTTTAGAACCCAAAAATATTTTCTCTAAAAGTTCTTTCAGTCATTTAAAAATCACAACCAAATGAGCTCATAATTAGACAGTCACGTCTAATATTAAATTTAGTATTATTATTGACTTAAACCTAAAAATTCTAAAAATTAAATGCACGAAAACACTAAATATCTTCTTTTTATAGCGTACTTTGGACGGCCCAAGGCCCTAAAACACATTTAAATACAACCGTATCTGGCACTAACCAAAGCATTTGGGGTAAATTCTCTTCAAAACATTGAACTCTCGCACAGGCCATCAGCAACTCTCGGTGAAATGAGAGGCGCTTTCTTGACATGCATGCATGGCTTTCTCTTTAGCATTCCTGTCATGCACCCAGATTAACCAATAAACCAGAGAACCGCGACAACAGCTTGGACGGTGAATCTAACAGCAACGAAAGATTTTCTCTTCCCTATTCCTGCATGCAAAGATGGAATTGTACATACGTACTCGGTAATATCAAGCCAAAACCTAATCAACATAATACTAATTAGTTAATTAAATTGATCATCATTTTAATCATAATACTTACCACCACTTTTGGTTGGCTTTCCTTCCCCGTAGAAGAGGTCAGGCCCGTACCTCACCTGACAGCTTGGCGAAAAAATCATACCCCATGTTCTTCCCTCACAAGTCTCCTGATACCCACCGACACTCGCCCTCAAACACCTTTGGCAGTCAGTCCCATTTATGTCCGGAGTACATTGCATCAAACAATATATCGACGTCCCTCCGTTGCCTTTCTTGTCATCCCCGGTTGCAAAATAAATTGGAGTCGTATTCCCAACAGCTTTGTCCACAAGACCATTCATCAAACTCAACAAGCTCTGATTAAACTGGTCTTTGTTTGAAACTTTATTCACACTGCACCAATACCGCCACGGAAGCTCCTCCTCCGTGGCAGAGATGGAGCGGTTCGAATATCTCAACATACATTCCTCATACCAAACGATGGATTCCCTGTTGTTGGTGCAATTTTGTTTGAGGTTCTTGGCAGCGGAGTTGATGCAGTCGCGGCAGACTCCGGACTTGACATCACCTCGACAAAGGTATAGGCCGTACACTTTTTTGTCATTGTCTCCGGATGTGGAGTTGTAGAAGCTGGTGCCGGAAGATTTAGAGGAGAGTTCGGAGAGGAGTTTGTTGACGTTGTCTTGGAACGGGGCATTTTGGGCTTTGTTAACTTCTAAAGAGCAGTAGTGGTGGATGTAGTGAATCGAATTGGAACAGATCACAAGTTTGAATAGACCGATGAACGAAAGGGATACAATTATTAGGGTGTGATCATGAAAATTAACTA
Source organism: Malus fusca (assembly GCA_035220775.1). Classification (NCBI taxonomy): domain Eukaryota; kingdom Viridiplantae; phylum Streptophyta; class Magnoliopsida; order Rosales; family Rosaceae; genus Malus; species Malus fusca. Next base: position 39,154,294 of record CM069068.1, read on the forward strand.
ATGACATCTTAATTTGTTTGATCGAATCCCTAAAAGTTCCTTAACTGGTGGTGCAAAAGGATCATAATTAGAAATAATTAAGGTGGTTTTTCAGTGATGGAGATTAAATGACATCTTTGTTTGCTCGATGGTTGAAGATTGTTGAATTAGTGGTGCAAAAGGAATGCGGATTGCATGTATGAATATTGACTACAAATAATAGGAGGCATACCTGAAAGGCTCTCATAATTTGCGTTGACATATTCAACGTGATTTTCTCTTTTCTATGACTAATTCAGAAAACAAATAATGGTTGGGAGAGGGAACAGACATCCGCTAGTTTCACTGTAAAAGTATTCTATAAATATAAGTTACAAGAATAAACCCTCCAACTTGAAGCAAGAATACAAGAAAATGACTTGTGCTACAAAAAGAACAAAAAAAAAACTTGGTATATATGTTCCCAAAAAAAACATCAGTCATCACTAGCGAGGATATGGTTCAGTAATATTTGAAGGCTCATTTTGCGTCACATAGACGGAGCTACTTTTCGATTCATCAGAATTTGTCAATCCCGCCAACAATATGTCTGAACCACTGTCATCTTGCAAATAAAATGCAGGTCGTGAGGGCACTGAAAGTATGAGAGAATGACTATTAAACATGGATACAACTGAAGCCACAGTCGGTCTGTCAACCACATTTTGTTGCACACAAAGTAAACCAACGTGGATGCTTCTCATTGTTTCAATTCTTGAACTTCTCGTCAACGTAGGATCTATGATAGTTTGAGGTGTTTCCTCCTTCCAATTTCTCCAGGCCTTCATCAACATAGTTAAAAGGAAATTTTTTACCACTAGTTAATTTTTCTTTGGCAAGCAAAAGAGGAATAACCAATTTGATTATACTCATACTCACATAGCTTAAAAGGTCCTCTTCATTTTCACCATATCGAAAACTTCCGATCTTTTTACCACTAATAATTTCAAGAACTAACACACCAAAACTGAAGACATCAGTTTTGACGGAGAAACGTCCATGAATTGCATACTCTGGAGCCATATATCCACTGCAAGATTATATTCCGGTTATAAGAATGTAGGTTTCTTCTTTTGTAATGGAAACTTCAAATTTTTTAAATCAAACACAAAACTAAATTAAGTGTAAGATAGCTTACAATGTTATTAGAGTACTTACTGTTCCCACAATTGTCTTTGTATCTCCCTGAGTTTGATCGATAACAAACAATCTGGCCATACCAAAATCAGCAATTTTGGGGTTCATATCTTCATCTAACAAAATGTGAAACACCCAACCCCATTTTATTTAAAAATTGTTTTAAAACCTTAATTGGTGAGCCCGTGGGGCCCACCTTGTTTTATTTTATTGTTTCCCGGTCTTCCTTTCTTCTCTCAGTTCTCTCTTCTCCCTCACATCTCCCGTAACTCTCTCTCCCTCACTCTCTCGGCTCTTTCTATCTCAACCCCTCCGAGAGTGTTTCTTACCAACAAACATCACCATCGTCTTTATCTCGTCGCTACGAACTCAACCATAGTCTTGGCATCTTGGAAGTCGAACCTGGAAGTCCCGTACTCGAGCTCCGACGCAGACCGCCACTTTCGAGGACATTTCCGTCCAAACCACGGCGACTTGGCCGGCATGTAAGGTATCAATCTCTTCGTCTCGTCGAGTAGTACAACTTTCCTTTTTGTTTCCTTCAATTTCGTTGAGTATTGAAGAAGTTATACTCATTTGAATCTTACTCAGTTTCCGGCGCGTACGACGGCTTTCGAGGAGTTTTCCGGCCAAAACACGGCTAGTTAGACGTCTTATGAGGTACCAGTCTCTTCGTCTCTTCAATAGCTACAACTTTTGTTCTTGTTTCACTTGATTTCGTTAAGTATTGACAAAGTTATGGCCGTTTAAAGTGGGTGTGGATTTCCGGCCGAAATTCCGATTTTCTCTCCCATTGGGTCCGGCGACCCACCAAACCCAAAGGCCTCGGGCCTTATTTTGAAGGGCCTTGGGCCGGTATCCTTTAAAGGGCTTAAAGCCCTTTCCTTTAATGAGGCCTTAGGGCTTTTGTGAAGTGTTGTGAGGGCTGCCCTAGTCCAGCCCGTGTCTGTGTGTGTGTTTTAGGGTGTGTGTGTGTGTGTTTAGGCGTGTGTGTGTGTGTGTGTTTAAGTGTGTGTGTGCGTGTATGTATATGCATGCCATGCATGCATGTGCATGCATGTGCATGTGTGTGTGGGTTTGTGGTGTGTGTGTGTTTGGGCTTAAGCCCAAACCACCATATGTTCACCCTAAAGCCTTTTAACCCTAAAACCCTAGGTTTCTAAAATCTATTAGGGCCTCATCCATCCAGCTCAATTTCCTTATTTAGTTCAAACCCAATATATCCTAATCCTATTTAACCTAAACCTAATCCGGATTTCAAGCCTAAAACCCGTTAGACCTAATTTGACCGTTGACCCCCGGTCAATGTTGACTTTAGGGTTGACTTTTCGGGTTTTCGTCTGGAACCCTTCTTAGGGTAATTCTACGTTCTGAATCCATTTCCAATGTCTGTTTTCCCAAATTCAATCGTTTAAGTAGAGTTTGACTAAATGTGCTATTTATGTGCTTAGGGGCAATTATTGTGACATTTTCGTCTTCGCTAGTGGTGCAGCTTTTGGCAACTAAGTACTGTGAGTGGACCCTTTCTAAAATTACATGATTTTATGAACTAATTGCATAAATGATTAGCATGCCTACGAATTTATGAATTGATTTATGTTAAGCCTGTTTATGGAATTTATTGATTTCGTCTCTTGTTTTTGGTGAGGAATTAAACGTTAGCCTATTTTGAGCTATATTTTAATATATATCGTATTTTCTATAAAAACCACGATCTGGTAGACTATCTGAAGGATGACGATAGGATGCTAGAACGTGTTTTAGAAACCCCTCTTTATAGTATAGACGATGGATGACTTTATACTATGAAGTGGTTATTTATGAGAGACGTAACTATTTGTGCGTACCTAGAGGACACTATGCCGCCTGGGGCGAGGATCTGGTGTTGGCATTTAGGCCGGGAGAAATAATCCCTAGCTACGGGCTGAGGGACATGGAGCAGGTATTGGGCCGGGAGTTATATTTATTCGGTGATCTTTCTAGCAGCACACCGCGTTTACGAGACGATTTATGATGCATTTACTATTTTGATTTATGCGATGTGACTTTTGAGATATTGTGGCATGCTAGGATTTTTATTAAATCCATCACTTATTATGCTAGTAGTTTTCATTATATAAACTGTGGGCGTTAGTACATTGATAACTGTTTTATTATTATTATATATATGAACTTGGTCCACTCACCTTTGTTTTGCGCCCCCATTCAGAACTTAGAATCAAGGCACCTAATCCCGGCGTCAAGACACTTCCGCAGCAGCATCTTCGGATCCTCTCGAATGTAGGACTCACTCCTTTATTCATTCAATTTTATCTTAATTCTTCTTAGTGATTAGGTTTAGTTGTATGCTCTGAGCACGTTCCTAAAACTTTTAACTCTTAGTATTTTAAATTTCTAACCCGTATTGATTTCTTATTCTTAGCTTTTGTATCAATTAATGGCTTTCGTCACCCTCGGGTGTCGGCCAGCACGTGTCTATCCTGGTATTCGGGGAATATCAGGGTCGGGGCGTGTCAGATTGGTATCAGAGCGTGGTTTGTTCAAAGCATACTTAGGATCCTATTCAATTCTCGTTTTGTGTCGGTTATGACATCATTTGGATGTCACGACTTCCGAAATTTGTTGTCTTTCAGCGCAATTGTGCGAACCTTCCTCTGTTTGAATTGTCACCTTCTGGTTGAAATACAAGAATTTGTGTCGGGATTGTGCCTCAACAGTGATGAAGTGGATTGTTGGACGACTTTAAACATCGGATCGATACTCTCCGACGTGCATCCCTTTGGAATGAAGGGTAGAGTCAGTATTACTTGGAAGCGACGTGTTTTAGAAGTCTCAGTGAGCGGAAGTTTGGTAAAGAGCAGCTGTAGATTCGAAATGGCGATGCCACTCTGCAACATGCGTTCCCTAGGAATTGCGGGCGGAGTCGGCTCTACATCGAAATCTTGGGAAACTCTTCGGTAGCAGATGTTATTCTCATCAATTTCCGAAAGGAGTTGCAATTCTTGTTATTGTTGTAGTTGGACTTGGATAATGAAGATTCAGCCTTGTTTGGATAAACATATTCCTTGAACTTCACCTGGGTCTGGTACTCGACGGAAAACCCTAGTTCCTCGTCCGCGTACTTTTTGGTGAAGGTGAACTTATTCCCTTGCTTGCAGCCTAAATGTTCAGCCTTGTAATTTTCAGTGTAATGGTTTGAGACTCTATCATATTCATCATTGTATGAAGATCGAGCTTTACTCTGAACTTCTCTGGACTCATTGAGCCTTAGTTTGCCCAAGAGCATCACTTTAAGGTAGCCAATCGTGTCACTGCATGCATACGCAGGCTGCTTTGTATCTTTCTTCTTCGTCATTCTGCTGATTCAGAGGTTATATGTTTAATTTTTGAACTTTGAAACAGCTCTCACAAAGTATTGTGAATTTCAAATTGTCTTTGGCCTTGTCAAATTTTATTATCAGTTCTTAACTATTATTGAGCTTAGACCTATTTCCTTTTTGGCTAAGAAACCAGTTGACCATACTGTGATGATTTAGCAAATAATCATAAATAGTGACTTCTATTTCTGCATCTTTACCTTCCTTCGCTTGTTTGTTTCTCAATGTGAACTGGATCATGCCGTAACAATATACAGAGGGTGTAAAAAAAAAAAAAATGTTCTCGGCATGGTTCCTGGTTCAAATCTCGATATCTTGTACTCTAGATTTAGTGGACTCGTTTTGACCCTTAAATTCTTTAGTGTTCTTTCAGCCTTCTCGTCATGGTTTCTCGCTCAATCAGTGAGGAAATCATGATCAATTGATTCGGCGAATGCGTACGCCTAGTTTCCTAACGATGCTAGCAAGAATGTTTGGAGCATAACCTGTACACAAGCTTACCAGTCTTGTCGAGAAGATTTTCTTTTGGCTTGAGATTTGAGCCGTCTTTTGGTAAAAGTTTGGTGAAGATTGTAGTGCAAGTGATCAACATATTGCATCAGTATCTTCAGACTGAATTGTTTGATCACCATCTTACTAGAATTCATAGGCATCACATTGGTATCTCAAGGTACGTTATCAAGTGAGTTCCTCGTTGACAAAATTTTGGAGTTGCTGGTCACATTTTGAAGAACTGAGGATGATAGGATGCTTGGTGCTGGATAGAGTTTTACGACAACAGTCTATGTTTTGTTCAGTATCGGATATGGCACTTTTGCGACATGATATGAAAGTTGCTGTATGCAACATTGGTTGTTAGAGGAGTTGTGCGCGCTTGTATTCGGAGGATCGAATTTACGACGTGTGAAATTATTCATCCTCAGGAAATTACTACTTGCTTATTGAGACAACAAATGTGTGATCGATATCACGGGCGGCCGACCGATATATCGATAGCTTATTTGTTGGGTTCGTCAAGCAAGTGGGTAAGAAGATTCGTCTACAACAACTGATGCAGATTCGGAATTGTTATTCTTGGGACTCGACCCAAAGACACATCTGTTCTCGGAGTACTTGACGTTTCGAATTCTTGGGCGAGACCCACTCTCATTCTTCAGTATTGGTTTTCAGTATAAGTATTTTAACTTCATTTACTCTAGTTAATTGTTTTGGCGTTACAAATGTTTTTGGAAAAGTATTTCTGTTTTCATTTTTAAGTTGATTCGAGTTGACCTATATGTTATTACTTATCTATTTTGACGTTATCTGGCCTTAAGCTATTTTGTGTTTTCAACTTTACATTTTATTAAAGTATGTTTCCTATTTTTACACTGATGGGGAAAGAAAGTTTGAGCCTGGAGGCACAGAAGATGGAATCATTGCAACCCGATCACGACGGGATGGCATTTTTCCTTTTGTGCAACCGCTCTGATTTGATTTCTTCGTTACATATATATATGTGTATCCTTTTTCGTATTTTCGAGTTTTTCAGTGTAGTATGTTATTTTAAATTTCAAGGACGAAATTTTTTTATAAGGGTGGTAGATTGAAACACCCCAATCCCATTTTATTTAAAAATTGTTTTAAAACCTTAATTGGTGAGCCCGTGGGGCCCACCTTGTTTTATTTTATTGTTTCCCGGTCTTCCTCTCTTCTCTCAGTTCTCTCTTCTCCCTCACCTCTCCCGTACCTCTCTCTCCCTCACTCTCTCGGCTCTCTCTATCTCAACCCCTCCGAGAGTTTTTCTTACCAACAAACACCACCATCATCCTTATCTCGTCGCTACGAACTCAACCATAGTCTTGGCATCTTGGAAGTCGAACCTGGAAGTCCCGTACTCGAGCTCCGACGCAGACCGCCACTTTCGAGGCCATTTACGGCCAAACCCGGCGAGTTGGCCAGCATGTAAGGTATCAATCTCTTCGTCTCGTCGAGTAGTACAACTTGCCTTTTTGTTTCACTCAAATTCGTTGAGTATTGAAGAAGTTATACTCATTTGAATCTTACCCAGTTTCCGGCGAGTCCGACGGCTTTCGAGGAGTTTTCCGGCCAAACCACGGCGAGTTAGACGTCGTGTAAGGTACCATTCTCTTCGTCTCTTCAAGGGCTATAACTTTCGGTCTTGTTTCACTTGATTTCGTTAAGTATTGACAAAGTTATGGCCGTTTAAAGTGGGTGTGGATTTCCGGCCGAAATTCCGATTTTCTCTCCCATTGGGTCCGGCGACCCACCAAACCCAAAGGCCTCGGGCCTTATTTTGAAGGGCCTTGAGTCGGTATCCTTTAAAGGGCTTAAAGCCCTATCCTTTAATGAGGCCTTAGGGCCTTTGTGAAGTGTTGTGAGGGCTGCTCTAGTGCAGCCCGTGTGTGTGTGTGTGTTTTAGGGTGTGTGTGTGTGTGTTTAGGCGTGTGTGTGTGTGTGTTTAAGTGTGTGTGTGCGCGTGTATGTATATGCATGCCATGCATGCATGTGCATGCCGTGCATGTGTGTGTGGGTTTGTGGTGTGTGTGTGTTTGGGCTTAAGCCCAAACCACCATATGTTCACCCTAAAGCCTTTGAACCCTAAAACCCTAGGTTTCTAAAATCTATTAGGGCCTCATCCATCCAGCTCAATTTCCTTATTTAGTTCAAACCCAATAGATCCTAATCCTATTTAACCTAAAACCTAATCCGGATTTCAAGCCTAAAACCCGTTAGACCTAATTTGATCGTTGACCCCCGGTCAATGTTGACTTTAGGGTTGACTTTTCGGGTTTTCGTCCGGAACCCTTCTCAGGGTAATTCGACGTTCTGAATCCATTTCCAATATCCGTTTTCCCAAATTCAATCGTTTAAGTAGAGTTTGACTAAATGTGCTATTTATGTGCTTAGGGGCAATTATTGTGACGTTTTCGTCTTCGCTAGTGGTGCAGCTTTTGGCAACTAAGTACTGTGAGTGGACCCTTTCTAAAATTACATGATTTTATGAATTAATTGCATAAATGATTAGCATGCCTACGAATTTATGAATTGATTTATGTTAAGCCTGTTTATGGAATTTATTGATTTCGTCTCGTGTTTTTGGTGAGGAATTAAACGTTAGCCTATTTTGAGCTATATTTTAATATATATCGTATTTTCTATAAAAACCACAATCTGGTAGACTATCTGATGGATGACGATAGGATGCTAGAACGTGTTTTAGAAACCCTTCTTTATAGTATAGACGATGAATGACTTTATACTATGAAGTGGTTATTTATGAGAGACATAACTATTTGTGCGTAGCTAGAGGACACTATGCCGCATGGGGCGAGGATCTGGTGTTGCATTTAGGCTTGGGAGAAATAATCCCTAGCTACGGGCTGAGGGACATGGAGCAGGTATTGGGCCGGGAGTTGGTAATCTCTGGCTACGGGCGCAGAGACGACGGAGCAGGCATTGGGCCGGGAGTTATATTTATTCGGTGATCTTTCTAGCAGCACACCGCGTTTACGAGACGATTTATGATGCGTTTACTATTTTGATTTCCGCGATGCGTTTCTGCGATGTGACTTTTGAGATATTGTGGCATGCTAGGATTTTTATTAAATCCATCACTTATTATGCTAGTAGTTTTCATTATATAAACCGTGGGGGTTAGTACATTGATAACTGTTTTATTATTATTATATATATAAACTTGGTCCACTCACCTTTGTTTTGCGCCCCCATTCAGAACTTAGAATCAATGCACCTAATCCCGGCGTCAAGACACTTCCGCAGCAGCATCTTCGGATCCTCTCGAATGTAGGACTCACTCCTTTATTCATTAAATTTTATCTTAATTCTTCTTAGTGATTAGGTTTAGTTGTATGCTCTGAACACGTTTCTAAAACTTTTAACTCTTAGTATTTTAAATTTCTAACCCGTATTGATTTCTTATTCTTAGCTTTTGTATCAATTAATGGCTTTCGTCACCCTCGGGTGTCGGCCAGCACGTGTCTATCCTGGTATTCGGGGAATATCAGGGTCGGGGCATGTCAAAATGTTGCTTGCTTTGAGATCACGATGAATAATTCGGACCCGAGAATCTTCATGAAGGTAAAGGATCCCTCGAGCAATGCCTCGTATGATCTTGTAACGTGTTTCCCAATCCAACCGCACATGATTTTCGGGGTCTAATAAATATTGTTTTGTTAGAATGAAATGTGATATTTTTTCATCAATAAGAAATTACTACAATATATACACACACACACACACCAACAAAGGGCTAGAGCAAATATACCAAAAATGAAGTGATCCAGGCTTGCGTTAGCTACGTACTCGTAAATGAGGAGTCTTTCATCTGCTTTCAAGCAAAATCCAAGGAGCCTTACTAGATTCCGGTGTTGAAGCTGAGCAAGTAACTCGACCTCGTTCTTAAATTCACGATCGCCTTCCAGCCTTTTCACGGCTATAAGTTGCCCATTCAATAGCCTTCCCTGAATGTTTGACAGAAAAACAAAAAGAAAAAAAGAATAGTAAGGAAACAATTGTTAAGTGTCATCTTTTTCTTGTGGAATTTATTTGTTTTGTTACCTTGTAAACAGCTCCAAATCCACCCCGTCCAAGCTTATTTGCATCAGAAAAGTCATCTGTTGCAGATTTTATAGTTTCGAAGTCATATTGCAATGACTCCACCAAACTAACTTCATCTGAATTCTCACGAACTGAAAATACAAATGTTTCCAAACATTAGATGAGATAAATGCATTTTAAAGATCAGAGTGTGACAATAAAACTTGTTGAACTTATTACCTTCAACTTCAAGTAATTTTACTCTTCGTTTCCTCATTCTTAAGAAAATACATATGCTGCTTATGATAATAGCAATAGCAACCAAAACCATAGTGATGATGATGACAATTTCTCTTGCATTACTCTTCTTTGCTTCTGAAATATTGTGAATCACAAGCGTAGTTTTATTAAGAATCACACCACATGATTGTGAGCCATCGATTACGTTTAAGTATATGCAGGGGAGCTGAAATACTAGCATACCTTCTTTTGGTATTGGTGCTGGACCTGCTGGTGCTGATGGATTTGAAATATTTATTGGCCAGGCAGCGGAAGGATCGAAGAAAATACCGTCCTCATACCTTAAGTAACAGCTGGGTTTAAGAACTCTTCCTCCTTTTTTTCCACCGCAACATCCCGGAATTATTGAGACGGAATCTTTGAGGCAATTGCTGCAGTTTTGCTGGTTTATATCTGGAGTGCACTGGACAAATGCATATATTGTTTCGGCATCCGGGTAGGTTGCATGTCCGGCCGCAAATTTTTTAAGAGAATCCCCTGATGCAGCTTTCTCACTTAAAATACCCAACAAAGGGTTAAGCATCACCTCAAACTGTTGACCGTTTTCAGCAAAATTTGGGCTAGGCAAAAACTTAATTGGGTCCTTTTGCTCAATACCAAATATTACGTTGTACGAGTATCGAACCATACAACGCTCTCCCCATAGGATTGCTTCCTTATGATTTGAACAATTATGCAAGAGAATGTGACTGGACTCGTTGACGCAAGTGCGACAATCGTCAAGTGCAAGGTCTCCTGTGCATAATGCAATGGCATTGACTTTGTTGGAGTCTTGTCCCGCTGAAGAATTGTAGAACCCAGAGCGGTTTCGGGTGTCTGAGGAGAAGGAAGAGAAGAGCCTCTTGAGGTTGGATTGGTACATGTCACCTGGTGTGTAGTTGCCTGCTGTATCAGAACATATCCAGCAGTATTCAGCTGCGCTAGTGCAGGTGCGATTGTCGAATTGGGCCGTGGTGGGAGCTAGAAGGTTGAAGATACTAGGAAGAAAGAAGAAAAGCAATAATCTAGAGGAATCCATTTCTCCTGCTCAAGTCCGAAGTAACACGGTTGGGGTAACGATATTCTTTGGATGACTATCGCTTCACTACACGATTTTTTCTATCCATCCACCCACCACCCAATATAATTATGTTAGGATGTGGGTGAGTGGATTGACATAAAAAATTCCCCGTTAGAAACGTACCAAATAATCTACACTTAAAAAGGAGTTGGTAGCATTGATTGCTCCATCCATATAATTATCAACCCACCTATCATAGAAGAAAAAGTATAGATAAATCTACATAGGTAACGATAATTCATTGCACAACTATCGCTTCACTACACGGTACCTAAAAAAGCTCTTGGAAAATTAGGCCAATTGACTGATCAGGCTGCTAAATATGCGCAATATGCTGTTGTGGGCCACCCACAAAGAACAAGAAAATTAGGAGATGTATTTCGGAGGACAAGATCTACACAACTTTGTGTCTATTTTTTTCCATCATATTAGTTACAAGATATTTTAAAAATATTTATAATGGTATAACATATTTGGCACCGCTTTGTATATATGTCATTCCGAGTGCCAAAAAAATCTTTGAAATGTCGTACTTTAAATGTAAGAAGCTTATGCAAAGTAAAAAATGTCATATAAGATATCTTATGATAATTTTGTTGACATTCGCATTTGAAAAAGAGTAGTGCTACACTTACTATCTAGTTGTACCATCACTTATATCATCTTCTTCTTCAGGTAAGTCGTGATTGAGATGTCAACATTAATGGACAGGAGTGTTGAGTCGTGTGGAAATGAAGGTTTTTGTAGGTGGAGTTTTCATCAGCCAAACTTTGTTCTTGCTTGTCTTTTTCCTCAAACTTTCAATAATTACATCGTCATATTTATTTAGTCTTCGCGCCTCTTGGCAAAGGTTTGTTTTTGGTGGTCTGGATTGAGCCTTCTTCTCCTAGTTTGTGGTCACAAATTCATGGATGAAAAATATTGGTTTTTATGGAGTATCGCCAACTTAATGTCCGAATATTTCAATATTGATACCGTCGAGGAAAAGATGAAAATTTGGTTCAAAACTAACAAATGATGGTCTAGCTAAAAGATCTAGGATTGTAGATTGTAGGGAAAACAAAACACACAGGAAATATATAACTCTACACAAGGTTTTCACTGTGATTCATACCCTCTACAAAGAGAGGCTGCATGTATTTATATTTACGTACTTAATACATCAGGAATATGCTGCACGTGGTGCATGTGTTTGAGGACCTATAAACTAACAAGCAGTCCATGCTGCACATGCTGAGGACAAATATAAAATTAACAAGTCCATGATCATCTCCATGCTGCCCGTGCCTGACTTGTCGAAGACCACATGTGGAAATAGAAAACTGATATATAAAACTGACAACCCATACTTCTTGGTTCCCACATTCAAGTTCTAACTGTGCGTCTAACATCCCCCCGCAAGCTAACAGAACGAGAAACGACTGGAAGCTTGGACACCAGCATTTTGAAGCGGGCAGAAGACAAACCTTTTGTACATAGGTCTGCAACTTGATCTTGGGAACATATGAAATTCACTAGCAGCTCTCCACGAACTACCTTTTCTCTCACATAATGATAATCAACTTCCAAGTGCTTGGTGCGTGAGTGAAAAACTGGATTAGACGCCAGGGAAATTGAGGAAATATTATCACACCAAATCGTAGGACAAGCAAGATTAAGTTGCAAGTCCCTGAACAACGAACGCAACCAAGATATTTCAGCAGCAGTGTACGCAAGTTGTCTGTATTCGGCCTCAGTGCTAGAACGAGACACTGTCTTCTGCTTCTTTGAACTCCATGAAACTAAGTTCGAACCCAAGTAAATACAAAAGCCACCAGTAGAATGTCTCGTGTCCGGATCACCGGCATAATCCGCGTCTGAGAAAGCACTGAGTTGCATTCCTCCTGGTTTATATACCAGGCCATGATCATACGTTGCCTTCACATAACGTAGAATCCGTTTTACAGCCAGCCAATGAGTAGTTTTTGGGGAATGCATAAATTGACACACCTGGTTAACAGCATAAGACAAATCTGGCCTTGTTATTGTCAAGTATTGCAAGGCACCAACAACACTTCTGTAAGTTTGAGGATCACTGTGCGTCTCACCATCCCAGGCACTCAACTTTTGTCCACAGGGAACTGGGGTAGAGATAGGTTTAGCATCCATGAATTTGGTGCGTTTCAAGAGATCAAGAGCATACTTGGACTGATCCAGATGCATATTGTTGTTGAAATATGTTACTTCAACACCAAGAAAGTAATGAAGAGGCCCCAAATCCTTCATCGAAAACAACGTACCAAGCTTCTGGATTAAATGATTCATTTGAACTGGACTATTCCCTGTCAGCAAAATATCATCTACGTAGATCAAAAGAATCAAATAAACCCCACGATTTTTGAACACAAATAATGAATAGTCACACTTTGAAGCTTGAAAACCCAACTGAAGTAAAAATTCGGAAAACCTTTGAAACCAAGCACGAGGTGCTTGTTTCAAACCATACAAACTTCTCTGCAGTTTACAAACATGAGTTGGGCATTGCTGATCGACAAACCCTGCGGGCTGTCTCATATACACCTCTTCTGCTAGATAGCCATGTAAAAAGGCGTTCTGGACGTCCAGTTGACGAACATGCCATTTATTCGATACTGCAAGACTAAGAACCATCCGAATAGTACTATGTTTAACCACTGGGCTAAAGGTCTCAGTGTAGTCAATCCCTTGTTTTTGATGGAAGCCATTGGCTACTAACCTTGCCTTATGACGTTCTATGGAACCATCTGCACGCCGTTTTATTTTATACACCCATTTGTTAGGAAGCAAGTTCATCTGAGAATGATAGGGCACCAAACTCCATGTCCCACACCGTTGCAGGGCATTGAACTCTTTTACCATTGCATCTCTCCACTCCTGATGTTTTACAGCCTGACTAAAACAAGTGGGTTCAACAAGGTTGTCAGTAGTAACAACATGCAATGCATATTTAGGGTTTGGTTTACGAACACCAGTTTGGGAACGAGTAGTCATTGGATGATGTTGCTGTGATTCTTGCACGGGCTCACTCACTGGTTCATTATTTGGGACACACGAAACTATTTCTTGCTCATTTGAGGGTCCTATGGCTGATGTAGGTTGTCTAGGATTTTGGGGAGACACGTTGAGATGATTTGGAGATGGTGGAGGTATTATAGGTTGGCTAATAAGTGGTAGCAGCAATGGAGATTGGTTAGGATTAATTTGTGGGTGTAACACAGATGCTGACGCAGGTGGAGGTGGAGTAGTGGGGGGGGACACGACTTGAGGGAAAGCATTTGGATAATTAAAAAATAAATCATGGCAAGATACAGTACCGTTATCAACGCATTCCACTGAAGGTGTGAGTTCCTGGAAAGGAAAAAAGTCCTCGTCGAATAGGACATGGCGAGACAAATAAACTCGTCTCGTGGATAAATCCAAACATTTATATCCTTGATGATCCAGCGAATACCCTAAAAATACACAAGACTTTGATTTGGACTCAAGTTTATTTTTAGTATACGGTCTCAACCAAGGAAAACAACGACTCCCAAACACTTTGAATGACTCATATTTAGGCTTTTTGTGAAACAATTTTTCATAGGGTGAAGTATTATACAATACACGAGTAGGGAGTCGATTAATTAGATATGTTGCCGTTAAAAAGGCATCAAACCAAAATTTGGAAGGAACATGAGCATGAGACAACATGACTAAACCAGTTTCAACAATGTGACGATGTTTTCTCTCAGCGAGACCATTTTATTCAGGATGTTTGGGACATGAAAACCTTTGAGAAATTCCATGTAAAGCAAGAAATTGACTGAATGCATGACTCTTGTATTCTCCACCTTCATCACATTGTAGAGTTTTAATTGAACAATTAAACATATTTTCAACTTTTGTTTTGAATTTAACAAAAATCTCGAACACTTTTGATTTATTTTTCATGGGAAAAATCCAAGAGTATCGTGAAAAATCATCCACAAATAATAAATAATAACGAAAACCTTCATTTGAAATTACTGGAGAGCACCAAACATCGGAATGTAAAAGTTCTAAGGGAAACATGGAAACAGACTCGGATGAACTGAAAGGCAACTTGGAACTTTTGCCTAACGGACAAGACTGACAAAACTTGACATCACTTGTGCCATGAATTGGCACTTGATTATTCAAAATTAAAAACTTTATGATTGTAGAAGCAGGATGCCCTAGACGAGAATGCCACTTCTGTGCAGAGACACGGACGCCTACAAACGCTGAAAAAGGATGATTGGATACTCCACGGCCATTTGGAAATGGGTACAACCCATTCTCACACCTCCCTTGGAAAAGCGTCCTCTTGGTCTTGAGGTCCTTAACAACAAAATAATATGGAAAAATTAGAATGTAGCATTTGTTATCTAGGGTAAATCTATGGGCAGAGATAATATTGGTAGAGGCTGACGGACAATGTAAAACATTCTTAAGGTTAAATGAGCAAGAATTAGCATTAATTTGATTTGAACCAGAGTGAGCAATAGCGAGTCCAGTATCATTACCAACACCACCAATGTTTTCATTACCGTTGTACTCTTTAGGGTTAACCAAATTCTGGAGATCAGGTGTGATATGTGCATTAGCGCCTGTATCAATTAACCATGAACCATTTTTCTGACGGTTCAAGGGGATGGATGAGGAGGCCATTGCACTGAGACGCTGGGCTGGAATGCGTCCTTCGTATGCAGCATTCATGCGCTGGTAACAGTCAAGGGCAGGATGCCCTTCTTTTCCACAAATCTGGCAGGTTATTCGTCCTTCTCCACAACGTTCCCCATTACTGGCAGGAACACGTTGGTAATTATTGTTGTTGTTGCGAGGACCAAAGCCTCGTTGGTTGACACCACCACGGTTAGACGGAAAGCCAGCTCGTCCACCACCACGAGAACGTCCACCACGTCCTCTTGCAGCTACAAAGGCATTCACAGGGGCTGATTCAACTAGTGAAACAATTTGTTCAGCCATTCTCCTCTCTGTAGTCAGGAGAAGAGATTCAAGAGTAGGGTACGTGATCGGAGTATCACGTGCCTGTGCTGCATTAACCGTCATTTCGAACGCGGAACCTAGATTATTCAAAATGATTTGGACGAGTTCATCATCGTCTACATGCTTACCAACTAGAGCCAAATTGTCAGCAATGGCATTCATCTTATCAAGAAAGTCAGCAATAGATAAATCACCCTTCTTACATTGGAGTAGTTCATTTCGCAGGAAAAGAATTCGATTCTGCGAAGAAGAAGCATACCTTTGCTCTAGTGCTTCCCATGTTGCACCAGCTGATCGTTTGCTTGCCACAGTAGCAAGGACAGAGGCTGTAAGGGAGCCATTGATCCAACTCAGGATCATTTGGTCTTGCTGCATCCAAGTGTTGTAGGCGGGATTGACAGTGGTGCTTCCAGCGAGATACTTGGATGGACAGACAACGGAACCATCCACATACCCCATAAGATCACGGCTCTTAAGGATTGGAAGAATCTGGGCTAACCATAACGGATAGTTAGTCCTATCGAGCTTGATGTTGACAATGGTAGTCATGGACGAAGACATGTTGATTAGAGCAGTTGCAGGTGGTGGGGTTTGCTGGGAATCAGGGAAGGTGTTGTTGTTGTTGGAAGACATGCGGGAAAAAAAAAATATGGATCGTTTGTCGTTGGACTTAAGAGGCTCTGTATACCATAAAAGATCTAGGATTGTAGATTGTAGGGAAAACAAAACACACAGGAAAGATATAACTCTACACAAGGTTTTCACTGTGATTCATACCCTCTACAAAGAGAGGCTGCATGTATTTATATTTACGTACTTAATACATCAGGAATATGCTGCACGTGGTGCATGTGTTTGATGACCTATAAACTAACAAGCAGTCCATGCTGCACATGCTGAGGACAAATATAAAATTAACAAGTCCATGATCATCTCCATGCTGCCCGTGCCTGACTTGTCGAAGACCACATGTGGAAATAGAAAACTGATATATAAAACTGACAACCCATACTTCTTGGTTCCCACATTCAAGTTCTAACTGTGCGTCTAACACTAGCTAGCCACAACTTATTACTTACCTATGATTAGAGAAATGCTTATGGAACTCTTAAAAGTAGGACTCTCCATAGACTCGCTGCTACCTCATATTTTTTGCAAAATATTTTATAATATTGACACGAGAATTAACGTTAAACTGTCAGTAACAGATAATTCATGGACAGTTTCACATTTGAGAGTCTCTTTAGAATTTCTTGATTAGAAAAATTATTGTCATAATGATTTGTTATCAGCGCTTAAAATTGCTCTCTAGTTTGTTTCAGAATTAGATGTTTATAAAGACTGTAAATCCTTAGGAATTAAGGTCTTGCCAATTATTATATAGTTTGTTCTATGGGGTAACCTTCTTGACAATTTTGTAGTGATCTCTCTTTCGTGTCTATGAAATAAAATAAAGAGTTTTGCAATCAGTTTCTCTTCTTTTCGTCCTTAATTAATTTGATATGTTGACTTTTTATAGTGCAAATTGGCCTAAAAGTTATCATTCGAAACTAAAATAGCATGACTTTTCCTTGTCTGCCTGTACCGTACGGCGTCTTTAAATGATGCTATATCTGAAAATGAATAGTAATTCCAGTTCTATTCATCCCGTAACTTGGATTCAGTTCGAAAGCAGAGATCAATAGTCAAGAGACAGATGACTCCCCCATGGAGATAAACAGGCATAACTATGCTCCTTTAGAAGCAGTTTTACCAAACATAAACACACCAAGAAGAACCAAGATACAAAAAGATGACTTGTGCTACAAAATAAGTAAAAAGTATGTAAACCAATGGTTCAAAACTAGCGAGGATATGGTTCGGTAATATTTGAAGGCTCATTTTTCTACACATAGATGGGAAGGTTTTTGGATTCATCAGACTCTGTCATCCCCGATATGTCCGATCCACCGTTGTATTGCATATGAAATGCAGGTTTTGAGGGTGCTAAAAGTGTGACAGATTCGCTATTAAGCATGGATACAACTGAAACTGCTGTCGGTCTGTCAACGGCATTTTCTTGTACACAAAGTAAACCAATGTGGATGCATCTCATCGTTTCAATTCTTGAACTCGTTGTCAACATGGGATCTATGACATTTGAAATTGTATCCGCCCTCCAATTTCTCCAGGCCTGTAAAAGTACATAAATATCCTCAATAAATAAATTTCAACACTTTGCCTTGTAGAGGGAATTCACCAACTTGATTATGCTCATACTCACAAAGCTTAAAAGGCTCTCTTCAGTCTCACCATATCGAAAACGACCAATCTTTTTACCACTAACAATTTCAAGAACCAAGACACCGAAACTGAAGACATCCGTTTTGACAGATAAGTTCCCATGAAGTACATACTCAGGAGCCATATATCCACTGCATGATTATATTCCAATTTAAGATTTTAAGTTTTTCCTCTTTTATAATGAATTCTATTGTAAACAAAGCAGAAAACTAAGGTGTAATTAAGTTAGCTTGCCATGTTATTACAATACTTACTAGGTTCCCACAATTGCTTTTGTATGCCCTTGAGTTTGATCGATAACAAACAATCTTGCCATACCAAAATCAGCAATTTTGGGGTTCATATCTTCATCTAACAAAATGTTGCCAGCTTTGAGATCGCGATGAATAATTCGTACGCGAGAATCTTCGTGAAGGTAAAGAATCCCTCGAGCAATGCCTCCTATGATCTTGTACCGTGTTTCCCAATCCAAGTGCATATGATTGTTGGGGCCTAATATTATTTAATTAGAATGATATATATGTTTTTATTTGTAAGACGTCACTATGGATTGTACCAAATTTGAAATAAAGAATTATACCAAAAATGAAGTGATCAAGACTTGAGTTGGGCATATATTCGTAGATGAGGAGTCTTTCTTCTGCTTTTAAGCAAAATCCTAGGAGCTTTACTAAATTCCGGTGTTGAAGCTGAGCAAGTAGCATGACCTCATTCTTAAATTCACGATCGCCTTGTGCAGAATTCTTAGCGAGCCGTTTGACGGCTATAAGTTGCCCATTCAATAGCCTTCCCTGAATATTTAAAGGAAAAAAATTAGGAAACAATTCATAAATAGATGATCTTCTTTCTTGTGAAAATTTGTTTATTTTTGTTTATATACCTTGTAAACAGCTCCAAATCCACCTCGACCGAGCTTATTTGCATCAGAGAAGTCATCTGTTGCAGATCTTATAGTGTCAAATTCATATTGCAATGATTCCGCGCAACTGATTTCTTCTGAGTTCTCCTGATCTGGAAAAGGAAACTAAATTAGTAAAAGTTCCAGCATCAGATGAGATAGTGTGACAATAAGAGTTGCACTTACCTTCACCTTCAAGTTTTACCCCTCGTTTCTTGACTCTCAAGTAAACGCAAATGCTGAGAACGGTAACAAAAGCTACCAAAATCACTACCACCACGATGATGATAATTACTTCTGTGTTACTCTTCTTTGCTGCTGAGAATCACAAGGGTGCTTTTATTAAGAATCACACCGCATAATCGCACGGTGATCAAATATCAATTATGTTTTATTCTTAAATATTACCAAGGCTTGTGATTTTTAAACTTCTAATTTAACCTCTTGTACTCCTCATGTAAGTGCTGAAATTTTCAAAATTGTGCCATACCTTCTTTGGGTGCTGGTGCTGCTGGAACCGGAGGTGGAATATTTACTGGCGAACTGGCTGTGGACTCAAAGAAACGACAAACCTCATACTTTAAATTACAGCTGGGTTTAAGAATTCTTCCTCCTTGCATTCCACCACAACATCCGGGAATATCTAAGACTGCTTCTTTAAGGCATTTGCTGCAGTTTTGCTGGTTTATATATGGAGTGCACTGGACAAGTGCATATATAGTTTCACCTCCCGGGACAGTTGCATGCCCTGCCGCAAATTTTCTAACAGAGTCCCCTGACGCAGCCTTTTCACTTGAACTACTCAAAAAGGGGTTATGCACCAGCTCAAACTGTTGAGAATTCTTAGCAGGATTTGGGCTAGGCACACACTTTACAGGGTCCTCTTTCTCAATTCTGAAAATCAAGTTGTTCGAGTATCGAACCATACAAGGCTCTGCCCATATGATTGCTTCCTTTTGTCTAGAACAATTTTGCAAGAGAATATCTGTAGACCTATTGAGACATGTATGGCAAGTGTCCTGAAAGAGGTCTCCTCTGCACAACGCAATGGCATTGACTTTGTTGGGGTCTCGTCCCTTGGAAAAATTGTAAAACCCGGAACTGATTTCGGTGTTTGTGGAGAAGGAGGAGAGGAGGCTGTTGAGGTTCTCTTGGTACATGTCGCCGGGGGTGTACATGCTAGTATCGGAACATTACCAGCAGTAGTAAGCTGTGTTTGTGCATATGCCGTCATCTTGGGCAGGGGTGGGAGAAATAAGGTTTAAAAGAAACGGAAAAATGAAGATAAGCAATGATCTTGAGGATCCCATTTCCCTTTTGCCCGTGTCAGAAGTAGCAACTTGTCTTCAATTACAGATTTTCATAGACTAGATGAAGTGGAAGACGAGGCAAGACCTTGGTTCCTTGACTCAGTCGTCCACCATCGTCCCAGATGGATTCCTGCCCTTAATTTGATTTGCAGGTTTTTTCGGTGTTCGTGGAAGACGCGGAAAGACCTTTGTAGTTTTTTTTTTATTTATTTTTATTTAATTTTATTTTTATTAACTTAAGATGTTTATAAAAGCTTTTTATAAATACAATGTCTCACAATACCACAATAAATTAAAAGTAAATTGTAGCAATGGTCCCTTAACTTTAACTTAATTGGAGCAATGGTCCCTCAACTAAAAATCAATTATCATTGATCCCTCAACTCATCAAAACGTGCAGCTATGGTCCCTCAACTAAAAATCCATAACCATTGGTTCCTCAACTTCAATTCAACTGGAAAAATGGTTCATCGACTTTAACCCAATTGAATCAATGGTCCCTCAACTTTAATCCAATTGTAGCAATAGTCCTTCCAACATAACTCATTTTGATAAAATTTCGACGAAGTTGACGAAAATGACCATAGCTACACATTTTGATGAGTTGAGAGACCCCAATTGTAGCAATGTTCATTCCAACATAACTTATTTTGACAAAATTCTAACGAAGTTGACGAAAATGACCATAACTACACATTTTGATGAGTTGAAGGACCAATGGAGTGACCATTGCTCAAATTTAATTAAAATTCAGAGACCATTGCTACAATTTACTCATAAATTAAAGTTACACCACTGGAATGGTGCTAGTCACAACTAGGTTTCAAACTCATAATAAATATACATGTGCCATAACTTGGAGAAATTTTTCATTGTGATCAGAACACGAGTGGTACATCACGTGTTTTTATATAAGATGTGAAATTTTTTAATATTTAAGTTATTAACTTGTTAACACACATATTTCACCATTTGTACAATGACACATACAGTATCATCCCGTATTCCGGTCACATTAAAAAATCTCTCTATAACTTAAGACTTCCTTCAACCAAGTTGACTAATATTACTAAACAAATGGCTAGGTGGTCATTATCTATACTATATATTAATAATAATTTTATACCTTTTGACAGCCCTCACTTTTGATACACAATATTTACATAAGGAGGGTAAAATAGTAATTTTGTATCAAAATATTTACATAAGATAAAAATATGCACTTATTAAGATAAATTATCCCACCATCATTTTTTCATACATATAAGTGAAATCATGATGTTTTTTTTTTTTATAGTTTGAATGAACTGAAGCGGTTGCATTTGAGAATAACGTGAGAGGAGGCGGGCGGTTACAGTTGCGCTTGAGGAGAACGTGGAAGGTGGTGGACGGTTGTTCATACACACAAATTGTGTGCTCTCTGCTAGTCTAGTATTAAATCAAGAAATATACCAATCCCATATGAACCAAGGAGGAGTCCTTGTCTTTTAAATTCCTTTGCGACATAATAACCTTATAGATGTCAATTTTTCTAGGGGTACCTCTCAACTGTTTATCATTATAAGTGGAAGTGGAATTTATGTTTTTGCACCGCTTGGAAATGGAAGTAATAATCGTACCTTTGAAAGGAAATTAGGCCAAGTGAATGATTTATGTGGAATTTTGTGTTGTGGGCCAACCACAAAGAACAAGGAAACAACGATGTATATGATATGTGAATATTCTTTTCCACCTCGAGAAAAAAAAAAGTTAAAAAAAAAAGAAAAAACTCTTTTCTACTTAGTTTCAGCCACTCGAGTTTTTGATTTTTTTTATTTATGAATTATTGTAAATATATCGATGACAAATATAAGAACTCAGATACAGTGAAAATACATTTGCTTCTGGAAATTTTCTGTTCTTAGCATGTATTTTTTCGCTTAATATTGTTCATTTATCGATACAAATGTTATGAACAAATTACTTGTCATGTTCAGCAGATATCCCTATTAGAACTTTACAATAAATGAAAAAAAAACCTAATATGTTAAGGGTGTAACAATAATTAAAATTGATATAAAAGAAAATCAAAATAAGTCATTTAATATTACGGTCAAGTGATATTTTTTTTTAACTTATGAGTGAAATATTTTAGATTCGAATCTTATGGATGACGAGTTCAAAATCAATTTATTCTTGAGTCCTTTGGTGTATATATATCGTTATATATATATATAATAAAAAATAAAAACTCATCTATGTTGCAGCCATATTTAGAATATGAATGTGATTCTGTAAATCCTAATGTATCTAGAGATATATTGGAATATTTTCTTTAGTAGATATTATCCTATTAGAGTTGTAATCATATTATGGTAAGAATTTAACATATCCTACCACGCACAATGTTGTAAAATACAAAACACCTCATAATTAAATTTATCGCTTCTCTCTCTTGCGCCAGCATCTCCTTCTCTATTTCCTTAAAATAGTTCAATTAATTAGACCTACAACAATCCACATATTTTCCCACTAATTCATTTTACTTTTTGTTCTCTATTTCTCCAACAATAACTCTACATCCACGTACATAACATTTTTAGGATTGTTAACCTTCACTGAATAATCACAACATACAAAATGGTTCATTAAGCCCAACCAAAAACAATGAGGAAGCCCACATTCAACAAAACAGTACTTTCACAAGAGAGAGAAAATAAAGGCTCCTAACAACAAGGGCGCGCGCGCCGTCAAACAAAACATCGAGGACGAGGAGCAACGGGAGATTTTTCAATATGGTCCGTATATGAGATATTACATCCTGTGTTATTATAAAAATAGGATATATGTGTTAAAAAATTAATAACTTAAAAAATAAAAATTTCCATCACTTATATAAAAACACGTATTGTATCACCCGTGTTCTAATCACAATAAAAAATTTCTCGAGCAACGGAACGTCCTAAGGAAAACATCTTGTGACTCTTCTCCACATGTCGTAAGAAATTCTTATGTTAGAAATGGAGCATGTCTTTCTATGCACAATGCTATCTATGAAAATTTAAACTTAAGCTGCAGTTGGTCTTTTCTCTCTTTTTCTTATTTGATTAAAACATTTGTTTTTCTGAGCACGTCACTCTGAACAGATTTCATAGAACCACGTGTTTCAAATACACATAAAATTTTCTCCACAAGACTCAACTTAAAACAAAGTTGCGCTTAAACAAATAAACCAGAAAGCCTACATTTATAATCAACCCCACTAACGAGGATATAGCTCAGTAATATTTGAGTCCTCATTTATCGACACATGCACATAATTTTTAGATTATGTAGAATTTTTTAGGTCAATAGGCTGAGGGTTCACTCTAATAACATCAATACTGCCCACACTTAATCATCTGCACAATCCTTAAGTGTAAGGTTTTATCACAAAAGACCTCATGGCGCGTTTACGTAAGGGTAATCGGAATCAAGAAATGGAATTGAATTCCGATTACGGTATACTCCGGTGTTTACTAAATCTGGAGGAATCAAAATTTAGTGGGTCCCACACAAATTTTGGAATCCAATTCCAATATTTGGCTGATTTGGATTCCTAAGATAAAGAAGGTATTTGGATTCCGGATGGCTTGGGGAATCAGAATGCTAACTTTTTTCCCTTTATGCCCTCACCTACTTTCATTATTTCCAAGATTATCTTTTTAACCCTAGACTATTATTTCCCTTTTCACGCAGCTCCTTTCTCTCTTCTCTCATACGCACGCCTTTCTCTCCTCTTAGCCGCATCTCCTTTCATTATTTCAACAGGTAAATCCCTACTTCTTCTGCGTTTTTATCTCTATGTTGAATTTTTTTGGTTTAAACGACATGGGTAAATGAGTTTGTGGAAGAAGACTCTAACCTCTGATAGAAAAAATAAATGAAATATTTTCCATTAATTGTGTTTCATCGCTTCCTGCTGAATCTTTCATTGCTTCCTTCACTTCACTTCACTTGTTAGAGAGAGACAGAGATAGCTGAATTGGGTTATGCTTTCATTGCTTCTTTCATTGCCTTTTGGATTTGTTTGACCTTATGCTTAGATCAGGGACATTTAGGATTTCTGTGTTTGATGATCTTCTGAATTGGGTTATGCAATTTGTTGATCCTATTGGGTTTAAATTCTTAAGAAAATCTAAATGGCTAACAAGAATGTTAAGATAAGAAGAGAAATATAAGGAACTCACAAAGGCACAACGTGTAGAACAACATGTGTTGCAGCATGCAGTCCAGCACGGAAGGTCTTTTGCCTCCACTGCTTCTCTTATCCAATGTGGAACTGGAACCCACACTGCCTGTTTTGATGAAACAATTAAACATTTTATATATACAAAAGAACCAAACAAACAATTCAAGGTTAAAAAACACCAAACAACAGAACCATTGACAAAGTTAAAAAGTACTCAGGTTTACTTGTGACTCATAAGTATATTCCGGAAGTTTAAGTTCAACTGATTCAAGTACCTCTTGCGTTGCTTTACATATACTAAAGTATCCAAACCATCTGGCTGTTACTTTGCAAGAATCTGTTCGGGCAGTTGTTCTGGAAACCTTAGGTGGATGAGCCTACAACACCAGGACATGTAGCAGATGAGCGTTTAGAAATCATCATAAGCATGATGAAATGACATGGAGAGGAGTATGAGACATAAACAAAAACAAAAATCTAAGTTAAGGAATTGAATAATTGCAGAGATAACTGTTTCAAGTGCTTTGAACAGCAGTCAAAGCTGAATGCTGGCCTCCTCATTGTATGGGGGAGAGATACGGGCAATCTAGAAATGGTGTACTATTGAATACTTAGATATCAAATATATGAGCCTACTCCAAATATCTAACAATAATCCTGTATAATATAAAACTTCTATGTTCCTATATTATATCCAAATTTTGAGATACAAGACCATCATGCATTTCCAATCACCAGATTGACTCATGCAATTTTTGGAAAGGCATTCAGGAACAAAGAACAAATGTTAAGAGCTGACATACCATATTACCGCCCATGATATGAACTCTTGTGCAATCATGGGGTTTTGTGTAATAATCCAAATTAGTTGCTTTGCATAAAGCTTCCTTACTCCACGTATCTAAGTTTGAAAATGTGGGAAAATGGTGGATTGAAGTAGTTTGACATCTGTTGTTCTGCTGCATATTCTACATTTATGTAATTTACTTGAATTATTTGGTTGTTGGGAACTTATTGAGTACCTGTGAGCTTTGAAATGTTGTATTGTTTAAGAAGAGTACTTTATCCCTAATTCTTTATGCTCACAAATGTTTATTAATCGAATATTCATGAAATTAGGAAGAGTGAGGACAAGGTTGTGGGTTGAGCTCTCTTCACTGGTTATAGGTATACTATGATTTATGTTGTTATTTATCCATTAATTGTGAGACTAGGTATGGAGGAAAAAAAATCTAAATTTTTGTGATTGATTGTGTTATGTAATGTTAATTTATTTTAGTTTGCCGATATGTTTATTAACTTGTTAATTGAAGTCTTTCATGACATTTTTTTTTCTTCATTATTTTGTGTAGACTAATGGCTCGTCTAAGTTTGTCCACAAAGAAGAAATTACAAGCTGTGTTGAATGTGTTGATTGTCTATCTTCGAACTATATTTGTTGCATGTGCTACTTCTTGTTTCTATTCTTGGTATCGTTTCCAAAAGCGCCTTAGAAGTCCCTCACCTTCTCAAACAGTTATAAGAGTTTACAAGCAATTAGAATACTTACATGGTTTAATTATGAGAGTGATGTGACATGTATTTCTGAACTACGAATGGATAGACGATCCTTTCATAGATTATGTCAAGTTCTTGTGACTAGAGGACAACTACGAGCTACTCGAAATGTGTCTATACAGGAGATGGTTGCATTTTTTCTATACATTCTTGCACACCATCTTAAGAATCGCACAATTAACCACCACTTTAGAAGGTCTGGTCGAACAATTAGTAAGTATTTCCATGAGTGTCTTAAAGCAATGATTCGATGCCAAAAGGATTTCTGGCAAACACCTGAGCCTATCCCTGAGCCTATTTCTGGCAAGTATTTCCATGAGTGTCTTAAAGCAATGATTTAATGAAGTTATTTCCTACTCTTTGTTTGTTCCTAATGTTTTTTTCTTCATTTATTTACTATTATACAAAATCTACCTCATGAAGATCTCTTTAGTTTAAGGAGAATCAAGTTTTTTTATTTGAAATGGTAAAAATCATTTCTTCTACTCATTGACAAAATAAACTAAAAAGCAAAGCCTCCAGAGCATCAGTGCAACTAGATTAATTCAAACATATGAGAAGAGAGGGAAGAAAAGTATAATTAACAAAATTTGCTTCACAGAAGAGAACACAATGGGCAAAGTGGACGTCTTCAATTCAAACCACACCTTGAATCATTA
Source organism: Malus fusca (assembly GCA_035220775.1). NCBI lineage: Eukaryota > Viridiplantae > Streptophyta > Magnoliopsida > Rosales > Rosaceae > Malus > Malus fusca. The sequence goes on from CM069068.1 coordinate 39,180,688, forward strand.
ATTTACAACTTTTGAACACCCACCTCCCTTAGCATGCACTACAAGTCTAGACCCATCAGGAGGGACATATCCTCTGCCGTCATCACAAACCGAGCAAAGGGAGCAGGCATCAATAGTTTTCCTTTTAACCAAAAATAAATTTTCCTTGCTCCTGTTTAACAAAAAAATAAATTTTCCTTGCCAGGATACTTGGCAATGACCAATTTATTGCACCCACCAATTAATAGGCTTAGTAAGAATATGTAACAAAATATATCCTTAAAGAGTTAAGATTGAAAATGCTCCTAACAATTTCTTTTCATGTCCTTCTAGCTCATTAGGCACAATTTCATGCTCATTCACATTATGCACAACTCCATACATATACCGAAGAGAAGAAACTACAACTTGAGCGAGAAAATTTAGATATTACAGTCAATACTTAAATTTATAAAAAAATAAACAAAATCATTAGTGTCTATGAAATAAAAAAGCAATTTAATTTTTCCTTACTATTATATACTATATCAAATTTTATTAAAAAAAAAGTATATAAAATATTTGATTTGGGACAAGGGCATTTGAGTAATCATACTGGTTGATAATAGGGACCTGCCCAATCACATGACATCTTTGGCCTACGGGACTCACCAATCATGCAGGTTCAATGGGGATCCACCCAATCACGTGGCAGTCATCTTTGGCCTATGGGACTCACCAATCATGCGGGGTCAATGGGGATCCACCCAATCACGTGGCAGTCATCTTTGGCCTATGGGACTCACCAATCATGCGGGGTCAATGGGGACCCACCCAATCACGTGGCAGTACGGGCCCGTTCCTTGACTCTGATACCATGTAGAATTTTTCAGATCGACGGGCCGAGGGCCCACTCTAACAACATCGATATTGTCCTCACTTAACCACCTACACAATCCTTAGGTGTAGGGTTTTATCACAAAATGTCTCGATATTAGTTAGAGTGTGATATTTCTATTTAAAGTGTTTTCTTTCTTACTTCTTGGCCGATGTGGGACACTGAGGTTCCAACAGATTCCTATGATTGTGTTCCTTCCGTGGTGTCTTTTTCACTGTTATGCAAATAATATGCAGGTCTTGAAGGTAATGAGAGTGTAACAGAATGACTATTAAGCATCGAAACAATTGAAGCCATGGTCGGTCTGCTAGCCACATTTTCTTGGACGCAAAGTAAACCAATGTGGATGCATCTAATTGTTTCGGTTCCTAATCCAATTGTTAACATAGGGTCTATGATATTTGACACCGTATCCTCCTTCCAATTTCTCCATGCCTATAATAAAAGTTGAGAACTACATTAATGAAAGAAAGTTCATACGGCTTTGGTATTTGACGCCGTATCCTCCTTCCAATTGGCTTTAAATAATACTCTAAAATTTAGGGTTGTCAATTGAGACAACCTATGTTATACGGCTTTGGTATTTCACAGTTAGATTGTAGATATTTGAAAGATAAATGTTTTTTTATGTTTTGAAGTAAAATTTATGTGACAATGTAGTATGTAAATACTAATTTAGTATGCCTTTTTTATTTAATTATTTATTAAAATAAAATATATTTTCTTTATCATATAACGGGTCAGATCTATTATCGTTAATTTTAATGAGTCGAGATAGGTTAGGTCATATTACTCCTTCATTTTAACGAATTTGACACGACTCAATCTATTAAGATATCAGATATGTCACAAAAACGATACGAACATAACATACACGACACGATCACCAGATCTAACTCAAAATCCACTATCGTCCCAAATGGTTCCTGACCCTTAATTTGATTTGCAGGATTTTTCCTTTGACCAATATAGCAAATAGTGTTCCAAATTTTCTAGTAATTATATATATATAACACATTAAGATGTTTACAAAGACTTTATATATAAAATTACTCACAATGCCACAATAAATTAAAGTCACTTCACCGAAATAGTTTTAGTCACAATTAGGCTTCAAGCTCACAATAAATATACATACTTGAGCTTTCCTTCAACCAATTAAGTAGACTAATATTACTCGACAAATGGTTGGTGGTCATTATCTAGTATTAAATCAAGAAATAGACCAATCCCATATGAACAAAGAAAGAGTCTTTTGTGTTTACCGAAAAAAATAAGATAGAGTCTGTCTTTTAAGTTTATATGTGACTTTATACGCTTATAGATGTCATTGGACTTTTTCTAAGGGGTACCTCTCAACTTTTTGTCATTATATGTGGAATTTATGTTTTGGCACCTATTGGAAGTAATACTCAAACCCTTGAAGGGAAATTAGGCCGAATGCCTAATTCATGCGGAATTTTTTGTTGTAGGCCAACCACAAAGAAAAAGGAAATACTATGTATATGTATATTTATATATTTTTTTTAAAATTATTATAAATGAACCGATGAAAATATAAAAATTTAGATTCAACGAGGTAGAGGATCCTCTTCGGATCCACTTTGTGGGAATCTTAGGGATCCCCACATCCTAGCCGTTCAATGTACATCGTGCGGTTAGTTTTTGTTAGATATTATTTGTGTTTAATTTTAAATAAAAAAAATCAAATGATTTATGACCGCACGATGCACGATGAATAACTAAGATGTGAGGATCCCTAAAATCCCCACAATTTGAATCCGGATGGGATCCAAATCCCTTTTTTTTTGGAAATTTTTTGCTCTTGGCATGTATTTTTGCTTAATATAGTTCATTTTATCTATTGCTACAGATGTTTGTGAACAGATTACTTGTCATGTTTCAGCAGATACCCTATTAACACTTTACATTAAATGAAAAAAAAAACCTAATAAGTTAGGGGTGCAACAATAATTTAATTGATATATAAAACAAAACTAAAATATGTCACTTAATACCAGTCTAATGGTTTTTTTTTCACTCGTAGGTGGGAGATTTTAAGTTCAAATGTTATCAATGATAAGTTTGAAACCAACTTATTCTTTTACCTCTTAGTAAGTATATTTTTAAGAAATTATTATTAACACTCCAAAAAACTCATTTTTGCACTCCAAACTTTCTATAATTAGAAAGAAAATATACTTATGAGGAGTGTAAAATGAAATTTTTAGAGAGTTAATAACAATTTCTTGTTTTTATATATAAAAAATAAAAAATGAAACTCATCTACTTGTTTTCCCACTAATTGACTTTGCTTTTTGTTCTCTATTTCTCCAACAATAACTCTATATCCACGAACATAGCATATATATAGTTGCTGACATAATATGAATCGTTCACTATAATCACCAAAAGCAGTACTCAATATATGGTTGCATCTTGCTACCTACCACTTAGTACTATAATATAATGATATTTTTTTTCAAAAACGAATTTGAATCACACTATTATTGTTAGCCCATTATAAGGCTTAAGCTCAATCTCTCACCCCTTTAGAGTAGATAATATCGTTTGTTAGAAAAAAAAAAAAAAAAAAACTTTTTGGGGCGTGAAGGCTTTGCTTAGTGGCAACCATAAAATTATATAGTAAAAAGACACTGAATGTACATACTGACATTAAATAGAATCTAGAGACTAAAATGAATTTTTAATCTTGTAAAAGACATTTTTCTAAACTTCATCTTATTTAAAAATTAAAATCTAATTTTCTAAAGAAATTACTTATTCTAAAGTAGGGGGAGGGCAGGCACTGTTCACGTTTGTTTTGATTTTGCTTTATTTACAACAATACCAGCCGAATGTGGCTGGGTTGGGAGGGTGATTGTCAAAATTTCAGAGGGTAATTTTGTCCATATGGCTTATCAGGGAGCCACTCGATTTCACGCTATTTACAACAAAACCGTGAGGTTTGGGCTGGTATTGTGGCTGGGTTGGAAGGGCAATTTTGTCCTGTGCGTTTGAGCCGGATTGGGGTGGGTTTGGGTTTGCTGTCATTCAGTGAGGGTTTCGGGATGGGAGGCCATGCCTCCGATAGACAGAGCGAGAGAGAGAGAGAGAGGGAGGAGTGGGGATCTCAGCGCCATTGCTGCAGAACCTCGATTTCATGCAGATCCTCGATTTCATGAGTGGGAGAGATGTTTAGAGATTTTTTTCCCACTTTTTGAGGGAAGGATGGACAGGGAGAGAGATAGGGCAGAGAGCATGCTGTGCGTTTTTTGGGGTTAACGGGTTACCCCACGGGGTTGGTGAGCAGAGCGCCCACGTGTCAGTCATCGTGGATTGCTCTGCTTCGACTACATTTCCGTCCGTTTCCATCCCCATTTCTTTCCCTCTTTTTCTCTCCCGACTCTCTCTCACTGCCCTATTCTCTCACGCCCACTCACCATCTCACTCCAGGTAATACATACATGAACTCGATGAGAAGCCACCATCTCTTCTCTACAAAGCGAAGAAGAGCTCAGCAGATTGTATGTTACTCCTCCCCAATATTTTCTGTATGTTTTCTTCAATTATTTGTTTTTGGGTTTGTTTCTTTCCCGAGAATAAGAAGAAAGAAACAGGAAAAATTAATATTGGGTAGTTAATTTATCTTGGAGTGTTATATTTATTCAAGACATCAGGGGAATTAGGTACTTAATTGATTGATTACCTGAGTGAATTTCTTTGATTTTTTCTGAAAGAATTTGTATTTTTTTTTTCTGGGATTTTGATATTTTCTTGAATTTTACCACTTTGGTCGTGGCTTCCACTCAAATGTTAATTTAATTTAATTTAATTTTTTTGGGTATTAGAGCAAATTATATATATAGTTTGGTCCTTTTTATGCAGTGGATTGTAGAAAAATGATCAAAATCAGCTTCAAGCAAGCACATGAGTTTGGTAAGTTTTGGTGTTCATATGCTGAATTTGTTTATGCTTTGTGTATTGTCTATTCAATTTATATCAGTTTCAGAATTTAAAATTGTGATGTTTATAAGTCTACGGAGTAAGTTGCATAATTGTGCGGCATCTTTTATATGCAGAGAAGAGACGCGCTGAATCTCACTCCGCCATTAGCCCCTCCGTCGTCTCATGATCTCTCACACCCTCTCTCTAATTTCAGAACAATATTAAGCAGCTTGAGCTCTCTTTGCATTGAATCAATGGCAGTCATCTAGAGGTGATTTTTCTTTGCCTTTTTGTTGGGTTAGTGAATTTTGAGCTTAATTTGGGTAGGTTCCGTTTTGGCTTAATTTCGATTTTCAACTCTAATAAAATATTGGTTTTAGGGATTTCTTCTTAGTGATCATCTTCATATTTGATTCGTGATTTAGCGTGTGGATTGTCTACTTCTTTGATGAAAACTCTCACTGTTGGGACTAATATAGGTTTCTCATATTTGCTTGCACCATTTGTGAGGGATTTAGTTTTCCTTTTCTGGGTTTTCTTATACTCAAGGTATGATTTTCATTCTGGAATTCATGGTTCAATTGGAAACCACGATGGCATATATATTGCCCTCACCAGCTGATCAAACCCACATCGATCTACCCCAGTTTAAAATTTTGAATCGGTAAAACTACAAAGAATATAGGGAACACCTTGACTTTAACTCCATTATTGCCTCTGATGATAATTTTGTTTTTGTGCTTGTGGTACAATATTGCCCAATCCCAAATTAATAATATCTCCTTCGCTGTCCATGTCCATTTCTTAGTTGGTTACATTCAATAAAAATAATGAAGGGACGGAAATGATGGTGATTTTATGGATAAACAAAAACTAATAAATGAATTAAGGACGTACAATAAAAGAGTAATGTTATATTTATTATATTTTTCATATTATACTTGTACCGCCTCTCTAATAAGTATAGGGACCACCAACACACGTAAGTCTCATATCATATTTTTAGAGATGAGACTCATATGTGTTGGTGGACCATTCCTCTATTAGAGAGATGGTACAAATTTGTAGTAAGTGTATAATAAAAATAAATAAAAAAAGTTTTAATGAAAATAGATTCTCCAAACTATTTTTTAACCAAAAACAACATAATAACTTTATTTACTAAAAATGACTTTAGCTTTAATAATAAAGAAAAAAATAAAAGTGAGCATACTCTTGGAAGTTTTCCTTTTGTTGGACTTGGAATTCAACTTGGCCTGCACACTTGTCTTCTGCAATGGAGGAAGTTGCTTCGTGCTACTTGCTCAGGCGCCTCAAGGCTCAAACTGTACGGTACGAAAACAAAGATTGGGTGGAGAGATCGAGAGAGATATATTTGATTGATTCGATTGCAAAAATAGTGGAATTGGAATTGAAATGAAAATCTAAACGATAATAGAGGTTACTAGAAAATGTGTCTGTGCTTTGTTGCGGGCGTCGAACATATTAGTCGCAACAGACATGAATGGGTTTCACACAAAACAACTAAAAAGACGTACCTAAGAACCAATGTCTAAAATATCGATGATATCGGAAATATCGGTAGTCCAAAAACACGGAAATTTCGATGAAAATATCGGGATATTATCGATATTGATAAAAATTGAATAAAAACCACGGAAATTGTAAGAAAAACTTGGAATTTTTTATTGAAACTTTGTAGAATGTTTATTTAGTCAATTATCTATTAGTTTATCACAAAAAATTGGAAGGAAATGCATTGCATGATAGATATAACTGATTTAAGTTGATTATATAGCGAGCTGGCAAACATTGTGAGTGTAGAAAATATGTAGTAATTAATTAAAGAAGTTTAAACACACCATAATCATTTATATATAATGAATTAGTACAATATATTTTACACTTTATACATTGCATGGTAAGATACATGAGTGACTTAGCAAGGTCTAAAATATCGATGATATCGGAAATATCGGTAGTCCAAAAAAATATCGGTAGCCCAAAAACACGGAAATTTCGATGGAAATATCGGGATATTATGGATATTTTAGACCATGCTAAGAACCAATGAAGTCAAGCCTTGCTTGATATATATGAATATGCATGCTATAAAAAACATTCATTTGTAGATCATATTGTGTCATCAATATCATAATTTCAAGTAATCAGCCTACTACATGAAGGAAAAACACATAAAAGGGGAGGTAGAAAAGTGAAAGACATAATACTTGAGCATCTGGCAGGAATATTAAGTTTCTAAAAAAATTGCAAAACCGTCTTACAAATTCAATCGTTAAACGCATGGTTCTAAAAGACGCTAGGCGCTAGTCGGACGGCGGGCTGGCGCCTAGCGCCTAGCGCCTAGGCGGTTAGACGAGGCCTAGACGGATTTAAGTTAATTTATTATATATCATATAAATAAATGTCCACTATATGATAAAAAAAGTATTAGTTCACTATCGTCTCCTTATTAATAAAAATACTAAATAACATAACTTAAATGAACAACAACTAAAACAAAATAAGCAAAATACAAAAAGTAAAATACATATTTGCATAAGATAATAACTAATACTTGAACCCTTGAAAATGGACAAGCATATTAGCACCAGGCTCTCGATTCCACTGCTACAATAACTCTTGGGTATGAATATTATATTAATATTCAGAAAATAGATTTAAACTAAAGTAAAGAAAAGTTAGAAAACCAAAGTCAGAAAACCAGTTAACAGGAAGAAGGGAAAAGACTCCAAACTTGGGACTCTTCACAGTTAGCGAACCAAGAAGACGAAGCAACACCAACTCGACCCTCCTTATAAAAGTCAAATCTCTTCTTCCAATCTGCTAAAAGCCTCTTCGATTTATACAAAAGAAAACTAATGAAAAGAGTTTGAAAACTTTGCGTTTTAACGATAAGGACAAAATAAAATGTAAAATGAATAGTACCAAATTTGACTTTTTATTGTAAACATATGATTTTTCGTTAAAGTGAACAGCACCGCAAGCTTTTCGTTAAAACTCCCTTTATTCAATTAGTCATACATGTGTTCGGACACCGGTGATGTTGCCGTGCAAAGACAGTGAGTTGCTACAGAGAATGAGAGTTTCAGGTACCGCCCGCCCAGCCCCCGCCTAGGCCGCCCAGATACCCGCCTAGGCCGACCAACGACCGCCTAATCCTTTTCCCGATTTTTTCTTCCGATTATGGTTAAACCTCAACGGCTAGCCACCGCTTAGGCCGATTTTTAGAACACTGGTTAAACGTTACACTGCGACCTAAGATAAAAATAAAGTATATAGTTCGTTTACAAATCAAAACGATGCGCTATCAAAGGAAAATGTTTAAGATGTTGAAAATACAAAACTGGTTTAAGCAACCATATCTTTTATCAATAACTAAACGAAGAATTTAGAATGATCCCCGATTCTAGCTCATTTGGCTCATCTCATCCTCAGCTCTGTAGTTCAAGGGCTAAGTAGCAACTTTGGAGAAGTCAATTAATCACCATCCGTAGATTGAGAATAACCTACATTCACATTGCACAAAATTCTATAGAAAATGGGACAAATTAACATATTTAAAGTATTAAGATGAAAACATTCTTAAGATAAATTAAGCAGAAAAATGAAACGAATCCAATGAAAATACAAAAGAAAAAGGAATTAAAGAAAAGTTACAATTTAAATATTTCAAATTAGTGATTAATCAACCAGACAGTTAGTCTCAATGATCTAACATACCAGAGACATCATACAAAAATTCAAGTAAACCCTGTAAACTCTCAACACTCCTCAACTCCACTCTCCCACCATTGTTTCTAATTCACCTCTCCTCCGAGCTTTCGATTACAAATATATATATATATATATAGCAAATTGAACGGTCCATTTCGAATCATATATACATAGGTAGAAAAGCAAAAACTAAACTCCAACCGCATAAATTAATCAATAACCAACCAAAGCAAAATTCTTGGAGACCAGAACAAACCCAATTGAATTTTCATGCAAGTTATTGTAATTGAAATATATATATATATATATATTTACGTGACCAAAATTTAAGCTTTACACCATATTCTGTTATTCTAACACAAACAGTTCTTCAGCCTTTAGGTACTTTCCGTGGCTTTCGATCAATAGTTGTACTTATATACAAAAATGTAAAATAATCGATTGTAGACATTGTATTGCATAATATGCCTACTTCATATAATTGCTAATAAAGGAACAATTCCCTTCTTTATGGATATTAAAAGGAACATCAATTCTATAATGTCCATTGCTTTCATTCTCAAGCACACACCACAAATAAACTAACGAAGGATTCAGCACTTAAGTGAACTAATTAATGTCATTTTATATTTACTAATTGCTATAACTCAAAAGCGCGGAATTGTCTTCAACTTTTTTCTCAATCTTAACAAAAGAAGGAAGAGGATGATGCTTACCTGTTTATCGTTGATCACATGCATCTCTTTGATTAGTCTATTATCTCCCCATGCTTTTTAAATTACCGAACGAAGGTTTCTGTGACCAGATAATACAACAGACACACTGCACAAAGATATAAGCAAAATTTGATGAAAACCCACCAATATTTCAAAGCATAACAAAGTTAGAAGCTGCTAACAAGGTCCATTGAGCATCAAAATTCATATCAATTGCTGTTAAAATCTAAAAACCCCAATCCCATGATATTTTAAATTGAAAAAAAAAAATTATGGGCAGCAAAACACTTTCAAACTAACTTGAATGAAGAAATTGCTAATAACAACAAACGGGGAAAATTACAAAACTTGGGTATTGAGCATCAAAAAAAAAAAATTCATACCCATTGAGCATCAAAATTGACCGAAATTCATACCTATATGTTCTCAAATCCAACAAAGTCCATTAAGCATCAAAATTGACCAAAATTCATACCCATTGTTGTTAAAATCTTAAAACCCCAATCCCATGATATTTTAAATTAAAAAAAAAATCTGGGGAGCAAAACACTATCAAACTAAGATGATCGAAGAAATTGCTAATAACAACAAACGGGGAAAATTACAGAACTTAGGTATTGCCTAAAACCCCATCATGTTCTCAATTCCAAATTTTTCTGGGCATTAAAAATGAAGCTTATGGAACGAAGAGTAATATTATTACCTTTGCTAAAGGCCTGAACAACCACATGCCAATCCTACCAAAATCGAATTGACAAACAAAAGCAAACTCAATTAAACCCACGTTCCAATTCAACCCACATGCCAATCCTAGCCTCTGTCATTAGCAAATAGCAACAGGGTAAGTTACAATTGATCAATAATATTTCAGTTATACAAAGTTTAAATATGGTTCAAGTCATACAATGGAGCAGAAAGATGAGTTCTAAGATCATATTGTTAAACACATTTGTCAGCAGAACCTTTATTTAAGAATAAGTACAATCTTTAACACATGAAATCATGTATATATATTTTATTAGTTTATATGCATGTGTGCATACAGCACATATACTTGCACAGTTTTTGCATTTGATTCAAATCGCAAGAACCTTTTGCCTCGACTGCCAACGAAGAAAAAAATTAGTCAATGATTAAAAGAGAAACGAATTTTCGTGAAGATTCATCAACAACATTTAAGGCTTAGCCAATTAAATTCGTAAAACGGAAGAATAATGCACATAAAAATCTTGAGTCTAATTTAAGAAAAATGAATTATGCTTATGGCTTCCCACTGAAAATGTGTCATGCCTGAACGCCTGAGCTTAAAATCCTAACACAACAGCAGCAAGGAAAATGGACTCAAAACAAAAATTAACGACAAAATTGAGTTGATGAATCCATTTAAGCACAAAAGTTTAGGCTTTCACTAGTGGTCCGACTTGAACGGCGTTGTGGATTTAGCATTCCTCTTGTGGGTTAAAGCGTCACTGTCAATCAAGCCTTTCTGTGAAGACAAAATTAAGTCATTATTTGAATAGATGCAAACCTTCCCCATTTTGACAGGAAGAATAGCAGAGTGTGACATAACCATTCTGAAAACTATAGTAGCATGTTTCCAAATCATTGAAGATAATAAATGAATAGCTAGAGACATTGAGAATAGTTTTCTTCATTACTTCATTGAGAATAGTTCTTTAATATTTCTACGATTCAAGTGCCATTTTATTTCTTCACTTGTAAAAAGAACTAAACCTTTTAAAGTGGCCGTGGTGGAAAGCAGTTGGACACCATTGTATAATTTCTTGACTCACTGCACATTTTGTACCTTAAATTTCCACTTGATTATGTTTTAGCCTCTACCTATTATCTTCCTTAATTTGGCTTTGCCTAACCAAAGTCTTTTCCCGTTTAAGCACGCGTGCCCTATGTTATTTCCTTCTCCGCTGCATTCTCATCTTGCTAAAATTTATAAGAACATCAAACCATTAGAATCTCAACCCATAATCAGTTTTACCCGCCCACAATAAATCAGAATCCTCAAGCCAACAACTTACATTTGCTTCGGGAAGTAAAGTGACTTGTGCAAATACTTCATCAGTATCTGGTTCAGCCTATAATTCAGCAGAAAGAAACATATTAGTCCCTTGCAAAGCCCAATAACTTGAGTACAAAAGAAGCAGCTAAACAATTAAATCCACAATTCTTAGTTTTCTTTATAAGATCAGCCACCACACTACCTTCAATGATACATTGATAACCCAACAAAGAATCTTCGATGCAAGATTATACACTGGCATCTGCTGATCAGCCAGCTGATTAGTCGATGCCTCCACCTATTTTTGAAACCAGAATATCCAATTGACAATTAGTAATAAAACCCAGAAACACAAAACCTAATAAGTATCAGCTACAAAAACCCAAATCAATAAATAAAACACTCATATTTCTATGTAAAAGCGAACATATTTTGACCCCAAAACAAAGATGTCATAGATGGAGGAAGAGAGAAGCGACAGAGGGACTGATACTATCTCAACCCCACCCTCTCTCTGCAGCCAACACACTCATTCCCTCAACCCTACCCTCAAATCTTGTACCCAATCAACTCTCTCTCTGTCCCCCTAATCGTGCACCCGCCATCACCCTCTCTCTGCAACCAACCCCCTCTCCTATCTCCCCCAAATCACACCCCCACTCTCTGCAACCAACCCCCTCTCCTCTCTCCCCCATATCACGCCCACACCCTGTGAAGGCACTGACACCAGACCTCCTCCCTAGAAACCGGCCCTAAAAACTCATACCTCCCTTACCCGTTCCCTTTAACCCTCGCATAAAATCCTCCCATCTCTCTCTCATCCTTGTCCCATCTCTCTATCTCTGCAAATCGCAGAAAACAAACCCTAAACCAAACCCTTAAAATCCCGCTTAAATCCTCCCACACTTCTCTCGGACACTCCCTATCTCTCTCTGCAATTCCTAATACAAATGTCCTAAATCCTATCTCAGACACCCCCATCTCTCTGCAAATCGCACAAACAAAACCCCAAACCTAATCCTCGAAACCCTTTCTCTCGGACACCCCATACCACAGAAAATGCATCTGAACTTTAGTTTATAAATCGCAGGCCGCCTTCTCTCTGCCTACCTTTTAACAATTCACCAGTAAGATTATCTCACTAAAAACATATATTAGGAAAGCCAGTGACGAATGATGTGAAACTGAAGCTGTAATGAAAGCTTATATTAAGAAAGAATGAAAAGCCGTCTTTCTACAACTTGAAACCAAAATTTAAATGAATGGCCCTGTAACTAAGGTTATTGAACATGATTAACTATCCGCAATATGACAACTATCTGCAACCCTCAACCTTGTAACCTGAATCAAGCTGGTTTCACACATACCAATAGAAAACCAAAATATCAGTGTTTGGGGAAGTTACCTTATTTAAAATACCACTAAAAAACAGAGTATGCTTTTAGGCAAATATTGTTTAAACACCCAAACATAATTCATGATATCTACCAAAAAGAAAATACCTCTCGATTAGATTTATCTCCTGAGATAGAACCAAAAAAGAAAATAAGTCACAACTGGTGCAAGTAGAGGGAGGCAGAGAAAGGTAGGAATTTATGAGTACACTACACCTGCTTTAGGTTCCCAACTTATAAGGATGCTAACTTCATCATATAGCACTACCATTAAACGCATTTCTTTCCGAAATTAAATTAAGAAAAAAATTCGACACTCACATGCCACAACACAATGTTACATGAAGGAATCTTACCATCACAACCAAATTGACACAACTTCTAACAGTCCTTTTGAAAGCGAAAGTCAAGCGATTAATCATATACTCATTTTCTGAAAAACAAAAAACCCAACAAAAATATATAAAAAGTAAAAGTAACTAAGTTCCCAATAGTCTAATCCATTAGAAAAATACAAATTTGCACATGTTTGAGTATAAGGACCATAAGAAAGAAGCAGGGGATGCAAAATTTTGAGAATGGGTCTAATAATACTCATCAAGTACAGAAAATCAAAGTTAAAAGGAGGTAATAAAGGTATAGAAAAAAGAAGAATATATTCTATAAATGAATGAAATAAAAGATGGTGACACTGGAATGGAAACACTTCAGGAGGCCCGAGGAAGATAGACAATTTTTTCCTTTCTAGCATTTCAGCTCACGACATGTCGAGAAGGTATAGTACTGTGCTAATGTCATTAACTCTTGCATCTTAAGCACCAATATTCAGACATTTGCACAACTAATGATGCACTAATTGAGTTCCCAACCTATAAGGATGCTAACTTCATCATATAGTACTACAGTTAAACACATTTCTTTCCGAAATTAAATTCAGATAAAATTCAACATTCACATGCCACAACAATTACACTGTTCCATGAAGTAATCTTACTATGACAGCCAAATTGACACAAAACATGTAATAGTCCTTTCGAAAACGAAATTCACCCCATTAATCATATATTCATTTAACACTATATACAGATTACAGAGTTTCAATAATTTTCCGAAAACAACAAACCCAACAAAGATATATAAAAAATAAAAGGGTAAATTACACTTTACCACCTCAGGTTTGAGGTCTATTGCAACTTTATACAACATATTCAAAAATTTCACTTTCATACTTCACGTACTATTTTATTTCAATATAGTACCTCCATTACATTTTTCATCCATTGGTCCGCTAAGAGTTGATGTGGCTGCCAAATTTGTGGCACGTGACAGCCAAATTTGTGCCACGTGGCAAAAAATAATAATTTTTTATGCATTTAAAAAATAATAATTTACCCTATTAAAAATAATAATAATAAAAGGAAAATAAACAAATAAACCTGAATCCCCGCAACCCCCCACCCTTTTCACCCTCCCGAGCCTCCCAACTTCATGTCCTTCTTTCTCCATCACCACCCGCCATCTCATACAACCACCATGTCAATCCTCCCCTCCCACCGAAGCAACCACCTCCATCTCCTTCATCCTCACAGACACACTCATTCATCCCTAATCCCCATCCCACCCCACCCCTTCCCCGCAACCCAACCACCCCCCCCCCCCCCAAATCTCTGAGGCACGCTCCAATCCCAATCAGAAAATTACCTCCGCAAACCCGCTCTCCTGAAACTGCTCGTTCAAGCGACAACCCAAACAACAACGGCTGCAACTCGCAACCATGACCTCCAAATCGGCAGAGTCTATGACCCTCACATGCTTCCTCCACAACCCACAGTCGGGGAAGATGTTTAGTTTTTTTTTATTATTATTTTTATATAAATAAATAGGGTAAATTATTATAATATTTTAAATGCATAAAAAATTAATTTTTTGCCACATGGAACAAATTTGGCAGCCACGTCAGCACAAATGTGGATCTTATATTTGCCATGTCATCACTTAACAGTTTACTTAACGGATTTTCTAACGAATGTATGAAATTGAAATAAAAATGATAAGTAAATGTATGAAACTGAAATGTTTTAAAGATGTTGTAAGGAATTGAAATCGACTGCAAACTTGAGTGGGTAAAATGTAATTTACTCAAAATAAAAGTAACTAAGTTCCCAATAGTATAATCCATCAGAAAAAATACAAACATGCACATACTTAAGGACCATGAGAAAGAAGCAGGGTAGTTCCAGTAAAATGAAAGCAATGACCACAAAAGTAGGAAAATGAAGATGCAAAAAATGCAGAAAACCACCAAATACACATTCAATTTGGTTTGTCCAGAACCAAGAATAAGGCATACTTTTCCACAATTGTACAAATTTGGATTTAATCGAAGGCCACCAGAGTGGTAGTAGATATTCCGCATAACAGAGTTCCCAGTTAGGCCAAAGATGTAAACAGATATAAATCAATTCTAGGCGTTCAAAATTATCACATACCGGTGGTACATTGGGATAGCCACTGGGGAAGCAAACATCAAAGAAGAAGAGACCATCATGGTAAGGAGTAGCCTCCGCCCCAACAATTACAGCTCTCACACGATCCATTCTTGTCTCATAAGCTCTAACAAATATTGTAACTGTGGATGTCAATGAAAAGGGGGGTAAGCACACCTAAGTTTCTATAGTACAAACACCAATCCAACAACTATATTCCATATATTCTCAACTCACTCTTTCAGTACAAAACGAAATTAATTACAGCAGTCAGCATCATGAAATGGTCGGTGCAAAATATTTGATAAAAAATAATAGACTAAGTATGGGAAAACTTCACTACCATTAATTCAAAATAGTTATTTAAAAGGAAATTCAAAATAAAAAAACAAAAGAACTCGCCTGGCAAATCCTTCTCCAGGATCTTCCACTCTTCCTGAATTCTCTTTGCCACAGACGGAATCGTCGGAGCTTGGGAACCGAATCCGTTGTTCGGAACAGTCGAAGAAGTGACCGACGAGCAGGACCACGTCATCTTCAAGCGGCTGAAGGCGAAGCAAGGTTGAGAAAAACAACGAAGAACCACAAAGATTTGATCTTTATTAATTTAGTGAAAAACCCAATTCATATAAAACAACAGTTTCCACCACAATATTCATTTCAACAGCAAGCACAGAAATTACATATAAAAGAAATTTAAAAAATTGAAGAAGCAGAGGTAAGAACAATACCAAATCCGGGCCCACAGGGTCCTGCGCTGCTACTGAGCAGTGTAATCTGCTTCTCTGAGACCCATTTGTTCCATAAAATCTGACGCTTTTGAGCTTCAAATCTGTGCGAACACTTCCATAGCTTGAAGAGGTGCAGAGAAAAATGGGTTTAGAAAGCAGGGAAGAAAGTGCCAGAAGCAAAAACCCCACTAATCATTTTTTACTTCAGATTCTGTCACTTTGTCGTTGTTTCTCCCCTTTTCTTGTCAGCTCTTAACAAAACAAATAGGGCTGAGTTCTCTTTCTCTCTCTGCAATTCCCACGTCCAGCTCCCTCTCCTTTGTCTCTGACATCCCCCTCTCCCTCGCAGTCTTAACCCCGTTTCGGCCCATCTCCCTCTCTCTGTCTCTGCAACCCATGCTTTTTGGCAGTATCAGTCCTCTCTCACGGCATGGTCTCACTGACTCCCACTGTGGCTCAGAAAGAAAGACAATGAAAGTCTGTCTAACCCATCCAATCTGTTCGATACTCTAGAGACAAAACTTACCATCGCGCACCTACCTTACCGGACGTTGGGGGTAGCCCGAGTTGACCAAAATCGACGAAACATTGCACGATTTCATCGTTGTATGGCCTCTCTCTCGCTCTGTCTTCGTCTCTCTCTCCCTTTCTCTCTATCTCTATCTCAGAGGGGGCATGCCCTCCTGTCTGCCCTGCAATCCCCTCACCATCAATCCCAATCAGTCCTAACAATTAAGATGACAAAAGTATCCTCCAAACTTTTGATCCGGGCCGTTCGATCTTTAACCCTAGATGGGTATTCCAATCATTTGAACAACCAAAGGGCCGGCCACATCAACAATTGAGGTAAGCCCAGCAAACATAGCCCAAAACCCAGCCGCAAAAGCAGTGGCAGAGAGACTCAATGGTATTTTTGTAAATAAAATGAAATTCGATCCAAAACACTGTTCATATGAACAGTGCAATTGAAAACCCTTCTTTAGACTAAAGTAACTAGAAAATATGCACGCGCGTTGCTGCGGGACTTGAATGTATTAGTCGCAACAGGCATGAATAGTTCCACACAAAACAACTAAAAAGACGTTGTAGCACCTAAGAATCAATGCACAATTGGGACATCTTATATGTGAGTCTAAATCCCAATTGTACAAAAATCCTATTTCTTCTTCAAATTGAATCAACATCATATATCAAGCAATTAAACATTCCTACTGGCAAATAATTGACCCAAGAGTTGAGCAGATATATAGGGATTGGAAAAAAGGGACGCAATTAAACTATATAATTTACTAAAAGTAAATGTCAACACAACTCTTTGAATTAAACTATATATCTAATTTATTAGAAAACTTTGTAAAATTGACAGTTTACCTAACATAAGCACTTAATTTTTCTATTTAAAACAGTTTACCCATTATTGATAAAAAATTTAAATATAGCTTAAGCTTAATTTTTCTATCCTCCACTTGCAGCATTTTCGCTCTTCTGCACAGGAACCTTGATAGCGAACGATTTCATATGTTACCGGTTAATGGAGATGTCTTCTGCACAACTGGACTACAAAGAGGGAGAAAAACAGTATTAGGAAAACACATTATACTCAAAATCATCACACTAAAGATACTTTCAAACAAATCACAATCCAGCACTTTGTAAGGCAAGACTAAGCAAACACACAAACTGTATAAAAACCCAATAAAAGTAGAAGTGTAACAATATTGTTATGCATCTGGATTTACTCTCATAGATAACGAATATAAGAATTTGATGATCTTGTTGCGCAAGCTCCAAGGAAAAATGAAATAAAATTCAATGGTTAAAATTAATCCTCATGTAAATGTATTCCCGACATCTATATCATTCAAGTACAACGAAATTCAATGGTTTCAACCAAAAAAAAAATCCTGATTGACTTGAGTTCAGGACATTCAAGTACAACGTAATTGAAATATGTGCAAGAGATTCCTTGAAAACATAACATACAAACAAAACTTAATTGAAAGTAGAAAGAAAAAAAATATTTGTAAGGGGTATAGTTTACTCTCATTATCATACTTTCTTTCTCTCGCTGTAAAACTGAAAGAGCAACACAGGAGGAAGATAAAACCAAATCCCATATAAATTAAGATGCTATCCAACATCCCTAGTCCTTAGCCCCAAACCCAATAGCACAAAAAATTATTACCTCCTTAAAAACATGTTCTTTCAAAAAGTTACATGGTGTCGGACATTAGGTACTTCAGGGTCATCTGCAAACCAAAATTCATCATTAACATCAACATAGTGCTGAATCATAAAGAATTAGGAATCAAATTAAAGGGCCACAGCTAAATCACATTCCAATAACAGAAGGTTATTTGAATGAACACAAACCAAATACAGAACTCAGACTAATTGAACACAAATTTCAGCAAATACCCAGAACAAATAGCAATAACTTGACCATAACCCAGACCCAGATCACAAAAAGTGGCAAAGATAACCTCAATCCCACTTAAATCAAACAACCAGATGACCCAATCTCCCAAATATCACCAACTAATGATCAAGGCAGCTACAAAACAGAAAACAAAAATGTGAGTTCTAATTGAATTCATTCACAAACAATTACTAAAATTAAATTGGGTGTATCCACAAACTGACCATCCTAAATCTCCTGCTTAACTCTGTTAGTCACATTGTTTGACATCTGCAGTCCATTGTCATTCGGCTTGACACATGTTTGAGCAGGGGACTGCATGAAAGCTACAATGTGCATAAAATGTAATTATTACTAATTATAGGCAATGTAATCAAACATACATAAAATGGTACGATCTAGTTTTATTCATTTCCACAAAGCTCTTAGGTTCGACTCTTATGAAATGCCGAGTTCGATATAAATTATTAACGATACAAATACTCCAGCATCTTTTGAGTTTAAGTACTATTACTTAACCATGTTAACAAACCCATAAGCTGACTAATTCTAATTAGTTTCATGATGCAATTTCTATATACTTATATGAAGAACCAACAAAGGGAGTAAAAACAAATTCTTAGTAAAAGAATTAGCCAATTCTAATCAACAACTATTAATCAAAAGCAAAAGCAACATATGAGTTCTTCCGGCTTCAAACATAGAACCAACAGAGTCAAAGGTCTTCGTATGCATCATTAGAAAAAACTCATTATGGTATCAGAAATCATAACTTAAAGCTAAACCAAAAAAAGTAAGAGAAACAATTGATGTTCTTTATGTCCATCTAAGAGATGCATAATAGTGGAATCCAATCATTTTTTTTATGTCCTATATAGTCTGGTAGAAGGTGCTCGATCAAAACAAAATGGATATCTGTAGACTTGCTCGCTGTAAGGACACAACGATTTCAAACTTTAGTAGAATCACATCCAACTCTATCAATTACTTCTGAAATAGTAAAAAACCATGAAATTGTGCAGTCACTAAACTACTGAAATCACAAAAGAAAAACAACCCAATTCATAAATTAATGAATGAAAGGAGTATAAAATTCAACCATGAACCAAGAAGACTGAGAAAACATGTAGAAAGTTTTCTTCTAAGAAAATTTGTATACATTTATAATTTAGTCCTTCTCAGGCTTAAAAATACCATGTACTACACATATTAATGTAATCAATCGCTCACATAATTCAGGAGGCAAAAACCAAAAGCCAAATTTTTTTCATTTCATGCCTTGAAAACAATCTTCAGTCTAGACAGTCCAAAAGGATATAATACTACCTAAGGACCCTCAGATCACTTGAAAGTGTATGCCAAGTGTGAAGGCTGTCAGCGAAATTGAACTCCTGTGTTAAGAGGAGGGTGATCCACTTAAATGCATAAAATTGGGGATTGACCTGTCACTTAAAATAGGAGCCCAGTCAGTCCTATATAAAGAATTCTAGTGATCTAAATATGATATTCTTGAATAACCATGAAAACTTAACGTGATGAATATTTAAGCAGTATTTTAGTATTTATAAGGCTGTCAACAGGTGACACATAAAGATTTTGTCAGCCTTCTTGGAAAAATTATCTATTTTGATAAAATCTCCAAGGAGATTAGTAATAAGAAGGTGATAGTCAGTCACTGGATAAGCTTGAACCCAGAACAATCTAGCTAAATAGTATCTAATGCCATTTCATGTCATGCTAATGGCATACTAATGCATACATTCCTCTTCAATTACATTTACATAAATGTAGTATGGCATAGCATGTCCTATTTTATAAAAATTTAATCCTCCAATTTAACAAAGTTTGTCACCAAAAAAATATATTGAAGAATCAAATTGAAAAATCCAACATAACCCAAATTTACATTAACAGGTAAACAGATGCTACATTAAAGAAAAAGAGAGCCAATAACGGAATTTTACTTTATCTATGGCGATAACTGTCTGAGAACGAAACAAAGACCAACTGGAATGCAAAAAATAATGAAGTGAAATAAGCACATGGAAGTGTTATTTATAATGAAGTGAGTCTATACTAAGAATGCAGGGACAAAATCGAAGATGGCTTCTCCATCCTCATTAGAGCTGTAATTGGCATACAAAAAACTAAGTCGTAATCGAAAACCACCAGAGTATTATTCAAAAATTGAGTCTATACTATTGAAACTAAGTCGTATGCTATTGAAACGAATTATTTCCTTACTACAACCAACACTTCCAATATCAAAAGAGAAACAAATAACAGTATACGACGCATTAGCAGAAAAGTGCCACATTACATACCATCAAATGACAGTAACTAACTCCTGATATGAACTGCTGGAAGAAAAACCTTGCCTGATGCAAAACAACAATTAAATTGAAAAAGTATGGAAGTTTTAGTTATATTATGACAGACTGTTTATGTAAAAATATGCTTCAGACCTAACTTTCCCTATCTGAAACTAAACGAAAATCGAAATGGATTCCATTTCAGGGGACATTCAGAGATCCCATATTTCAGACTCTACGCTAAAAACATTTACAATGAAATTTTCTCTGCGTTTGAAACTACTTAACCTCATCCTCACTAAATCTGCCAGCACTGCATATTCTCCCAAAAAGTTATCACCCAGCCGCGTACTCCATCACAATGGCTAGATGAGTTGGTGTGAGCAGGACCTGCAAGAAAGAGACCGCACAACTCTCAAGTCTTAAACAGAACCTCTTTATCAATTATCACAAATAAGCCACTCTAAAGACTATTTCCGCTTCACAGTAAAATCAAAGTGCAGGAAGTAAAGCTCAAATTTTTAGCAGTGTTATTTTAACAACAATTCTGCAAGTGGTGGATTACCCCGGTGGGTAGGGCATTTCTCTTAGTCCCATTGCATTCCAGGTTCAAAATTCTAACTATCCCCCGTACCAGTTTAAGCACACTAAAGGCAAAATTTAGCATGTTCTATCTTCATCCACCCAACCCCAGCAGATACTCATACAAAATTCATAACAGAACTTGCCAAATTCATCCTCTTAAAATACAAAATGAAATTAGTTTACGATCACTGACCTCTTTGAATCGAATGATATTCGGATTCTTCAGTGATCTGTGGTTCATGATTTCCCTTTGAACATGTTCATCCATCTGTATCACCAAAAATAAATAAATATTTTTTAAAAAATACAAAATGAAAACAGTTTATGATCACTGACCTCTTTGAATCGAATGATATTCGGATGCTCAGTGATCTATGGTTCATGATTTCCCTTTGAACATGTTCATCTATCTGCATCACCAATAAATAAATAATTTTTTTTTAAATAAAAAATTTAAAGGATAAGAATTGTGAAGATTCTTAGGTTTTAGTTCGGAATGAAATAGTTACTAACAGGATAATGAATCAGAACATAGTAGTCGGTTAGAAAAGATTAAAAACACACAGAGCAAGAGTGTGAACACTGAACTTATGTTTTCTAACAAATCAAAGCACCCTAATAACAAAACAATGGAAAATCACAAACCTGGAAGGTCCTCTTGCACTCATCAACCAAGACTCTGAGCTGATTGAGCAGCTGCCGGAGAGCAAGCACACCATTAAAAATCTCGAAACAAACCGGAGCTGCTTGTTGGCCAAGCTCAGGTCCTCAAACATGCCCTCCTTGAGTACTCTCTGCTCAGAATCACCTCGTGGAATTGCCTCGTGTGCATAAGGAAGCAACTGCAACTTAATAAGACAGACTACCGTATAGTAACTCATGGTTCACACTCCAAATTATAGAAAATAAATGCTAATCAACACACAAAAATGAATAAAAGACATGAAATCATTGTAAATTTTGAATAAAATCACTCACCTCTTGATCACTCTGAATGTAAGCCATGCCCTCTCTCTCTCTCTCTACACACACACACACACACAAAATAAGAGAAGCAAAGCTGTAGAGACATAAAAGGGTAAAAAAATGAAGAGGCAACAAATGGTAGGAAGAGTATAAGGTATGTTGAAAACCTTAAAATTAACCACATTTGGATTTGATAAAAAATTACAAAAATGAATTACCAACTGCATTATAATAACATCATTGTCTCACTAAAAAAACTCGCCAAAAATAGTCTATGTGGTTAAAGGGATTCTGTCTGATCCCAAAACATAAATCTCTCAATCTCTCACTGTCAATCAAATACGTACTAAATCATGTTCCAAACCACAATGCATTCAAAGCAATAATCAATTGAGCACACTAAATAAGTGGAAACATTTATACCTCAATCCAATTCGAAGCTTAAATCTTCTTGCTGGAAAAGTTTGACCTGCAAATTCAGACCAACCCACTACAACCATAATCAGTGAACAGTTTACATTAAAACATATGAAATTACAGCCCATTTGACAGAAGATTAAGATATCATTGTTTTAACAGAAACAATTACAATGTAAAATTAACCCAAAAACTTATCAACAAACATCAGAGAGTCAGAGCTCATTCATGTGAAAGTATTAGAGAGTCAGAGCTCAACATTTAACCCATTTTGAGTGCAGCCTTACAATTAATTTTGAGGGAATGAAATATGCTAATTCATGTGAAAGAGTTAGAGAGTTAGAGCTCATTGCCCGCAATTTTCTTCATCCTCTGCCCCTCCATCAAGGTTAGTAGGTCAGAAGTTATTTTGAAATCTCGAATCGATCCAAGAACTTAAACTCCAGAAAACCCAATTCGATGAACAAATTCCCAATTCATCAACCATTGGAAGTTAATAGTACAGGCCTTGATTCATGCATAACATGATTACTGAGTATAATTACTGTGCTAATCCCTTATGTTCAGATGATGATATTAATAGTACAGTCTAAGATACATATGGGATCCTGTGCTAACACCACCTATCTAATATGCTAATGCTTTGAAAATAATGACATGAAGAAAGAATGGTAATCAAGCATGATGAGATTACCATTATAATAATGTGTCCAAAAGATGGGATTACATTAATGACACCATTAGCATAATGTGTCCAAATTCAGAATACTGACCCTCACGTCCTCAATATGTTTTGTAAATGCTAACACCACCTATCTAATATCCAAAAATAAATGCCTGGCAGTAGCAAAGCAATCGTCTAGCACCTAACAAATTTAAGAATGAATGGAAAAATACCTTAGTAGTGATCTCTTTTGTGCCTGCCTGCCTGGACTACACTTGCAGCTGACTGAGCCACCGATGCAGCAACCAAATATAATTTTCCAAAACCCTATCCAAATTAAATAAACGGAAAACCAAAAGCAGGTGTGTATCAATATCAGCCATCTTCATCTACAATCACGAATCAAGAATATACATAATAACAAAAATAATGCAACCTGAGATACAACAGACAACACATCGCCTCACGTATCCAATTATTCTTGTTGCTTCGAATATATATGCTATAGTGAGAGGTTTTAATGCTTCAATTTTTAATCCATTTTTTTTTTCATAATTTCATTCAAATTTGTGTCCCTTTCACAGTGACTGTTTATTAACCAGCACTTTAGTTGCTAGATTTATATTCCTTTGTCAAAGTTTCCCATGTTGTATGTTCGCAGGTGATATATGTTAATAGGGTTTCACTTTTCAGCATCATCAAGGAAGCACGTTGTTAGTGATATAAAGTTAGAAAGTTTCTGTTAGTTCTTGGTTATTCTTATTGTCTACGAATATCAGCATGTTTACAAACTAACCAGAGCATACAAAATACATATACAGATAGAAAACAGGTCAATGATGATGAACGATGTCCCCCGAAATTGCATAGATTGTAATTTTCATATTAGCAATCAAGCTCAAATTCAAACAACCAGTGGAGCTTCATCATGATTCCCAAAATATGCTTAATTCAGATAAATTACTGACCATATAAATCACTAATTCCCAATTAAGCACTGATTAGTATTCGCAAAAGCAAAATGACTCAGCTAGAAACTAACAAAAAGGAGAGACTTGTGTGTTTTTTTAGGACAATTACAGTTCTATCTAAAAAATGAACGGCTATTAATCATGATCCACTAACCAAAAAAAGCAAACTTTCATAGCCACAACTGCTTGCATTCAGCACAATCCGCAAACCTATTAATCCAAAATCCATAAATAATCTAAATACTAATCAAATCAGCTAAAAAATAAATAAAAACCCAGACCATAATTTTCAAAAAGGAAAAGAAAATCCAAAAAAGATGAAAGCTTTTGCACATACCTACACGCCATTGAGGAATGGGATCAGGCAGAGAGAAGGGCTCTGGGTGAGTCGATTCCAATGGAAGCACTTGCAATTTAGGGAACCATAAGTACTATAAGCATAAACGCTTAATTTGTGCCCAAGAATGAAAGAGAAAAGGGGAGACGAAAGTCAGAAAATCACCTGTTTCTAACACTTTTTAATTCTCAGAGAGAGAAAACTCTCGAGCTTTTGCAGGAGGGGAATTGTGTTTTGTCAGGTTTTGAGTTGTAGGTGGAGCTAACGAAGGGAGATGAGAGAGAGAGGTGGAGCGGCTAGGGTTCGAGTATGGAAGAGATGAAAATTGGAGAGAGCACCTGCGGCTGAAGTGGCTTTTTTGTAAATAAGGAGAAAGGTGGTTAAAAGTATTCGAGTGGCAGTCTTGTAAATAAAATGAAATGTGGTCCAAAACACTGTTCATATGAATAGTGCGATTTCCCCTCCTACTTTAGACTAAAGTAATAATACGGAGAGATCGAGAAAGAGAGAGATGATTAAACGGGCAAAGACTTCCCGTCAAGGGCAAAACCGAAAACTCATTGCTTGGACCAGTCTTATTAGCTGGTTTGATTATTTGTCTCATCGTTCTTTTTTTGTAGGGGCCAAAATTTTGCTCAGGGATGGACAAGGCATGCCTACCTACCATTCTCCGTCAAGATGCTGCTAACCAACTTGTGTTTTGGCTTTTGATATATGCCTGGCTAGTTTGATTAATAATTAAGGAAAACTAATCAAAATGGTATGAAAACTTTAAGTTTTAACGATAAGGACAAAATAAAGGGTAAAGTGAATAGTATCAGGTTTGACTTTTTAGTGTAAAAATATGGTTTTTCGTTAAAGTGAACAGTACCGTTGACTTTTCGTTAAAACTCCCTAATAATTAAGGCTCAACAACTATTACGATCTGGACAACTTTCTACTTCAAAGTCGAATTGACTTAAATAATACTCTAAAACCAGCTCCTAAGACCTTCTTCAACCCTGGGCTAAAACTCAAATTTCCACTTCTATTCCTATCAAAACTCAACCCAACTCAAGGCTAAAATGTGGCCTAAAACCTAAAACTCAAATGGAAGTCAAATTTAGCCCAGGATTAATGGAGTTGGCCCACCATATATGTATATTTTATTTAGTTTTATATTTATAAATTCATTGAATCCAACGGTTAAGATCTAATTTGATGAAATTCAACGGTAAAAAAAAAAATTAACGGTCCAAATTTAAATCTAACAACTAAAATACTTAAAAAAATCCTTCATTTGTTTCATATTTTTTCATAATGTTTAACGAGTTTTATGGTATCGGTTAGTGATTTTTCAATATTTGTCAGAATCTAAATATTTTTAGATTAAAATGTTCATAAAATTAAATTAAGATAATCTAAAATTAAATTAGGATAATCTACATAATTTTTTATTTAAAAAAAGTTACTTTAAGAAAAAAAATAGTCTAAATTCATTCTTTAATAATATGGGGCTAAAATTTTAGACCAGAAGGTTTTGAGCAGAAAAACTGTTTATGAGTTAAAACCTAAATTTTTTGGGCTAAAATTTTGAGGTTTTAGACCAAGGGTTGAAGATGGTCTAAGAAGCTTACAGTGCGGTGAAATGTTTTGAAAACGGGGTTTATGATGGTTTTATAAGCAATACACAAAACTGAAAACAAGAATAACTATTAGCTCACAATTTTTGTGAAAAATGTGAGCGTTGGCCTTTTAACTAGAGATATTTTTTATAAGCATTACGGAAAATGTTATAAGTACTTCAGAATGTCGGACATCATTTAACAATCTTACAGTGCAAAGGAATTTAAAAAAAAAAAAGAAAAAAAAATAGGTCAAATGAAGGTTTTTATAGGAATTTGGAAACCGATCAAACACTTCGAGTGCACTTTCAAAGTTTAGTTTTATTCTAGCAAGCACTATAAAAAATACAATGCCTAAAAGGCTAGCAAAACCAACACAAATCTCAAAACTTCTGGACTCCGATCCTGCAAGATTGATCACACTTTGCTCGATTTACTATCGAGGGTATAGTTCAGTAATCGATGCTTCATTAACAGATAATGACAATGAGTTGCTAGCAGGTTGATCAGATGAGCTACAAGTCATTGGTGGCATGTTCGGATCTGTCCTACTGTGCAGGAAAAATGCTGGCTTTTGAGGTGATGGCATACTTAAAGAGCAACTGCTTAGCATGAGAAGTATCTTTTGCATTTTCGGTCTTTTATCTGGATCTTCCTGAACACAGAGTAACCCAATATGGATACATCTAATTACTTCACTTCTTGAATATGAATCTCTTAGATTTACGTCCAGCAATTCTAACGGCGTCCCATCCCTCCAATGTCTCCAAACCTGCAAAAAAAATTAAAGACTCATTCAAATGTTGCAACAAAAATGGTTTGAAATAGAATTAACCAAGAAATGCACATCACAATCTTCAACTTATACTCACATGGCTCACGAGGTATTCGCCATTGTCTGAGTTATAGAAATTAGTGTTCTTCTTGCCAGTTACAATCTCTAAGATCAAGACACCGAAACTGTACACATCAGACTTCACAGAGAACAGTCCATGCATCGCATATTCTGGAGCCATATAACCACTATAGACCAGCAACATTAGTAAATGTTAGTGCGAATACGGCATGAGGAGATTAATTTTTGAGTTGTTAATTTGGTATCTTTTCTTTTCAGTAATTACATTTTAGGATGAGAATTAAATCAATCAACTTTTCCAATAGATTATGTAACCATAAACAAAGTTTTGTATTACTTACTATGTTCCCACAATCCTTCTTGTGTTTCCTTGAGTTTGATCAACTCTAAATATTCTTGCCATACCAAAATCGGCAATTTTTGGGTTCATTTCCCCATCTAACAATACATTACTCGCTTTAAGATCACGATGTATGATTTTAAGCCGTGAGTCATGATGGAGATAGAGAATCCCTCGAGCAATCCCGTTGATAATCTTGTATCTGCTTGGCCAGTCCAAATTCACTTGATTCTCGGAGTCTTATGTAGACATTTGAAAACAAAGATTTTCCTTGGTTTGTTACAAATCCAAGTGTAATCAAATAGCATACGATATCACACATGATACCTAAATCTGATTAGAAGGGTACATACCATATAGAAAGTGGTCAAGGCTTTTGTTCTGCACAAATTCGTAAATAAGTATCTTTTCTGCACCTTCAGAGCAAAATCCTAGTATCCTCACTAAGTTTCTGTGTTGAAGCTTAGCTATCAAAACAACCTCATTCTTAAACTCCTCGCCGCCTTGCCCGGATCCCCTAGACAACCTCTTCATGGCTACTTGTTGCCCATCAGGAAGTGTGCCCTGAAAACATTCTAACCAGTCATTACAAGCATCAAATTGAGATTTCAAGACATCAACTTATCACATTGCTCTAGCCACCTTAGCTACGCCCAGCTCTGGAACTCTGGCATATTAAACTCATAAAATTTGCTATGTGAAAATCACAACCTTGTAGACCTCACCAAAGCCACCCTGCCCTAGCTTGTTATGAACAGAGAATTTGTTTGTGGCTGCTTCAATTGTACCAAAATTAAACTGCAATGACTCGACAGCATTTATTTCCTTCCCCACTGCGTACACAATTAAGAACAGAAATTTATTAATCTTGATTTAGTAAAATAATGAGAATGATCCAGAATCAAATCGTTTAGGAGACGAAATTATACAATTTCACTGGATCGGGAAAAGAATATATAAACTTTTATATTTACCATTTTGTTCTTGTATCACATTGTACTTTTTCATCGCTCTTCTTCTAAAGAAAAGGCAGCCTACCAAGGAAAGCAATATGGCAATTGAAACAACAATCGCCACTATGATCCATGATGAGATTTGTTCATCATTTCCTAAACAAAATAATATTCTTTTTAGTACACAAATGTATGTGTAAAAATTCTAAACACTTAACTGCCTCGTATAAATTAAATTTACCCTGAGACCTTGGTACTGAGCCTGGAAGCTGAGGTGGAGGAGGAAGAGGTGGTGGTGTTGTCGGAGGTGTGGAAGTGTCAAGGTTATAAAATGGAAGCGATTCATATCTAATATTACAACTAGGAAACAGAACTCTTCCCCCTTTCCTCCCGTCACAGCATTTCGGTAAAAGTTCAATAGCTCCTCGAAGACACTGATCACAATCGGTGCTTGATAGGTCAGGCGTGCACTGTACAAGGCTGTACAACGGCTCAAACCCATCAAAGTTTTCTTGTTTCATTGCCAACTTTTTAGCACCGGTCTGTGCATTTGCAGCTACCGACACCATGCCAGTGACAGTTTCAGCCACCAGTTGGTTAAACCGTTTTGGTTCTGTACTATTCGACGGGTTCCAGAAATAATCAGAAGGGCTTTCATCCATTTTTCGGAAGAAAGACACGTTTCCGTAGCGTAACATGCACTCAAAGTACCATAACAGTGTCACTTTTCTGAAGGGGCAGTACTTCTGAACTGCTTCTGTGGCCGCAGTAGTAACACAATCTTGGCACGTGCTGGATGTGAGATCGCCGCGACATAGAAAAGCACCGTAAACTGCAGAGTTGGAGTCCTGAGAGCTGGTGGTGGTGTAGTAGTATCCGGTGTCAATTGTTGCATTGGAGGTAAGAGAAGAGAGGAGAAGATTAAGGTTTGAATGATAGGTGCTGTTTTGAGTGAAAGTGGTTGTGTTGGAACAGATATGGTTGCTGTAAACTGGGGCAGCTTCACTAGTACGGCTGAGGCTAAGAAAGCCGATTAACACAAGAGTCGTGAACGATTTGAGATTCATGGAAAGCATTGTGATCATATATCACTTCCTTGTACGTACCTTGTGTACATCAGAAAGGTTTAGGTGAGCTGATATACCTTTAACCCGTGTTTGACGGTTTCTTCGTCATCACCTTCTTCTTCTTCATTTGGTATTCCTATATCATATTCTAAGTCAGGAGAAGATGATTCAAACTCGAGCATAAAATGATGGCATATATTGCCCTCACCAGCTGATCAAACCCACATCGATCTACCCCAGTTTAGAATTTTGAATTGGGAAAACTAAAAAGAATAAAGGGAACACCTTGACTTTAACTCCATTATTGCCTCTGATGATAATGTTGTTTTTGTGCTTGTGGTACAATATTGACCAATTCCAAATTGATAATGTCTCCTTCGCTGTCCATGTCCATTTCTGGTTTGGTTACATTCCATAAAAATAATGAAAAGACGGCAATGATGGTGAATTTATGGATAAACAAAAACTAATAAATGAATTAAGGACGTGCAGTAAAAGAGTAGTACTATAATTATCATATTTTTCATATTATATTTGTATCGCATCTCTAATAAATATAGGGGCTGCCAATACATGTAAGTTTCATATCATATTTTTAGAGATGAGGCTCATATGTATTGGTGATCCATACTTTTATTAAAGAGATGATACAAATTAATGGTAAGTGTATAATAATAATAAAAAGAGTTTTAATGAAAAGAGATTCTCCCAACTTTTTTTTAACCAAAAACAACATAATAACTTGGGTGAATTACATAATACCCCATCAGGTCTGACGTGGCTGCTGCCACACCACGTGGCAAAAATAATAATTTTTTAATTAAAAAAACCTAAATTTTCTATTAAAAAAAAGAAAAGAAAGAAACCTACCGCATATCCCCGTAACCCCCCCCCTAAAAAAATAAAAACCCAGATCCCTTAGATCCCCGTAACCCCATATCCCCAAAACCCGGATTCCAGCTGGACACGCAACCACGCGGTTTCATTTTTCATTTTATTTTTGCATCGATCTCGTCGTCTTCAAGCTCTATCCCTCCCTGACTCGGATCATCGGGGCTTCCATGGACGAGGTACTCACTGCTGCTGATGCCTCCTCAAATGGATCTACATCATCACAGCAGTCCATTCTTCCCTACAATCTCCCCCTCCTCTCTGCCTTCCTGTCCTGCGCTTCATGCAGGTCAACCCAGAACCCTCCCCCCCCCCGGCGATGCAGGTCAACTCAAAACCCCCCTCCCCCCGCTATGCAAGTCAACTCAAAACCCCCCTCCCCCCGGCGACGCAGGTCAACTCAAAACCCCCCTCCCCTAGCGATGCAGGTCACCCAGAACCCAACCCCATCCCTTCTCTCATCTGCAACCCCACCACCCACCCTTTTCTCCTCTCTACACCCCCCTTCTTAAATCCACACCCATTCCACGAACCCGGCGATGGCGAGATGGGATCTAGGTTTTTTGTTTTTTTTTTCTTTCTGGGTTGCAGGTAGGGGGTCAGGGGAAGAAGATGAAGATGGGGGAGAAGAAAGGGGAAGAGAGGGGAAGACGAACTGAAAATGGGGTTTTTTTTTTTTCTGGGTTGCAGGGAAGAAGATGAAGATGGCGGAGATGGGTTTGGGGGTTGCGGGGAGAAGAGAGGAGGATGAGGGGGTTAAGGTTTCTGTTTTTTGTTTTTTTTTTCTTTCAATATTTAGAAGATTTAGGTTTTAAAAAAAAATTAAAAAATTATTTTTTTTGCTACGTGGCACACATTTGGCAGCTACATTGGTAGCCACGTCAGCACTTAACGGATCAATGGATGGAAAATGTAACGGATGTATGAAATTGAAATAAAACAGTACTTGAGGTATGAAAATGAAATGTTTTAAAGATATTGTATGAGATTGTAATAGACCTCAAACTTGAGGTAGTATTATGTAATTTATCCTAATAACTTTATTTAATGAAAATGACTTTAACTTTAATAATAAAGACAAAAATAAAAGAGAGCATACTCTTGGAAGTTTTCCTTTTGTTGGACTTGGAATTCAACTTGGGCAGCTTGCCCATGGCTGCTCACTTCTCTTCTGCAATGGAGGAAGCTTCTTTGTGTTATTTGCTTAGGCGCCTCAAGGCTCAAACTGTCGCACGGTACGAAAATAGAGATTGGGTGTTGAGAGAGAGATATATATATATATATATATATATATTCGATTGTAAAAATAGTGGAATTGGAATTGAAATGAAAATATAAACGATAATAGAGATTATACAGAGAGATCAAGAAAGAGAGAGAAGATTAAACGGGCAAAGACTTGCCTTCAAGGACAAAATCGAAAACTCATTGCTTAGGCTAGTCTTATTGGGTTAGTTTGATGTTGGATATGGCCCATCGTGCTTTTTTTTTGGGCCAAAATTTTGCTCATGGGTGGACGAGGCATGCCTAGCTACCTTTCTCTATCAAGAATTAAGGCTAAACAAGTATTACGATCTGGACAACTTTCTACTTCAAAGTCGAATTGGAATAAATTTATATATACTAAAACTCAAACTCCCCTGGTACTGTTCTAGAGCAGTAAAATGGTGAGAATGCCCCTAATTTTTTCCTTCTTCTTCGTTTTAGTGCTGATTTTGTACAGTGATTTGACCGTTTTGTCCTTGCTGCATGCGCATCTCTCATTCCTCCGCCTCTGGTCTTTTTTTTTTTTTTTGAGAAATTAGGTTCACATCCTTCTTTTTGTTACTCTATTGATTAAAATCTTATTCATTTTCAATTTTTGATCAAGGTCCTTGGGTATTAATAACATCATTAATTATTTGAATAATAAAATAT
The DNA here is from genome assembly GCA_035220775.1 of Malus fusca. Taxonomy (NCBI): domain Eukaryota; kingdom Viridiplantae; phylum Streptophyta; class Magnoliopsida; order Rosales; family Rosaceae; genus Malus; species Malus fusca. The sequence continues at coordinate 39,212,873 of CM069068.1, forward strand.
TTTTATTTTTAAATATATTCCTTTAGTGTTAAAAATGTTACAATTAGTATATTTATATTTATGGCTAAATTTTTTATCATATATTTTTATTTTTAGTTTGTACCTATTTTTAATTTGTGAATATTTTTTAATTTGTACCAATTTTCATTTCATTTTTAATTTGTACCCATACATTAGTTTCTCTTTGTGCCCATATTTTTTAAAGTTTAATTGTGTTTGTACCCATGTGTATACAGTCATGTGACATTGTATATTTAATCAATGATAGAAAAATTACATATGGTATATTTATGTTTTATGCCTAAACTTTGTATCATATATTTATATTTTTAGTTTGTACCCACTTTTAATTTGCAACATTTTTTTTTAATTTGTAGTATTTTCTTTTTAGTTTTATTTTGTACCCATGTATTAATTTCTTTTAGCACCTATATTTTTTAAAAATTCATTTGTACTCATAATTTTTTAATCTTTTGTCTGTACCCTAATTTATTTATAATGTACCCATTCTTCTTTATTAATGCACCACTTTGTTATATGTGAAATGTACCAATTTTTTTATAAAATGTAACAATTTTTTTTAACACTATGGATACATTCTTTTGTCATTTATTATTTCTTATTTTTACATAGTTTTTATCCATTTATTCAATCAAAATGTTTGAATTTTTTTATTATAACCGTTTCTAATAGTATTTTAATGAGGGATTTTAAATTTATAGGATTATAAATCTCATAAAATATCAAACAATTAATGTCAAAACTATAAAAATATAAATATTAATAGTAATATAATGAGGTGTACAAAGTCAAGGGACTTTGATCAAACTTTAAATACCATTAAGGTTTTAATCAAACAATGTTAAGGATTAGAGACCGCATCCAAAGTATCTTTTTTTTTTTTGGGGTTTTGCTCTGCTTTTTCAGTACATGCTTTCCACGTGTTGATCATCGACAGTGTTTCTGTTGAGAGGATTTTTCCCTTTTTGTTTCGTTTTCACTCCTCTCTTTGTTCACTTTTTCCTTTCGTTTTTCTGCTTCTCTCTTTAGCCTCTTTTTGTTTCGTCTTAAGTTTTCTGTCTTCGTCTTCTCATCCTTGGTCCAGCGCTTCGCACGCCGCCTTATTGGCGTTTCAAGTCTTGCCGTTTTCTGGTTAGTTGTGTGTCTTTTTGGTTGCCCTTTTTTATTTTTTATTTGTTAATTTTGTATTTAGAGTTAGGTCTTTTGTTTGAATTTGGGTTTAGTTGATTTTCTAGGTTTCGAGTTGGTTGCCCTTTTTTGTTTTGAATTTTGTAGTTAGAGTTAGGTCTTTTGTTTGAATTTGGGTTTACCTGATTTTGAAGGTTTAGAGTTAACTATTTCCTTTGGATTTTTTCTGGGGGTGAAAAAAAGACCACGACGATTGAACGAAAATTTGTGAGCAGCGGAAGAAAAAATAAACAGCAAAACAAAATTACCTCTGAGAACGACATAGAAGGACAGAGACGAAAGCCAGAGCAAGAAGAGAAATAAAAAGCCGGGAAAGAAAAAACAAACAAACCCAACAAAGGACTCAGCGATCATCGACACCTAGCAGCAATGATACACGTCTTTTCACCAAAAAATAATTAAAAAACACAAATTTGGAACATGCAGGAAAAAAAGATAGACGGATTTGCGTTTTAGAAGATATAAATTTGCATCTTTGATGTTTTCAACCCTAAGAATGGTCGATCATTGTAGGAAACCAAATTCAAGTTTCATGTTTTCTAACAAATAAATATAAACAGGTATGTAGAGTCCGAGCACCTATAGAATTTTATGTGATTTACTATCATATAAACAAACAGAAAATTCGCATAAAACTTGTATGTGCAGAACCTTCATCTTTTTAAGGACGGATGATACCATGTCAGTAAATTTTGTTATTGTCTAGAGATAATTGTATATATAAGCAGATATTACAATACATAGCAGTAACAGCTTATCTATTCACACTATCTAGGGTATACTTCAGTGATAGATCCTTCATAAACGGATGGAGATGACTTGCTGATAGATTGAGCGGAGTCCAGTGTTGCCTCTGACATGTTTCCCATTGCTGTACTTTGGAGGGGAAATGTCGGTTGTTGAGGTGATGGCAGAGTAAGAGAGTAGGTACTGAGCATGGGAACTACCGATTTTATTGTCGGCCTGTCAGGTAGATCTTCCTGAACACAAAGTAAGCCGATTTGGATTGCATTTGATTACTTCGATCCTCGAATAAGAGTCTCTCAGACACGGATCCAACAATTCTAAAGGTGCCCCATCTCTCCATAACTTCCAAGCCTGCATAAAATTCAAAAGTTTAATTCATGATGCTATGTCAATGGAGGAGAAAAGAACACTACACTTTTCATTTTAAGCTTACATGGCTCATGAGGTCCTCTGCTGCATCGCTCTGAAAGAAGTTACTGTACTTTTTGCCACTGATGATTTCTAGCACTAAAACACCAAAACTATACAGATCGGACTTGACAGAAAAATGTCCGTGCATTGCATACTAGGGAGACATATAACCACTACAAGGAGCATAACCATTAGTATTGAAATTATGACAAAGATGTAACGAGAAAACATTTCAGATTCAATTATTGATAGTTGCAAAACATTTCAGATTCAATTCTGACGATTCTATTTTTGTTTTCTTGAGTTTGATCAACCCCAAAGATCCTGGGCATGCCAAAATCAGATATTTTTTGATGCATCTCCCCATCTAACAATATATTGCTGGCTTTAAGATCACGATGTATAATTCCAAGTCGGGAATCTTCATGGAGGTACACGATTCCTCGAGCAATTCCTGAAATTATCTTGTAACGTCTTGACCAATCCAATTGTCCTTGTTTCTCAGGGTCTGCAAATCATCAAAATCAAGTTATCATCGACGCACTGCTATTGCAATAGGGAAAAACTATCAGATGTCTGAGTGTACAAACCAAATAGGAAACAGTCGAGGCTTTTGTTGAGCACAAATTCATAAATAAGATTCTTTTCTTGGCCTTCCAAGCAGAACCCTATAGCCTAACCAGATTTCGGTGTTGAAGCTTGGCTACCAATACCATCTCGTTCTTAAACTCTTCCGAGCAGCAGCCAGAGTTCCTTGATAGCCTCTTCACAGCTACTTCTTGACCGTTTGAAAGTATACCCTGCGAGAAAACTTCAATCAAACAATGGAATGTCCACTCATGGCATTCATGAACAGCTTCTGAGGCTCCAAAATTATTCAGATTTTACACGCATAAAAGTTGGAACTTTGTAGACCTGAAGGAGCACGCATATCCTATACTGATTGACAAACCTTATAAACTTGACCGAAACCACCTTCGCCTAACTTGTGATCATCGGAGAATTTGCTCGTGGCTGCTTGGATGGTAGCAAAATCAAATTGCAAAGACTCGAGAGTAGTAATGTCATTCTCACCTGCACAACCAACCAAACCATAGAAGCATAATGTTTATAGACGAGGAATAAATGAAGGGAGAATCAACGAGACTAAACAAGAGGAGAATTGCAGAAGAATATATTTGTTTACCGGCTGCTGCTTGATTGTACTTCTTTCTCTCCTAGTTATACAGCAGTAAGCAACAACAAAAAGTAGCACAGATACAGATATTGGTACAACCATGGCAACAATTGTAAGAGTTGGGATTTTTCTTTTTCCTGTAAAATAAACAAAAAATATTGAGAAATTGGTAAAATCAGCAGCTACAGCACAACACCATATTCCCCTGTTCCAAAGTCCACAATAGCTACCAATTACCTAACAAACTAATCTGATAATATTGAAGAAAGACCCAGAGCTTCAAAATGGCTGAAAATCCTAAAATATTTTCTATCCTTCCACTAATTTTGAACAGAGAAAAATCTGCAATTTCGTATTTTCATTTCTCTCTCTCTCTCTCTCTCTCTCTCTCTCTCTCTCTCTCTCAATTTGTAACCCCATACATAAAACAAGGCTCTGATAAACTTTGTACGCAACAAGGCCTTAGAAAAACATCAAACGGTTCCTTTACAGAACCAACTCAAGCAACAAGTTTTAAACAGGATTTGGGGGTCAATTAAAAGAAAAAATCAACGAAATTTGCTTTTGCATTAAGTTGAAATCTTTGCAAATTTTAGACCATCTTCAAATGAGATGTCAAAAATGTCATATAGACATATAACAGTAACAAATGACATACCATTTACTTCAACCGAAATGTCAAAGCTGATATGAAAAAGAAGACTAAGTTGACATGGATAAAGAGATGTTAAATTGACATTGCCTTAAAATATCGTTTTTGTTATTTCTAAATGCATTCTACTTGCCTTACCTTAAATACTAGAATATTTAAGTATCATTTTATTATTTTTAAACTAACAACAACCCAACTTTTATTATCTTGGTTTTAAAAAAACATAAATGAAGTAATAAATTTTGGCATATTAGGTGAAAGGAAAATATTGACAATATGTTAAATTGCCAAGTCAGCTACCAAATTGAAATTTAATGTTTTGAATTTGACGTCTTCTTTAGAGATGCTCTTACACCCAACATTTGAAATATCTCCAGTCCAAACTCTCCTCCATCTTTATCATTTCTCCATTGCAAAGCTTCAAGCTTTGAGCTTTATCATTCACATCATAAGCTTCTAAGCCCTAGCGAAGTGAAGTACAAGGCTCCCTTAGGCTATGGTATAGGGAGAATTGTAAATCTTTAAGCTTAAAAATATTAATCTTTTGGGCTATTTTATGATTTTAATTGTCATATTCCACTTAGCAAATGAAAATTTAAATCTTAAGGCTGCTTTTAAAGAAAATAAGAGCTAATAAATGTTCAATAAACTCATCACTTTAAGCAATATTATAATTTAATAGTAATAAACTAAAACTTCTATATCAGAAGCGGAATGTTAATGTGTTTGGGAATTAGAAGGAAAAAGAGGAGGAGGGTATTGAAAAAGATTTTATGTAGGAGATGTGTTCCCTTCCTTGTCAATTTGGAGCATGAACTGACTAAGGAATATAATGAGGTTATTGCCCAAGAGGTTCTGCAAGAACGTTGGCTCTAGAAATCCGGGAATACCTGGCTCAAAGAAGGCTACGAAGTAGAGGGCCTTAATGATGATGAGGGAAATTGGAAGACTGATAAAAGTGATTTGCGGGCTATTGCTCTTTCTTATTTGAAAGGTCTTTTTAGTAAGAAGTGGATTGTGGGAGTTTTCATACCAATTTTTAATCTCTTTCCTAGAGTGGATGCCGAGGAGCTTGAAGGATTAAATGCGGATGTCACTCCTCTAAGTGACTCGGCGGCGGTGGAGAAGAATTGACTCGTTGGAGTAGCGTAGCATGCAGTCGTCGTACCAGATCACCACCTGTTTTTCTACAGAGCAGCGTTGTGGGGCCTCGGAGATTGCGGTGGCGACACAGGTTTCGCAAGCGTCGGTGCCCACGACGTCGCCGCGGCAGAGGTAAAGGCCGTAGATGTTGGTAATTGAATTATGACTTAAGAATTGATAACGTACTCATTCATATTGATGATACATTATTTAGTTTTCTTAGAATTACCCACCAGATTTTGGTCTCAATGCCATTATTGTTTAATAAGTGTTTGCAACTTGTTCAAAAGTTGCACTATTCTGTCCAATGACCAATTGTTTAGTGGTGACTTGGTATAAAAACAAAGGTGATTTTAGAGAATGGATTTGCAGAAAAGAACATAATCTTCGTTTTCTGCTCTATGTACGTCTATACGTTGTAAATAATACATGAAAAAAGTAGTATGAAAAATTGGAGGAAGATGCTTGAAAATGATGTTTACGATAAGGAGTATCAAACTATTTAATTCGGTTATTACAGACTAAAGCACTTACTAAACCGTGTCAATCACGTTATGTGGAAAATCAAGACATTGAAGAAATTCAGAATACATATTACATTTCCATCTTTGAAGTTTTCAATCCTAACAATTGTCGATCATCGTAGGAAACGAAATTCAAGTTTCATGTTTTCTAACAAATAAATATAAACAGATACGTACAGTCCAAGCACATGCAAAAGTTTACGTGATAACTGTTCTAAAAATCCCCGCCTAGCGCCGCCTAGGCCCCGCCTTGGCGCTAGGCGGCTGGTCACCGCCCCGATTAATGCCTAGGCGTTTGAAAATTAATAAAGGGCGCCTAGACCAGTTGAGGCGCCCACCTAGGCCGCCTAGCCCGCCTAGACCCGCATAGGCACCTGCTTAGGTTGCGACTCACTTTGATAGAAAATAGATAACTTTCAATTTGCATTTAATTTTTTTCAATAAATTGTAAGAGACTTGTTGAATACTTAAATGGGCACACACTATATGCTTGTTCCCCATGTTTTCATTATGTTCCAATACTTTATAATACATATGTCATTCTATTTTGTAGTTTATGATGAAATTATATATATTTTAAGTATAAACAGACACTTATTTACACGAAATATAATGGATTTACTTAAATCCGCCTAGTCCGCCTAGGCGCCCGCCTAGACCCCGCCTAGGCGCCTAGGCGCTAGGCCACAGCCCGCCGCCCGACTAGCGCCTAGCGTCTTTTAGAACCTTGTGATTTATTATCATATAAACAGAACTTCTGCGTATAAATTCTAAGTGCACAACGTTCATCTTTTTAAGAACGGATGATACCATGTTGGTGCATTTTGTTATTGTCTAGAGAAGGTTGTATATATAAGCAGATATTACAATCCGTAACAGTAACATCATATCTATTCACACTATCTAGGGTATACTTCAGTGATAGATCCTTCATAAACATACGAAGATGACTTGTTGATAGATTGAGTGGAGTCCAGCGTTGCCTCTGACATGTTTCCCACTGCTCTACTTCGGAAGAAAAATGCCGGTTGTTGAGGTAATGGCAAAGTAACAGAGTAGCTATTGATCATGAGAATTACTGATTGCATTGTAGGCCTGTCAGCTGGATTTTCCTGAACACAAAGTAAGCCGATGTGGATGCATCTGATTACTTCAGTCCTCGAATAACAGTCTCTCAGACATGGATTCAACAATTCCAAAGGTGTCCCGTCTCTCCATAACTTCCAAGCCTGCATAAAATTCAAAAGTTTAACGCATGATGCCATGTCAATGCAGGAGAACATAATACTAATTCATTTTAAGCTTACATGGCTCATGAGGTCCTCTGCTGGATCCGTCTGAAAGAAGTAACTGTTCTTCTTGCCACTGACGATTTCTAGCACTAAAACACCGAAACTATACAGATCGGACTTGACAGAAAAATGTCCGTGCATTGCATACTCAGGAGACATATAACCACTACAAGGAGCATAAAAATCAGTATAGAAATTATAACAAAGATGTAACGAGAAAACATTTCAGATTCAATTCAATAATTGCAAAACAAAAGTGGTTGTGAGAAAATAATGAAATAGGTAACTTACAATGTTCCGACAATTCTATTTGTGTCTGCTTGAGTTTGATCAACCCCAAAGATCCTGGCCATGCCAAAATCAGATATTTTTGGATGCATCTCCCCATCCAACAATATATTGCTGGCTTTGAGATCACGATGTATAATTCTAAGTCGGGAATCTTCATGCAGGTACATGATTCCTCGAGCAATTCCTGAAATAATCTTGTAACGTATTGACCAATCCAATTGTCCTTGTTTCTCAGGGTCTGCAAACCATAAAAATCCAGTTATCATCGACACATATAGTACTGCTATTGCAATAGGGAAAGACAATTAGATGTTTGAGTGTACAAACCAAATAGGAAATAATTAAGGCTTTTGTTGGGCACATATTCATAAACAAGAATCTTTTCTTCGCCTTCCAAGCAAAATCCCAAGAGCCTAACCAAATTTCGGTGTTGAAGCTTGGCTACCAATACCATCTCGTTCTTAAACTCTTCCGCACCTTGGCCAGAGTCCCTTGATAACCTCTTCACAGCTACTTCTTGACCGTTTGAAAATATACCCTGCGAGAAAACATCAATCAAACAATGGAATGTCCACTCATGGCATTCATGGACAGCTTCTGAGGCTCCAAAATTATTCAGATTTTACATGCAATAAAGTTTGAACTTTGCAGACCTGAAGGAGCACTCATATCATATACTGATTAGCATACCTTGTAAACTTGACCGAAACCACCTTCGCCTAACTTGTGATCCTCGGAGAAATTGCTCGTGGCTGCTTGGATGGTAGCAAAATCAAATTGCAAAGACTCGACAGTAGTAATGTCATTCTCACCTGCACAACCAACCAAGCCATAGAAGCACAATGTTTATAGACGAGGAATAAATGAAAGGAGAATCAATTAGAATAAACAAAAGGAGAAGTGAAGGATATATGTTTCTACCGCTTGGTTCATCTGCTGCTGCTTCATTGTACTTGTATTTTGCTCTCCTAGTTATGCAGCAGTAACCCACAACAAAAAGTAGCACAGATACAGATATTGGTACAACAATGGCAACAATTGTCCTAGTTGGGATTTTACTTTTTCCTGCAAAATAAAGAAAAAAATATTGAGTAATTGGTAAAATCAGCAGCCACAGCACAACACCATATTCCCCTGTTCCAAAGTCCACAATAGCTACCAATTACCTAACAAACTAATCTGATAATACAATAATCGCTTGATTGGGGCTTCTAAAAAGGTTAGAAACGTTTTGTGACAGTTCGCTTTTCCGACAACATTTGGGAGAAAAGCTTAAACTACTTAATAGAAGCACTTTTCGAAGAAGTACATGCCTAGAAGCGCTTATTAGAGTTTTAATGAAAGCATTTCAAGCAAAAATGCTTATAAGCCGAAGCGTCAGTCACGGTTATACCCTTTACACTCAAATTTGAACCCCTTTTTATGTATGATATCGCTCGAATAAAATTTCAACAAATTGATATTTGCTTAAACTTTAAAGTTGTCAACTTTAAAATTAAATTTGAATTGAAGAATTGGTCACTTTACCTTTAGGCGGAGGAGGGAGAGGAGGAGGCGGCCCTGGTGCAGGCTCAGGTGCAGGCTCAGGTGCTGACGTGGCGTTCTGGGCGTAGAAGGGGTAGACTTCGTACCTAATATTACAACTCGGAAACACGAGTCGTCCTCCGACTCTCCCATAACAGTAAGTCGGAAGTTGGTCTATGGTCATTCGAAGACAGCGGTTGCAATCCGTCGCCGACAGGTCCTGCGTGCACTGCCCGAGGCTGTACACCGAAGTCAACCCATTAACATTTGCCCGATTCGTCCCGAACTTGTCGGCGTCTCCGACAGCCTCACTGGCCGCCTGGTTCACACTCTCCGTTACGACCTGGTTGAACCGAACCGGGTCGGTGGCGTTCAGAGTGTTCCGCATGTAAAAGCTGGGCCAATCGGTGACGGTGGAGAAGAATGACTCGTTGGAGTAGCGTAACATGCAGTCGTCGTACCAGATCACCACCTGTTTTTCTACGGGGCAGCTTTTTCGGGCCACGGTGGTTGTGTTGGCTACACAGATTCCGCAAGCATCGGTGCCCACGACGTCGCCGCGGCAGAGGAAGAGGCCGTAGACAGCGTTGTTTGTGGTTTGGACGGTGACGTTGTAGAAGCCGGTGGAGGAGCGGTTGGCGTTGGACGAGAGGTTGGAGAGGAGGCGGTTGAGGTTGGACTGGAAGGTGGAGTTTGGGGTGAAGGTGGTGGTGTTTGGGCAGAAGGTGAAAAGCCATACTGCTTCCGTACTGGTGAGAAAGCTGGGCAGAGTAAAAATGGAGAAAATCAAAAGAAGGGTATTCATGTTTTTCATATATTGATGATTGATCATAAAATCATAGGTTTTTATATTGAGTATCAACAGAAGCAAATCAGGGGTGGTAGCTTGACTTTCAGTCTTGAGTGTTTGCCAGAAGAGTTCCTCGCATACAACCGGATTTGGACTGTAGACAAAATTTTACATATTAAACGAATAATTGGATTATAACTTAAGCATTAATAACGTACTTATTCTTATTAGTAACACATCATTTAATTTGTAAATTTTATTTACAAATTTAGTTTCTCTAGCATTACATGTAAAAGTTGACAATTCCGGTGGGCTCAAGGGACAATATCAGTGAAATCAAGTTTTTAAACTAAAAAATATGTCATTAATAGAAAATAAACGCATTAATCAACATAATTCAATAATTAACAACCATATCATTTGATTTAAAGAAATTAATTTAAAATTTTGATGTCGTTAACATCACCCGACTTCTATTGTTTGTTGTTTCATATTAAACGTGAGTTGGTGTTGAAGCTATCTCAATGGGTCGTTGTCTTTATCATCAAATCCATAGTAAAGCAAACAAAGCGAGGGATATCTCTTCTTTTATATATCAAGCGGGAGGCCGGTTTTGGTGTCAACGGCTTCGACAAAAATTAACTGGACGCAAATGGCCCTCGGCCAAAAAAAAATTCAAAGCAGTGAAAAAGAATGCATAAAATAATACAAGGGTAATTTTGTAAATTTATTTTATATTTTAATAGTACTCTGCGTCTTCGACACCGTTCTCTCTGCCGCTACTTTCGATCCGCGTGTGTGTGATCCGTGCTTCAGCCAAAACAGATGCTCACTCCATTTTTCATCTCTTCCATATTCAAACCCTAGCCGCTCCACCTCTCTCTCTCATCTCCCTTCGTTAGCTCTCCCTATAACTCAAAACCTCGAGAAAACACACTTCCCGTTCTGCAAAAGCTCGAGAGTTTTCTCTCTTTGAGAATTGAAAAATGTGAGCTCGCTGATCTCTCTGAGAAACCATGGCCTCCATTTTTGTCAAAAACCAAACTCAGGCCTCCAGTTCACAAAATATGGAGAGCTTTCTCTCTCGCTTTGCTCTCTATGTAAACCTGAGAGAAATTCCATGGAAACATCACGCCTGCAAACGAAGTTGCAGGCCCACACACAAGCAAACTCCATCTGAAAGCCGAACTGCCGCTGCTGCTATGACGTTTGAGCGCTTCGCAGGTTGGGGAGGACTACGACGACGAATCCGCTCTGAGTCAGCTCGGCCTTCACCGCAACCCACTCATCGTCTTCGTTTCGCTTCAAAGATCCGAGCTTTTCTACATGTCAGTGAAGTACAAATTTCTTCCATAACTCTCGATTCAATCGTCGTTTAATGCATTAATTTCAATCGTCCTTTTGCTGCTGCTTCTTCTTCCTCTGCTTCGCTTTTGCTGCTGCTTCTTCTTCTTCCCCCTTTTGGTTCCCCCCTCTTGCTTCATTTCTTCTGATATTTTCTCTCTCTCTCTCTCTCTCTCTCTCTCTCTCTCTCTCTCGCTCTCTTCAAAATCCCACAACAGTCTTTGGAGTTGGAGGCTTTCCTCTGTTGGGTTTTTTTACCAATAACTCAAAGGGCCGAAAGGTATTCCCTTTTCATATCTTCTCTCCCAATTTCTTTAGGGTTAATTTCGATTTTCTTATGCTATTTGCAGTGGTGCTTTTTAGGGTTTTAACTATTTGATTTCACAGATTCATTACAGACACAGTAAATAGTTACATTTTAAATTCGTATTTCATAACTTGGTTGCTTGATTCTAATGTCGATTCGTTACAACAGAGTGAACTTTTTCTACTTTAAGCATGGAATTTTTGCTTTTGTTTTATTGTTATTGCCTTGTTGCCTTGATTGTGGTTATCTGACTGATTAATACTCCATGATATATTGAGCAATATCGTGCGGCTCAAAGAATTTCATATGTGTTTAAGCATATTTTTGTACTCTGAATAATTCTAATCAAATTCCATTGCTCCTAAGCTAAGGTCAGAATTTGTAGCATATAAGGGAAGGTTAGCAGATACTTGCCAATTATCCAAAGCTGGATATTAAGGTCTTTAAGCTTGATATCTTTTTGTATGTGTAGCATCTGCTTGGAAAAGGTTTCAACTTTAATGTCTGTATGTGTTATCCCTCTTCATTGATTGTGAAGAACTAGGATTAAAGTAAAGCAACCTTTAAAGTCTAAACTGGAAGGGGGCAGGTTATAAATTTCAGGTGAAATGAAACTAGAAATATATAGTCTTATGATTTGTGTCTAAAAACATAATAAAGGATATTATGTCCATCCATGATAATAATAAGATTGTTATTTATGTGGTTATGAGTTTCAAGCCTCTTTGATTAAACATTTTCTTTCTCACTCAGGGGTTCACCATGAACCACCTCTTTTTGCAGCTATTATACTTTGATCAAGAAGAGATTGGTGGATTGAGCCTTTTCCTACAGGTACCAAGACTTTTCATCTTTCATTTTGTTTGATTATGAATTATTAGCGTAGTCAGGCACTACAATAAGCTCATTCATTCGACTGAACTATAAAATATAGATACAGAGCTGGGTGGCAGATAGGATGAATTGAAGAGTGGAGTTGGGGGCGGCTAGGAAAATGGTATAGTGGGTTTTCAAGAATAGCTCTACGGCTTGCGGGATGAGACAACTGTGGTGGTTTTGGTGCCTAGGGGAATGAATATTATGGGTCCATATTTTTTGGATGGGCGCAGGAGGCTGCGGTATGGAAGGTTGCTTATCATATGAAGGTCACCAATGATTGGTAGGTTCGATTTTTTGCCAATTTCTTTACTGTTATCTCAGTTTTTTTTATCATTTTTAAGGCTCTGAATTGCTAATAGATTTACCCTCTTTTTTTATTTCAGAATTTTGGGTCGTTGGAGGAACAACTTGGTTGCTTGACATTTTAAGGTATATAATTTGCTATACTTTTGTTTTGTTTTAGTTTCTTCAGTTAGATGTAATGTCACCCATATGAGTGATCTAAAGGTGAGTGATCTAAAATTTGGGAATTGTTAACATCAAATTTTAAGTATCTGTTTCGTTCCTTTCTTAAGTTTGAATAAACTTTGGTATTCCTTTTAGCTTTAATCGCGTTTAAATTGAAGTCCTAATTTCGGTGGTTTTCTGTTTCTGTTTCAAGGATTTCTGCAGTTAGGGTGAGTGATCTAAAATTTGGGAATTGTTAACATCAAATTTTAAGTATTTGTTTTCGTTCTGTTTTTGAAGTTTGAATAAACTTTGGTATTCCTTTTAGCTTTAATCGTGTTTAAATTCCTGACAATCTTTCTACCTATAATTGAGTGAATTGAGTGAATTGAAAGTTTTAGAGTTTTTTGTTGTGGGTTTTTAATTTTTTTGATTTTTTGCACAGGTAAAGGAAGAACCCAGAAGAGATATGTTCACTAAAGGACTTGATAGGAGTGCCCTTCATTGGGTTAGAGAGGTTCGTGAAGAAACCTCTGGCTCGAGCTCTCCGAAGGCGAAAGCTCTTTAGCCGATTCATCCCCTCTGGTTCGAAGGGTTCAGGTTGTGACGGTACGGATCATCGACAATAAATCCCGGGTTTTGATGGAATCCCACCAAGAATTATCGGATGGCAGCGTCAGGACCTTGCCACTGATATCTTTCGCTGTCACAGCATGTCCTTAATCTTAAGCTTCCCATTATACTAGCTCATTCTTTTTTAGTTTTTTGGTTCCATTTCTTTTAGCATAATTTTAATCACTGAAAATTTGTATTATATGCAAACTTATGTTGAGTGACATTGTGATTTCTGTTGAGACAGCGACAAGGCAAGCGGAGGAAAGAGGTCACGCGCTTATTGATGAGATACGTGTTCTCATGGTTTAAGGATTTTTTTCATTGGAGAACCAATTAATTCAGAGGGATGCTTTTTAGTGTAGTTTGATGACTTCAATCACTGAACCCTCCTGCAGATACATGGGTTGTTACATTTACTAGGATTTGATCATGAGAAAAGTGAAGAGGCCGAAGTGGAAATGGAAAAGGAGGAGGAGCTCCTTTAAAGAGTCTTGGGTGAAAGGGGAAATGATTAATTCAAAGTGCACATGATGCCGAAACTCACACAAATTCCCATGAGGAAAAACCAGATGGTAATTTCAATTTTTACAGCTTCAATTTCACATTATTCGTCATTGGATTTGCTAATATAAGTTTTTAGTGAGATAATCTTACTGGTGAATTGTTAAAAGGCAGGAAGAGAGAAGGCAGCCTGCGATTTTATAAACCAAAGTTCGGATGCATTTTCTGTGTATGGATGGTAAGTTGGTGGTTAATGTAATCTTGGACCTTCACTGTGCTTTGTTTTTTTATTTGTTAGATGTTCAATTGATGTATTTTATGACAGTTGATCTGCAAGATTTAAAGATTTCTTTGTTTATGTATACTGTTTAATTATATCAATGGAAATTGGTGCTGTCATTGTGGCAGTAGATGAATTTCCGGCTTTTGAGATGAAGTACTAAAAAATTTTGATTTCTTCTTTCTTTACATGCTTTGCTTTTAATTTTGCAGGAATTCTCACGTCGCTTTGATTAAGTTATACATGGCCATGATAAGGTATTGCTCATCCCCACAAACATTTTGTACATGTGTGACATTAATATATTTTGTTTTTTGATTGAATTTGCTTTGATTTAATGGTGTTGGTGAGCTAAACAACAAGTGGCTTTTTAATCGTACTTAAATCGAAGTCCTAATTTCAGTGGTTTGTTTATAATTAGTGTGTTATGTTGTTTTACTCTGTTTTATTTGTTTGTTAATTTGTGGGAGGCTTCACAAGAAATGTTATGTACAAAGATGTTTTGCTTCTATCAAATATATGATAAGGATACATTCATTCTTTTAATGTTTAATTCACTTTTCAAATCCATATAGATAAATACATTTAAATTGTATAAATCGTGTGTAAAACGCCGTAATTATAAAAAGACCTTCCGCACGCGCATGATCGTGTGCAGGGAGGCTAATATATATAAAGCCAGAGCCCCAATTTGGGATCACAGCTTCAACAAAAATAATTAGACCAAACTGCCCCTCAGCCAAAAAAATTCAAAACCTGTTCAAAATAATATATCAAATCATGCAAGGGTAATTTTGTAATTTGGTCATCATAAAATATAATATAAATATGAAAGGGAAGAGAAAGAATAAACAAATGACAAAGTTGATGGTGCCCACGTGATGGGGAAGAAAAATATAAGTAAAATCATGAATGTTGTGTTCAAAATATCTTAAGAGGCGTGTAGCGTTGGTGATAAAAAAAGAAAATAATGAAATAAAAAAATATTGAAACAATTCACGCATATAAATACATTTAAATGTCTTAAGTCAGTCGTAACGTGCTTTGATTCAAAAAATGCTTTTTGCAAGTGGGAAGAGAGAAGGATAAAAAAATGGAAGGATGAGTGAAAGTTGATGGTGCCCACGTGAAGGGGAAAGAAAAATATAATAAAAAATAAGAAAAATCATGAATATTGTGTTCAAAACATCTTCTGATAGGGGTGTGGGTTCAAAAAATCGAAATGAAAAAAAATCGAACCGAAACTTCCAAACCAAATCGAACCGAATCTGGCTGGTTCGGTTTCGATTTTTGAGGTCTGAAAACAAACCGAACCGAAAAAAAAAATCATATATAAATACTAGAAAACATGTAGGCATCGGGGTTTGAACCTCTTCCCTGCGCGTTGGGGTTAGTCGCTACAAGCCAACTTGATTGTAGGCTTTGAATTGTTATAATTGCACCAGTAAGTTATTTTTAGGTTTCTTATATTTAATGCTTTATAAAATTTCTTAACTTTACAAACCCTAGTCGTCTCATTCCCATCTCCCATTTCATATCTCAAACACTCAGTCTCTCTCTCCCCTCCGCTGCTTCCTCTTTGCCTTTGCTTCCTCAGTTTCTCTCTCTCTCTCTCCCTCTCCCCCTCTCCCTCTCCCTCTCTTTTCTCTCTTCCTCCAAATCACTGTCTCTCCAGTCTTTCTTGTCATCCTCTTCTTCCAAACCATGATTTTCCCTTGCCCCTTTCGAATTGGAACCCCCCTCCAAATTGGAAGATTCTAATTCGGGTTTTCTGATCTCTCACAGGTAATTTTCAAATCAATACGAATATGATTTATAATTTCATATTGTGATATACTGAATTAAAATGGGTTTTTCTTTTAATTATTTTGTTGGGATTTTGCATATTATAATCTTCCAATTTGGCAACAGATGCATAGGTGTTGCCATGGCTGACGAGAGGTTTGGGACTAAAAACAAACCCCCAAGGTAAAAATCTCTCCTTGCTAGCTGCTATTTAGTTCTATTGGGTTTATTTTCATGGAAAAATCAAAGAATTAACACATGCATGTGTTTTTTTCTTTGCGAGAGCTCTCGGATCCTCAACAAGAAAGGCGCACCAACACCTAATAATGTTAGATTTATGGCCAATCGTCCCAGTTTGTATTCATTTGATGCAGAAGTTTTTGCATCTTCAGTGCTCAATCAATTTGTTCCAGATTAAAAAAAATCATGGAAAAAATTGAAACCGAACTGGAAAAATCGAACCGAAAAAAAATCAAACGAGAAAAAACGGAAAAAATTGAACCGAATCGAAATTTCGGTTTGGTTTCGATTTTGGGAAAAAATCAAACCGCTGAGAACTGTACCCAGCCTTATCTTCAGAGGCGCATAGTGCTGGTAATAAATTAGTGAAGCTTTTTTTAAAAAAAAATTAATACCTTACTATAGGCTAGCAATAATGTTATTCAATCAGTTGTTTATTAAATATTATTTTCTTTATAAAAAAAGGTCTTTCGCACGCGGATAGTAACGTGATTAAATTAATTGTCAAATGATTGTTTTTTTTTTTAAATAAACGATATCATCTACACTAAGGGGAATGAGGTGGGCTTAGTTTCACAATATACTAGCAATAATGTGATTCAATCAATTGTTTATTAAATATTATTTTCTCTACTTTAATTGGTTTATGAGGGGTCTCTTCTAGCATGATCTAAAATTATTCATTTAGTTCAAATGTTTGACTTTTGTTTTTGTCAATTTACGCATATAAATACATTTAAAACGTTTAAGTCGCTTGTAGCACCCCGTGATTTAAAAAATACATTCTGCACGCGCTTGAGCGCGTGCATGAAGGCTAGTAAAAATAAAAAATAGTAGTTTGAAGCAAAGTAAAATGCAATGGGGACGGGAGTGGTAGAATGTGACACCAGACTCGCCAGTTTTGCATGGGAAGTTCCAGCTTGGTGTGGATTTTTCTGAGGATTATTTAGTTCTAGTATCATGGAACAAAAAGTCTAAAAATGGTAGTTTGAAGCAAAGTAAAATGCAATGGGGACGGGAGTGGTAGAATGTGACGCCAGACTCGCCAGTTTTGTATGGGAAATTCCAGCTTGGTGTGGATTTTTCTGAGGATTATTTAGTTCTAGCATCATGGAACAAAAAGTACTGAAAAAAATTATTGATTTTTACCCACAAGGATGTTAGAACTTAAAAGTTCCTTAAACTTCAAGAGTAAGACATATTCAATAACTAAAAGTATAATTAATGCTCATTTCATGCGTATCAAGAACTCTCATGCAACAGGATTTACTATAGTAATTTCTCATTCATCACCATGTGAAAAAGTTAAAAAACTTAAATATGGAACAATGCATTATTGACTTGAAAAATCGCAACAACATTTTTTGTAGTAATTTTCTCTTGTCATCATGGCCCATTGAGTGTTAATTTGGCCAATTGAGAGATGTGGCCCCACTTAATGGGACCGATACACTACTAGGTTGTTCTCCCTCATACCCCATCATGTGATAACATATGGTGATAAGGGGAAAGGTCGTCAAGGAGGAGGGAGTTCTCGACCAGGGGGAGCTCCGAAGTATCATGGCAATTGTGATCAGTTCCCGAACAATAAAAGGTTTGAAGGAAAATGTTACAATTGTGGAAAGAAGGGCCACATGACGAAGGATTGTTGGTTTAAAAAGCCCGTCGAGAAAGTCGCCAACTCAGAGAAGAAAAATGAAGATGACTGGGACGTCGTATCGTCTCTAGCCCTGGAGGAAGAATGGGACGCTGAAGCATCCGTTGCTATGAAAAAGCAAGAGTTAGCTCTCACAACAGCAAGTTCGGAGTCGATTGATTATCAGAATGATTGGATCGTGGATTCAAGCTACTCAAACCATATGACAGGTGATGAGAAAAAGTTATAAAGTCTGACTGAGTACAAAGGAGGCCGCTTAGTGGTGACGGTTAACGACTCGAGGCTATCGATTGCTCACATCGGTAAGACAGTAATTGAGCCCCGATACAACATTAACCATGTGTCACTTTAAGATGTCAACCATGTTCCAGGTGTGAAGAAAAATCTGCTATCAGTGCCGCAACTAACGTCATTAAGAAATTATGTCTTGTTTGGTCCACGAGATGTGAATGTGTATCGACACCTTAAGATCTTAGGGACGCCAACAATGGAGGGACGGCGACTGCAGTCAGTCTATGTAATGTCAGCAGAAACTACATACGTAGACAAGACAAGGAAGAACGAGACAACAGATTTATGGCACATGAGATTGGGGTCACGTTAGCTATTACAAGCTAAATGTGATGATGAAGAAGTCAAAGGGGTTACCTTAGCTTGACGTGGGAACATACATGGTTTGTGCAAGATGCCAGTATGGTAAAGCACATCAACTACCATACGAAGAGTCGAATTTTAAAGCGAAAGAACCATTAGAGTTGGTTCATTCTGATGTGTTCGGGCCCGTCAAGCAACCACCGATAAGTAGGATGCAGTACATGGTGACGTTCATTAATGATTTATCCAGGTATGTGTGGATTTTCTTTATGAAAGAAAAATCTGAAACATTTTCAGAATTTAAAGAGTTTAAGGAGACGATTGAAGGAGAAGTGGGAAAGAAGATCTGTTGCATACGCACAAATAATTGCGCAGTTGGCTGACACACCATGGCTGCTACTCTGTTTTGTGCGTTGCGCCCAGGGTCGGCCCAGGCCCAGTGCAGGTAGGGCAACCGTCCAGGGCCCAAAAAAATTCGGGGCACCAAAATTATTAGGGCGTTATATTTATATATGTTTTCATAAGAGTATAAATTTATACAATTTGGTTTGATGACAAACAAATTTAACTAGAAGTGGTGGTTTTGTCATTTGAAAATAATGAAGAGGTCTTGGGTTCAAAACACTACATGTGCTTATTTACTTTCCAATTTTTACAATTTTTTTCATAAGAGTATAAATTTATAAAATTTGGTTAAATGATCAAGAAGTTTAATCAATGATTTTTTTTGTTTAAAAACAATGGTTTTTGTTGTTTAAAATTAACAAGATTTTGTTGCAAATTTATAAAATTTGGTTAAAAGCAATGGTTTTTGTTGTTTAAAATTTACAAGATTTTCTAAGTTCAAAATGCTATATGCGTGTTTATTCTTTTCATTTTTTATGAATATTTGTTTGGTTGTTAATTTATTTGTAGTTACTAGCTAGTAGCTATGTGGGGGCCATTTTTAAATATTCGTTTGAATTCAAGTCTAATCTTCTACAAAGAGTAATACGTAGACCAAATTTTTAGAACAAATTTGCAAATCATATGACGTGTCATCAAAATGTTTAATTAGTGCTCATTCATTACTTATACATATTAATTAAAACTTGAAAACATCATATTTTTTTTGTCTCATATTGACAAGGTTAGTAAATAAGAAAAAAAAAAAACACCTCATGATTTACACAAAAACACTTTAAAAGTTTAGATGGAAAACAAAACTCATCATCTATCTACATTTAAGCTTGGAGTTTTTTGGTTTCTTCTTTGGAAACAAAACAAATTAGTCTTTCTGTGTTTCTAAATTATTTAGTTTGAACTGCTTTTCTAAGTATAAATTTATCGATGTCTTACATGTGAAAATAAATAATTTTCTTATATGAAGTTAGGACCATGGAAGAAAATGCCGATAATATCGGCGAAATATCGCCGATATTATCGGTTTTTCGGGGGATGGATATTCTAAGTGGTATCCGAATGGTTTTCGGCCAAATATCGCGATATTTTGGAAATATCGCGAAATTTTTTTGAGTTTGGTGCAATCGGACTCCGAGGCGATGTCGGAGAAGAACGCCGGAGACGGTGTGCCTATTCCCGGGCCGATTTCGTCCCAAAAACCTTGCAAAAACACGAATTTTAACATCAATTTCACATATAAACTTCAGATTTCACGCATGCATAAACGATTCAACATATGTGAAGTCGGTTTAGGGTTTAGGGTTTCAATGGAATCTCACCTGACGAAGACGAAGACGAACCAGATGACTGAACGTGATCCTTGCTCAGCGGCGCACCGCCAGAGACGACTGAGCCAACTCCGACTTCGCCAGAGCCACGATCAACGGCGAAGGGAGAATAAAGATCGAGAGATCTCTGTGTGTGTGTGTGTGTTTGGGAGAAGAGAGATCAGAGATCTCTCTTTGTATGTGGGTGTTTCGGAGAAGGGAGAAGAGAGATCGGAGAATGGAGAAGAGAGATCTCCGATCTCTGTGTGTGTGTGTGTGTGTTTGGGAGAAGAGAGATCTCCGATCTCTGTGTGTATGTGTGTGTTGGATGATCGGATGTCAACCTGTGGAGCTCTCTGTGTGAGTGTGTGTGTGGGAGAAGAGAAGGGAGAAGAGAGATCGAGAAGGATCGAGAGAGAGAGAGACTGAGGAGCTCTCTGTGTGAGTGTGTGTGTGGGAGAAGATAAGGGAGAAGAGAGATCGAGAAGGATCGAGAGAGAGAGACTGAGGTCGTGTTTGCGTGCGTGCGTTGTGTGCGTGCGTTGTGTCATTTTTGTGTGTGTGTGTGTGTGTGTGGGTTCCTCCTGTCAGGAGGACACATGACTCACTTAATATTCCCGACAAGTTTTACAATTATTTGGACAATTTCATGCAGCTTTTACAATGATAATTTGTATTCTTTTCAGACCATGGATGGTGGTCATTTGTGTGTGTGTGTGTGGGTTCCTCCTGTCAGGAGGACACATGACTCACTCAATATTCCCGACAAGTTTTACAATTATTTGGACAATTTCATGCAGCTTTTACAATTATAATTTGTATTCTTTTCAGACCATGGATGGTGGTTTCTTTCAAAACCGTGTGCCGATATTGTTTTAAAAGGTGGAGTATCAGAGCCATTGTGATATTCTTTCAAAGTTGTCATTGTGAAAAAATTTCAAGAGGTGGAGTATCAGAGGAGCCTTTTCGATTATTTTATTTCCCTTACCCCTTTCAAAGTCATTCCAGATCCAGAGCTTAAACACAAAGGGTTCCATATTTAAAGTAAGTTTACAAACTTATATTTATATTCTTATAATTTATACAACAACAAAAAAATTTGTGTGAACTCGTATGTTAATTTTTTAAGTAATTAATACTTGCATGTTAGTTTTTGTAAGTAATTAAGTAATGTTAACAATTACATGTTAATTCTTTTTAAGTAATTAATACTTGCATGTTAGTTTTTGTAAGTAATTAAGTAATGTTAACAATTACATGTTAAATTTTTTTAAGTAATTAATACTTGCATGTTAGTTTTTGTAAGTAATTAAGTAATGTTAACAATTACATGTTAATTTTTTTAAGTAATTAATACTTGCATGTTAGTTTTTGTAAGTAATTAAGTAATGTTAACAATTCCATGTTAAATTTTTTTAAGTAATTAATACTTGCATGTTAGTTTTTGTAAGTAATTAAGTAATGTTAACAATTGCATGTTAATTTTTTTAAGTAATTAATACTTGCATGTTAGTTTTTGTAAGTAATTAAGTAATGTTAACAATTACATGTTAATTTTTTTTAAGTAATTAATACTTGCATGTTAGTTTTTGTAAGTAATTAAGTAATGTTAACAATTGCATGTTAATTTTTTTAAGTAATTAATACTTGCATGTTAGTTTTTGTAAGTAATTAAGTAATGTTAACAATTACATGTTAAATTTTTGTAAGTAATTAATACTTGCATGTTAGTTTTTGTAAGTAATTAAGTAATGTTAACAATTACATGTTAATTTTTTAAGTAATTAATACTTGCATGTTAGTTTTTGTAAGTAATTAAGTAATGTTAACAATTGCATGTTAATTTTTTTAAGTAATTAATACTTGCTTGTTAGTTTTTGTAAGTAATTAAGTAATGTTAACAATTACATGTTAATTTTTTTAAGTAATTAATACTTGCATGTTAGTTTTTGTAAGTAATTAAGTAATGTTAATACTTGCATGTTAGTTTTTGTAAGTAATTAAGTAATGTTAACAAGTGCATGTTAATTTTTTAAGTAATGTTGTATAATTATTCCCTAGGATAATTTTAATATGTTTAATGTTATTTATTATTTTATTTCCCTTACCATTTTCAAAGCCATTCCAGATCCATTCCAAAGCTTGAACACAAAGGGTTCCATATTTAAGGTAAGTTTACAAACTTATATTTATATTATTGTAATTTATATAACAACAAATAAATTTGTGTGGACTCGTATGTTAATTTTTTTAAGTAATTATTACTTGCATGTTAATTTTTGTAAGTAGTTAAGTAATGTTAACAATTACATGTTAATTTTTTTAAGTAATTAAGTAATGTTGTATAATTATTCCCTAGGATAATTTTAATATGTTTAATGTTATTTATTATTTTATTAATATTAGGTTTTATTATCAAATAGGATTATTATTCATTAATATTAGGTTTTTTTATTATCAAATTGGATTATTATTCATTAAATTAGATTATTATCAAATTGGATTATTCATTAAATTGGCTTATTATCAAATTGGACTATTCATTAAAGCCCACTCAATGTAGTCTCCAAACTTGAGTTTGTTGAACTTAGACCTTAGGCCCAAATCTCAAACATAAGTTAACCACACTTGGGTTGGGTTGGGTTGAACAAAAAGGTCCAAAACTTAGGCAAAAAAAAAAAAAAAAACAGATGGGTATTCTCAAATATCTTCCAAAATTGTCTCACTTGGTGTCTGGCTTTTTATTCATTAATATTAGGTTTTTTTATTATCAAATTGGATTATTCATTAAATTGGATTATTATTAAAGTGGATTATTATTAAATTGGATTATTATAAAAAAGGAATATTATTCATCACTATGTTTTATATTAGGATTATTTTCATGAAACATAATTATCATCATTTATAGTAGGATTATTTATATTAGGATTATTATCAAAAAGGAATATTATTCATCATTTATATTAGGATTAATTTTTTATCAAATTGGATTATTATTCATTAATATTAGGTTTTATTATTCCATATTATTTTTTTAATTACTTAAATTTTTACAATCATTTTCTTTACTTCATATTTAATTCTTCTGTAGAATAACTTTATTATTTAGGTTCTCTTAAATAACTTTATTATTTAATTCTTTTGTCTAATTTTCATGAAAAATAAATGTAGGTACATTTACGATGTCCAGTGGAGCTACTAAACGTGATCCAGCTTGGGAACATGGATACCCAATAGACGGAAACAAACATGGCACAATTTGCAAATATTGTGGTCGGGTAATGAAGAGTGGCGGAGTGACACGACTTAAGTACCATCTTAGTGGATTAGATCCAACAAAAAATGTCCAACGATGCGATAATGTCCCCCCAGAAGTGAATGCATTCATCAGCACATTGTTAAAAAATAAAAAACAGCAGAAGGAAAAGATAACACAGGGAATGGAAAATATTCGAGCTGGGCTACGGGGAGAAGTCTATGGCCAAGAGGTTGACAGTGATGATGATGACGATGAGGACGAATGTGATGATGACATGGGACCTGAAGAACGACGCAGTTTGAAACAAGCATTACGTGCCTCCAAACAGTCAGCATGGGAAAGAGAACACCTTCATAAAATTCCTAATAGGGGACAAGGTTCCGGGACAAGTGGTGGTGCACAAATGAGACGGGGAGGCAGTCTTAGAGAATCACAACCAACACCACCAATAGCCCCAAGTTTATATAAGTCATCCAACGCACGTCAAAAGAGTGTTTGGAGTTATTTCAAGGGAGGTAATGTGAAGGAGGGAATGGGGCGTCTAATTAGCAAGTTCTTTATCTATGAAAATGTCCCTGCTGCGAAGGCATCATCACATCATTTCAAAAATATGGTAGTGGGATGTCAACATGCCGGTGTTGGAGTACAACCTCCCACTCCCTATGAGATAAGAAACAAATATTTGGATATGGAGTATAAAGACATTGGCGAGTATGTTAACAAGTTGAGGTCAAAGTGGGAAACTAATGGTTGCACAATCATGTGTGACGGATGGACCGGCCCGACCAGATTATCTATCATCAACTTCATGGTATACTCCAAGGGAAAGACAATTTTTTTGAAGTCTGTTGATGCTTCAGACCATATAAAGAATTACAAGTATATTTACAAATTACTGAGGGATGTAATCATGGAGGTGGGAGAGCATAATGTTGTCCAAGTCGTGACCGACAACGGTTCTGCATTTGTCAAAGCTGGAAAAAAGTTAATGAAGCATCATAATGTGTTTTGGACATCATGTGCAGCACATTGTATTGATCTCATGTTTGAGGCAATGGGGAAGAGAGAGAATGTTGCTACTGTGGTCAAAAGAGCTAGAACGATCACAAATTATATTTACAATCACGGTTGGTTGTTGGCAAAGATGCGTGAATTTTGCAAAGGAGAAATTATTCGTCCAGCTACCACTCGATTCGCCACCAACTATATTGCATTAAACAGCCTACTCAAGAAGAAAGCAGGGTTGAAGCAACTATTCACTAGTGACGATTGGGCCAACCACAATTTCAGCCGCTCAAATACAGGTCGTATGGTGGAAAGTATAGTGCTTGATCATGCTTTTTGGACTCAAACAGAACATGTGTGTCAAGTGTTTGAACCTCTTTACAAAGTTTTACGGATCGTTGACACAGAAGTGTATCCTACTATGGGGGCAGTATATGAGTTGATGCGTGTAGTGAAGGATGAATTGGAAAGAAAACATGGTGCAAGGTGGGTCATAAAGATAATTGAAGACCGATGGTATAAAACATTATACCACGATTTGCATGCAGCAGGTATAAATTATGTCATAATTTGCAATTCATTTCTTTAGTTGCATAAGTATTATTTCTCTTATTAGAGTATGTGTTTCTTTGAACAACATATTATTTGAATCCCCAATACCAATACAGACCCGGTGTTGGAGATGATGGTAACCTTATACGTGCTGTACATAATGTATACTCTAAATTAGACCCTGCATCACCAGCAGTTGGCCAATTTGGAAATGAGGTACACAATTACTTAAATTATAATAATTACTTTGTTGGATTAAACTAACACAATTTATTGTATTCAGCTAACAAGATTTAAAGATGCAAGAAGAACATTTGGAGAACCAACATCAGTTGCTGCTCGAACAAATATGTCTCCTAGTGAGTATAAACATATTTCACTATAAGTTTATAATAGAATTTGTTGGAGTTATTAGGCTTATCAACATTATTTTTCATTGTAGCTGAATGGTGGATCATGTATGAGACCGATGCACCAACTGTGAGAAAGTTAGCAATAAAAGTATTATCACAAACAGCTTCCTCATCTGCTTGTGAAAGAAATTGGAGCACATTTGCACTCATACACACAAAGCAAAGAAATAAGTTGGCTCTTAGTAGCTTGGAAAAATTAGTTTATTGCTACTACAACATGAAGCTTCAAATTCGAGATAAGGAAGCAGAAATCGATCATGTCGACCGTGGTGACCCACTAGATGTGTTTGATATTGTTGGTGAAGATGATGATACGGAAGGTAACCAACTTTTTCAATGGATTAGACCTCTTCATTTAGATGATGATGAAGGCAACCCAGCTCCCAGAGTTGCTGAAGAAGCACGTAATGAAGGGATAAATGTAGAAAGAGTATTAGAGGAGGAGGTGGGATCTAGCAGCGCTGACTCTTTGGAAGAACTTTTGCGCCCAACACCAAGAAACACTGGAATTCCAACTTCTTCCAATCCTACACAACCACAACATCGTGCTGATACTAATGATAGCTCTAGTACAAGATCAGGAGACTCACCTACCACCGGAGGTGGGAATGATGAAGGACATAGTGGAGCTGGAGGTAGTGGAGTTGGAGGTAGTGGTGGTGGATATGGAAACTATTATGGACCACCACCTCCCGGATATATGAGCCCCTTCACTGGTGAGACAAACTTCACGCATGCAACACATGATGATGACCATGGCAGTAGGCGGGCAGGACCAGGAATTGGTGCCATAGGGAAGGACTATACTCGCAGAGAAAGAGGCAAGAGGATTTTGTCAAGTCAAGAAGATGACTCGTTATCTAGAACTTCAGACTCTGTTGGATTGGGAAGTAGTAACTATGGTTATACTCATAACCAACCATTTCCCTACCCTTCATATCCCATTCCTGTTGGGATGGAATCGAGCGACTCATGGAAACAATCCCAGACTCAATCTTCAAATGATTTTTCTTATGGACAACCTCAACCAATCTCGGATCCATATGGGTGGCATTTTAACAATTACATGCAAAACTATTTTGGGGATTTATCATTTGATAACTACTCTTCACAATACACTCATTCTACACATAGAGATGATGAAGATAGTGAAAAATTTGAACCTCATAGGAACTCTATGTGGTACTAAAGTGTAAAATATTGTACTAATTCATTATATATAAATGATTATGGTGTGTTTAGACTTCTTTCATTAATTACTACATATTTTCTACACTCACAATGTTTGTCAGATCGCTATATAATCAACTTGATAATGTTAAATCCATCATGCAATGCATTTCCTTCCAATTTTTTGTGATAAACTAATAGATAATTGACTAAATAAACATCCTACAAAGTTTCAATAAAAATTTCCAAGTTTTTCTTACAATTTCCGTGGTTTCCATGTAATTTTTATCGATATCGATATTTTACCGATATTTCCATCGATATTTCCGTGTTTTCGGACTACCGATATTTCCGATATTACCGATATTTTCTTCCTTGGTTAGGACACATTTTTGGCGTCGCGCTGGGCCTCAAAATTCTCTGGACTAGCCCAGTTGAATGTAACACAAGGTATAACTGTGAGGCAAACGATGACTGCCGCAGTATCGTCTATCTACTTCTAAGCTCAGAGTTTTTTGGTTTTCTTATCTCGATACAAAATAAATTAGTTTTTCTGTGTTTCTGAATTATTGAGTTTGAATTGCTTTTCTAAGTATAAATTTATCGATGTCTTACGTGTAAAAATAAATAATTTTCTTATATGAAGTTAGGGCACATTTTTTGGCATCGCCCCAGGCCCCAAAAATCTATGGATCGGCCCTGGTTGCGCCATGCTTCATCTTCTTCATCATACTCCTCATCTTCCCGTCTCATCTGCGCCAATTTTTCTTCAAATTTGGAATTGGATGAGGATCCCTAGTTGGAATTCGAAGAGGATCCAAAGTTGGAATTCATTGCAAACTTGAATTGAAAGAGATTGAATTGAAATAGATTGAATTCAAAATTGTGTGAATTATTACCCAATATCCACCCTATTTATAGGCCCAAAAAATTCAAATCCAACGGCTAGCTAACGTCATTTAGCCGTTGGATTTGAATTTAAGTTGTAGTTTTTAAATAATAAATTATGTTTGACCCTATGACCCTTTGACCCTCAGTTGGAGACTGTTTTTGTGATAGGGCTAAAACGAGCCCTATGGTCCTTTGGCCCTCGGTTGGAGATGGAGGCAAATATGACATTGTACTGTTCATTAAAATATTAATATCTTGGAGGGCCAAAGGGCTAAAACGAGCCATCTGGCCAGCCTTCGGTTGGAGATGGCCTGAGATGCAAAAATATGTTCTAATCACTAAGGCAATCCATCATTTATAGTTAATACAAGTTTAATTTTTTTTTAAAAAATGATATAACAACGACAACAACCAAGTCTTATCATATTACTTAAGGTCAGTTGTATAATCTTAAAACGCACTACGCTTTTTTTTGCATTAAGTATTCGTTAACTTCAAATATTCCATATATTTTCTAGAGTTTCTTTCCAAATTCCCTAAACAAAATCTGAAGTAAATTAATTTATATTATTAAAGGGACATCCATTTAGTATGCAAAGAAAACGTTAACCAACTTGATTAAGCCCACCTAAATTGCCAACTTTTATTGTTTGTTGTGTCATATTAAATGTGAGTTGGTGTTGAAGGTACTCAGTGGGTCATTGTCTTTATCATCAAATTATTTTAAAAAAATACAAAGGGAGAGGAGAGAAAAAAAAATAGAAGTGAAGCAGAGGAAACTGCAATGGGGACGGGAGTGGCAGAGGGTGAAGCCAGTTTTGTATGGGGAAATTCCAGCTTGGTGGGGATTTTTTGAGGATTATTTATTTCTAGAATCAAGGAACAAAAAAGTCCTGAAAAAAATATTGATTATTACCCACAGGAATGTTATGTAACGATCCTTAAACTTCAACAATAAGTCATGTATCCAATCCTAACACTAAAAATATAACACTTATTTCATACATATGAAGGACTCTCATGCGACGGGAATTTTAATATAGTAATATTTCATTCACGACTATGAGAAAAAGTTAAAAACTTAAAATACACAACAATGCATTATTGATTTAAAAAATCGCTACAATGACATCTGTTGTATTTATCTTCTTTCGTCATCATGGCTCATTGGTGTTATTTTGGCCTATTGAGAGATGTAACCCCAATTAATGGGACCACTACACTACTAGGTTATTCTTCCTTATACGCCACCATGTGATAAGTTATTTTTAGATGTTCACACTATATACGTGTTTGCAGCAGTGAAGCAAGATTTTCAAATAATGGAGTCATAATTTCAACAAAAAAAAAAAAAAAATTCATTGGACCATTTCGTCGAGCACTTGGTGAGCATCTGCCGATTCCTACTGACATTTGCAAAAAGCTTACGTAAACGTATATTGACAACAACTTTTATTAGTAGAGGCTTGTTAAGAGAAGCCGTAGAAAACTATCAAGTAAAATTGAAGATTGTCAAGGCTTGTCAATTGAAGCAATTCATCAAGCACTTGGTTCGCACAATATGTAACGACCCGTTCCCAATTTTACCGTTTTTATAATTTTAATAAGTGAATTTACGAAAATCCCCTTCGAGGCAAATGCGTTTACTTTGTTTGACCGCCTTGTCGTGTCACGTAGGATCTATTTTCTTGGCGTATCCTCGTAGTACTCGTCGTTACAGACGCATGGGTGCAAACGGAACGTAAATTGGAATTATAACGAATGAGATATTAACGTTTAAAGTTATGGATAAAATGATAATTTGGTTGTAAATCTGGAAGGTTCTAGATTTTGGAGCAAAATCTGGTGATGCCACATATGTGGCCAAGATGGAAAGCCAAGAAGAGAAAGGAGAGAAAGGAATGGGCACTGCCCAATCAGAAATCAAGGAAGGAGGGAAATGAGAGAATAAAATGAGGAGGGAACCCAAACCTGGTCTCTCTTGACCCGTTTAAACCTGACAGAAACTAAGGGTTTTCGATGCCGATTCTGCTTCTTCCTGGGGAGTTAGGCGACGCCACCACTACCAATCAATTCCTTGTCATCCCAGCTTCCATTCCCACCTAAATTGGACGACTGTAATTGAGGATTTCACGACGAACTCTCATCGTCTTCTCCGGCGAGTTCGAGGACACCCACGACGTTTTCCGTCGTTTCTGAAGCTAACACCATCGATCAAACCCACCAAAATACTTCCCTTGAACCCAGGAACCATGCCCGGTCATTTGTTGGGACGTCGGGGTCGATTTGGCAGAGATTCGAAGAACACCTATGTTAGGGTTCCGACGGGTTTTTGCAAAATTGGAGCTTTTACCGGCCAAATTGGCCTTGGTCACATGTATGAAAGTTACTCTACTCATTGTGATATTCATTTTTGTAAAATTTGAGAATTTTTAGAAATAGTTGGATTTTTCCAGCGAGTCGGGGCAGCCGACAGCCACCCACGGCGGTGCGTGAGGCGGCGCATGGCCATAGGGCCGTCAATGCTATTTTTAGGTTAAATTGGATGCCTTGAGTTCAGTTCTGATAATGAAATGGCGTAGGTTGATCGTTATTACCTAAATTCTCTACGATACGTTAATATGTCATTATATGAATCGACGATCCGACTATTGGATCGTCATCAAACTTTGATAGGTTATTATTAATAATATTTGAGGACCATAGGAACTTATGTATCAGAAATCCGTTGTACGGATCTTCCCGAATTGGATTTGTAAGTTCATAAAATAAAACGTTAACCGCCACTTGAATTTTGCAATTGACGGAGATCCAACCGTTGGATCGTAATGAAACTTTAGGATGTTGTTTTAGAAGCATAATGTGTATCTTTGGAAGTTACAGATTGGAAATCTGAGATACGGATCTTCCGGATCGAGTTACGTATGGTTGTGGACCCTACCGTCGATCTTTGACCGGCGATTGACTTTTGGTCAATGGGTCTCAAACCATTCTAGAACGTCATTGGGGATATGTTTTATGTAAGTTATGTATTCTATCGATAAGAATTCTGAGATGTGATTTGATAATTATTCTAGGCGCATATCATTCGTGACGCCTCGATGTTTGTGCTAGGAAGTTGTAACGCGGACTCCAGGTGAGTGGGCTTTTGATTTTCTATATATACATATATACACTTTACGTTTTTTCCCAGAAACTGTTTTAAATGAAATGTGATTGAAATGCCATGTCATACTTGCGTTATATTTTAGTATATGCATTAATATAAATATGCATGATATTCATTGATGCTGCGGAGGCCCAGGTAAGCTTCATGTGAGTACATATTGATGTTGGTGATGATATTATGTATGGTTGTGATTCGGTACATTTTGTGCTCATTACCCTGCACCCTGGTGTTAGTGCTTTGCCCGTGGCTAGGGCCTAGCCTTCACGTGATCGTTCACCTCCAGCACCACACGCTCACCTTGGATCTAAGGCAGGTGCCAGCCTGTTGTACATACCACATTAGGTGGTAGGCTATACCTCTATTAGAGAAGAGACTTATATGTGTTGGTAGACTATACCTCTATTAGAGAGATGATACAAATTTGTGATAAGTGTATAATAAAAAAAGGGTTGTGCTATCCACACACCCCTTTTTACTTCTCACACACCCTTTGCTAATTTCTGTTCATTGATCTTCTTCAATTCATTCGATCCGACGGCCGAAAATTAAAAAAGTGTGTGAGAAGTAAAAAAGGGTGTGTGAATATCGCACCCTTAAAAAATAGAGTTCTAATGAAAAGAGATTTTCCAAACTATTTTTTAACAAAAAAACACCATAATAACTGTATTTATTGAAAATGACTTTAACTTTAATAATAAAGACAAAAATAAAAGAGAGCATCCTCTTGGAAGTTTTCCTTTTGTTGGACTTGGAATTCAAATTGGCCAGCTTGCCCATGGCTGCTCGCTTCTCTTCTGCAATGGACGAAGCTTCTTCGTGTTATTTGCTTAGGCACCTCAAGGCTCAAACTAGCGCACGGTACGAAAACAGAGATTGGGTAGAGAGGTCGAGAGAGAGATATATATTCGATTGCAAAAATAGTGGAATTGGAATTGAAATGAAAATATAAACTATAATAGAGGTTCTCCGGAGAGATCGTGAAAGAGAGAGAGATGATTAAACGGGCAAAGGCTTGCCGTCAACTGCAAAATTGGAAACTCACTGTTTGGGCCAGTCTTATTGGGCTGGTTTGATGTTGGATTTGGCTCATCATTCTTTTTTTTTTTTTTTTTTTTTTTTTGGGCCAAAATTTTGCTCATGGATGGACAAGGCATGCCTAGCTACCTTTCTCCGTCAAGATGCTGCTAACCAGCTTGTGTTTTGGCTTTGATATATGCCTGGCTAGTCTGATTAATAATGAAGGCTCAACAACCATTACGATCTGGACAATTTTCTACTTCAAAGTCGAATTGGCTTAAATAATACTCTAAAACCAGCTCCTAAGAAGCTTACAGTGTTCAACCAAAAAAAAAAAAAAAGAAGCTTACAGTGCGGTGAAATGTTTTGAAAACGGGGTTTATGATGGTTTTCTAAGCAATCCACAAAACCGAAAATAAGAGTAACTATTAGCTCACAGTTTCTGCGAAAAATGTGAGCTTTGGTCTTTTGACCATTTTGAGTTTCTAACTATTTTTAATGAATTTTTAAGCTAGAAATAGAAAAAAAAAATTAAGAAAAGTAGTAGCGGAGCCCGGAATTGAAATCTGGGGGCTTAAATTCTCCAAAATATCGGACACCATTTAACAACCTTACAGTGCAGAGGAATTTAAAAAAAAAAGAAAAAGAAAAAGAAAAAGAAAAAGAAAATAGGTCTAATGAAGGTTTTTATAGGAATTTGCAAACCCATCAAACACTTTGAGTGCACTTGCAAAGTTTAGTTTTATTCTAGCAAGCACTATAAAAAATAAGGAAAACTAATGAAAAATGTTTGAAAACTTTGAGTTTTAATGATAAAGACAAAATAAAGGGTAAAGTGAATAATATCAGGATTGACTTTTTAGTGTAAAAATGTGATTTTTCGTTAAAGTGAACAGTACCAGGTGCTTTTTGTTAAAGTTCCCTAAAAAATACAATGCCTAATAGCAAAACCAACACAAATCTCAAAACTTCTGAACTCCGATCCTGCAAGATTGATCACACTTTGCTCGATTTACTATCGAGGGTATAGTTCAGTAATCGATGCTTCATTAACAGATAATGACAATGAGTTGCTAGCAGGTTGATCAGATGCGCTACAAGTCATTGATGGCATGTTCGGATCTGTCCTACTGTGCAGGAAATATGGTGGCTTTTGAGGTGATGGCATACTCAAAGAGTAACTGCTTAGCATGAGAAGTATCTTTTGCATTTTCGGTCTTTTATTTGGATCTTCCTGAACACAGAGTAACCCAATATGGATACATCTAATTACTTCACTTCTTGAATATAAATATCTTAGATTTACGTCCAGCAATTCTAATGGCGTCCCATCCCTCCAATGACTCCAAACCTGCAAAAAAAATTAAAGACTCATTCAAATGTTGCAACAAAAATGTTTTGAAATAGAATTAACCAAGAAATGCACATCACAATCTTCAACTTATACTCACATGGCTCAAGAGGTATTCGCCATTGTCTGAATTATAGAAATTAGTGTTCTTCTTGCCAGTTACAATCTTTAAGATCAAGACACCGAGACTGTACACATCATACTTCACAGAGAACAGTCCATGCATCGCATATTCTAGGGCAATATAACCACTATAAACCAGCAATATCAGTAAATGTTAGTGTGAATACGGCATGAGGAGATGAATTTTTGAGTTGTTAATTTGGTATCTTTTCTTTTCAGCAATTACATTTTAGGATGAGAATTAAATCAATCAACTTTTCAAATAGATTATGTGACCATAAAAAAAGTTTTGTATTACTTACTATGTTCCCACAACCCTTCTTGTGTTTCCTTGAGTTTGATCAACTCTAAATATTCTTGCCATACCAAAATCGTCAATTTTTGGGTTCATTTCCCCATCTAACAATACATTACTCGCTTTAAGATTGCAATGTATGATTGGGTAAATAGCCAAAATGGTCCCTGAGATTTGCATAACTCACACTTTGGTCCCTGAGATTCCAAATCAATCAAAGTGGTCCCTGAGATTGTCCACCATCTATCATTTTGGTCCTTCTGTTAAAAACTCCGTTAAGTGTTCTGGAGCTCTTGGACGGAAGTTTGGGCAATTTTCAAAGTTTCGTAACTCAATCGTTTCTTAACCAAATTCGACCCATAATATATCAAAATGAAGATAGGAAAGTGTAGAATAAGATTATACGTATTTGGAAGCCCAATATTTTCCGGAGATGGCCGGAAAATAGCCTCAAAGTTGACTGGTCCGAGTGAAAACTTGAAAACTTGCCGGAAACTGGGTAAACTTTAAACGTTCATAACTTCTTCAATACTCAACGAAATCAAGTGATTCAAAAACTAAAATCATACTTCTCGACGAGACGAAGAGAATGGTACCTTTTTTGATGGCTAGATCTCTGTGGTGTTTCCAGAAAACGGCTTGAAAGTGGCTAACTTGAGACCAAGACAGCCACTTTTGAGCCTTTTTCCTGCCAAACCACGGCGATTTAGCCGTTGAAAAAGGTACCATTCTCTTCGTCTCATTGAGAAGTATGATTTTGGTTTTTGAATAACTTGATTTCGTTGAGTATTGAACGTTTAAAATTTACCCAGTTTCCGGCGAGTTTTCAAGTTTTCACTCGGACCAGTCAACTTTGAGGCTATTTTCCGGCCATCTCCGGCAACCATTGGGCTTCCAAATAGGTATAATTTTATTCTACACTTTCCAATTTTTATTTTGATATATTATGGGTCGAATTTGGTTAAGAAACGATTAAGTTACAAAGCTTTGAAAATTGCGCAAACTTCCGGCCAAGTGCTCCGGCACACTTGACGGAGTTTTTAACGGAAGGACCAAAATGATGGATGGTGGACAATCTCAGGGACCACTTTGATTGATTTGGAATCTCAGGGACCAAAGTGATGACTTTAAGCCGTGAATCATGATGGAGATAGAGAATCCCTCGAGCAATCCCGTTGATAATCTTGTATCTGCTTGGCCAGTCCAATTTCACTTGATTCCCGGAGTCTATGTAGACATTGGAAAACAAAGATTCTCCTTGGTTTGTTACAAATCCAAGTGTAATCAAATAGCATACGATATCACACATGATACCTAAATCTGATTAGAAGGGCACATACCATGTAGAAAGTGGTCAAGGCTTTTGTTCTGCACAAATTCGTAAATAAGTATCTTTTCTGCACCTTCGGAGCAAAATCCTAGTATCCTCACTAAGTTTCTGTGTTGAAGCTTAGCTGCCAAAACAACCTCATTCTTAAACTCCTCATGCAAATAAAATACCTGCATAGCTAGTCAAAACATAAAATAAACAAAATACATATAGCTTCAACAACTTTGGCAGATGAAAATATGTTAGAAGTATTTTATGTTGCTATAATAAAAGTCATTAGTATTGAGAATTTGCATAAGATAAGAAAAAATAGGACCAATTAAACATGTCAATAATTGATACAGCACAAATCACTGAAAACAATATTTCAGAAATGTTTTCGAAATTCCACAAAAAAAAAAAAAAAAAAAATCAGCAATACTACTTTAGTTTGCAAATTCACTCAAAAATCAATTCTCGTTAGATTGTCATGAAAATTTTCAAGTACGAAGTAAACATATTGATCTAACATATTCCAAAATTTCATAATTTTTGAGGTTTAACAAGTGTACTAAAATCAAATTCGAAATGGGATGTGCTGCAGAAACGGAAAACATTCTGCAGTACATACCCGAGACTAAATAATTCACCAAAACTTCAATCTTCCTTCAATGTGTATGAACATTTCAAGAAATAAAGTAGACATGTAAATTTATTGTCAACCAAAATTCCATGATTTTTTCGATTTTAAAAGTGGGCTAAAAATAAAATCGAAATGGAATTTGCTACAGAAACCGCATAGATTCTGCAGGACAGTCCCGAGATTAAAAAATTCACCAATAATTCATTTTCAAACCGATGCTCGTCAAAATTTCCAGATTTGAAATAAATATCTCAATGTTTATCATACTAAAATTTCATGAATTTATCAATTACATAAATATATCAAAATAATATTACAAACACACTATTCTGCAGAAGTTTGCAGAATTCCAGCAACATGGTATCACACTTAAAAATTTACCATAAATCCATTTCTTGTCCAAAAGACATGAAATTTTTTTCATGTATAGAATTCATTATATAACATAACATGACATACTTTCATCAAAATTGGAGATAGGAAAATTTATCAAATTATTGTTCTGGAGCGGTGAATGAAATTTACAAAATCTTCTAATCAGATCACAATAAAATGAGATACATATGCATTGATGAGAATTTGGCTAAACAATGACCATTCACTATATATTTGCTACACAAAATGCAAATAGGTAACAAAAATTCATTCTTTTGGTGATTACGACAAACAAGGCATCCCTTTTCACCATAAAAGAAAAGGATTTAGTCATACAGACAACTTCGCTTAAAGTCTACATCAACAAAATATCACCATATCAATTTTCAATGCAAAAGCCACACTAGTCCTTTTAATTCATTATTCCAAAAATTATGGACCGAACTACAATATTTAATCATGCAATCAATAAGCCGATGTAGTTAAAATATAAGTTACTATAGGCAGAAAATCTCAACACTACCACTTCAATTCTTCTCTTTAATACAAGGGTAATAGATTCATGAAAAATAATAGAATAAGAGTGAGCGGAAGCATGAAAATCCCAAAAACACAGGACGATAGGATTATTTTATAACGATA
Source organism: Malus fusca (assembly GCA_035220775.1). Lineage (NCBI taxonomy): Eukaryota > Viridiplantae > Streptophyta > Magnoliopsida > Rosales > Rosaceae > Malus > Malus fusca. The sequence continues at coordinate 39,249,208 of CM069068.1, forward strand.
AGAAAATTTGAGAGGATCCATGTATACACAAAAAAAGAGGGAAAACAAGAAGATAAACCTCACAAACTCATAACAAAATTCCATATTAATCCGTAGAAGGATTTATATATAAGAGTTTGAAAACAATCGAAATCATGTAATTTATTCAAAAGCATAATTCAATTAAATCATACCCATGTTTCCTAATGGCGAGTGATTCTCGCCGAAAGACTCCGAAAATGACCAAAATTTTAAACTTGACCATTGACAGCGTGAGTAGTGACTAAAGAACGGCTTGCCGGTGACCAGTGTGTGAGAGAAAAATTTGAAACACCATGAGAAGCCATAGTAATTATTATTGTAAATAGGATTCCAAAATAAGGAACCCTAAACACTGCCCAACAGCTACAGCAATGCCATCCAAGTCAATCTTGATATTAATCATATTAAAATAATTAAATCAAACTATTTAGATGCAAATTGTGACAAGCCTCCAAACTCCAGAAATTGACAATATACACACATATTAATTAAGGTCACAACAAATTAAGAAGAAATTATCAAATTAACCAGGCGAAGATCAAAATTCAATGCAAAATTATATATATATAGCTTTCATCAAATAAGTATAGCTATAAACAAAGCAATCAGATTTGCTTCTTAATATCACGACATGGCTAAGAAAACTCATCTTCACGTCTTCCCATGAAAGAAAAACAAAACCATTTTGATAATTACATGAGAGTCATGAAGTCAGAAAAGTAATTATAAAAATACTCTAAAAATAAGCGGAAGCCTCAGGATCGATAAGTAAAAGACATTTAACTAAAACACAAACTAATTATGCCTTCAGTTTGTCAAAATTTGTTCAAACAAATTACCTATAATCCGAACCCCAAGCTTTGCAAATTCCCTAGCAGATTTGTATCTGCAGACAAGGAACAAAGCACAATATATGCAGAAGCAATTTCAATATATTCAAAACCAACCATATGATCGTGGAACTTCTGAATCCTAGACAAGTTGAGTTGCTATGATACCACATGTAAGATGTGATCTGAAAATCAACAAGTTACTAGGATCACAAATATAACAAATATAACTATAATAAACCAATAAAACAATTAAAGGGAAATAAACTTATCTTCCAAAGCGGAGGAAGAAGAAGCCATGACTGCTAGGGTTTCAAGGAGGAACTTCTACACTCTAGCAGCCGAGAGTCCTTGTGCACAGAAATAGGGTTTTGCACTAGAATATGATTATGCTGTGAGTGCAGGGACCTCCTAATATATAGACGCTCATCCCTTTAATCCGGCCTATTAATTGATTAAAGGGATATTCCAAATCAATTAGGATTTCATTATAGTCCTAAATGGTAACGAATTCTTTGTCAACTAAATAAGGACTCCTAAAACCTAACCAAATAAGGCACCATAATTTTCTCAACTATTAACTCGAATTTACCAAGTTACTGTATGTCAAGAAACAGTAAGCACATGTTCTTTGACACTCACAACTTACATAGTATACTATATTTTATTTTTATTTTGCATATGGATCTTATCATGTTCATCTCAATATTAAATGAAATTTCTACCCTTACCAAGCATGGTGTTCACAGATTGTCGTACTCGCTGGTTTTTTTTGTTATTTCCAGGTATAATTCCCACTTCTCTCTGCCTCCTTCCCCACTCCTTGCTCCAGTTGTGACTGATTTTCTTCTTTGGTTCTATCTTAGAAGTTTGTCAAGGAGAAAGTTCATGAATGAAAGAAATCTAATCGAGAGGTATTTTCTTTTTTTTGGAAGATATCAATTATATTTGGGTGTTTGAACATATTGTCTAAAAGTATTCTCTGATTTTTTAGTGGTTGTAACTTTTAGATTTCACATTCCTATTCTGTATTTTATAGGCTAGGGAGGCCCGAAGAAAATCCATTGAAAAATGAGTGATGAAGCTAAAGCAGCATTTGAAAGTTTGAGGTATTACTAAAGTGAAATAAGAATCATAGTTTAATAAGATGGGTATGTTTCACAATCTAAAGACACATTGAGAATACGAAATATGATAGGCTATCGATAAAGCATGGCTTGAAAGAAGGAAAAAATTCATGCAAACAATTCTGGGGTAAGCATCCACAAAGAGTTTTTGGTAGGCCAAAGTATGGAGTCCATGTTTTTGTGTTTGCACATTCCATATCCAAGCAGATTTAACGTTTTAGAATGTGGCAATCTACTGTTTCACAATACAAGAAAGAAATAGTGTCAAGTTGTTTTGTTTTCTTGTTCTCTTTGTATCCAAAGTCTGTGTCTTCGTATCTGAAGTCTTTGTGTCTTCATAAATTTTGGTTCTCACTTCTCTACATATAATCCAAACTGTGACGTGACTATATATAACAAGAATTTTGGTTTATCCAATTTTATTTGACTCTATATATTCCTAATTTCATGAATTAAACTTGCCACGCCGTCCATCTTGGAGTAAGACTCGAATTATGATTCAATTATAACAACATATTACCACTTTTTTTAGTTCTTTGGTCATCCTTTATATTGTGGATTCAATTAGTTCTACCAAACAAGCCACAAATTCTTTCTGGTAATTGAGATTAGTCTCTGATTGTTTGATCATTCTCTATATATTTGATGAAGCTTCAACTAGCTTATACCAGACAACCCCTGATTTCTTTATGGTAATAGAGCTTCGTCTCTAATTGTTTATTGTCTGACTAGATTATTATAATATTTGGGTTGTTGGATATGTTGGGTTTGAATTGATTTTTTGTTTTCGTTTTTCAAAGTGATGGATTTTCGAATGAAATGCACTCAACCCTGGATTCCAGTGGAGGTGGCTGAAGTAGCTGCCAGATATGACAAATGGCAGCCAAGGTTCCCTAAATTGCCATGCTTTTAGTTTTATGAGATATGACAAGTTGATATATATATATATATATATGTATGTATGTATATATATATATGTATGTATGTATATATATATGTATGTATGTATGTATGTATATAGAGAACTTACATCTCTTGACAGATTGTGGTGCTAGATAGTTTTTCACGTTCCAGACCAAAATAAAGTTTATCATGTTATTGTGTCCATGTGCTTCTCTGTCTCAGCTGCTTCTCTTCTTCTCCCCATTCCTCCAAAAGCCCCCCTTCATTTTCATTTCTCTGGTTCTTCTCCCCCAACTCCAAAAAGCCCCTCTTAATTGCTTCTTAGGGCTTCTTTGTTTTGATTTTCATCATCCAATTTGTTAAATTTATTTTTAATTTCTTTTCTGCTGGCTATGATTCCACACTTCAGAAAGATATGCCTCTAATTTATGATAAATTTTGCCAGTTTGCTTCTCTTGATTTGGAAAGGTACAACTCCAATTACTTTGTTTTCCAAAGCCATCTTAGCATCTGCATCCCCAATTGTAGAACAAAAGCTAATCGAATTGCTAATCTTAGCATCTGCATCACCAATTCACCATTATCTTTCGATTTTGAGTGCCTTTATTGAATAGAGGGTAACTACACAGTTTTATATTTTCGATATACAAATATCAGCATTTTTTCTTTTGTTTACTAAATACATGCATAATATGTGGTTCGTTTGAACTTTGATATATGTCAAACTTATAATCTCGCTTTATCTCTTTGTTCGTGGTGCTATAATCAGCATTCCCCCGCCCTTTCGTCTGTAAAATGTTTGAATATAGTCATATTAGGAGTCTTAATATGAACATTCTTCTATTTCTTAGATTCAAAATGTTTCTAATCTCATTTATTTGGTGTAGCTTTGGTCAGTTGTCTAAAATTTAATCAGATTTGGTCCTCATATTTCTCTGAATTGCTAAGGGATTTATTTTCTTTGGAAATTTCAAAAATTCTGGTCGTGGGAGGAAGAAGCTGGTTCCTTGCCATTTTTAGGTATATAATTGTAGACATTGAAATTTCGGTGACATAAATGTTAGCCATTGCATTAAGATTACAGTTGTAAACATTGAAATTTTGGTGAAATAAATGTTGACCATTGTATTAAAATTACAACCTTCATTCACTTCACCTACATCATACACTCACTTCACCTACATCATACACTCACTTCCCATACATCATACACTAATTTCACCTACAACATCCACCCAAGTTCACCTACAACATCCACCAAGTTTCACCTACAACATCCACCAAAATTCACCTACAACATCCACCAAAACAAATGGATGGTGGTGATTCATTCCCAAAGCCTATAAATAGGCTCCTCCATCAAAGAATCAAGGAGGAAAATTTTACATACTTTTTTCTCACTCTCAAGCAAATCCTGAAGGATCAAGAAAGCTCTCTTCGTTCTTTGTCAAATCCTCTTTCAAGATCAAGCCCCAACGACCCTTGAAGAACTTCCACCAATTCAAGATCAAGCCCCGACGACCCTTGAAGAAGGTGTTCATCATTATCAACTGTTCGTCCAAGATCAAGCCTCGACCCCCCTGGATCGACAACACTACATCTACACGTTTCAGAGATAGAATAAGAGGAACAAACTGTAAAAGAGACTGTAACCCCAACAATTAATACAAATATTATTTTGTACACATGTTCTTGTCTCTTTCGTTTCAGGAAGTTTCGTGTTTACAAATTTGGCACGCCCAGTGGGACAGTCTCTACCTCTCATCTCTATCTTTGAATCCGCAACAAGCACAAATGGCATCAAAGAAGGCTCAAGTTGTTATCGCCACCGATGCAAGGAACAAGAGCGTCATCACCACAGGTGGCGTCACTTCAGGCATCATAACTCGAAGCAAAGCAAGAGCTCTTTCTGCCACATCTTCCACCCTTGCATCCACTCCGCCGAAGGCACAAGAGCACCCCAGGCACGAATCGGTGATCACCCTGGCCTCGCTCAGGGCGCCAAGAGAGGAAAGCCAGAGGAAGTACTCTGAGTCCTTACTTTCTGATGCCGACTCAAGCGGCAGCATAGCCATGCAAGTCATGGTTACCGGAGCGACTTCAATTGAGGAGCATCTAGCTCAGATGAATGAAGCGATCGCGAAACTCACGCGGACTGTGGAAGACAAAAACCTGCAAATCGCAGCACTCGTGAACCAACTGGATGCAAAGCCCGACATAAAAGTCGACCCAATGGGTGCTCCATTAAAGAAAGAAGCCGGTGCAGAAGAAGAACCTCTAGTGGAGAAAGTTGAAGAGAAGCTGAAGCCAGACCAAGCGGCGACGCTCATGGGATCTCTATCTATCTAGCAGCTGCAGGAGATGATCGCCAACACCATCAAGGCGCAGTACGAAGGAAGCTCACATGACTTCGTACTATACTCGAAACCCTACTCCAAGAAGATTGACGCTTTGAAGATGCCGATGGGTTATCAGCCACCGAAGTTCATGCAGTTCGACGGAAAGGGGAACCCGAAGTAATATGTTGCCCATTTCATTGAAACCTGCAACAATGCTGGAACGGAGGGAGACTACCTCGTCAAGCAGTTCGTACGCTCGCTGAAAAGCAAAGCCTTTGACTGGTACACCGACCTCGAGCCCCAGTATGTCAACAGTTGGGATCAACTGGAAAGGGAATTCCTTAACCGCTTCTACAGCACGCGCTGCACCGTAAGCATGCTGGTAGGGCTGGGTTCGGTTTTTATCGGTTCGGTTTTTTGTCAAAACCGAAACCAAACCGAATTTTCGGTTCGGTTCGGTTCGGCCCAATTTTTTTTCGGTTTTTTTCGGTTCGGTTTTTTTTTCGGTTCGGTTTTTCCGGTTCGGTTTCGGTTTTTTTTTCGGTTTTTTTTTTTGTCCCTCCAAAAAATGCAAAACAACCAATAGAAATAGAAAATATGACATGTTTCCATCTCTCCAGGACGGTAAAGGCCCAATAGTTCCAATAAACAGTAAACAGTAAAGGCCCAAGCCATAAAATACAACCAAAGAAAACCTAGGCTTCTACTGCAGCACCTGCCGCCGAGCATCCCTACTAGCACCCTCGCCACCAACCAACCAACGCCTCGCCGATTGTAACATCCGGCCACAAGCACGTGTCTGAACACAACCAAACAAACGAGATCCAAAGGTTTAATAAAAATAAAGATCCAAAAACCAAAGATCTTTACTACATACGGTTCCACAAAGACAAATCCAAGAACACATCAGCCAATTTTTCTTCAAAAATTCACAAAGCATAGCCAACAAATAAATTCAAATAGCATAGTCAACAAACCAAAGAAATAAAAACTATTAATCAAAACATAAAAAAAAAAACTATCATTTTCATTTTTCACCAAAGATCTTTACTACATACGGTTCCACAAAGACAAATCCAATAACACATCAGCCAATTTTTCTTCAAAAATTCACAAAGCATAGCCAACAAATAAATTCAAATAGCATAGTCAACAAACCAAAGAAATAAAAACTGTTAATCAAAACATAAAAAAAAACTACCATTTTCATTTTTCAGCACTCAAAGAATTAAACAAGAAAAAGAAAAAAAAATTGAATACTTACTGTTAAAGAAATCCGGAGGAACAAAGATGGATGTCTGGTGCGACCTCCATATGAATCTAGAGTAAAAAACTATTTGGCTTGTATTTGAAAAGCAGAGATCGAAAGTTTATGGAGAAAGAAAGTAAGATCCATGTTACAACCATGGACTTGGCAGGTTGGAGAGAGGAAGAGAGGAAGAGAGGAAGGAGAGTTGAAGGGAGGAAGAGAAGAAGGAGGGAGAGAGAGACTGAGGAAGCGCAGCGGATGAGAGAAAGAGAGAATAGAGATTTGAGAATGAAAATGAATGACGGCTAGGGTTTGTGAACTTTATAAATTTTATAAAACATTAAGATTAGAATACCTATAAATATTATACTGGTACAATTATAGCAATACAAGGCCTACAGTCAAGTTGGTTTGAAGGAGGCTATCCCCAACCTGGACGGAAGGGGTTCGAATCTCATCTCCAGCAGGTTTTGAGTATTTATATTTTATTTTCATATTTCGGTTCGGTTCGGTCCGGTCCGGTTTTCATACCTCAAAAACCGAAACCGAACCAACTAAATTCGGTTCGGTTCGGTTCAACAGATTCGGTTCGGTTTTTTTTTCGGTTCAGTTTTTTTTCGGTCTCGGTTCGGTTCGGTTGTCGGTTTTTTTCGGTTTTCGGTTTTTCCAACCCACCCCTACATGCTGGAACTGACCAGTACGAAGTAGTGGAAAGATGATCCTGTCATCGACTACATCAATAGATGGCATTCATTAAGTCTGGATTGCAAAGATTGGCTTTCTGAAACCTCTGCTATTGAGATGTGTGTTCAAGGCATGCATTGGGGGCTACATTACATTCTCCAAGGCATAAAACTAAGAACGTTTGAGGAGCTGGTAACTCGTTCCCACGACATGGAGCTGAGTATCGCCAATCACGGGAAGAATGAGCCGATCACCCACTTCAAGAAGGATAAGGTGTTCGCCCCGAGTGTAGACAAGACCGAAAAAAAGCCTGCCAAGGAAACTTTTACCGTCAGCACTATGCCCATCAAAACCTCATCTGCGCCTATCAAGATTTCCCCCAAGACCATGGTAAATGAGGCAAAAAGAAGTGAGCTTCCTCGCACCCAAGACAGGTATAAAAACACCTTGAGGGAGTTGGAGCAAAAGACGTACCCTTTTCCTGACTTAGACGTGGATGCAATGTTAGGCGACTTGCTGGAAAAGAAGGTGATTGAGTTACCCGAGTGCAAGCGCCCTGAAGAAATGAATCGAACGAACGATCCTAGGTACTGCAAGTACCATCGTATCGTGAGCCATCCTATGGGCAAGTGCTTCGTCCTTAAAGAACTCATTATGAAGCTAGCACAACAAGGGAGAATTGAGCTCGACTTTGAAGACACAGCAGCAACACATACTACTACAGTTGCGTTTGGATCATTCGATCTCGTGCCTCTTCAAGCGACACCTGACTGATAATGAAGAAGGGTGGACATTGGTGACCTATAAGAAAATGAGGAAGAAGAGACCGCAAGCTATAAGGCCAAATGAGGAACAAGGGAGAAAGCACCGCCGTCGCAGCAATAAGAAGCCTAAAAGAAACATAAGAGCTGCTAAGCCAACATGTGCTGGGGAATTTGTGGAGCAAGAGCCACGCATTCCCGTCTCATTGCACGAGTACTTCCCGGAGGACTTCTTCCAACAGTGCACTATCGTTGCATGTCACATGGTCGAAGTAGAAATGGAAGAACCCTCAAAAGGAAAAGTTGTCACCACTGAGGGAGAAAAGACTCTTACACCTGAAGAAGGTCTGCCAACACACTTTAGCATCGAAGAAGCGCTACGATTGCCAAAGAAGATGTGAAAAGCACTGGCAGCGGTCTTGGCAAGTCCCGGCGACCATGAAGTGCAAGAAAGCGAGAACGCAGGCTCGAAGCTTTGGCCACATGAATGTGCCGCATGCTGTACCGCCCAGGATGAGATTAGCTTCACGGATGATGACTACTGCTGGGATCAAAGCCTCATAATCGTCCTCTCTTTGTCTCAGGATACGTAAGGGAGCACAAAGTCAACCGCATGCTCGTGGATGGTGGATCAGCCATAAACATCATGCCAAAGTCAACAATGACCACAATCGGCATCAAGGTGGATGAACTATCCCTAAGCCGTCTACTAATCCAAGGTTTTAACCAAGGAGGGCAAAGAGCGATGGGCATGATCCGAGTGGAGATGACCATTGGTGAACTCAAGTCAAGCACGATATTCCACGTGATTGATGCAAGAACTTCCTATGGTTTGCTCTTAGGAAGGCCTTGGATCCATGCGAATGGAGTAGTACCGTCCACCATTCACCAATGCTTAAAATTGTACCGAGAAGGAGTAAAAGTAATCTATGGCGACACCAAGCCATTCACCGAAGTCGAATCTCATTTCGCAGATGCCAAGTTCTACATGGATGAAGACATGGTGCCCGAAGCTCTTCCGAAAGAGATCAAATCCATGGGCAAAGTTACACCTAAAAAGCAGGAGTGGCAAGCTGTGCCCAAGAAGCAAGAAGGAGAAGATATGCCATCTTCAAGCAAAAACGATGATGAGCGTGCTAAACCTACAACAACCAAAGGGAGTAGGACGCCCTCAAATGCACCAAACACACCCGTCTTCCGATACATCCCGATGTCGAGAAGAAAGAATGGTCAATCCCCATTTGAAACTGCAGCAAGCAAAGCCGATGCACGGCGGCACATGGATAATGTAAAGTTGCTCAAAACGAATGCGGTTTTACCTTTGACACGGCTAGGCGACACTAAGGTTGCAAGACCACCACAAGGCTTCATGAAAGGTTTGCCAAAGAGGGTGGAGCCAAGCTTTCTCCCAACCAAGAGGACTGAAGAAGGCTTTGATCCAAACGCTTATAAACTCATGTCGAAAGCTGGGTACGACTTCGCTTCTTCTTCGAATCCTAGAAAGAAGGTTTCAAACACTGTTAACAATACAGAACGTAACCTCACCGAGACTCAAAAGAAGTTGAAGAAGCATGGTTACAGAGTTGACAACAATAAAGCTGGACTTGGCTTCACGCCAAATGCACCCGTGAAAATTTCATGCAAAGCAAAAAGTGCTAGCGCTCAACACATCAGCGTGAGCATTGAACATGATCAAGAAGAGCTTAAATCCGCCCCTCGGACGTCAGTCTTCCGTAGGATGGATCGTTCAAGACCCAGAATGTCAGCATTTAATCGCATTGGTGGTCAAAACCGAACCTCCGTCTTCAAGAGGCTTAACATGCCAACATCCCAAAGCTCTGTTTTTGAAAGATTATCAAGAACTAAGGGTCAAAGAAACACGGCTAGCTATTCTCTTCGTCGGTCAGCTTTGGAAAGACTTGAAGACAACAAGAAACTTTCTAGAAATAGAGAGACAACGTCAAAGGGAGAAAGGCTCGATGGGCTAGCAGAAAAAGACGATATTCGAAGCTCAATTCCTTCGAGGATGAAACGCCAAGCAATCTTGGAGGTTGACACAAATGGACTACTGAAAGTAAGAAGACGCACCATCATCCACACTGGACAATCTTCATGCCAACAAGCCCATGATGATAACACTGAAGGGGAGGTCCAATATGTCTTCCCCTTCACAATCCAAAAAGACAAAGAAGATGAAATCCCTAAGGAAGACGTCACTTCTTGCTCTTCTGACTCAAAGCCTTCACCTCGACTGCCGGGGGCATGCTCCCAGTCAAGCAAAGTTGAAGGATTGACTCATGTCGCTCCAAAGAAATTACACATGGAGCCTACGTTGCATCCACAAATTCACCAGTCAGAAAGGGGGTAAGAAACCATTGTTAATACACTTTTAAGCATAGATGAAGCTGAGATTGACGACATAAATGCAGCTGATTTAATTCAAAAGGTCATAGACTCGGGACGAAGCTTAAATGTTGCCTTTAAAAAATCAGGGGAACTCCGCGCTTGCATAGAGTTTCGTAACCACAACACCTGAAAGGACGACACTGAAGAAGAAGTCCAAGATGTCTTCCATATCACGATCCAAGAAGGCGAAGAAGACGAAATCCCCGAAGAAGATGTCATTGCTGCACCACCACAACTTGAGGATGGGGGGCAAGCCACGGTTGATGATCTCAAAGAGCTTAACTTAGGCACAAAAGATGAGCCAAAGCCTATCTTCGTAAGTACGCTGCTAAGTGCGAACGAGATAGAGGAGTATTACCAGCTACTATTAGAGTACAAAGATGTCTTTGCTTGGACCTACAAAGAAATGCTTGGCCTTGACCCTACCATCGCTGTGCACCATCTTGCAGTCAAGCCTGGAACGCGACCGATAAAGCAAACTCAAAGACGCTATCGATCCGAGCTCATCCCACAAATAGAAGCCGAGATTGACAAGCTAATCGAAGCAAACTTCATTCAAGAGGTGCAATACCCCAAGTGGATCTCCAACATCGTCATTGTCCTTAAGAAATCTGGGCAAATACGTGTTTGCGTGGACTTCCGGGACCTCAACGATGATTGCCCAAAAGACGACTTCCCCTTGCCGATCATCAAAATCATGGTGGACGCAACCACTAGCCACGAGGCACTGTCATTCATGGACGGCTCTTCTGGATACAATCAAATTCGTATGGCTCTCGAAGATGAGGAACTAACAGCATTCCGTACTCCAAAAGGAATATACTGCTACAAGGTGATGCCCTTTGGTCTAAAGAACGCTGGAGCTACATATCAGCGCGCAATGCAGAAAATCTTCAATGACATGCTGCACAAAAACGTAGAATGTTATGTGGACGACATGGTCGTCAAAACAAAGAAAAGATCAGATCACTTGAAGGATTTGCGAGTAGTGTTCGAAAGGCTACGAAAATACAACCTCAAGATGAACCCATTAAAATGTGCGTTTAACGTCACCTCTGGAAAGTTCCTCGGCTTCATTGTCAAGCACCGTGGTATTGAAGTGGACCAATCAAAGATCAAGGCCATTCAAAGCATGCCAGAGCCAAGAAACCTGCATGAGTTGAAAAGTCTACAAGGACGACTAGCCTTCATCAGACGCTTCATCTCCAACCTTGCAGGACGTTGTCAACCGTTCAGTCGACTCATGAAGATAGATGTTCCGTTTGTATGGGACGAAGCATGCCACAATGCTTTTGAAAGCATAAAAAGGTATTTATCAAGTCCACCTGTCTTGGGGGCACCTGTGCCTGGGAAGCCGCTCATATTATACATCGCCGCTCAGGAGAGTTCGGTTGGAGCACTCTTAGCACAAGAAAATGAATCCCAGAAAGAATGAGCGCTTTACTACCTCAGTCGAACTCTCACCGGAGCTGAGTTGAACTACTCCCCAATAGAAAAGATGTGCCTTGCCTTGGTGTTTGCCATCCAGAAGCTCAGACATTACATGTATGCTTATACCATCCACTTGGTTGCTAAAGCTGATCCGGTCAAATACGTCATGTCCAAGCCAGTTTTGACAGGGCGACTAGCTAAATGGGCGTTGCTTCTTAATCAATACGAGATCATCTACGTCCTAGCTAAAGCCGTCAAGGGATAAGCGCTAGCAGACTTCCTTGTCGATTATCCAATCCCAGCCGATTGGAAAATCTTAGACGACTTGCCTGACGAGGAGGTGTTCTACATCGACATATTCCCGACATGGACGATGTTCTTCGACGGATCAGCACGAGCAGACGGAGCGGGGGTAGGAGTAGTATTCATGTCGCCACAAAGGCAAATACTTCCTTATTCATTCCAACTAAGTGAATTATGCTCCAACAACGTCGCTGAGTACCAAGCACTGATCATCGGGCTCCAAAATGCAATCAACATGGAAATCACAACCCTTGAGGTATATGGTGACTCCAAGCTCATAATCAGTCAACTCTTAACTGAATATGAGGTGAGGAAAGATGATTTCGTCCCGTACTTCGGACTGGAAACTCAGCTGCTATAAAAGTTTGAAGCCGTAACACTAGAACATGTGCCGAGAAAAGAAAATCAAATGGCAGCTGTAACACTACATTTTCAGCTCAAAAAGGTGAAAGATTGTCTGGAATATGCCAAAAGGTGCCAAGCCTGCCAATTCCACGCCAACTTCATACATCAACCGCCTGAGCCATTACACCCTACAGCGGCTTCATGGCCATTCGATGCATGGGGATTGGATGTTTTAGGACCAATCACACCAAAGTCATCTGCAGGAGAAGCTTACATCTTAGCTGCAACAGATTACTTCTCCAAGTGGGTCGAAGCCGTACCCCTAAGGGAAGTCAAGAAGGAAACTGTTGTCCGTTTCATCAAAGAGCATATCATCCACCGATATGGTGTGCCTCGCTACATCATCACTGACAATGGAAAACAGTTCTCCAACCGACTCGTAGATGAGCTCTGTGAGAAATACAAGTTCAAGCAGCACAAGTCTTCTATGTATCATGCTCCGGCCAACGGTCTTGCAGAAGCATTCAACAAAACATTGTGCAACCTCCTGAAGAAGGTGATCGACCGAACAAAGAGAGACTGGCACGAAAGAATAAGCGAAGCACTTTGGGCATATAGGACAACGCATATGACTCTTACCCAAGCTACCCCTTATTCTCTCGTATATGGCGTGGAAGCTGTTCTACCGCTAGAAAGTCAAATCCCCTCACTAAGGATGGCTATACAAGAAGGCTTGACTGATGAAGAGAATGCAAAGTTGCGCCTTCAAGAGCTAGAAGCGCTGGATGAGAGAAGGTTGAAAGCTCAACAACACTTGGAATGCTACCAAGCACGGCTATCCAAGGCATTCAACAAGAAGGTCCGCCCAAGGTCTTTCCAAACTGGAGATCTCGTCCTTGCATTGCGTAGGCCTATCATCGCAACTCACAAGACAAAAAGCAAGTTCACGTCAAAGTGGGATGGACCATACGTAATACAAGAGGTCTACACCAACGGCGCTTACTTAATCATGGCAGAAGACGGCTTGAAGATCGGCCCCATCAATGGCAGATTCTCGAAGCGTTACTACCCCTAAAAGGCGACGAGCAACGCTCCTTGTTCGCACGAGCCTAAACTGCACGAACCAAAGCTTCTGACCCGCAAGAGCATAAACTGTGTACGGCAAAATCACCATCAAAATCATCATAAAAAAAAAAAAAATTCCATCATTCATTTGAACTACGTCATGACTTGATCCCTCCTCAACCGAGGGTATGTAGGCAACTTAAAACTTCAAAACTTCAAGTACAGTCACATCATCAACAAAAAAACACAAACACTTTGAAGAATAAAGAGCAAATGCAAGAATGCGAATACTTTATTTCTTTAAAAGAAGTCGGCTCCAAAAGCCTCATTACAAAAGAAAAGAAAACAAAAGATATTACTGGAAATATATATCCCTAAAACTACGGAGGCGATCTTCAAGCAAGCTTTCCAAAGCCTTCAAAGTCTCCACCTCGGTTGGAGACAAGATGGGCAACTCCATAGCCACGCCTTTCTCTTGTTCTAGATGTGAAATCTCCTATTGGTCCTGAGAAAGCGTAACTCCCTGTTCCGCAAGAACGTTTTCAAGTTGTGATGCTTGGATTCCCAACTGCTCTCGCTCTCGCACCAACGCATCTAGACGCACCTGGACAGAAGCTAAAGAAGCCTCTGTGACTTGATAATTTCCCGAAGCAGCTTGCTGAGAAGACCGGACTCGGGCTAAAGACAAGTTTATTGCTGCAAGCTGTTGAGCTCGAACATCTGGGTTCAATTTCTTCAAGGAAATAGCACGCAAGGAAGAATACTCAGTAGAGGCGGCCATAAGTTCTGCGATCTTAACCTTCAAGGAAGAAGAATCAACGTTAAGGTTGTCAATCGCATAAACAAGCTTCGACAAATCCTCTTTAAGCAACGCAAGGTCTTCCAACAAGCACTTTGAAATCCTACTCTCAATATGGCTCTTGAAATCCAAGGCTGCACGAAGTTTGATGCGATGGATAAATTGCTCGGTACCGCTAAGGTTCGGCCCCCTAAAAGAGATCCCAGAAGAGCAGATGAAGTGCGGTGACTGTATGACCTGCATGCGGCATCCTTTGCAATATAGTGACTGTATAAATGATGGTCCGCATGCGAGAAGAATGCAGTGCAGTGAGGAAGGCCACCAAGGGACCCGGCAGTGTCAGTCCACTATGCTCATCATCAGAACATGTACGCACACACAAAAAAGAAGGTGGAAGCTACTGTTAGCAAGTCAAGAAGGAAAATGGAAATGGGTGGTGGTGACAAAATGATGCTTCCAGTCACCATCTAAAAAGAAGTGGGTGCATCAGGCACCGTCTAAAAGAATTAAAAAAAAAAAAAAAAGGGAGTAACACATCTTAGTGAGATATACGTTTTATTTGTATTTAGCACAATATACTGAATAAAATAAAGCATGTCCATTGATATCTCTAAAAAATTACAAGTTCAACAAAAAAAAAAAAAAAAAAAAAAGGAGCCTTCATGAATGTCACTTAGGTGAAGTCTCGCTACTCGACGAAACCCTAGCAGCATGAGGCATTGAAGATGGATTATTCGGAGCCTCAATACTTGGACGAACTCCAGATGTCGAAGGCAAAAGGTGCCTCTGGAAGAAAGCCACAAACTTCTGATGGTCACTTTGAATCCGACCTTCAGATTCCTGCAGCTCATCGAGCTTTCTCTTCATGCCCGTTGAATAATTATTTGCAAGCCTGTGCAAATCTTTATTCTCACGTTTGAGTTGTTCGATCTCTCGTCTAAGATCTTCCATCTCGGCCGTCAATGATTCAACTTGGCGAGTTCGAGCAAGTAAGCGTTGGCCCATATTGGACACAGAGTCTGCACAACGAACACTGAGGGCCAAGTAGTCTCGAATGGCCAACTCATCAGACCGTCGTGAAATAAGCCTTTTATCTCTAGGAGTGAGAAGGTTCCTAGCTACTACCGTAGCTGTTATTTCATCCCCCATCACCGAGTCTTCGACTATGAGAGGACCATTAGAAGATAAGAAGGACGGGCGCCATACATCACCGCAGCGCGGCACACATGTATCCCCGAGACTCAAGTCTAAGCCAATATCAGATGGGTAAGCCATTTTCAAAAAAAAAAAAACGTTGAAAGAAAAGGTTTGGATGGAGTAAAACTCATAAATACGCCGGAGACAATTTTCACGGGCGGGAATTCTTCAAGGTGTGCATTTTGAATACGATCAATACCTCTATAAAAAGAGAAACAACACAGCCACCTGTTCAAAAGTCAAAGAGACACCACTCCCTGAATTTTTAAAAGCCGGATTTTTCTGCGTAAAGAATCCGTCAACGCTTCTCAGACGCAATCTCAGCTTTTCAGATAGCACGTGTGGCTTTATCAAAAAATCTCTGGCAGGGTTGAAAACGCGTGAAGTTCGCTATTCCAACCACCACACTTCTGCCGACAAGCGTGGGCGACAAGGCCACATCCGCACCACTACATGCTGTTGGAAGACCCCTATATAGGCCAACCTTCACCCTCTATGGCAATGCATACATCCAAAACGCCTGACTCTTTCTTCTTCCTTGCCAAT
This sequence comes from Malus fusca, assembly GCA_035220775.1. Classification (NCBI taxonomy): domain Eukaryota; kingdom Viridiplantae; phylum Streptophyta; class Magnoliopsida; order Rosales; family Rosaceae; genus Malus; species Malus fusca. The sequence goes on from CM069068.1 coordinate 39,265,214, forward strand.
AATGCGCCTGCAACCATACCTCTCACCATACTCAGCTTTCTTCCTCCCTGAAAACACATATTCAACCAAGTCTTCAAAAGCGAACGTATCTCATATCATCAGGGTTGAGAGCAAGAGTATCGCATAGCATGCTTTCCCCTATCCCTTTTCTTTGTCCTCCCTATTCACTGCAGGACAAGGAGAAAGAGAGCAATCAGCCGGCGCTTGGAATCAACCTTCCGAGTTGGGACCGACTGCCTGGAAACCCCTTCCCTGATTGTTTACCTAGTAGTGCTCTCAAGTACTCACCTCCGACCGTTGATGCACCTCCAAAGAAGATGCCAGATGCCCGGTGAACGGATAAGGCAAGTGGAGGTGATACATCGAAGCATGTGGAGACAAGCGCAACCAATACATGTGCCGGTTCATCCGCTACTTATTCAAAAGCAAATGTATCTCATATCATCGGGGTCGAAAGCAAATGTATCTCATATCATGCTTTTCCCCTGTCTTTTCCTCTGCCCTTGGTCTTGCCTTTAGGACAAGGAGAAAGAAAGCAATCAGTCAGAACCTGAAATCAAACTTCCGATCTGGAACTGATTGCCTGGAAACTTTGCCTGGTTACTTACCTAACATTGCTCTCGAGTGCTCATCTTCAACTGCTGATAGGTCTCGAATTCCCTCAGCGAATGCTTCAGGAGTGTAGATCTGTGACATCGGCTCTTTGCACTGAAGCTGCCAAGCATGAGTGAGTCACTGAGAGGTGGTGCTCCGAAGAATCATTTAAAGGCAAAGGGTTTCACACAACTTCGGCTATGCAAAAGAAACAAGCAGAGAAGAATGCAACACGACGAGCTGGAACAAATCATGTAGCACGAAGCCCTTCCCTACATAATCGCACAATCCAAACGAAGAAGTTCAAGTAAAGATCCAAGCTGGACACCGTTGCTCTAACCAAAGAGCTCGAGAAGCTTCAATAACCTTTCGTTGGCACCGTCACCGAAGAGCAAAGCCTCATCGTGCAACACCATCAAATCGCCGCTACTTCTTCAAAAGCAAAAGTATCTCATATCATACTTTGTCCCTGTCCTTTTTCTTTGTCATTGTTCTTACTCGCATGACAATAAGAGGAAGGGCAATCAGGCGGCGCTTGGAGTCAGCCTTCCGATCTAGAACCGACTGCCTGGAACCTCTTCCCTGATTGCTTACCTAGCATTGCTCTCGAGTAGTCGTCTTCAACAGTTGATACACTTCCAGAGAAGATGCTGCATCTGCCTGGAGAACAGATAAGACGAGTGACAATGAAGCATCAATCTTGGGGATCATCAGCAGACGCAACAACTGCATGTGCTGGTTCATTCCCTAACCCTCTTCAATACAGATTGGAAAGATTGAACAAAGAAACAGGCCATCATCTCCACCTCACGCTTGCCTGAAAACCGCTTGTGGTCCTATTTTCATTCAAGATCAAGCCTCGACGGCCCTCGAAGAAATCATAAGTCCGATTCAAATCAAGTGTCCATCACCCTTGAATCAAATTCAGCTCTAGATAAAGGGAGTAAATCCAAACATTTGGATCAGGTCTAGCAGAAATTCACGATCGCCTTGTGCAGAATTCTTAGCGAGCCTTTTCACGGCTATAAGTTGCCCATTCAATAGCCTTCCCTGAATATTTGAAGGAGAAAAATTAGGAAACAATTCATAAATAGATGATCTTCTTTCTTGTGAAAATTTGTTTATTTTTGTTTATATACCTTGTAAACAGCTCCAAATCCACCTCGACCAAGCTTATTTGCATCAGAGAAGTCATATGTTGCAGATCTTATAGTGTCAAATTCATATTGCAACGATTCCGCGCAACTGATTTCTTCTGAGTTCTCCTGATCTGGAAAAGGAAACTAAATTAGTAAAAGTTCCAGCATCAGATGAGATAGTGTGACAATAAGAGTTGCACTTACCTTCACCTTCAAGTTTTACCCCTCGTTTCTTGACTCTCAAGTAAACGCATATGCTGAGAACGGTAACAAAAGCTACCAAAATCACTACCACCACGATGATGATAATTACTTTTATGTTACTCTTCTTTGCTGCTGAGAATCACAAGGGTGCTTTTATTAAGAATCACACCGCATAATCGCACGGTGATCAAATATCAATTATGTTTTATTCTTAAATATTACCAAGGCTAGTGATTTTTAAACTTCTAATTTAAACTCTTGTACTCCTCATGTAGGTGCAGAAATTTTCAAAATTGTGCCATACCTTCTTTGGGTGCTGGTGCTGCTGGAACCGGAGGTGGAATATTTACTGGCGAGCTGGCTGTGGACTCAAAGAAAAGACTAACCTCATACCTTAAATTACAGCTGGGTTTAAGAATTCTTCCTCCTTGCATTCCACCACAACATCCGGGAACATCTAAGACTGCTTCTTTAAGGCAATTGCTGCAGTTTTGCTGGTTTATATCTGGAGTGCACTGGACAAGTGCATATATAGTTTCACCTCCTGGGACAGTTGCATGCCCTGCTGCAAATTTTCTAATAGAGTCCCCTGATGCAGCCTTTTCACTTAAACTACTCAACAAGGGGTTAAGCACCAGCTCAAACTGTTGAGAATTCTTAGCCGGATTTGGGCTAGGCACACACTTTACAGGGTCCTCTTTCTCAATTTTGAAAATCAAGTTGTTCGAGTATCGAACCATACAAGGCTCTGCCCATATGATTGCTTCCCTTTGTCTAGAACAATTTTGCAAGAGAATATCAGTAGACCTATTGAGACATGTATGGCAAGTGTCCTGAGAGAGGTCTCCTCTGCACAACGCAATGGCATTGACTTTGTTGGGGTCTCGTCCCTTGGAAAAATTGTAAAACCCGGAACTGATTTTGGTGTTTGTGGAGAAGGAGGAGAGGAGGCTGTTGAGGTTCTCTTGGTACATGTCACCGGGTGTGTACATGCCGGTATCGGAACATTTCCAGCAGTAGTAAGCTGTGTTTGTGCAGATGCCGTCATCTTGGGCAGTGGTGGGAGAAATAAGGTTTAAAAGAAACGGAAAAATGAAGATAAGCAATGATCTTGAGGATCCCATTTCCCTTTTGCCCGTGCCAGAAGTATCAACTTGTCTTCAATTATAGATTTTCATAGACTAGATGAAGTGGAAGACGCGGCAAGAACTTGGTTCCTTGACTCAAAGTCGTCCACCATAGTGCCAGATGGATTCCTGCCCTTAATTTGATTTGCAGGTTTTTTCGGTGTTTGTGGAAGACGCGGCAAGACCTTTGGAGTTTCTTTTTTAACAAACTTAAGATATTTATAAAAGCTTTTATAAATACAATGTCTCAAGTCTTCCAAAAAAAAAAATACAATGTCTCACAATACCACAATGAATTAAGAGTAAATTGTAGCAGTGATCCCTTAACTTTCACTAAATTGAAGTAATGATCACTCAACTAAAAATCAATTATCATTGATCCCTCAACTCATCAGAACATGCAGCTATGGTTCATCAATAAAAAATTCATAATCATTGGTCCCTCAACTTTAATCCAATTTGAAAAATAGTTCCTCAACTGTAACCCAATTGAATCAATGGTCCCTCAACTTTAACCCAATTGTAGCAATGGTCCTTCCAACATAACTCATTTTGACAAAATTTTGACGAAGTTGACGAAAATGATCATAGCTACACGTTTTGTTGAGTTGAGGGACCCCAATTGTAGCAATGTTCATTCCAACATAACTTATTTTGACAAAATTCTAATGAAATTGACGAAAAGGACCATAGCTACACATTTTGATGAGTTGAGGGATCAATGGTAATGAATTTTTAGTGGAGTGACCATTGCTCAAATTTGATTAAAGTTCAGGAACCATTGCTACAATTTACTCATAAATTAAAGTTACACCACTGCTAGTCACAACTAGGTTTCAAACTCATAATAAATATATGTGTGCCATAACTTGGAGAAATTTTTCATTGTGACCGGAACACGAGTGGTACATTATGTGTTTTTATATAAGGGGTGAAATTTTTTAATATTTAAGTTATTAACTTTTTAACACACATATCTCACTATTTGTACAATGACACGTAATGTACCATCCCGTTTTCCGATCACATTGAAAAATCTCTCTATAACTTAAGATTGCCTTCAACCAAGTTGACTAATATTACTAATCAAATTGCTAGGTGGTCATTATCTAGTATTAAATCAAGAAATAGACCAATCCCATATGAACGAAGAAGGAGTCCTTGTCTTTTAAATTTTTACTTTAACGAAAAACTCTCGGTACTGTTCACTTTAATGAAAAACCACATTTTTACACTAAAAAGTCAATTTTAGTACTATTCACTTTACCCTTTATTTTGTTCTTATCGTTAAAACTCAAAGTTTTCAAACCATTTTCATTAGTTTTCCTATTTTTGTAAGAGGTACCTCTCCACTGTTTATTATTATAAGTGGAAGTGGAATTATGTTTTGGCACCGCTTGGAAGTGGAAGTAACAATCGTACATTTGAAGGGAAATTGGCCAAGTGAATGATTTATGTGGAATTTTGTGTTGTGGGCCAACCACAAAGAACAAGGAAACAACGATGTATATGATGGACTTGGATTGTCTTCCCTCCCATTTTCGTGCCCTCCTCGTACCCTCTTGTTTGTGTGATCACGGTTAAGCCACGTCAACATTTTATATTACTATTTCTTTTTGTTTTATTATTTTTATAAAAAAACAATATAAAATATTGACGTGGCTTAACCGTGACCACACAAAACAGGAGGGTACGGGAAGGGCACCGAAATGGGAGGGCAGACAATCCAAGTCTGTATATGATATGTGAATATTCTTTCCCACCTCGCGAAAAAAAAAAAACACTTTTCTACTTGATTGACTCTCCCACTTTAGTTTCAGCTACTCTGAGTGTTTGATTTTTTAATTTATGAATTATTGTAAATGTATCGATGATAAATATGGTACCGTTTGGTACATGGGACGGGAATGGACGAGCAATTCCGTCCCACGTTTGGTGCGCCTAAAAACTGTGGAACGGGTTGTCCTATGAGACGAAATTTGGCTGATTTTTCGTTCCACCTCTTCCCCCTTGAATGACCCGTTCCACATCCGTGGAACACAAATTTATAACATTTTATGACAAAATTTCTCCTTATATTTTTCAATATTTACATCATATGTTCCGTCTCGTCCCGTCCCGTCTGCGTACCAAACGGTACCTATAAGAACTCAGATACAATGAGAATACATTTGCTTCTGGAAATTTTCTGTTCTTAGCATGTATTTTTTTGCTTAATATGGTTCATTTATCGATACAACTGTTATGAACAAATTACTTGTCATGTTCAGCAGATATCCCTATTAGAACTTAACAATAAATAAATAAATAAACCTAATATGTTAAGGGTGTAACAATAATTAAAATTGATATAAAAGAAAATAAATAAAAAGCGGTCAAGTGATATTTTTCTTTACTCGTGGATGAAAAATTTTATATTCGAATCTTATGAATGACGAGTTCAAAATCAATTTATTCTTGCTCCCCTTGGTGTATATATATCGTTATATATATAATAAAAAAAACTCATTTATGTTGCAGTCATATTTAGAATAAGAATGTGATTCTGTAAATCCTAATGTATCTAGAGATATCTTGTAATATTCTCTTTAGTAGATATTATCTTATTAGAGTTGTAATTCTATTAGGGTAAGAATTTAACATATCCTACCACGCACAATGTTGTAAAATACAACACACCTCACAATTAAATCTATCTCTTCTCTCTCTTGCGTCCGGCCTCTCCTTCTCTATTCCCTTAGAATAGTTCAATCAATTAGGCCTACAACAATCCACATATTTTTCCCACTAATTCATTTTGCTTTTTGTTCTCTATTTCTCCAACAATAACTCTACATCCACGTACATAACACGTTTAGGATTGTTAACCTTCACTGAATAAGCACAACATACAAAATGGTTCATTGGGCCAGTTTGAGAAATATATGTGAGCACACACATTTAGAGACCTTTAAACAAGTATAAACCGTAAATTGAAAACTGACAAAAAAAAGAAAACCGAAAATTGAAAGAACAATGAACTCTGGCAAGTGGCAACCCCAGTAGCCATTAACAAACATTTTTGGCAGCCAATGCTCAAATTGATAGAACAATACCTGATCTAATTTCTAATACTCCTTATCTCATGCCCGCCACCGACCGCCCAAACTACAGTTAATGGAGATTGACGATGGAGCAATTCTGGATATTTGGGATGGGTTAGTATGTAGGTATATTTTTCCTCTGAAAAAATGGAAGAGGGGTTGCTACTGGAACGTGGTAGAAGAAAGAGTAAAGGGAGGATATGTCTGTCATTTGCTTATAAAAAATGAGGGCAATATTGGTAACTTAAAAATTTAATTAATGCCTCCGTATGCTTTGAAAAACTGCAGCTTTTAAAAGCGGACTTGGATCCTCTCCTGAGCCCAAGGAGAGGATCCTCCTGACCAAAGGACTTGGACTGTTAGATAAAAATTCAACGACTACAAACAAAAGAATCCATTTAAAGTTATAATAATTATAGTTGTTGGTTTTTATCCAACGGCTCAAATCCTTTGGTCAGGAGGATCATCTCCTTGGGCTCAGGAGAGGATCCAAGTCCTTTAAAAACACCTCTTTGGCTGCTTCCAAAAAACTGCTTTTAGGGACCGAAATTTTTAAAATAAGCGGGGTACTTGTTATTTACCAGACGCTTTACACACCTAAAATTTTAAAATAAGTAGATTTTTTCTAAAGCACCGCAACCCCAAACGGGGCCTTAAGCCCAACCAAAAACAATGAGGAAGCCCACATTCAACAAAACAGTACTTTCAAAGGAGAGAAAATAAAGGCTCCTAACATCAATGGCGCGCGCGCCGTCAAACAAATCATCAAGGACGAGGAGCAACGCGAGAGGTTTTTTAATGTGATCGGTATATGAGATGATACATCACGTGTTATTATATAAATGATAGAATATGTGTGTTAAAAAGTTAATAACTTAAAAAATAAATTTTTTTATCATTTATATAAAAACACGTGATGTACCTGTTAGGAGTGTATTAATCCTAGGGCTATGAGTTAGACACATGTCAAGAGAGTGAAGAGTTAGTTAAGTTTGTTATAGAGAAGCTTAGAGTGTAAGCTACTATAACAAACTATATAAACCTTGTAACAGATATTTTGTAACTAACAAGTAATGAAATACATTCTGATATTTTCTCTATCTCTCTCTAAACTCTTTCTAATCTAAGTCTTGTGACTCTTCATCTTCTTTCTTACTGTAAAACTATCTTTTACAGTGCTTAACATGGTATCATCACCGGAACAAGCATGAAAGCTTGACGGATTTCGATCTTGGATATGGTTGCTTCCGCTTCTACAATCTTCTCTTCTCTGAAAGCATATTGTGATTTCTTCTGCTCAAATTAAGGCTTTTTGGCTCTCTCTCTCCTCTGATTCGTGATTGTCACAAGTACACCCACCAAGTGTTTGTGATTAGTCCTCTGTCAAGATTTCTTCGGTTTTTCTATAATCAGTAACAATGGTGACTGCTGCTCAACTACAGATTCTTCAGTCTCCAATTGCGTCTCTAATTTCGTCGGTTTCAAGCTCAGTTAATGTGAAATTGGATGAAACAAATTATTTGGCCTGGCATTTTCAGATGGAGCTACTGCTTGAAGGCCATAGTATCATTGGTTTTGTTGATGGCTCGATCCCGTGTCCTGCTCAATTTTGCCAAGAATCATGTGCGGAGTCTACTACACGGGTTCAATCTGATGACTACCGAGTGTGGAAGATGCATGACAAAGCTTTAATGCAGTTGATCACTGCAACTTTGTCTCCTGCTGGAATTTCGTGTGCGATCGGCAGTACCAGTTCCAAAGAGTTGTGGACCAGGCTTCAAGAACAGTTCTCAACCATCACACGAACTAGTATCTTTCAACTCAAGTCTGAACTTCAAAATATCAAGAAGGGTAATGATTCTGTCACTGTATATTTGCAGAAAATTAAAGAAGCAAGGGATTTATTGTCTGCTGCTGGTGTATTCTTTGATGATGATGATATTGTGATTCTTACCCTAAATGGTTTGCCTCCTGAATTCAATACCATAAAGTCTGTGATTCGGGGTCGAGAAACTGTGATATCATTGAAGGATCTTCGATCTCAATTGTTAGCTGAAGAAACATTGATTGATACTATTCCTGCATCACCTGTTTTGTCTGCACTAATGGCACAGAACAATGACTTGGTGTCCAAGAATCAGTCTTTTTCAAGCTCTGGGGGAAATCATGCTAGTTATAATTCAAGTGCATATAGGTCCAATTTCAATCAGAATGGTAAAGGCAGAAATCGGGTTGGATCCAATTTCAATCCGAGATATGGCAATAACAAGAACTTTCACTCCAGTCCTGCCCCTGGCATACTCGGTACATCTCCACCAAGAACACAGACTTATGGGTTTCAGCCTCAACTCTGTCAGATATGTGGAAAACCTAATCATTTAGCATCTACATGTCGATTTCGAAACACAAATGTCTCACAAGGTTGTCAAATCTGTGGCAAGCATAACCATCTGGCTAATACATGCAGATATCGAAATACTGGAGGTCCTTCAGGATGCCAGTTATGTGGGAATCAATATCACAGTGCAGATACATGCTTTCAGAAAAATGCAACTCCTTCAATGAGTGCTATGCATGCTGCACCAACTAATGGTTCTTATTCCTCATTCTCAGTGCCTGCTGCAGTGCCTCAGCAACAAGTTCAACCACAAGTGTGGCTTACTGATTCTGGTGCAAATCATCATATGACCTCTGAAATGGGAAATCTCTCATTGTCCACTCCATATCCTTCAAATGAGATCATTCAAGTAGCTAATGGTGAAGGTTTAGCTATCTCTCATATTGGTTCCAGTCTTCTAAAGACTCCACTGCAGCCTCTTAAGCTTAACTCTATTCTATACGTGCCTAAATTGTCTCAAAATTTATTGTCTGTGCATAAGATCTGTTTGGATAATAACTGTTGGTTGATTTTCGATGCCGTTTCATTTTGGATTCAGGACAAAGCCACAGGGAGGATACTGTACAGAGGGCTGTGTCATAATGGATTGTATCCTATCATCTCATCAAGTTCTCATCCAGCTACCAATAAGGGGACAGCATCAGCATTTCTGGGAAAACATATTTCAATCAGTATTTGGCATAAGAGATTAGGTCACCCCTCTAATTCCATTGTATCTCAAGTTTTAAATTCCTCTAATATTCCTTTTGTTGCCGATAAAGAGCCTTCCCTGTGTCAATCATGTTTAGAGGGTAAATTTAGTAAATTGCCATTTTCTTCCTCAGTAGACAAGTCTGTAAAACCTTTTGCTCTTGTTCATAGTGATGTTTGGGGTCCTGCACCGTGTCTCTCTCTAGAAGGATTCAAATACTATGTCACCTTCATTGATCACTGTACAAAATATTGTTGGCTCTTTCCTATATGCAATAAAAGTGATGTTTTTGGTATCTTTGTTTCCTTTTACTCGTTTATTCTTAACCAGTTTCAAACTTCCATTCAAACTCTTCAAAGTGATGGTGGTGGTGAATATATTAGTAAAACATTTCAAAAGTTTTTATCTGAAAAAGGCATCAAACATCAACTCTCCTGCCCTCACACACCAGAACAGAATGGGATAGCCGAAAGGAAACACAGGCATATAATTGAAACCTTTATTACTTTGTTACAATCAGATTCCTTACCATCTTTGTTTTGATCCTTTGCTTGTCAAACCTCAGTATATTTGATCAATCGGATGCCATCTTCATCATTAGGAAATAAATCTCCATTTCAACTACTTTACCATTCTATTCCTGAGATACAACATCTGAAAGTGTTTGGCTGTTCTTGTTATCCTTGGTTGAGACCATACATTCATACCAAATTAGATTCCAGAACAACCAAATGTGTGTTTTTGGGGTATGCATCCAAATATAAAGGTTTTCTTTGTTTTGATGTGTCTAGCACCAAAGTGTATGTCTCCAGACATGTTTTATTTGATGAGACCGAGTTTCCCTATAAGTCTCTGGTGTCTAAATCTCAGTCTAGTTGTTCTTCCACCTTACCATCACACCTCCCAACCCTGCTTCCAGTTCCGGATCAAAGTAATGTTCTTGTCATACCTGGTTCCCGATCTTCACCTAGTGTCATGCCAAGTACTGATAGTCAAGTCTCCGACTCATTCAATGAAGTTCCAATTGGAGTATCAACCTCCAGTCCAGAAGACTCTTCGGCTAGTCAATCCAGTGTTCCCTCAACATCACAGCCCTCAACTTCTATAATCCCTGTGGTACCTGAATTCCAACCTGAGCAGTTACAAGTGGTTCTTTCTGTTCCTCCAGTTAATCTCCATCCCATGCAGACAAGGTCCAAAAGTGGGATTGTTAAGAGAATTGCTCTACTTGCTGCTGTTCATGAAAATAGTGGTGTTGATCTGACTCAAGTGGAACCTGCCACATATAAATCTGCACTGAAATCTCCAGTTTGGTATGATGCTATGAAAGAAGAAATCTCTGCTTTACATAATCAGGATACTTGGTCCTTAGTCCCATTGCCTAAACACAAGAACTTAGTTGGCTGTAAATGGGTATATAAGCTCAAAAGGAATGTTGATGGTTCAATTGGGAGATACAAGGCACGGCTGGTGGCTAAAGGATTCAATCAAGAGGAAGGCATTGATTATGGCGAGACCTTTAGTCCTGTTGTTAAACCAACAACAGTGAGACTAGTCCTTGCTTTATCAACTCATTTTGGCTGGACTTTGAGACAATTAGATGTGAAAAATGCCTTTCTTCATGGCATATTGCAAGAAGAGGTCTATATGTCCCAACCACCAGGATTTGTAGATTCCAGGCATGAAGATTATGTTTGCAGGTTACATAAATCTCTCTATGGTTTGAAGCAGGCACCAAGGGCTTGGAATGAGCGGTTCACTGCGTTCCTACCATCTTTGGGCTTCAAATCTACATATACCGATTCATCTCTATTTGTCAAAACTGTTGATAAGTCTGTGGTTATCTTGCTGTTATATGTTGATGACATAATCATAACAGGCAGTGCTCCCCAGTCTATTAATGAAGTCATTATTTCTCTTGCTAAGGAGTTTGAAATCAAAGATTTAGGCCCACTTCATTATTTTCTGGGGATTCAAATTGTGCAGAATAAGGATGGCTTGTTTCTGTGCCAAGGCAAGTATGTTACTGACTTGTTAACTAAGTCTGAAATTCTCCTATCCAAAGCGTGTGCTACCCCATGTTTGCCATACAACAGAATGCTTGCAGATGATGGCACGCCCTATAACAACCCTTCCTTGTATAGGAGCCTGGTTGGTGCTCTCCAGTACTTGACATTCACTAGACCTGACATTGCTTTTGCAGTGCATCAGGTCTGTCAGTTTATGCAACGTCCAATGGAATCTCATTTCATGGCTGTCAAACGGATTCTTCGGTACTTAAAGGCTACTCAAGGGTATGGTATTCAGTATGTTAGAGGTTCCCTTGATATAACTGCCTATAGTGATGCCGATTGGGCTGGAGACCCTAATGATCGAAGGTCAACTACTGGAATGGTCGTGTTCTTAGGTTCTAATCCTATTTCATGGATGTCCAAGAAGCAATCAACTGTGTCTCGGTCATCTACTGAGGCAGAATATCGAGCCTTGTCTACTACGGCTGCTGAACTGGATTGGCTCAAGTCTTTGCTGCATTTTTTACAAGTTCCAATTGATGCGCACCCTATCCTCTTTTGTGACAACTTGTCTGCGATTGCCTTGACGTGTAATCCGATTCAACATCAACGCACAAAGCACATTGAGGTGGATGTCCATTTTGTTCGAGAACGGGTGGCCAAAAATCATTTACAGGTCCATTTTGTGTCTTCCACTGAGCAGTTTGCTGATATCCTTACAAAAGGACTCTCTGCACCGTTGTTCAGAACTCATTGTTCCAATCTCAGGCTCACTTTTTCTGCTCCTGAGCTTGAGGGGGGATGTTAGGAGTGTATTAATCCTAGGGCTATGAGTTAGACACATGTCAAGAGAGTGAAGAGTTAGTTAAGTTTGTTATAGAGAAGCTTAGAGTGTAAGCTACTATAACAAACTATATAAACCTTGTAACAGATATTTTGTAACTAACAAGTAATGAAATACATTCTGATATTTTCTCTATCTCTCTCTAAACTCTTTCTAATCTAAGTCTTGTGACTCTTCATCTTCTTTCTTACTGTAAAACTATCTTTTACAGTGCTAAACAGTACCATCCGTGTTCCGATTATAATAAAAAATTTCTCGAGCAACCTAAGGAAAGCATCTTGTGACTCTTCTCCACATGTCGTAAGAAATTCTTATGTTAGAAATGTAGCATGTCTTTCTATGCTCGATGCTATCTGTGAAAATTTAAACTTAAGCTGCAGTTGGTCTTTTCTCTCTTTTTCTTATTTGATTAAAACATTTATTTTTCTGAGCACGTCACTTTGAACAGATTTCATGGAGAATGAATCAACCACGTGTTTCAAATACATATAAAATTTTCTCCACAAGACCCAACTTAAAACAAAGTTGCGCTTAAAAAAATAAACCAGAAAGCCTACATTTATAATCAACCCCACTAACGAGGATATAGCTCAGTAATATTTGAGTCCTCATTTATCGACACATGCACAGAATTTTTACATTCCTATGATTGTGTTCCTTCCGTGGTGTCTTTTTCACTGTTATGTAAATAATATGCAGGTCTTGAAGGTAATGAGAGTGTAACAGAATGACTATTAAGCATCGAAACAATTGAAACCATGGTCGGTCTGCTAGCCACATTTTCTTGGATGCAAAGTAAACCAATGTGGATGCATCTAATTGTTTCGGTTCCTAATCCTGTTGTTAACATAGGGTCTATGATATTTGACACCGTATCCTCCTTCCAATTTCTCCATGCCCATAATAAAAGTTGAGAACTACATTAAAGAAAGAAAGTTCATACGGCTTTGGTATTTGACGCCGTATCCTCCTTCCAATTGGCTTAAATAATACTCTAAAATTTAGGGTTGTCAATTGAGACAACCTATGTTATACGGCTTTGGTATTCCACAGTTAGATTGTAGATATTTGAAAGACTAATGTTTTTTTTTTATGTTTTGAAGTAAAATTTATGTGACAATGTAGTATGTAAATACTACTTTAGTATGCCTTCTTTATTTAATTATTTATTAAAATAAAATATATTTTCTTTATCATGTGACGGGTTAGATCTATTACCTGTTAATTTTAATGAATCGAGATAGGTCAGGTCATATTAATCCATTTTAACGGATTTGACATGACTCAATCTATTAATATATCAGATATGTCACAAAAACGATACGAACACGACACACACGACATGATTGCCAGATCTAACTCAAAATCCACTATCGTCCCAATGGTTCCTGACCCTTAATTTGATTTGCAGGTTTTTTCCTTTGACCAATATAGCAAATAGTGTTCCAAATTTTCTAGTAATTATATATATATATATATATGTATATATATATATATGTGTATATATATATATATATATATGTTTACAAAGACGTTATATATAAAATGACTCACAATGCCACAATAAATTAAAGTCACTTCACCCAAAATAGTGTTAGTCACAATTAGGCTTCAAGCTCACAATAAGTATACATACTTGAGCTTTCCTTCAACCAATTAAGTAGACTAATATTACTAGACAAATGGTTGGTGGTCATTATCTGGTATTAAATCAAGAAATAGACCAATCCCGTATGAACAAAGAAAGAGTCTTTGTGTTTACCGAAAAAAGAGAGAGTCTGTCTTTTAAGTTTATATGTGACTTTATAAGCTTATAGATGTCATTGGACTTTTTCTAAGGGGTACCTCTCAACTTTTTGTCATTATACGTGGAATTTATGTTTTGGCACCTTTTGGAAGTAATACTCAAACCCTTGAAGGGAAATTAGGCCGATTGCCTAATTCATGCGCAATTTTTTGTTGTAGGCCAACCACAAAGAAAAAGGAAATACTATGTATATGTATATTTATATTTTGTTTTAAATTATTATAAATGAACCAATGAGAAATATAAACATTTAGATTCAACGAGGTAGAGGATCCTCTTCGGATCCACTTTGTGGGAATCTTAGGGATCCCCACATCTTAGTTGTTCAATATACATTGTGCGACCAGTTTTTGTCAGATACTATTTGTGTTTAATTTTAAATAAAAAAAGTCAAATTATTTATAACCACACGATAAATGGCTAAGATGTGAGGATTCCTAAAATCCACGCAATCCTCACACAATTTGAATTCGGATGGGATCGAAATCCCTTTTTTTTTTCTGGAAATTTTCTGCTCTTAGGATGTATTTTTGCTTAATATAGTACATTTTATCTATTGCTACAGATGTTTGTGAACAGATTACTTGTCATGTTTCAGCAGATACCCCTATTAACACTTTACATTAAATGAAAAAAAAAATCTAATAAGTTAGGGGTGCAACCATGGTCTAGAATATCCATAATATCCCGATATTTCAATCGAAATTTCCGTGTTTTTGGACTACCGATAGTTTTTTGGACTACCGATATTTTAGACCTTGCTAAGTCACTCATGTATCTTACCATGCAATGTATAAAGTGTAAAATATTGTACTAATTCATTATATAAAAATGATTATGGTGTGTTTAAACTTCTTTCATTAATTACTACATATTTTCTACACTCACAATGTTGCCAGCTCGCTATATAATCAACTTAAATAAGTTATATCTATCATGCAATGCATTTCCTTCCAATTTTTTGTGATAAACTAATAGATAATTGACTAAATAAACATCCTGCAAAGTTTCAATACAAATTTCCAAGTTTTTCTTACAATTTCTGTGGTTTTTATTCAATTTTTATCGATATCGATAATATCCCGATATTTCCATCGAAATTTCCGTGTTTTTGGACTACCGATATTTCCGATATCATCGATATTTAATACCTTGGGTGCAACAATAATTTAATTGATGTATAAAACAAAACTAAAATATGTCACTTAATACCAGTCTAATGATATTCTTTTTCACTATTAGGTGAGAGATTTTAAGTTCAAATGTTATCAATGACGAGTTTGAAACCAACTTATTCTTTTACCTCTTAGTAAGTATATTTTTAGGAAATTGTTATTAGCACTCCAAAAAACTCATTTTGCACTTCAAACTTTCTATAATTAGAAAGAAAATATATTTGTGATGAGTGTAGAATGAGATTTTTTGAGAGTTAATAACAATTTCTTGTTTTTATATATAAAAAATAAAAAATGAAACTCATCTACTTGTTTTCCCACTAATTGACTTTGCTTAACTCTATATCCACGAACATAGCATATATATAGTTGCTGACATAATATGAATCGTTCACTATAATCACCAAAAGCAGTACTCAGTATAAGGTTGCTTCTTGCTACCTATCATTTAGCACTACAGTCTAATGATATTCTTTTTCACTTGTAAGTAAAAAGTTTTAGATTCGATTTTGTCAAAAGCGAATTTGAACCACATTATTATTGCTAGCTCATTGTAAGGCTTAGGCTCAATCCCTCATCACCTTAGAGTAGATAATATCGTTTGTTAAAAAAAAAATAGTTTTTTAGGACGGGAAGGCTTTGCTTAGTGGCAACAATAAAATTATATAGCAAAAAGACATTGAATGTATATACTGACATTAAATAGAATCTAAAGACAAAATTATTTTTAATCATGTATAAGACATTTTTCTAAACTTCATCTTATTTAAGAATTAAAATCTAATTTTCTATAGAAATTATATATCTGTTCCAACACACAACATATATATTACACGTGAGGATACAATTTATATAATAAAAGGGAGTCACAGCCTGCAACTTTCAACGAAACAATACTTTCAAAAGAGAGGGAATAAAAACCCTAGCATCAAGGCCCTCGCCGGCAAACAGACCATCGAGGACGCTTCCCACATGTCCTTCTATGATCGATGCAATCTGTGAAAATTTAAACTTCAGCTGCAGTTGGTGGTTTCTTTCTTTTTCTTATTTGACCAATACATTTGTTCTTCTGAGCACGTAACTCTGGACGGATTCTATGGATCATAGATCAGGTCACGATGTTCTAAGTACACATAACACTACCCGTCTTATAACAAACTTGTGCTTAAAAATAAACCAGAAAGCCTACATTTATAATCAGCCCCACTAACGAGGATATGGCTCGGTAATGTTTGAGTCCTCATTTATCGACACATCCGCAGAATTTTTAGATCCATATGATTTTGTTCCTTCCATGGTGTCATTTTCACTGTTATGCAAATAATATGCAGGTTTTGAAGGTAATGAGAGTGTGACAGAATGACTATTAAGCATCGAAACAATTGAAGCCATGGTTGGTCTGCTAGCCACATTTTCTTGGACGCAAAGTAAACCGATGTGGATGCATCTCATTATTTCGGTTCCTAATCCTGTCGCTAACACAGGATCTATGATATTTGACACCGTATCCTCCTTCCAGTTTCTCCATGCCTATAATAAAGTTGAGAACTACATTAATGAAAGAAAGTTCATATACTAAGAGTTAAATCATGTGTAAAATTAAAAATTATATTCTTACTCACATAGGTTAAAAGGTCCTCTTCATTCTCACTACTTCGGAAACTGGCAATCTTTCTACCACTTAAGATCTCAAGAACTAACACACCGAAACTAAAAACATCCGATTTGACAGAAAAACGTCCATGAATTGCATACTCTGGAGCCATATATCCATTGTATGATTATATTCACCAAATTAAAAACATGAATTTAGGATACTAACTTAGCTAGAATTTTTGGATACTTACTAGGTCCCCACAATTGTCTTAGTATCTCCTTGAGTTTGATCCATCGTAAACAATCGAGCCATGCCAAAGTCTGCAATTTTAGGATTCATATCTTCATCTAACAGAATGTTGCTAGGTTTAAGATCAAGGTGAATGATTCGAAGACGAGAATCTTCATGAAGGTAAAGAAGCCCTCGAGAAATCCCTCCTATGATTTTGTAACGTGTTTCCCAATTCAAATGTCCACGATTAACTGGATCTAAATACAAGCGCAATAGATTAAAATATGATTCATAAGTGTTTCCTTTGTTGATACAATTTTCAGTAATATAAAATTGAGAGGAAATGTTATGAATTATGCCAAAAGGTAGAGCAAACGTACCAAAAATGAAGTGATTAAGACTTGTGTTAGGCACGTATTCGTAAATGAGGATTCTTTCCCCTGCTTTCAAGCAAAAACCTAGCAGCCTTACTAGATTACGGTGTTGAAGTTGAGCAACTAACGTGACTTCAGTTTTAAATTCACGTTCACCTTGCTCAGAATTCTTAGAGAGTCTTTTCACTATATACCTTCCATTTGGTAGCCTACCCTGAAGTTTGTAAGGAAAAAATAAAAAGTTAGTAGAGTAAAACAATTTTTCAGTAAATCGTTTTTCTTGTAATATAGTGTTTTGTTACCTTGTAGACAGCTCCGAATCCACCTTGTCCAAGCTTATTTGCATCAGAGAAGTCATCTGTTGCTGATTTTATAGTTTCAAAGTCATATTGCAACGACTCCTCCAGACTAATGTCTTCCGAATTATCATCTGAAAAGTGACAGCTTAATCATAACATATATATGTCCCAAAACGCTACTGAGATAAATGCATAATATATGAGACTACGTGACAATTATCACAATTGAACTTACTTTCAAGTTTTTGCTTTTTCTGTCGTCTCCTCACTCTTAAGGAAATCAATGTTCCGATAAGAATCATAGCGACAAAAACAACCCCAACAACGGCGATGATGATGATGACTGCTTTTGATATGGTACTCTTCTTTCCTGCTTAGCATCAGATGGGTGCGTTCATTTTATTGAGTGTCACATATAGAAAGCAAAGAAAAAAAAAATGTTATTAAGACATTAAGTTTAACCATACCTTTTACAGATGGAAGAGTCGCTAGAGAATCGGCGTTGGCCTCGTAGAAAATAGATGTCTCGAATCTCAAATTACAACTCGGCTCAAGAACTCTGCCTCCTGTCCTTCCACCACAACACTCTGGTATTTTTGAGATGGCCCCTTTAAGGCAATCACTGCAATTTTGCTTATCCAAATCTGGAGTGCACTGCACAAGTGCATATATTGTTTGGTTTGTCGTACTTCCTTGTATAATCGTATGTCCGGCTGCAAATTTCTTAAGAGAATCCCCCGACGCAGCTTTCTCAGTAAAATAATCCAATAAGAGATTGAGCACCAAATCGAATTTCTGGGGATCAGTTGCGTTAGCCGGGCTAGGCACAAACTGATAAGGCTCATCCTCCAGAATACCAAATATTAATTTGCTCGAGTATCGGACCGTGCAATGCACCGCCCATACGATTGCTTCGTCTTGATTCGAACAATTCGTGAGGAGAAAGGGAATAGACAGGTTGACACAAGTGTGACAGTCGTTGAGGGACACATCTCCTCTGCACAATGCAATTGCGTTCACTTTGTCAGGGTCTTGCCCCATTGATGAATTGTAAAAGCCGGAATTGGTTTGATTGTTGGAAGAGAAAGAGGAGAGGAGGGTGTCGAGGTTTTTTTGGTAGTTGCCACCGTCTTCGTAGGTGCCAATGTTGGAACACCTCCAGCAGAATTCAGCTGTAGAAGTGCAAACAACGGCTCCGGCGGGTGCAAGAAGGTCCAAGAGAACGGGAACAATGAAGAGAATTAGCAATCTTGAGGAATCCATTACTGTTGTTCAAGTCAAATGTAGTATTTCATTATATTGTTATAGTAACCAACTTGTCTTCTGTTCTTGGTTTAATAGACAACCAACTAGCACGACGCAACTGCTTCGCTAATCATCAGGCCACTTGGGTTGTATTCCTATATCCTATCCTACGTCAGGAGAAGAAGATTCAAACTCGAGCATAAAAGAATGGCATAGCTGATCGTACCCACATCGATCTACCCCAGTTTAGAATTTTGAATTGGTAAAACTACAAAGAATAAGGGGAACACCATGACTTTAACTCCATTACTACCTCTGATGATAATTTTGTTTTTGTGCTTGTGGTACAATATTGCCCAATCCCAAATTAATAGTATCTCCTTCGCTGTCCATGTCCATTTCTTAGTTGGTTACATTCAATAAAAATAATGAAATGACGGAAATGATGGTGATTTTATGGATAAACAAAAACTAATAAATGAATTAAGGACGTGCAATAAAAGAGTAATGTTATATTTATTGTATTTGTCATATTATATTTGTACCGACTCTCTAATAAGTATAGGGGCCAACACATGTAAGTCTCATATCATATATTTAGAGATGAGACTCATATGTGTTGGTGGACCATACCTCTATTAGAGAGATGATACAAATTTGTAGTAAGTGTATAATAAAAAAAAAAAATAAAGAGTTTTAATGAAAAGAGATTCTCCAAACTATCTCAACCCCACCCTCTCTGCAGCCAGCACACTCATTCCCTCAACCCTACCCTCAAATCTTGTACCCAATCAACTCTCTTTCTGTCCCCCTAATCGTGCACCCGCCGTCACCCTCTCCGCAACCAACCCCCTCTCCTCTCTCCCCCATATCACGCCCCCACCCTGTGAAGGCACCGACACCAGACCTCCTCCCTAGAAACCGGCCCTAAAAACCCATACCTCCCTTACCCGTTCCCTTTAACCCTCGCATAAAATCCTCCCATCTCTCTCTCATCCTTGTCTCATCTCTCTGTCTCTGCAAATCGCAGAAACCAAACCCTAAACCAAACCCCTAAAATCCCGCCTAAATCCTCCCACACTTCTCTCGGACACTCCCTATCTATCTCTGCAATTCCTAAAACAAATGTGCTAAATCCTATCTCAGACACCCCCATCTCTCTGCAAATCGCACAAACAAAACCCCAAACCTAATCCTCAAAACCCTTTCTCTTGGACTCCCCATACCACAGAAAATGCATCTGAACTTTAGTTTATAAAATCGCAGGCCGCCTTCTCTCTTCCTACCTCACCAGTAAGATTATCTCACTAAAAACATATATTAGCAAAGCCAGTGACGAATGATGTGAACTGAAGCTGTAATAAAAGCTTATATTAAGAAAGAATAAAAAGCCGTCTTTCAACAACTTGAAACCAAAATTTAAATGAATGGCCCTGTAACTAAGGTTATTGAACATGATTAACCATCCGCAATATGACAACTATCTGCAACCCTCAACCTTGTAACCTGAATCAAGCTGGTTTCACACATACCAATAGAAAACCAAAATTGGGAACCGAATCCGTTGTTCGGAACAGTCGAAGAAGTGACCGGCGATCAGGACCACGTCATCTTCAAGCGGCTGCGGGCGAAGCAAGGTTGAGAAAAACAACAAAGAACCACAAAGATTTGATCTTTATTAATTTAGTGAAAAACCCAATTCATATAAAACAAGTGTTTCCACCACAATATTCATTTCAACAGCAAGCACAGAAATTACATATAAAAGAAATTTAAAAAATTGAAGAAACAGAGGTAAGAACTAGGGCTGGAAAAAAATACCAAAATCCCGAACCATACCGAAACCAAACAAAAAATCCCAAAAATTTTAATACCAAAACCGAACCGATCCCGAATTTTTCGGTATGGGATTCGGTCTTACAATCTGAAATGTTCGGTATTCCCGATCCCGAACCGAATTTTATTAATATTATATTAGGTATATTATATATATGTGTGTGTGTGCATGTGTCTCTGTGTGTGTGTTGGAATATGTGTGTGTGTGTATATATATGTATATGTGTCGGTGTGTGTGCGTGTATATATGTATATATGTATATGTGTCGGTGTGTGTGTGTATATATGTTTATGTGTCAGTGTGTGTGTGGTGTGGTGCTGACAAACATTGCATCAAGCACATGGGAAGGGATGGGTCACGCAAGGCAAGGGTGCTTGCTTTCTTCTCTTCCCTATTTTCTGTCTCATCAGTCATCTCTCTTCTTGATTATCTCCCAGACTCCCTCTCTCTACAACCTATAACCTAACCCTTCATCTCTCTCTTATTTTCTGTCTCGTCTCTCTCTACAACTCATAACCTACCTAATCCTTTATCCCTCTTATTTTTTCTGTCTCATCTCTCTCATATTCATTCTCTCTCTCTCTCTCTCTCTCTCTCTCTCTCTCTCTCTCTCTCTCTCTCTCTCTCTCTCTCTCTCTCTACAACCCAGAAACCACCTAACCTTTCCTTCCACCCAATCCAAAACCAAGCCAAACATCCCTACTCACTCTCTCTCATTATATTTCGCCTCTCATCTGCCTTCACTCAGTCTCAGACTCTCCCTCTCTTTCTCGGATTTGAAGCTTAGCAACCACCCACCGTCTAGCAATCTGACTCCGACGAACTATCTCCACTCCGGCCACCACCACACCTCATGGCTTCATCCCCACCTCCGGTTCTCTCCAGTGATTCTCTGTGTGTGTGGGATTTCGAATTGAGGTTAGGGTTTTGAATTGGGGGCTCGTGTCAGGAGGAGGTCCCTCTCTTCACTCTGCTTCTTTCTCGACCATAAATCTTTCACTGATTCACTATCACTATGTCTCTGATTTCAATTTGGATTTTTAATGCAGGTTCGGATGATTTCAATATTAATCTAAGACGATTTGGATTCTGATGATGTTCGGTTTCGGGAAATTCCGAAATACCGAAAATATTTCGGGAATCCCGAAATTTGGGAATCCCGAAATTTCGGTTCGGGATCGGTCATGAGATTTACGTCCCAAAAATTTTCGGTTCGGGATTTGATATGCCTTTTTTGGTTCGGTATCCCATACCGAACCAGCCCTAGTAAGAACAATACCAAATCCGGGCCCACCGGGTGTTCCATAAAATCTGACGCTTTTGATGAAACACCCCAACCCCTTTTTATTTAAAAATTGTTTTAAGGCCTAAATTGGTGAGCCCAAGGGGCCCACCCCCCTTGATTTTTTTTGTCCCCCGAGCCCTCATCTCTCTCAGCCCTCTTCTCTCTTTTTTCCTCTTCTTCTTCCCTTTCCCGAGCTCTCTCTCCCTCGTTTCTCTCCTTCTCGTCCTCCCATGAGCATACCCATCACCACACCACCCTCTCCGACGTCAACGGCGTCATCATCATCATCATCAGTTCGTTCT
Source organism: Malus fusca (assembly GCA_035220775.1). Classification (NCBI taxonomy): domain Eukaryota; kingdom Viridiplantae; phylum Streptophyta; class Magnoliopsida; order Rosales; family Rosaceae; genus Malus; species Malus fusca. The sequence continues at coordinate 39,287,458 of CM069068.1, forward strand.
CTCTCTTAGTTGCTGCGAGGACAGCAAAACCCGGACAGCTCCGACGCAGACCGCCCCTTTCGAGGCAATTTCCGGCCAAACCACGGAGAGTTGTCCGGCGTGCAAGGTATCAATCTCTTCGTCTCGTCGAGTAGTACAACTTTCCTTTTTGTTTCACTCAATTTCGTTGAGTATTAAAGAAGTTATACTCATTTGAATCTTACCCAGTTTCCGGCGAGTCCGACGGCTTTCGAGGCATTTTCCGGCCAAACCATGGCGAGTTAGACGTCGTGTGAGGTATCATTCTCTTCGTCTCTTCCAGGGCTACAACTTTCATTTTTGTCTCGCTTGATTTCGTTGAGTTTTGACAAAGTTATGGCCGTTTAAAGTTAGGTGGTTTTCCGGCCGAAATTCCGGCCTTCTCCTTCGACAAACCCAGGCCATTTGGCCTTTCCCTCTCCCTCGGGCCTTAGGCCCGTGTTGTCTTAAGCCCAAAGCCCTAGCCCAATATCCTTTTAATTGTTTTTATTTATTTGTTATTGTTTTAGGGCCTTAAAGGCCTTGGGCCAGGCTTTATGTGTGTGTGTGTTAGTTGTATGGGTTTGGGCTTAAGCCCAAACCACCCATTTTCACCATAGCCAAACCCTTTTAACCTTAGAACCCTATAATTCTAAAACCCAATAAATTCTAGGAGAAACTTGAAATCAGTCCAATTTTATAGCCCAACATTAGAATTAGTCCAATTTTTAGTTACTTTTGACTTAGCTCCAATGACTAGGATTCAATGTCAGCAATTTTTCTGATTAAGTTGATTTTTTTGCATTATTATTACTATTTTACCCTCCTATGACTTTTGCACGTTCTCCATATATTTCCCACGTTTTAAATTTTTATCAGAATTCAAATTCATTATTCAGTTCATCTTTCTACCTGATTTCTTGATAACAATTTTTGAATTTGAATTTCTTATCAATCTATTTTTAAGGAAGGCTTAATCACTTTTAACTTTCTATACAAATTACATGCAGATTTCTTAATCTAGTTTTATACGTGCTGTTTTCTTCAGAGACCTATTCTCCAGATACAATTTTATACGTGCAGATTTTGTCAACAACATGGCTTAATCTAGTTTTATACGTGCAGATTTCTTCAGAGACCTATTCTCCAGATACAATTTTTATGATCGTGTTTTTCCTTTGTGGTTTGGCGATAACCTTCTCCATCTATCAAAGGACTAAAACACAGCAAATTGAATGCCACAACCGGAAATCTACTGGGGAAGAAACACGCCCCAACAAGTGTTGTAGGTGTAATTGAGTGCCAATTATTTTCAAGTCAGGTATATTATAATTGTTTTCTCCTTTATTGTTGTTTGTTGTGTGAATTCAAAACATGAAGACTTTATCCTAATGCCCCTAATCACTTTCTATCATCTCTCATTGATATGCTTCTTTCTCTTTTTATTCAAAAAAACCAATGCACATAAGGTGTTTGATGTTATGCCTCTTTGAAATTCAACAAACAAAGTAATATACCTGTACAATATCCTACAAGCCAACACGGATTAGAAGCACAGTAGCCTTGTGTTCTCACTGCAGAATTCGATTCATCCACAATATCCTACAAGCCAACACGGATTAGAAGCACAGTAGCCAAAATGTAATAAACATGTACAACTAATTATGATATGTATATATGCTAAGTTCCTAACATTATATGAAATAGCTAATTATGATATGTACAATTATCAGTATGCTGAATAAATTTACATAGTCATATCTTTTTCTGCCTAATACATTTATGTTTTTTTCCTGTGTTTTATAATTGTTTAGTTATGGAAGGATCTATCATTGCGAAGTGCACTTTTGAGAGCAAGAGCCTTTTAATTCCAGTATTTAATCATACTAAGTTCAAGGATATTGCTGAATAAATTTGTTCCCGATTTGTGGGATTAAGTCTTGAAGGCATGGAGTTGATGTACTCTCTAGGAGAACACCAATCTTGTTTGCTGCAATCTGACATGGATGTGAGTGTAATGAAATTTTCATGTTGTGCTGAAAACATAGCATCTATTCCTGTCAGTGTTTCCATGGTTGAACCAGTTGAGCAACTTGATCCCATTTCTTCCCCACATGATAAGCAGATTTTTGCATATGAAGGCTTAAAACCCTCAGATGATCGTGCAGATTTAGGGAAGTTTGCCACTCCTCATGGGAAGACATATTTGTCCCATGCTTGGAGAAACTACATTAGCCATGTTGGTCAAGAATTTCCAGGTGGTGTAAAGGAGTTTAGACAAAGATTGATGAAATATGCAGTTGAAAAGGGTTTCAGGTATGTCTATGTAAGAAATGATAGTGAACGTGTTACTGCTAAATGCTTCAATAAAGATGATGAAGGTTGTGTTTGGCGTGTGCATGCCATTTTGAATCGTCCTAGCAGGTTATTCTACATTAAAAGTATGAATAATGTACATACATGTAAAGCTAGGTTTCGTGATCAAAAAAGCATCAAGATGGGTTCCAAAATTGTGGCGTCGGTCCTTGTTGACGAGATTCGAACCAATCCAATTGTAAGACCAATCGATGTTGTTAGAGATTTCAAGAAAAACTATGGTATAGCTATTTCTTACTATAATGCTTGGTATGGTAAAGAGTTAGCAAAGATGAAGGTCCATGGTGATGATACACAGTCATACAGACAACTATTATGGTATGCAGAAGCAGTGCTAGCAACCAACCCAGGCTCCCATGTCCAGCTTGATTATAATGATAGTTCATGTCGGTTCGAGCGTTTATTCATTTCATATAATGCTAGTATTGAAGGGTTCAAATTCTGCAGACCTTTTTTGTGCCTCGATGGAACTTTTATAAAAAACAAGTATAAAGGTCATTTGTTGGTAGCCATTGGGAAAAATGGTAATCAAGGTATGATTTAGACATCTACTTATATTATAGGCTGCATGAAATCTAATAATTTTTTTTTCCACATTGATAGGTAGTTTAAATGTTTATCCATGTTGTTGACAAAATTGATCATTTTGTTAATTTTGCTCCATGTTAGGTAGTTTAATAGGGTCCCGAGCAGTAATATATGAGAACGTATTGTTTTATAACTTTATACATGTTGTGTCCATCCTTTATTATAACTTGTTCTTATGTATTCATCCTTAACAGATTTTTCTCTAACATGTTCTTCTTCCTCAACACATGGCTCAGGATTTTTCCCGCTAGCTTTTGGCATTGTGGACTCTGAAAACGAAAACAATTGGACATGGTTTCTGGAAAATTTAGCAGAGATATTGCTTCCCCAAGGTCGTACGGTTACATTTATATCAGACCGCAACAGAGGTTTACTTGAAGCTGTTTCCAACGTTTTTCCAGAAGCACCACATGCATTCTGCATGTTTCATTTGAAATTGAATATACAAAGTAAATATCCAAAGCAGATGGGTTCTGGTTATGGTGAAGTCATTGCTAACCTGTTCCAAAATTGTTGTTACGCTCCATCCCAACTTGTGTTCGATCAGGAAATTAAAACTCTCATCAAGGATGGTGGTACAATAATTCAGAATTTTTTGCAAAACACACCCAAAGAAACACGCCCCAACAAGTGCAGTAGGTGTGGTGATGCTACACGCCACAACCGGAAAACTTGCAACGCCCCTATTTGACATACATCTCCATTGCCATTTGGATTTTTTTTTCAAATATATGAACACATGCTTTTGTTTTTTTGTTTTTTTTTTATCAATGTAATAAAATGATGCCTTCGACTTTTTAGTTTACTCATATTCTTCTTTTTTCCATTATCCACTTACATGTCATATGGCTTATGCAATCTCTGAAGACTAAATATTTATTATGATATCATTACTAAACCTTCCAAATCAAACCTATATGTAACAAGCAGGCGTAAGATGTTAAATTTTATCCTACCTATCGCTTTGGCTTACAATATAAACTACCTATCCTTGTAGAATATGATTTTTCAAGACACAATTAGTTGTACAGGTACATTACTTTTTCAAACGGTTTTAAACTACCTAACATGTAGGAAAATTACTGACAACCATTTTTTATCAACACTTTGAAAGTACCTATCCTTGTACAATTTGAAATTACACCAGACGAAGTATGTCCAGATAATGACAAAATAACATCATTATCTGAGATTACAAACAAATCTTATTGTGAAATCAATAAAGGAAAACATGAAGAATATCCCCTTTCACTGGAAATTGAAATTAAAAAACAGATATGACAAAGCATATCTCAGTTCACATAACATCCAAACTTATCTAGCAGAAAATGAATTCGGATGGATTGGAGTCCCATCATTTATTAAATTGAAACACTTATATGAAACAAAAACTCAAATTTCGCATAACATCTTTATCCTACTCTTCCTTTTCCCAGCTACCATCTCCCTCATTTATGAATCTACAAAGGACATGTGCTCTCATATTCTTCATTGCCTCTGCCGAAAAGGCACCTTCGACTAATTCTCCATCAGCTTTTTTTTGTGCAATATACATCACAGCAACTCCACAGTCATAACTGTTTAACAAAAAAAAAAAGGGTATGAACTTAAATATTACATTTTATCACCAATAAACCAACAAATAGGCATAATACAGATGAAATTAACACTTACATGTTAGGAAATTGTTGTAAGCATGATATGTTTGCTTTCAGTGGATACTCAACATTAGTTTGCCTCAGCCACATGAGAAATTCTCTGTCATCATGGCTAAGCGTGTACAACAATGTATGTACCTTATCACCTTTCATGATATGTTTGCAAATAGAGTTCTCATTGAGCTTTCTTGAAATACTATCTTTCATGTGCTTAAAGTAGTCAGAAATTTTCACATGCTACAAAAAAAAGAACACATTACAAAGTTAGTGTGTGAAATAAAATTCGAAGGATAAGAGGTATACTACATAGTTATCAACTTACCATTTTTTAGCCTCTTCGAAATAAGGATCCACATACATATTCATCTTGGTTTGTAATGTGTTGTAATGTTCCCACCATCCACTTTGTTTGTTGAACACAAGCAAAGTATAATGCATTCCTTTGAAATGGTTAATCGGAAAGAAAACATAGTCGTTCTCCCGTACCTTCTTCAATAGAAGTTCAAGATAAATATATATTCTCACTGCAGAATTCGATTCATCCACAATATCCTACAAGCCAAAACGGATTAGAAGCACAGTAGCCAAAAAATAATATACCTGTACAACTAATTATGATGTAAAAATCATATTATACAAGGGCAGGTAGAAGATTCTCTAGATTAATGCTAGAAGATCAGAATAAAAATGGATTACTGTGTTACAGGGGCAGGTAGTTTATAATTACAACAGATACGAATAAAAATGGGTCAGAAAAAAAATAATAAAAATCAACATTTGACAATGACACTACTCATCACTAAATAGCATTGGACGGTATTAAACTAGCTAGAATGGAGGAGAATTAACTGCAATGTTTGAAGAACTAAAATTTACGCACCCACGCAAATGTCGGCATAAACCCATATTTCAGCTGATATTTTGGAATCCCAATTTGGTCGTCATTCAAAATTTCAAAAAAAGAATCAACTACCTACAGAAAGAACCAAAACATCTTATGAATCATTTGTAAACCTTTCATTCAAATATAATTGAATTCATTGCTATCTAAGTCAACTAATTACAAAATTACAAATACCTGTCGACTAACACCTCCCTCATTCAAGAGTGCGAGGATATCATCACGGATCACTGCACAATGCTCTCCTTTCCACATTGAAACCCTATATATACAGTTTAAACAACATAATGAACAACTTTATAACTAACAGGTAAAAAAATGTAAAATTAAGGATGAAAAATTATACACTACCTATCATCATTCAAATCCAGAAAAGTAAAAAGTCAAAGCAGCATACCAAAATACTAGAGAAACAAATTCAACCAATCATCATCCCACATTTCACATGCATAAGCAGCACCCTGTTTTTTGTATTCTGATCCAACTCAAACCCATTACTAATATGTAATTATAAACCCTCTTAACCCCCCTAATCGATTTCAAACTAGTGCAAGCCTTCACTAATGCGTCGTAAACACTGGCCACCAATTCATACTCGTCGTCAAACTCTAAAATCTCGAACAATTGAAGTGAAAACAAAAAACAAAAAGAAATTTAGAGCAAAGATACGGTAGCACCTGTTATAAAAAACAAAGCCCAAATCACCAAATCAAAATATTTGAACAAAAAAACCAGATTACCATGTACGAAGCTGAAATCTTCCGAGAAGATACACTACCTGTACTCCAGGTATAACAGGAAGCCCGAACCAGATAATCGCCTTTTTTGTTTCCATCATATACTGGGAGAAAATTTATAGCTTTCATACCTTCATACGGATTTAGGATTCAAAACCCGGTTTCCGCTGGATACGGACGCAAACCAATCTGAAAGATAGGAGGATAAGGATAAAGGGGTCGTTTGATCTGCAAGAGTCCTAATAAATGGGATATTTTGAATAAACAATGAGTTTAATCTGCAAGACACCTAATAAACCATCTAATGGCAGTTGTTGTAATTTTGTTGGTAAATTATGTGCATTTTAATTGCTGACATGGATTATTGTTGTACTTACTAGCCTCCACTTATGCTTATGTAATACAAGTGGATTCCATTCAAAATAGGCTTATAAAATTGGACCCATATCAAAAGACCCCTAAATTCTAATCCTATTTAACCTAAGCCCTAATTCGGAATTCAAGCTTAAAACCCGTTAGACCTAATTTGACTGTTGACCCCCGGTCAACGTTGACTTTAGGGTTGACTTTTCGGGTTTTCGTCCGGGACCCTTCTTAGGGTAATTCGACGTTCTGAACCCATTTCCAATGTCCGTTTTCCCAAATTCAATTTCTATTATATAGTTTTATTTATTGGACTCTTTATGTGCTTAGGGGCAATTATTCTGATGTTCTGTCTTCGCTAGTGGCACAGCTTTTGGCGGCTAAGTACTGTGAGTGGACCCTTTCTAAAATTACATGATTTTATAGTAATTGCATAAATGATTAGCATGCATACGGATTTATGATTTGATTTATGTGAAGCTTGATGATTTAAGATATTGATTTTCGTCTCGTGTTTTGGTGAGAAATTAATAGTTAGCCTATATTAAGATATTTTAATATATCGTATTTTCTATAAAAACCATGAACTGTTAGACTATCCGATGGGTGACGATAGGATGCTAGAACATGTCTTTGAACCCCTCTTTATAGTGTAGACGATGATCGGTAACCTACGCTATGAAGTGGTATTTACGAGAGGCGTAACATTTTGTGTGTACCTAGTAGACACTATGCCGTCTGGGGCGAGGATCTGGTGTTGGCATTTAGGCCGGGAGAAATAATCCCTAGCGAAAGGCTGAGGGACACGGAGACAGGCACTGGGCCGGGATGGAGTTATCTCTGGCTACGGGCACAGAGACTGAGGTGCAGGCATTGGGCCGGGAGTTATTATTTATTCAGTGATCTTTTTAGCAGCACACGCGTTATACGAGACGATTTATGATACGTTTACTATTTTGATTTCCGCGATGAGTTTCCGCGATATGATTTTTGAGATATTTGGCATGCTAGGATTTTTATTAAATCCATCACTTATTATGTTAGTAGTTTTCATTATTAAACTTTGGGGGTTAGTATCTTGATAACTGTTTTATTATTATTATATATATATGAACTTGGTCCACTCACCTTTGTTTTGCGCCCCCATTCAGGACTTAGAATCAAGGCACCTAATCCCGGCGTCAAGACACTTCCACAGCAGCATCTCTGAATCCTCTTGATGTAGGACCCACTTCTTTATTCATTCAATTTTATCTTAATTCTTTTTAGTGATTAGGTTTAGTTGTATGCTCTGAGCACGTTCCTAAATTATTAATTCTTGGTATTTTAAATTTCTAACCCTTATTTATTTCTTATTCTTAGCTTTTGTATCAATTAATGGTTTTCGTCACCCTCGGGTGTCGGCCAGCACGTATCGGTCCTGGTATTCGGGGAATATCAGGGTATATCAGGGTCGGGGCATGTCATTTGAGCTTCAAATCTGTGCGAACACTTCCAGAGCTTGAAGGGGTGCAGAGAAAAATGGGTTTAGAAAGCAGGGAAGAAAGTGCCAGAAGCTAAAACCCCACTAATCATTTTTTACTTCAGATTCTCAGATTCTGTCACTTTGTCGTTGTTTCTCCCCTTTTCTTGTCAGCTCTCAACAAAACAAATATCTTCTGAGTTCTCTTTCTCTCTCTGCAATTCCCACGTCCAGCTCCCTCACCTTTGTCTCTGACATCCTCCTCTACCTCGCAGTCTTACCCCCGTTTCGGCCCATCTCCCTCTCTGTCTCTGCAACCCATGCTTTTTGGCAGTATCAGTCCTCTCTCACGGCATGGTCTCACTGACTCCCACTGTGGCTCAGAAAGAAAGGAAATGAAAGTTGGGGGTAGCCCGAGTTGACCGAAATCGACGACACATTGCACGATTTCATCGTTGTATGGCCTCTCTCTCGCTCTGTCTCCGTCCCTCTCTCCCTTTCTCTCTATCTCTATCTCAGAGGCGGCATGCCCTCCTGTCTGCCCTGCAATCCCCACACCATCAATCCCAATCAGTCCCAACAATTAAGATGACAAAAGTATCCTCCAAACTTGTGATCCCGGCCGTTCGATCTTAACCCTAGATGGGTATTCCCATCATTTGACCAACCAAAGGGCCGGCCACATCAACAATTGAGGTAAGCCCAGCAAACACAGCTCAAAACCCAGCCGCAAAAGCAGCGGCAGAGAGACTCAATGGTACTTTCGTAAATAAAATGAAATTCGATCCAAAACACTGTTCATTTGTACATTGCAATTGAAAACCTTCTTTAGACTAAAGTAATAATATGGAGAGATCAAGAAAGAGAGATGAATAAAGGGCAAAACCAAAAACTCATTGCTTGGGCCAGTCTTATTGGGCTGGTTTGATGATTTGGCTCATCGTTCTTTTTTTGGTAGGGGCCAAAATTTTGCTCATGGATGGACAAGGCATGCCTAGCTACCTTTCTCCGTCAAGATGCTGCTAACCAGCTTGTGTTTTGGCTTGATATATGCCTGGCTAGTTTGATTAATAATTAAGGCTCAACAACCATTAGATCTGGACAACTTTCTACTTCAAAGTCCAATTGGCTAAATAACTAAAACCAGCTCCTAAGAAGCTTACAGTGCGGTGATGTTTTGAAAACGGGGTTTTTGATGGTTTTCTAAGCAATCCACAAAACTGAAAATAAGAGTAACTATTAACTCACAGTTTTTGTGAAAAATGTGAGCGTTGGCCTTTTCACTAGAGATATTTTTTATAAGCATTATGGAAAATGTTATACATACTTCAGAATGTCGGACATCATTTAACAACCTTTCAGTGCAGAGGAATTTAAAAAGGAAAAAAGAAAAAAAAGAGGTCTAATGAAGGTTTTTATAGGAATTTGCAAACCGATCAAACACTTTGAGTGCACTTTCAAAGTTTGGTTTTATTCTAGCAAGCACTATAAAAACATACAATGCCTAAAAGGCTAGCAAAACCAACACAAATCTCAAAACTTCTGGACTCCGATCCTGCAAGATTGATCACACTTTGCTCGATTTACTATCGAGGGTATAGTTCAGTAATCGATGCTTCATTAACAGATAATGACAATGAGTTGCTAGCAGGTTGATCAGATGAGCTACAAGTCATTGGTGGCATGTTCGGATCTGTCCTACTGTGCAGGAAAAATGCTGGCTTTTGAGGTGATGGCATACTCAAAGAGTAACTGCTTAGCATGAGAACTATCTTTTGCATTTTCGGTCTATCATCTGGATCTTCCTGAACACAGAGTAACCCAATATGGATACATCTAATTACTTCACTTCTTGAATATGAATCTCTTAGATTTACGTCCAGCAATTCTAACGGTGTCCCGTCCCTCCAATGTCTCCAAACCTGCAAAAAAAAAATTAAAGACTCATTCAAAATGTTGCGACAAAAATGTTTGCAGCACTTTTAATAGAATTAACCACAAATGCACACAGAATCTTCAACTTATACTCACATGGCTCAAGAGGTCTTCGCCATTGTCTGAGTTATAGAAATTAGTGTTCTTCTTGCCAGTTACAATCTCTAAGATCAAGACACCGAGACTGTACACATCAGACTTCATAGAGAACAGTCCATGCATCGCATATTCTGGGGCGATATAACCACTACAAACCAGCAACATCAGTAAATGTTAGTGCGAATACGGCATGAGGAGATGAATTTTTGAGTTGTTAATTTATTATCTTTTCTTTTCAGTAATTACATTTTAGGATGAGAATTAAATCAATCAACTTTTCAAATAGATTATGTTACCATAAACAAAGTTTTGTATTACTTACTACGTTCCCACAACCCTTCTTGTGTTTCCTTGAGTTTGATCAACTCTAAATATTCTTGCCATACCAAAATCGGCAATTTTTGGGTTCATTTCCCCATCTAACAATACATTACTCGCTTTAAGATCACGATGTATGATTTTAAGCCGTGAATCATGATGGAGATAGAGAATCCCTCGAGCAATCCCGTTGATAATCTTGTATCTGCTTGGCCAGTCCAATTTCACTTGATCCCCGGAGTCTATGTAGACATTTGAAAACAAAGATTTTCCTTGGTTTGTTACAAATCCAAGTGTAATCAAATAGCATACGACATCACACATGATACCTAAATCTGATTAGAAGGGTACATACCATATAGAAAGTGGTCAAGGCTTTTGTTCTGCACAAATTCGTAAATAAGTATCTTTTCTGCACCTTCGGAGCAAAATCCTAGTATCCTCACTAAGTTTCTGTGTTGAAGCTTAGCTACCAAAACAACCTCATTCTTAAACTCCTCGCCACCTTGCCCGGATCCCCTAGACAACCTCTTTACGGCTACTTGTTGCCCATCAGGAAGTGTGCCCTGAAAACATTTTTACCAATCATTACAAGCATCAAATTGAGATTTCATGAGTTCAACTTATCACTTTGCTCTAGCCAACTTAGCTACGCCCAGCTCTGGGACTCTGGCAAATTAAAGTCATAAATTTGCTATGTGAAAATCACAACCTTGTAGACCTCACCAAAGCCACCCTTCCCTAGCTTGTTATGAACAGAGAACTTGTTTGTCGCTGCTTCAATTGTAGCAAAACTAAACTGCAATGACTCGACAGCATTTATTTCCGTCCCCGCTGCTTACACAATCAAGAACAGAAGTTTATTAATCTTGATTCGGTAAATTAATCATAATCCAGAATCAAACCGATTAGGAGTCGAAATTATACAATTTCACTGGATCGGGAAAAGAATAAATAAAACTTCTAATATTTACCATTTTGTTCTTGTATCACATTGTACTTTTTCTTCGCTCTTCTTCTATGGAAAAGGCAGCCTACCAAGAAAAGCAATATTGCAATTGGAACAACAATCGCCACTACGATCCATGATGAAATTTGTTCATCATTTCCTGCACAACATTATATTCTTTTTAATACACAAATGTATGTGTAAAAATTCTGAACACTTAACTGCCTCATATAAATTAAATTTACCATGAGACCTTGGCACCGAGCCTGGAGGCTGAATAGGTGGAGGAGGAAGAAGTACTGGTGTGGGCGGAGGTGCGGCAGCAACAAGTGTATAAAATGGATACACCTCATATCTAACATTACAGCTAGGAAACATAACTCTTCCCCCTAGCTTTCCGTCACAGCATACCGGAAAAAGTGCAATAGCTCCTCGAAGACACTGATCACAAGCGGTGCTTGATAGGTCAGGCGTGCACTGCACAAGGCTATACAGCTCCTGAAACCCAGTAAAGTTTTCTTCTTTGGTTGCAAACTTTTTAGCACGGGAAGGTGCGTTTGCAGCTACAGACACTAGGCCAGTGACAGTCTCAGCCACCAGTTGCCTAAACCGGTTTGGTTCACTAACATTCCCCACGTTCCACAGAAAGCCCCTAGGGCTTTCATCCAGTTTACGGAAGAAAGACACGTTTTTGTAGCGTAACATGCACTCATCGTACCATAACAGAGTCGCTTTTCTTAAGGGGCAGTACATTTGAACTGCTTCTCTGGCCGCAGCAGTAACACAATCTTGGCATGTGCTGGCTGTGAGATCGCCGCGACATAGAAAAGCACCGTAAACTGCAGAGTTGGAATCTTCAGAGCCGGCGGTAGTGTAGTAGTATCCGGTGTCAATGGTTGCATTGGAGGTAAGAGAAGAGAGGAGGAGGTTAAGGTTTGACTGGTAGGTGCTGTTGGGAGCCAAACTGGTTGTGTTATCACAGACATGGTAGCGGTAATTTGGGGCAGCTTCACTAGTACGGCTGAGGCTTAGGAAGCCGATCAGCACAAGAGTCATGAACACATTCAGATTGATGGAAAGCATTGTGATCATATGTCACTTCCTTGTACGTACCTTGCGTGCATAAGAAAGGTTTAGATCAGCTGATACACCTGTAACCCGTGTTTGACGGTTTCTTCGTCTTCGTCTTCTTCTTCTTTTGGCTCTGCAAAGTGATCTGTTCATGATTGAAATCTAGCCATGTATGAATGGAGGAGTGTTTGAACTGGCAGACAAGTTTTGTCCTAAGTGTTTGAACTGGCGGACAAGTTTTGTCCTAAGGCTGCAACTACTGAACACATTCAATTAATGCTTTCAAGACTTCTTTAGTCTTCGGCGACTTGGAAAAGGTTCCTCCTCCTTTGTGGGTCTCGGTGGAATCATGGATTGGCAGAAAAGAACAGAATTTTTGTTTTCTACTTTATGTACATCTATACTAGATAAATGATACATTGAAAAAAAAAAAAAAAAAAAACTGTTATTAATCCTCTAAAATCTGAATATGCACACCTCATATATTTTTGTTTATTATTCCACTTCTTTTAATTTGATTTCCAATCTTACCCTTTGTTTTTAATGTCTCTAGAATCTTGAAAGCTTCATTACGTATAACTTAATGACATAAATAAATTGGTGGGATTTCCTGGATTTCGAGAGTACTGTTTTCCTCTTCTTGCACCAACAAATAAATTTGTCTACTGGTAAGTCCTAATTCTAATCTATGATATTGAGTATCTAATTTACGAAATTGAGATTAAAATACAAATGTGTTCAAACCCATAATGAAACACTTACACTATATTTAGATGAGGAAAATAAACTTAGAATTTGGATTAAAATCGGAATTTATAAATTGACATGCACCAATTCCCTTGTTTGGATTCATAAATATATAAATTTAGAATTTCTGCGAAACTTGGAATTTGGAACCTCCAATTCCCAAGTTTAAATTTCATGTAAATAGGTGTCATTTCCCAATTTCTATGATTAGAGTTTAAAAATAACAAATTCTATATTCAATTCCATTGTTTATTTTGGTTAACCAAACAAGAAAATTCAGAAATTCTAGAAAATAAAATCTCGTCATTTCAATTTTCATCATTTTAAAATTTCTTAGTAATCTTAAATTTCTTCATCCAAATATAGTGTTATAGAACCGGAAATAATTAAAACAGTAATAAAAAAAGAAGTCATGAGAAGACATACCATGAAAATTTGATTCAAGAGAGTTAGAAGGATCGCTCAAGTCACATTTATTCCATTTCACCAAGTAAATTTCATCAAAACTTTCCAGTAGTATCGGGTTCATATATGGTTGTTTATAGATGAAAAAAAACGAAGAATTTTGCTCGGATTCAAAGTTAAAAAAAAAAAAAAAAAAAAAGAATTGAGGACGAAGAATGAAGAATTTTAAGAGAGAGGTGTAAAAAAAAGGGTCTCTACAGCTCCCCATAATATTTATGTCATCAAATTTATATTTAATGAGGTTTACTATATCGTTCATAGTAGGAAACCAAATTCAAGTTTCATGTTTTCTAACACATAAATATAAACAGATATGTAGAGTCCGAGCACATGCAGAATTTTATGCGATTTACTATCATATAAACAAACCGAAATTTCGCGTAAAACTTGTATGTGCAGAACGTTCATCTTTTTAAGGACGGATGATACCATATCGGTAAATTTTGTTATTGTCTAGAGATGATTCTATATATAAGCAGATATTACAATACGTGACAGTAACAGCTTATCTAGGGTATACTTCAGTGATAGATTCTTCATAAACGGACGGAGATGACTTGCTGATAGATTGAGCGGAGTCCATCGTTGCCTCTGACATGTTTCCCACTGCTCTACTTTGGTGGAAAAATACCGGTTGTTGAGGTAATGGCAGAGTAAGAGAGTAGCTATTGAGCATGAGAATTACTGATTGCATTGTAGGCCTGTCAGCTGGATCTTCCTGAACACAAAGTAAGCTGATGTGGATGCATCTGATTACTTCAGTCCTCGAATAAGAGTCTCTCAGACACGGATCCAACAATTCCAAAGGTGCCCCATCTTTCCATAACTTCCAAGCCTGCATAAAATTCAAAAGTTTAATTCATGATGCTATGTCAATGCAGGAGAACAGAACACTACACTTTTCATTTTAAGCTTACATGGCTTAGGAGGTCCTCAGCTGCATCGGTCTGAAGGAAGTAACTGTTCTTCTTGCCAGTGATGATTTCTAGCACTAAAACACCAAAACTATACAAATCGGACTTAACAGAAAAACGTCCGTGCATTGCATACTCGGGAGACATATAACCACTACAAGGAACATAACAATCAGTACAGAAATTACAACAAAGATGTAACCAGAAAATATTTCAGATTCAATTCGATAATTGCAAAACAGAAGTGGTCGTGAGAAAATAATGAAATAGGTAACTTACAATGTTCCGACAATTCTGTTTGTGTTTGCTTGAGTTTGATCAACCCCAAAGATCCTGGCCATGCCAAAATCAGATATTTTTGGATGCATCTCCCCATCTAACAATATATTGCTGGCTTTGAGATCACGATGTATAATTCTAAGTCGGGAATCTTCATGCAGGTACATGATTCCTCGAGCAATTCCTGAAATAATCTTGTAACGTCTTGACCAATCCAATTGTCCTTGTTTCTCGGGGTCTGCAAACCATCAAAATCAAGTTATCATCGACAAATATAGTACTGCTATTGCAATAGGGAAAAACAATCAGATGTTTGAGTGTACAAACCAAATAGGAAATGGTCAAGGCTTTTGTTGGGCACATATTCATAAACAAGAATCTTTTCTTCGCCTTCCAAGCAAAATCCGAAGAGCCTAACCAAATTTCGGTGTTGAAGCTTGGCTACCAATACCATCTCGTTCTTAAACTCTTCCACGCCTTGGTCAGAGTTCATTGATAGCCTCTTCACAGCTACTTCTTGACCGTTTGAAAGTATACCCTGCGAGAAAACATCAATCAAACAATGGAATGTCCACTCATGGCATTCATGGACGGCTTATGAGGCTCCAAAATTATTCAGATTTTGCATGCATAAAAGTTGGAACTTTGTAGACCTGAAGGAGCACTCATGTCATATAATGATTAACATACCTTGTAAACTTGACCGAAACCACCTTCGCCTAACTTGTGATCATCGGAGAAATTGCTTGTAGCTGCTTGGATGGTAGCAAAATCAAATTGCAAAGACTCGACAGTAGTAATGTCATTCTCACCTGCACAACCAACCAAACCATAGAAGCACAATGTTTATAGACGAGGAATAAAGGAAAGGAGAATCAACGAGAATAAACAAGAGGAGAATCGCAGAAGGATATATTTGTTTACCGCTTGGTTCGTCTGCTGCTGCTTGATTGTACTTCTTTCTTGCTCTCCTAGTTATGCAGCAGTAACCCACAACAAAAAGTAGCACAGATACAGATATTGGTACAGCAATGGCAACAATTGTACTAGTTGGGGTTTTGCTTTTTCCTGCAAAATAAACAAAAAATATTGAGAAATGGGTAAAATCAGCAGCCACAGCACAACTCCATATTCCCCTGCTCCAAAGTCCACAATAGCTATCAATTACCTAACAAACTAATCTGATAATACAATAATCACTTGATTGGGGCTTCCAAAAAGGTTAGAAACGTTTTGTGACAGTTCGCCTTTCCGACAACATTTGGGAGAAAAACTTCAAACTACATAATAGAAGCACTTTTCAAAGAAGTACATGCCTAGAAGCACTTAAGTAAACACTAATTAGAGTTTTAATGAAAGCATTTCAAGCAAAAATGCTTATAAGCAGAAGCGTCAGTCACGGTTATGCCCTTTACACTCAAATTTGAACCCCTTTTCCGTATCAGATTAGAATATCGCTCGAATAAAATTTCAACGTATTCATATTTTCTTGAGTTTAAAGTGGTCAACTTTAAAAATTAAATTTGAATTGAAGAAATGGTCACTTCACCTTTAGGTGGAGGAGGGAGAGGAGGAGGCGGCCCTGGTGCAGGCTCAGGTGCTGACGTGGAGTTCTGGGCGTAGAAGGGGTAGACTTCGTACCTAACATGACAACTCGGAAACAAAACTCGTCCTCCGAGTTTCCCATTACAGCAATTCGGAAGTTGGGCTATGGCCAACCGAAGACAGCCGTTACAATCCGCTTCCGACAGGTCCTGCGTGCACTGCCCGAGGCTGTACACCGAAATCAACCCGCTAACATTTGCTTGATTCGTCGCGAACTTGTCGGCGTCGTTGGCAGCCTCGGTAGCCACCTCGTTCATACTGGCCGCCAGGACCTGGTTGAACCGAGTCGGGTCGGTGGCGTTTTTATTGTTCGACATGGACAGGCGGGGCGACTCGGTGGCGGTGGAGAAGAATAACTCGTTGGAGTAGCGTAGCATGCAGTCGTCGTAACCGATCACCACCTGTTTTTCTACGGGGCAGCGTTGTGGGGCCTCGGAAATTGCGGTGGCGACACAGGTTTCGCAAGCTTGGGTGCCCGCGACGTCGCCGCGGCAGAGGAAAAGGCCGTAGACGGCGTTGTTTGTGGTTTGGACTGTGGCGTTGTAGAAACCGGTGGAACGGTTAGCGTTGGAGGAGAGGGTGGAGAGGAGGCGGTTGAGGTTGGACTGGAAGGTGGAGTTTGGGGTGAAGGTAGTGGTGTTTGGGCAGTAGTGAACCAGGTAATCAGCTTCCGTACTGGTCGGAAAGCTGAGCAGAGTAAAAACGGAGAAAATCAAAAGAAGGGTAGTCATGTTTTTCATTTTTTGATGACTGATCATAAAATCATAGGTTTTTGTATTGAGTATCATCAAAAGCAATGCAGGGGTCGTAGCTTGACTTTCAATCTTTGAGTGTCCACCAGAAGAGGTCCTCTCATCCAGTGGCGGATCCAGGATTTTAACTTAGGGTGGTCCCAATCTAAAAGCTTCAAAAAAAAAAAAAAAAAGACGAAAATATCATTGAACAAATAAATGGCAAACTACAATTTTCATTCATAATCTTTGTACTAAACAAGCTAGAAATACTAAATTTGTCCACGACGGGATCACATACTTTGAAAACGTGTTATGATAGTTTCATGTCAATACAAAATAAAAACATCTTTAGCTCTAAAAGGCTCCATTAATATATGTGCTATTCGGATCTCATCTCGAATATTTGGAGGATAATTCTTCATTGGAATTCTCTTTCTGGGGTCTCTCTCAAGATTATCCTAATCAACTTTTAACTCATTTTGTTGTGGAGTGTAATTACCCCCAATTGGATCGGACCTATTTGGAATTGGAGGGAACTATTCGGAATAGGATTGGAACTATCCAAGTTTGGAGATGAACTATTTGGAATATGATTGTCCGAACTAATCGATGATGATTTTCGCTTGTAATATCGTTCCATACTTTTAATTTCTACACATATCAATTAATAAAAAAATCTATGTCAATTGATGAAACTAAAAATATGTATGAACTAAAAACCCCTGACTGTAACACAATCTTCAACAAAAGAAACCCTATAACACAATGCAAGTAATATCAGAAAATCCTAACGAATCAACAATAAATATGTATGAACTAACACTAAAATAGATATGAAAAAAATCATTTGCAAGATTCACTGTTCGGTCCCTTTGTTTTTAATTAGTGTTCTTTTAAAAAAAAAATTACCTAAAAGTCTAAAACTAAAAATCCTAACAAATTAACAAAAAATCTGTATCAACTAACATTAAAAATAAGTAAGAACTAACACTAAATTAGAAATCTTACAGAAATGTGGGTTTGGTGGTAAACACACGTACATTCGAGACAGAAGTTGAACAGGGAGCAGAGAGCAGAAATTGCTATGGAGGGCATGAATGTTCATTCTGTTTAATGGTCCGAGTCTGAATAAAATCATCGACAAAATCACGATCTGAATACCAATATATTGAAAACAAAGCAAATCACAAAGTTGGGGTTACCTGCGTAGCGTGAAGATTCCTCCTGTTTAAAAACTTACAGACAATTTGCTATTATTGGTGAAGTAAAGTTGATTGAAAGCACTATTCTATAAAAGATGGTGAGTCTGACTATTCTATAAACAATAAAAGATGGTGACTGGCGAGTGCTCTATCACGTGAAGGTGAGGAGTTTTTAAACTTTATTAATAACTTGGCTCAAAACGACGTCGTTTTGGCCAAGTTATTTTAAAAAAAAATTGACTTTCTTCTTCCTCCTTCCGTTTTGCACAGCTTGCAGCAGCCATGGCTGCTGTTCTTCTGCCCAGATTTGGATGTCCTTGAAGATCCTCACAGCCGTTTGTCCTAGCTTCCGGGTGGTCCTGGGACCACCCTGGTCCCTTAATGGATCCGCCACTGCTCTCATCCAACCGGATTTGGATTATAGAGGGATTAAATTTAGGGAGTTTTAACAAAACAGTCACGGTACTGTTTACTTTTAACGAAAAATTACATTTTCATCTTTAACTATCATTATTCACTATACCTTTAAAAATGACTTTTCATTAAAAGAGAAGTTTTTTTTGACTTTTCGTTAGTTTTCCTTTAAATTTAAGGAAAACTAAAGAATTTAAAAAAAAAAAGCTTTGAGTTTTAACGATGAAGATAAAATAATGAGTAAAATGAATAGTACCATGATTAAATTTTTAGTATAAAAATGTGATTTTTCGTTAAAATGAATAATATTATGATTGATTTTTGTGTTGCAGGTCCAGAAACACCAATTGCTATCTCCAGAGGACAGGTCCTGCGTGCACGGTGCACTGCCCAAATCCGTACAGCGAAGTGAAACCTGCGTTGGAAAAGAATAGTATTTAGTTTTATTCTGTTGTTTGAATTTTAGGTTAAGCCCATTGGAATTAGAGTATTGATTTCTTGCCTATTAGAATTAGGTTTAGTTGACTATATATAGTGCTTATGTTATGCAATTGGGTGCAATGTGGGAAGAAAGTTGAGATTTCATTATAAGACCAATTGACAATATGTGGAGTAGCTAGGGATGACGATTTAACCCGTCAAATCAAATCACCGCAAGTAACCGATCCGAAAGGTTCGGTTTCGAGCATAAAATTTCGGGTATTTTACGGTTATGGATAATCATCGGGTAAATTTTTAGGTTTTGAGTTCAATTATGGTTATTGGGGTATCTGCCCCAAACCCATACCTGAAACCGAACAATTTCATCTATGAATAAAAAAATATAAATATTTATCATATGAAAATGGGTTGTTAATAATCATTCATTATTAAATATGAAATTAATTATTTACTTTTATATCACTAATAATAGGAATTATATGCTTATAATTTTCAAGAGTGTAAATGTTTTCTTAGTAATATAAATTTTTAATATTATTTATTAGGTGCATTGTATCAATTGTATTAATAATAGTAATTTATTTAATATCGTTTTTTTTAATATTCTTCATTTAGTTAATAATATAAATAAATATATAAATATCATAATAGGAAAACCGTTAGCCAATCAAAAATCCGTCACCAGACGGGTTCGATTATGGGGAAAATTCGTTGGAGATTCTACGGGTTCGGGTTCGATAAAAATAAACGGATTCGGGTATGGGGATGACACATCTGAACCCAATCCGCCCCGTTGCCATTACTAGGAGTAGCCCAACCTCTTATAAGCCCTTGCAATGTTTCTCCTTTCACCAATATATGGCCGTTGGGTTTCACATGTGGGTCAACCTACTTTGATACCATGTAAAATTATCTGAGAAACAAGCCAAAGGCACACACAACAACACTAATATTGTTCCTAACTTGATAATTACCACCTGCATAATATGATTTTATCACAAAAAATCTCAATATTAATTAAAGCTAGATTAGAATATTTAAACTCTTTCCTTCTTTCTTTCTTTAATTGACGTGGGATTTCAACAATGTGGACTCAAACACTTCGACGTGACGCTCATTTTTGAAGAAAAATTTTCTATAAATATGCTGTCACGCTTCTAGGAGGTTTCATATTCCAAGTCAATAATGATTCTGACATATGATGGGACATAGTATGAGTGATTATAACAACACTGTATTTTTTTTTATAACAAAGAGTATAACAACACTTTTACATCAAAATATTTTTACTTTGGGTTGTATTTATAACAAAGAGTATAACAACACTTTCCTCGTTTCTTTACAAAAAAAAAGTTACTTTTTCAAGTTTACCAACTTTATCACCTGATTTATATGGAGACGCCAAACTAATGAATCAAAAGAGATTCTTTCTAGTGCAGATGATAGTACTTTATCACAATGATAGAAAGTTACTTTATTAATGCTTAAAAATGCAATTTCGATCTCTACCAATTTTTCTCTTCCTTAACAACTAATTATTAACTTACTATTAAGTTTTAACGATAAGGACAAAATAAAAGGTAAAGTGAATGGTATCAGAATTGACTTTTTAATCTAAAAATATGATTTTTTTTTTGTTAAAGTAAACAATATCATAAATTTTTCGTTAAAATTCATTTTAATTTTTTAGACAAAGAAAAAAGAACCTTTTTCCCATCATAGGCATGAAAACTTGACCCTTGTCAATCACGTTATGTGGAAAAAAGCTTCTTTGGTATTCTTCAGATCATGTGGCGAGTCCACCAAGGGCCAAAGGTGGTCAGTTGACCCAAGACCAAAAAATAGCTTAGGTCAACTACGGTGACATCTTGATCATCTGATTGGTGACGCTTTAGAGCCCACTATTTTTTGACGAAATAATTGAATGAACTCCCTGAAGTTGATGTTTCTGCATACTAAGCATGCAAGTTTTTCTTTTCTTTTAAAACGATATAGTTTTGAACCTGGTCTTTAGTTCTCATTTTTCTTCAAATATTTTAAAGGAAATCTTAACGAAACACTATCGGTACTGTTCACTGTTAACGTTAAGGACATTTTTACTCTAAAAAGTCACTCCTGGTATTATTCACAACACATTTTTATCCCTTTGATTAAAACTCATAATTTTCAAGCTCTTTTCATTAGTTTTCCTTATTTTAAAAGAAAAAAATGATAACAATAAACCACACCCACATCCGATTACTCCCCCACTACCCAACCCCAACCCCGCCACCACATGCGGCCATTTTGCCACCGAGCCACTACTCTCTCGTCTCTCCTATTTTCATTCCTCAAATTTCAAGTAACTTTTAAATTATAATCCCTAATATTTTGGTTTATGAATAATTGAATATTGAAGTAAACGCTTCCAACTCATTAATTATAAATCATGAATCCGCCGCCACTCACATGTATATATAAAATTTTAATCCATAGATTGCAAAGCAGTAGGTTGATATTGGTGATGGTAAATGTCTGTCTATTCAACATATTGGTTCTTCTTTATTGAATATCTCTAATGCTGCCTTTAAATTGTCAAATGTTCTTCATGTTCCCAAAATAAAACATAATCTATTGTCTGCCTATCAATTTGTTAAGGATAATTACTGTGCATTGACTCTTGACTCTGATGGATCCATTGTAAAGGATCGTTCTACGGGGAAGACTCTTTTGCAGGATGCAATTAAGAATGGTTTTTATACTCTTTGCAAAGCTCTTCTTCCCCTGGTGTCTCCTCCTCCAGCTTTTCTCATGCTCTGGTGAGTGTTCAAGCTCTTATCAAGCTATGGCACAGTCGGCTAGGCCATCCTTCTTCTTCTATTTTTTGAAGACTCCTCTCTACAAATAAACTGGCAATCAAAGGTACATCAGCTGTGGATTTCTTTTGCTCTGAGTGTGCTATAGCAAAGAATCATAAGCTCTCATTTGAATCTTCCACATCATCAACTACTCATAGCCTAGAATTGTTACATTGTGATTTGTAGGGTCCTGCTCCTGTTACTTCAGTGAGTGGATTTAGGTACTATCTTCTGCTAGTTAATGATTTCAACAAGTATAGTTGGATGTTTCCTTTAAAAGTCAAGTCTCAAGTGTATTCTACTTTTGTACTCTTCAAGAACTATGTAGAAAACACAACTAGAAATACAATCAAAACTGTCTGTTCTGATTCAGAGGGTGAGTTTACAAGTCTATCCTTTAAATCTTATCTTCAAACTCATGGAATTTGTCATCAATTAAGTTGTCCACACACACACCAGAACAAAATGGTTGTGTGGAAAGGAACATCGTCATCTAGTTAAGACAGCTAGAACCTTATTGGTTCAATCTCATGTTCCTCAACAATACTAGGTTGAAGATTTCACCACTACATTATATCTCATTAACAGATTGCCAATCTCTGGGATTTCAAAATCACC
The DNA here is from genome assembly GCA_035220775.1 of Malus fusca. Classification (NCBI taxonomy): domain Eukaryota; kingdom Viridiplantae; phylum Streptophyta; class Magnoliopsida; order Rosales; family Rosaceae; genus Malus; species Malus fusca. The sequence continues at coordinate 39,310,168 of CM069068.1, forward strand.
TTGGGAGTTATTCTTTCATACAGCTCCAGATTACTCTAGGCTCAAAGTCTTTGGTTGTTTATGTTTTCCATGGTTAAAAACTTATGTGTCCTCCAAACTTGATGGGAAAATTAAAAGATGTATTTTCTTGGGATATAGTCTACAACATAAAGGTTATAGATGTTTGGATGCAGAAACACAAAGGGTTTATATTTCAAGACATGTAGTTTTTAATGAGACTACATTTCCCTTTCATGATTCTCATCACCCTATGTCTTCTGCTTCTTCCCTTCTATCTTAGCCTATTGACCTGGAGTTTTCTTTACCCTCATGCATTTCATCAAATGTTCCATCTGGTACTTCAACCTCTTCCTCACAGAGTGTTGAACCTATTCCCACTGCTTCATCAGTGCCTAGTGGCACCACAGAATCTAATCCTCTCTCTGTGCAGCAAATTCAAAATGTCCATCCTATGATCACACAGTCATTTATAAACCAAAGGCATTCAGTGCAACCAAACATCATTTTCCTTCCTCTATTGAAGTAATCCCTACCACATATCTGCAAGCTTCAAAGTCTGCCAATTGGAGATTAGCAATGCAAAATGAATTCAATGCACTTCAGTCTACAGGTACTTGGACTCTTGTCCCTCCTACATCCTCTCATAATGTTGTTGGTTGCAAATGGGTCTTTAGAATTAAAAAGAACCATGATGGCTCTATTGAAAGATACAAGGCCCGGCTTGTTGCCAAAGGCTTTCACCAAAAGGAAGGTTTAGATTATACAGAAACCTTCAGCCCTGTAGCTAAGCCTGTCACTATTAGAATCCTATTAACATTTGATGTGCAATTCAACTGGTTTCTTAATCAGTTAGATATTAGCAATGTTTTCCTTCATGAGGATTTAAAAGAAGAAGTGTTTATGGTGCAGCCTCATGGATTTCAAGATCCCTCTTTTCCACATCATTTATGTCAGCTTAAGAAATCATTGTATGGTCTTAAACAAGCCCCTAGGGCCTGGTTTGAAAAGTTGTTTCAGGCTCTCAAATCTCTTGGTTTTACTCAATCATCCTCTTATGCCTCTCTGTTTGTACTAAAAGTTCCAACCTTGGTTATTGTGCTGATTTATGTTGATGATATTCTTATCAGTGGCCCTAATGCTTCTCTCTGTCAACAACTTATTAAAAAGTTGACTGCTCTATTTCCAGTCAAAGATTTAGGACCCTTACACTATTTTTTGGGCTTGGAAGTTCACCGAACCAAAGATAGTATTTTTCTACATCAAGGCAAGTATTTACTTGATCTTTTACAAAAAACTAACATGGATGGAGCTAAACACTGTCATACACCCCTCAGTTCTGCAAAGTTGGATCACAGTGGTGAATTGTTACCTAATCCCACTGAATATCAGTCTCTAGTTGGTGGCTTGCAATATCTCAATTGGACTAGACCTGATATTTCTTTTGCTGTCAATCATGTGTGTCAATATATGCATGCACCAACAATTACACATATGCAAGCAGCCAAAAGGATTTTAAGATTCCTCAAGGGCACTATCACTCACGGTCTTTTGTTCAAACAAAGTTCTTTACATCTTTCTGCCTACTTGGATGTAGACTGGGCTGGCTACACCATTGATAGACGATCTACTAGTGATTTTTGTGTCTGTTTGGGTTCAAACTTGATTAATTGGTGTGCAAAGAAACAAACCACAGTGGCTCGTTCATCCACTAAGGCAGAGTACAGGCCTTTGGCTCAAACTGCAGCAGAGATTACTTGGATATGCAAAGTGCTGAAAGATTTCTGTTTTCCTATGACTGCTAAACCCACTATAAGGTGTGATAACATCTTAGCCATATCTCTTGCTTCTAATCCTATTTTTCATGCTCGTACTAAGCATGTTGAAATAGACTATCACTATATCAGGGAATTGGTTCTTGCCAACTTGATTAAAGTCCAGTATGTGTGCAGTCAGGATCAGATTACTGACATTCATACCAAGTCCTTATCTAGATCCAGATTTCAGTTTCTAGAATCCAAGCTCTCACTTGGAATCCTACCTTCTTCCAAGTCTGGCTTGAGGGGGTGTAAAGATGAAGATGACAAGTCATAACAACATATGGTTATTAGTTTGTTATAGTTTGATTGTAAAGTATTCTGTTTTGTTTTGTTAGAGAGAGAGAGAGAGAGAGAGAGAGAGAGAGAGAGAGAGAGAGAGAGAGAGAGTCAGTTTTGGTTAGTTAAAGAGAAAGGAAATAGTCAAAGGTTATATATTAGTAATTGTATTATTCATTCGGTTCGTTTGTTGCTTCTGCGTTGTACTTCTTTCTTGCTCTCCTAGTTATGCAGAAGTAACCCAATACAAAAAGTAGCACAAATGCATATATTGGTACAACAATGGCAACAATTGCAGTGGTTGTGATTTTACTTTTTCCTGCAAAATAAACAAAAAAATATTGAGAAATGGATAAAATCAGCAGCCACAGCACAACACCATATTCCCATGTTCCAAAGTCCACAATAGCTATCAATTACCTAACAAACTAATTTGATAATACAATTATCACTTGATTGGAGCTTCTAAAAAGGTTAGAAACGCTTTGTGACAGTTCGCTTTTCCGACAACATTTGGGAGAAAAACTTAAAGTACATAATAGAAGCACTTTTCGAAGAAGTACATGCCTAGAAGCACTTATTAGAGTTTTAATGAAAGCATTTCAAGCAAAAATGCTTATAAGCGTCAGTCACACGGTTATACCCTTTACACTCAATTTCTATGGGGCAGCGTCGTGGGGCCTCGGCGTTTGCGGTGGCGACACGGGTTTCGCAAACGTCGGTGCCCACGACGTCGCTGCGGCAAAGGAAGAGGCCGTAGACGGCGTTGTTTGTGCTTTGGACTATGGCGTTGTAGAAGCCGGTGAGGTGGTTGAGGTTGGACTGGAAGGTGGAGTTTGGGGTGAAGGTGGTGGTGTTTGGGCAGATGTGAGCCAGGTAATCAGCTTCCGTACTGGTCGGAAAGCTGAGCAGAGTAAAAACGAAGAAAATCAAAAGAAGGATAGTCATGTTTTTCATTTTTTGATGATTGATCATAAAATCATAGCGTTTTGTATTGAGTATCAACAAAAGCAATACAGGGTTGGTAGCTTGACTTTAAGCCTCGAGTGTTAACCAGAAGAGTAAACATAGGAGAGAATGACGATACATTTTTTTAGTGTGACTGGTAAACGGGATGGTACGTCACGTGTTACTATATATATGGTGGGACATATGTGTTAAAAATTTCTCACCCTTCCTTTCCCTCACATTGCCCAGCAGCTTTTCTTCAAACCAATAGAAGGAAGCAGGCCCTGCGCTACCAGAGAACCGTGAGGCTGGTGTAATCGTGACAGACAAATAAATTCCCCGCCACCAAAGTTATGGCTCGGTGTCTCAGGTTGTGGCGTCGGTCCACCATCAATGACCAGGACAACGACGATCTCGAATTCCGATTAGATGTCGCCGCCTCATAGGCCTTCTTCTTTGTCTGCAATGGTTTACTCCACCATCCTCATTAATCTCCGTCGTCCACCACGGAGGATGACGATTCGCACTTGTGTAAAAGAGAGGGAATAAAGATGCGGGTGGCGAGAGAAGGGAAGAATTGGTGGGGATCGCTGGAGAGTAGATTTGTTGGAGAGAGACGAAGGGGTCCTTTTGGCCACAAGATTAATTAGAGAAGGGAGTGTTTGATTGCTTGATTATAAAATTTAATCATGAACACTTGCCTTGTTTTTATTGGGCCACATTGATTAGTGAGTAAAATGGATATAGACTAGTTAATATCCAAGATTAATTATCTGTTGATAATTAAATTATGACTTAAGCATTGATAGTGTACTCTTTTTTATTAGTGACACATTATTTAGTTTGTAAATTTTATTTATAAATTTAGTTTCTTTGGCATTATCCACTAGATTTTAGTCTCAATGCCATTATCGTTTAATAAGTGCTTGCAACTTGTTCAAAAGGTGCACTATGGTAATATCTCATTTACCACCATGTGAAAATGTTAAAAAGTTAAAATACACGATAATGTCCTACCCTTTAGTGTAGGTAATATCGTTTGTTAAAAAAAAAATACAAGACAATGCATTATTGATTTGAAAAATTGCTACAATAACATCCTTTGTAGTTATTGTGTTACGTTTGGCCAATTGAGAGATGTAACCCCACTTAATGGGACCGCTAAAGATGAGTTATTTCAAGATGTTCGTATTATATACGTATTTGCAGTGGCGGAGTCAGAATTTTCAAATAATGGAGTCTTAATTTCAACAAAAAAAAGAAAGAAAGAAACTTCAATGGACCATTTCGTCGAGCACCTAGTGGGTACTTGCCAATTCCTGCCGACATTTGCCAAAAGCTTACTCGAACGTATGTCGACAACTACTATAATCAATAGAGGCTTGTCGATTGCAACAGTAGGACACTGTCAAGTAATGTTAAAGACTGCCAAGACTTGTCAATCGAGACATTTCATCAAGCACTGGGTTCACATAATAGAGTCGTATACAAGAAGAAAGAAAATGAAGACATGGATGATAAAAGAAAACAAAATTAGAAGGAGAAAGTTATGATTTAGTTTGCCACAAAAGTCTATAGCAGTCAATACAAATACACAGTCAAATATTCATAAAGATTTTAAAAATGTTAAACCAATGACCCCATTTTAATTCCCCGATTGCCTGTTTGTACTTTAAAACGACCGCGAACATTCACCTAAGAAAAAACATACATATTATTAGCCAAATTCATATCGGTGAAAAATAAAAATTGCAATGTTGGAAAAAATAATTGAAACTTTGCAATCCGAAAAGTCACGGCAGATGGTCTTTGTCGAAGAGTCTAAAGTCAAACAACTTTAATTTTCCGTGTGGACAAGTATCTCACTAGATATGTCACTATCAAGCAACGTAAACGAAGGGGACGAACTAATCAAGATATTGTATAAAATTTCGAAAGAATTAAAGTATAAATTATAACATACGATATGACGGAGACGTAAGTGCCAAAAGGCTACCACATAATATATACTATTAAACATGAATTTTCAACAATAATATAATTACATAAAATCTGTTGATTTGCTGCTGATGAGACTTGTTCTTTCGATCTTGGATAAATATAATTTCTATTTCTTCCCTTACTAAAGATTTGAATCTTTGAAACAAAGAAAATTGCCAATGTATATGTTAAACAAATGCGTGTTAAAATTTTCACAGGATGAGCCTAAGTTTTTTCATTATTAAATAAATACGTGTTAAAATTCAAAAAAATCAAACTTGAAACATATATGTACAAGAATCTATGGGAAAAAGGTATAAGAAAAAGAGATGTTTGTAAATTGTACTGTATAATTTATTTAATTAAACTGAGAGAATTAAAATTAGTGGTTGAATATACAATGGACTAAAATTACAAAATAATGAAAATTACATGTATTTTTTTTTTACCGAAAGCTCTGGTTCCAGCGATAAACTTTAACCGAAATTTTATGTGACAAGTGCTATAAAAACGTGTGAATACATATTTGAGAAATTTTATTTAAACTCATCTAACATATTTCTACACTCAACTTACTCTTTGCACCCATTTGATTTTTAACTAAACTATTAATATCTCTTTAAACCCAAGTTTGATATCTAATATACCCCCCATAAACCCAATTCAATATGTGGATTTATTTTTACACCCATTTGATTTTTAGAAGCTAAATTTGATGTGTTTAGACCTAAGTTCTTTGCATGGTTTTCCACAACACAAAAGCTAAATTTGGTGAGCTGTTACAAGTTTATGAGGTATGAATATAATTGCTATCATTCAGGGTTTCTGGTTGAACTATTCATAAGTTTATCAATTATGGTTTATGATTGATTTATACCTTGTTGATAAATATGGTTAAAGGTTAATATCATGCATCGTTGGTTCATTGAAATGTTATATGTTATCGTTGTAGAATTGTGTTAGAAAATCGAAATAGTTTATTAATGTGGCTAGAGAATGGTTTTGGGCTTTGTCGGTTCTTTGATATGTTACATAATGTGAATTACAACATTGTGTTGAAAACCTAGTGAATTATATGATTGATGAAATGAAAAACTTGGTTGTCATGTGGGTTCGCGATAGAGCCATGAGTTCATGCTTATAGAGTTCCAATGATTGCTTAAGAAATGTTATGACTTTCTGCTAGAATGTTCTGTGATAAAAGTTGGAGTGTAATGAGTGGTGAATTACGAATGGCTTGATCCCGTTTGAGGGTACGTAGGTAGTCTAACGAGGAGGTTAGATGCAGCTATCAAGAATACGAGAAATTACTTTGCAATTTGAATCTTGAATTGTGCTTTGCCTATATTTCGGAGGCGGGGTATGTTATATATGCGGGTATTTGGTGAAGTCACATGTCGATCTTGGACGTATGTCGCGATCGGGGCATGACACCTTGTGGTGATATATATGTGTAATTAACTTCTTGATAATACGAATGATATGAATGATAATTATTATGACAATGTGAGCCTAGAAACCTTTTAGAGTTATTCCGTAGAACTTGTATGCTTATGTGACATGTTAGTTAGTGGTCATGAGACATTGATAGTGCAGGTGATTAAGTTGTAAATCATAGGGGTTGAGATAAAGGTAAGTAGGTTGTGTGGTGATAAGAATGCACCGTGTAACAATGTGGTACATAGGTGGTCTTGCTTGGTTAATCCGCATTAGGGGACCACACGTGGATATGGTCCTGCTTGGTTAATCCGCATCAAGGAACCACATTATTGGATACATGCATATGGTCCTGCTTGGTTAATCCCCATTAAGGGACTATACGCATCCTAGGGGTGACTTTGCTTGGTTAATCCGCATTAGGGGGTCACCGCTTATTCGAATACTCTGTTGCATAGGTGGTCCTACTTGGTGAATCCGTATTAGGGGACCACACTATCGGATACATGCCTATGGTCTTGTTTGGTTAATCCGCATTAGGATACCATACGCATCATAGGGGTGACTATGCTTGGTTAATTCGCATTAGGGGATCACTGCCTATTCGATTGCTCTGTTCCATATGTGGTCCTGCTTGGTTATTCCGTACTAGGGGACCACACTATCGGATACATGCCTATGGTTCTGCTTGGTTAATCCGCATTAGGGGACCATACACATCTTAGGGGTGACACTGCTTGGTTAATCTGCATTACGGGGTCACTGCCTATCCCATTTCTCTATTTCCATAGTTGGTCCTGCTTGGTTATTCCGCATTAGGGGACCATACTATCAGATACATGTTTATGGTCCTGCTTGGTTAATCCGCATTAGGGGACCATACGCATTATAAGAGTGACTGACACACCCCGTCCCGAAGGAAGGCATGCTGGCCGTCACGTGAGAGTGACGTAACCATTTACACAGTTCGGAAGCTTTAAAGATACAATTACTAAGATATAACACCCGAGGGTGAGTCCTACTTTTGTGAATTCTGTCAGAACACCGTTAGGTTCCTCTTGTCCACCAAAGCTCTGCTATCTAGAACTTGGAGGGACGCAAAACAAAATTGAGTGGGTCAGTAAAACAAAGTTTTGCGAAAACATTTCATTTAAAACATTTCTAACCCCTCACCGTAAAACCTGTATACTTTCCCAGAAAATAGTATATATAAAAACCATATGTAATCTCAAAACTCAAATCCCAATTCTTTAACATTTTTCAAGAAAAATATGCCATGCCATGAATCAAAATATAAATCAGGTGAAATAAGGAATCAATCGGAGACCCTGCAGTTGGTCCTATACGATTAATTTTATAGCTCAATATCTCACTCAACCGGAGTCACCATAGTGACCTATACGACCCTACTCTGCACATCACTCGGAACTACGTAAGGTAGTATGTACGATGAAAGGTGTAAAATACGCTCTAGTGTTTCTCTCATCAATCATCAGCGCGCATAACTAAGGTCACCCACTAGTCGGAATCACACCTAGTGATCTATACGACTAGCATGTCGGAACCCTCACATGGTCTGTACGACATCCACCTACTTGGATCCAAGGCGAGCGTGCGGTGTGGTGAATAATATAAGCACTAACACCTAGGGTGCAGGTTATGAGCTTAAAACGTCTCAACATCAAACAATTCAATGAATAATGAACTCACCTGACTTACCTGTGCCTCCACAGCACCATGCACATGTATGCATCATATATCAATCATATAATTCATATAACAATTCATATTTTCTTCAAATAATTCTATGCATGGCATTTGAAAAAAAACATATTTTCAAATAAATGCATTTTCTGGGAAAAACAATAGTATAAAGGTAATACGAAAACAAAACTGCCCACTCACCTGGAGTTCACCCTATAACTCCCCAGCACAACACATCAAAGCGTCAAGATGATCGGTGCCTAGAACCATAATCAAATCCAATCTCAGAATCATATCGATAGAATATATAACTTATATAAAACACGTCACTACGCAATTCGATCCAGAAGATCTGCAACTCAGATTTCCAATCCATAACTTCCAGAGGTCCACAATATACCTCTAGGACAACATCCTAAAATTTCATTACCATCCAACGGTCGGATCCCCGTCAATTTCCAAAACCAAGTGATGGTCAACATTCTATATTATGGACTTACAACTCCAATTCCGGAAGATCCGTAAATCGGATTCCCAATCCGTAAGTTCCTATAATCCTCAAATATTACGTATTACAACGTATCAAAATTTTGTGACGATCCAACGGTCGGATCGTCAATTCACATTTTCACCTATATGCAAAAACTATAAAACGTTATTTAAAGCACCTAACTAACAAGTCTTAATAACTTCTCATACGATGCTCAAATTGGGTATATGAATATACCACGGTGACCTACTCGATGTCACGAACGTCGACAAAGTTTTAAAATAATTTTCTGACGTGGCACGCGCCCCCACGCGCCAGGACAGGCACTGACCTACGCGCCCCCCCCACGCGCGCTTCTTCTTCCTCGCGTCGCCGGCACAGTAACGCCGGCGCCGGAAACCTGCAACTCGGGTTTTCTCGGCCATTTCTTCACCATTTAGACTCAAATGTCTTCCTAGATGCTCTAAATCAAGAGAGAAAGAAGTTCATACCTTCAAAAACCTCTAAAAACCTCTGAGATTTCGTCGGGAAAATCCTTCAAAATCGGCCAACTTCGAATGGCGTGATCCCGACGTCCAAAAACCTCCAACTTGGTCATCCAAGCTTCACAAGATCATTTTAAGAACTCCTATGATCTTAGATTGGTCCAAAAACCCCTAGATTAAAACATCATGAACAGTACCTCGATGTTAACTTTCGGAAAACCCTTGATTTCATGAGTTTCAGGCCAAACCAAAAGCATGACTGGGTTTGTGAACTTACCAGGGTTCCAAATCCGTTAAGAACAAGTTCGATCCGTGCCTCAAACGTCCAAAACCACGACGTCCGTACGTTCGAGGCTAAATGAAAGAAAAACCGAGAGAGAGAAGGCACGGGGGATGAAGGGTTGTCCCGTGTGTGTGGGTGTGGTCTATCCAAACCATCCAATTCCAATCCTTTAATCCCTAACCACACAAAATATAAACCCATTTTAAACCATATCCAAACTTTCCAAAACTTTAGGAATGTACTTAGACTAATAATATGCCACACATACGTATCTTAGTAACCGTCGAGGGTACTTTCGTCATTTCACAACCTCGATAAATAAAATCTCGGGACGGGCTGTGACAGTGACTCTACTTGGTTAATCCGTATTAGGGGGTCACTGCCTGTTTAATGGATGCATATGGTTCCACCTGGTTAATCCACATTGGGGAACCATACATATCTTAGAGTGGGATTTCATTGAGTGGTCCGGAATCGAATTCTAATCGGGATTCTGTTAAGTGGTCTGGAATCGAATTCTATTTGAGATTCTATTGAATTGGTTCGGAGCTAAATTCCTAGATTTGTGTTAGACTACCTACGTACTCAAAATAAATTTGTCGACCATACGTACAAATTTTCAATTCGAAGACCAATGCTCTAATTTTCTCATGTCCCTCTAGGAGTTGTATTTCGAATAGAATCTCAAATAGAATTCAATTCTGAACCACAAAGGTTAGAATTTGATTATGAACAACTCCTAGAGGGACATGAGAAAATTAGAGCATTGGTCTTCGAACTGAAAAGTTGTAAGTATTGGCCCTAAACAGGTCATAATGTGGAGCTATGGTTTTTTTTTTTTTTTTTTTTTTGAACAAACGATATTAAGGGAAGGGGAGTGGACTTGGCCTCACAATGGGGTAGCAATGATGTGGTTCAAATTCTCCTTTGGTGAGAATCATACTAAGACCTTTCACTTACAAATGAAGAGGAATACTACTAGATCATAATACTAAGTGGCAAAGCAATAGTTATTTAGGGTAACACTGTTTAATAATACTATCCAAAATAAAGGGTTTAAAGGGAAAAATATGGACAAAATTAATTTAATGGAATTGCCAAAATTGACCATTGTTACAGATTGTAAAAAATTCAAGGAACAATACTCCAATTAACTCAAAACATATTATGTAAAATAACACTACTCAAGTCATACTGCTAGTTTGTAAAATACAGATGTTGTAGTATTTGAGATTAGGGAGTCCATGGTAATGAAAATTTACCCTGTATATGTGTTATGATCCCACATCGATTACACTTATGGGGGTGTAGGGGTTCTTAAGTCCTTGGAGTCCTCCCACCTATTGGACTAGTCTTTTGGGTTGGGCTCTTCCCTTGGGCTTGAGTACCTAACATTGGTATCAGAGCCTAGGTTCCCGACGCCGCGGAGTGGGCGACTTGGAAAGGGCTACCTTAACGGGACGACCAAAGGGTGTGTCGCCGTTAAGAGTGAAAGCCACCAAAGTAAGGGCCGTCGTGGGCGTCGGCTTCCGAAGGGTGGTGTAATGTTATGATCCCACATCGACTACACTTATGGGGTGTAGGGATTCTTAAGTCCTTGGTGTCCTCCCACCTATTGGACTAGTCTTTTGGGTTGGGCTTTTCCCTTGGACTTGAGTACCTAACATTGGGACTAGTCTTTTCGGTTGGGCTCTTCCCTTGGGCTTGAGTACCTAACATTGATATCAGAACCTAGGTTCCCGACGCTGCGGAGGGGGCGACCTGGAAATGGCTACCTTAACGGGACGACCAAGGGTGTGCCACCGTTAAGAGTGAAAGCTACCAGAGTAAGGGCCGCCGTGTGCGTCGGCTTCCGAAGGTTGGTGTAATGTTATGATCCCACATCGACTACACTTATGGGGGGTGTAGGGGTTATTAAGTCCTTGAGGTCCTCCCACCTATTGGACTAGTCTTTTGGGTTGGGCTCTTCCCTTGGGCTTGAGTACCTAACAATATGCAAATGAAATGTGCAGAGACTAGGTGAAAGAAAAACTATAAAGATAGAGGATTGGAAGCGCTTCCGATGATATATATTAACCTAATTATCATGTTTCTCAACAGGGCATATAGGTAGAAATCATCAAAGCTTTTTTTTTTTTTTTCTGGAATCGCTTGAACAATCATCCTATGCAAAGGCTTGACCAATCCAGCTGTTCACGTTTTCTGGATTCTACATACTACATACTCACGTCAATTCTTAAATATACAATAATATTGTATTTAAGTTCGAAATTACTAAAAACAAATTCGGAATGATGTACTCTTACCAAAAAGAAAATAATCAAGACTTTTATTTGGCACATTTTCATAAACAAGTAGGGTTTCCTCTCCTTCCAAACAAAATTCCAGAAGTCTAACAAGATTTCTTGTTGACAACCCCTTCACTGCTATTTTTGGTTCCTTAGCAAGTGTTCCCTGACACACAAGGCATTTTATCCAATCAATTTCATTGTGATATATGCATCTTATATATGTTTAGAATTGTACAAATTGAACCAAGATTCAAAATAGTTCCAAGTCCAATTGCAAGGACACAACAGTCTTCGTATCATCCCTACCTAAGAAAGTAAATTTCAAAATATTACATGTAAAGGACTAGAAAAATGTAGTGAACGAATGATAACTACGTTCACTCATCGAATTGAATAAATTTAAAATAAAATAAAAAAAGTGTACGTGGGGGTTAGTGGTGTGCAGCTATCATTTTTCTTCTTATTTCATGATAAACTAATCTTACCGTTTGCTGAGATATAGAACTCGTCCCCCAGAATTTCTTTTAGGAATTTGTGTTGCAGCTCCCAGAAGACACCAATTGCAATCTCCAGAGGACAGGTTCTGCGTGCACTGCCCAAATCCGCACAGCTAAGTGAAACCCGTGTTGGAAAATAATAGTATTGTTGTGACCTATATTTAACTGAGGGATGCGGCATGGAGAGAAAAAGAGTGGAGAATGGACTTGAGAAATTATGTTTTAATTCTCCAGTCATTGTGCCTTTATTTATAGTAATAAGGAGGAGAGAAACTTGCTCTCCAAGTAATACAAAGTCTATTAGAAAAGATCTTCTAGATTCCAAAGGATTCATAATCTATCTCTAATTAGGATTTACACAATCACAATATGTATTAGAACATATGTCACAACAAGTATTTAGTTTTATTCTATTGTTTGAATTTTAGGTTAAACCCATTGGACTTGGAGTATTGATTTCTTGCCTATTAGAATTAGGTTTAGTTGACTAGATCTAGTGCTTATGTTATGCACTTGGCTGCAATGTGGACTCTAGTGGGAAACACTTCGACGTGACGCCCATTTTCGAAGAAAAGATCCCCTCAATTCTATAAATATTAGCCTTCATGCACATGCATGATTCCACTATATAATAAAGAAAAACTAACGAAAAGTTAAAAAAAAAAATTAGTTTTAATGAAAAATGAAAAATAAGGGTGTAGTGAATAGTATCATAAAAGGTAAAAATATAATTTTTCGTTAAAAATGAACATTACCGGAAGTGTTTCATTAAAACTCTCTTATAATAAAGCTACTAAGAGATTTCGTATTCCAAGTCAATAATGATTTCTCACTCATGTGGTTGTTGAATCGGATTCTCACGACACTATATCCTGTTTGAGGGGTTCAATTTCTAAGGGCAGGTGGGAGGCTTTTCCTATTTTAGCGAAGTGTGTGAAGCTTGGAGAAGCCTTTCATGTCTGTCGCTGGTCTTGGATTCCAAGATCAGCCAATTTGGCGGCTGACCATTTGGCATCGCAAAGGTGTGTGAAGATGTGTGATGTGTCTTCGGTGGATAGGCCCCCATCTTCACTTGTGCATGTTTTAAATAAGGATGGCTTGCCTTGTCCACCTTAATTTGTGGGGGAGGTGCTAGGGGGGACACTTTGAGCCTTGCTTTGAGTGTCGGGTAGTCTAACCCCTGTACTTCCTGGTTGTATTTGGGTGATTGTTGTTGTTTTGGCTTTCGTTGTACTTTTGGGCCTCTCTTACCTGGTTAATGTAGCTATGTTTGCCAAAAAAAATAAGTATAACAACACTCTCTTTCTTTCTTTTTTTGTTTTGAAACAAGTGGTATTATCTACATTAAGGAGCGGATGATTGAGTTATGTCTCACAATAGGCTAGCAATAATATGGTTCGAGTTCGCTTTTGCTGAGAAGCAAACCTAAGACCTCTCACTTACAAGTGAAGAGAACAACACTCTTCAATCAAAATATTGTTACTTTGGGTTGTATTCCCCGTTTCTTTACAAAAAATTTAAAAAAAAAAAATTGTTACATTTTCAAGACCAACTTTGTCACCTGATTTATATGGAGACGCCAAAATAATGGATCAAAAGAGTTTTTTTTTAAGTGCAAATGGTAGCGCTTTATTACAGTGGCGAAAAGCAACTCTGCTTATGCTGAATAATGCGGTTTCGATTTTCACTGATCCTTCTCTTCTATAACAACTAATTATTAACTAACTAACGTTGTTGTTAATAAAAAAGAAAATAGATTCTTTCAAGAAGAAAAGAGAAGTGATGCAAGATTTGGATGTCGAGAGGGAAGAGGATCCCCTCCGAATCCTCTTTGTGAGGATCCTGGGGATCCTTGAATTCTGTGCGTTCAACGTTTATCGTGCGGTCAGTTTTTGTCAGGTACTGTTTATGTTTAATATTAAATACATATATTTAAAATGATTTCTAATCGCACGATTAACGATGAACGCACAAGATTCGAGGATTTCTATGATCCTCACAAAGAGGATCCGGCCTGCCGAGAGGGGCCGAATCCATTGTGGGACTTCCTGGAAGTGGGAGAGAGGGAGTGAGCAGAACACTTCAGACTGCCTTGGTGTCATTAACCAGCTAGTTAATGGTTAGCATCTATATTTTAGTAGCCATAGGATCAAAATTTGATTGATTGTTGACTCTAGATTGTGTCAGTAGATTGAGAAAGATTTACATATATGAATGTACCGTACCAAATAAAATATGGGGTGTGATATCCATACACTCCATTTTACTTCTCACACATTCTTCTAATTTTTTACCGTCGGATTGGATGAATTGAAGAACATCAACGGATATAAATTAATAAGGGTGTATGAGAAGTAATTTAGGATGTGTAGATAACACATTCCATAAAACATTAATATGCATAAACATCCACACACCCCATAAAACATTAATATGCATAAACTGTTTTTCGTATATCATTAAACAATTGGCACTCATACAAATGGCAATGAATAGCTAAGCTCATTTGTTCATTCATTTAATTTATAAAATAAATAAAATAGCCAAAAAAAAAAAGCACCACTGAGAGAAAAAGGAAGGAAGGTGCAAAGCACAATCCGAACGTCGGAACGTGCAATGTTAGGTAACAACACACTGAAGAAGATTCAATAGAGAGAGAGATAGAAACCCTTTGATTTTTTTATACAAAGAGAAAAGAACCTTGTTCCAATCATAGGCATGAAAACTTGAGCCTTGTCAATCACGTTATGTGGAAAAAATCTTCCTTGGAATTCTTCATATCATGTGCGGAGTCCACCAAGGATAAAAAAAGTGGTCAGTTGACCCAGTGAAGGCCAAAAAAGTGGCTGGGATCAACTCCGGTGACCTCCTGATCTTCTCGTTGGTTTGGAACCCACTATTTTTTTATGAAATGACTGAATGAACTGCTTGAAGTTGATGTTTCTGCATACTGGGCATGCCCACCCCCGATTACTCCCCCCAAAATAACCCCCAATCACTCATATCAACTCCCGAATTGCACAACCACTGAGCCACACAAACCCCCCAACCCCACCACCAAATGCGGTCATTTTGCCACCGAGCCACTGCTCTATCCTCTCTCATATTTTCATTCCTCAAATTTCAAGTAACCTTTAAAATATAGAGTAAACTGTCATTTAACTTCTTGAACTATTATTCTAATTGAAATTGACATCCTAAATTATTCTTTTTTATAAATTAACCCCCTATACTATTTGAAATCAGCCAATTGATATTTTGTCAGTAGATTCTGTCCACTATTTCGTCAAATTCAAAAGAAAATTAGTCTTTCCTTCATCAACTCTTACTTGTCAACTATAACCACCCATGAACTTATGACATTTGAAAACAAATAATGACAATGTGTGATGGTCCATTATATAAACGTTTGGTTTTTTATGTTTTCTCATTATGCTATATGCTTTTGAATTATTATGTATCCATATGTCAAAATTTTATTAGTGGTTATAGCAGACAAGTAACAATTGATGAAGAAATGACTAATTTGCCCTTGAGTTTGACGAAATTGATTCCGCAATCAATGGGAAAGGGTTAATTAACTGATTTTAATTTACCAAAAAAATAGTTTAGGGGTCAATTTCAATTGGGGTGATAGTTCAAGGGGTCAAACCGCAATTTACCCTAAAATATAATCCCAAATATTTTGGTTTATGAGTAATTATATTGAGGTTTAAAAAAACATTAAACGCTTTAACCAACCCATTAATTATAAATCCTGAATCCACCGCTCCTCACCTATATATATAAAATTCTAATCCATAGATTGCAAAGCAGTGGGTTGATAAACATATATTACAATAGATCTAACGCCTTGTTTTTTTTTTTTTTTTTTTTTTTGGAGAAACTGGATCCGATAAAACCAGGGCACAGAAGCCAAAAGAACAACAGAAGTCTACCCAGAGGCAAACAACAAGGAAACCTGGTAATGCAAGGGGATGAAAGACTCAGACGCAACAAAACAACATCCAGCGTCCCCCCTCCCATTACCACAGCAAAACTCAGGGAGGACAAGGGAGTCCATCATTACATAAAACATGAACCAAAGAAGATGGAGGCCTATTGACCCAAGTAAAATCACACATCTCCCTATTTCTACGCGACGCCAAACAATCAGCCGCCATATTGGCTGATCTTGGAGTCCAAGACCAGCGACAGTCTTGAAAGGAATTCCCAAACAGTTTACATTTCGTCAACACTGGAAAAGCCTCCCACCTGCCATTTGAAGTCTTACCCATAAGGCAAGAAATAGAATCCAGGGAATCAGATTCAATCACAAACAAATTGAACCCCATAGCCACACCCAACTCACAGCCGTGATAATGCATACTATCTAGGGTATACTTCAGTGATAGATCCTTCATAAACGGACGGAGATGACTTGCTGATAGATTGATCGGACTCCAGCGTTATCTTTGGCATGTTCCCCACTGCTCTGCTTTGGAGAAAAAATGCCGGTTGTTTAGGTAATGCCAGACTGACAGAGTAGCTATTGAGCATGAGAACTACTGATTGCATTGTAGGCCTGTCAGCTGGATCTTCCTGAACACAAAGTAAGCCGATGTGGATGCATCTTATTACTTCAGTCCTCGAATAAGAGTCTCTCAGACACTGATCCAACAATTCCAAAGATTTCCCGTCTCTCCATAACTTCCAAGCCTGCATAAAACTCAAAAGTTTAAATCATGATGCTATGTCAATGCAGGAGAACAGAACACTGCACTTTTCACTTTAAGCTTACATGGCTCGCGAGGTCCTCAGCTGCATCGGTTTGAAAGAAGTTACTATTCTTCTTGCCACTGATGATTTCTAGCACTAAAACACCGAAACTATACAGATCGGACTTGACAGAAAAATGCCCGTGCATTGCATACTCAGGAGACATATAACCACTACAAGTTGAGAAGGGAAAATTTGACAAATTCATTAGTACAGATAATGCAAAGAAGAGGTGGTCGTGTTAAAAGAAAAGAAGAAAAGGGAGAAACTTACTATGTTCCGACAATTCTATTTGTGTTTGCTTGAGTTTGATCAACCCCAAAGATCCTGGCCATGCCAAAATCAGATATTTTTGGATGCATGTCCCCATCTAACAATATATTGCTGGCTTTGAGATCACGATGTATAATTCTAAGTTGGGAATCTTCATGCAGGTACATGATTCCTCGAGCAATTCCTGAAATAATCTTGTAACGTCTTGACCAATCCAATTGCCCCTGTTTCTCAGGGTCTGCAAATCATCAAAATCAAGTCATCATCGACGAACTGCTATTGCAATAGGGAAAGACTATCAGATGCTTGAGTGTACAAACCAAATAGGAAACAGTCGAGGCTTTTGTTGAGCACATATTCATAAACAA
The DNA here is from genome assembly GCA_035220775.1 of Malus fusca. Taxonomy (NCBI): domain Eukaryota; kingdom Viridiplantae; phylum Streptophyta; class Magnoliopsida; order Rosales; family Rosaceae; genus Malus; species Malus fusca. The sequence goes on from CM069068.1 coordinate 39,327,775, forward strand.
GAATCTTTTCTTCGCCTTCCAAGCAAAATCCCAATAGCCTAACCAAATTTCGGTGTTGAAGCTTGGCTACCAATACCATCTCGTTCTTAAACTCTTCTGTGCCTTGGCCAGAGTTCCTTGATAGCCTCTTCACAGCTACTTCTTGACCGTTTGAAAGTGTACCCTGCGAGAAAACTTCAATCAAACAATGGAATGTCCACTCATGGCATTCATGGACGGCTTATGAGGCTCCAAATTATTCAGATTTTGCATGCATAAAAGTTGGAAATTTGTAGACCTGAAGGAGCACTCATGTCATATACTGATTAACATACCTTGTAAACTTGACCGAAACCACCTTCGCCTAACTTGTGATCATCGGAGAAATTGCTCGTAGCTGCTTGGATGGTAGCAAAATCAAATTGCAAAGACTCGACAGTAGAAATGTCATTCTCACCTGCACAACCAACCAAACCATAGAAGCACAATGTTTATAGACGAGGAATAAAGGAAAGGAGAATCAACGAGAATAAACAAGAGGAGAATCGCAGAAGGATATATATGTTTACCGCTTGGTTCGTCTGCTGCTGCTTGATTGTACTTCTTTCTTGCTCTCCTAGTTATGTAGCAGTAACCCACAACAAAAAGTAGCACAGATACAGATATTGGTACAACAATGGCAACAATTGTCCTAGTTGGGATTTTACTTTTTCCTGCAAAATAAACAAAAAAATATTGAGAAATGGGTAAAATCAGCAGCCACAGCACAACGCCATATTCCCCTGTTCCAAAGTCCACAATAGCTATCAATTACCTAACAAACTAATCTGATAATACAATAATCACTTGATTGGGGCTTCTAAAAAGGTTAGAAACGTTTTGTGACAGATCGCTTTTCCAACAACATTTTGAGAGAAAAACTTAAACTACATAATAGAAGCACTTTTTGAAGTACATGCCTAGAAGCACTTAAGCACTTATTACAAGAGTGCTTATAAGCAGAAGCGTCAATCACGGTTATACCATTTACACTCAAATTTGAACCCCCCTGTATGAGATTAGAATATCGCTCGAATAAAATTTCAACGAATTGATAATTGCTTAAAGTTTAAAGTTGTCAACTTCAAAAATTAAATTTGAATTGAAAAATTGGTCACTTTACCTTTAGTCGGAGGAGGAAGAGGAGGAGGCGGCCCTGGTGCAGGCTCAGGTGCTGACGTGGCGTTCTTGGCGAAGTAGGGGTAGACTTCGTACCCAACATTACAACTCGGAGACAAAACTCGTCCTCCTATTTTCCCATTACAGCAACTCGGAAATTGGGCTATGGACCCCCGAAGACAGCGGTTGCAATCCGTCGCCGACAGGTCCTGCGTGCACTGCGCGAGGCTGTACACCGAAATCAACGCACTAACATTTGCCTGATTCGTCCCGAACTTATCGGCGTCTCCGACAGCCTCACTGGCCGCCTGGTTCACACTCGTCGCCATGACCTCGTTGAACCGAGTCGGGTCGGCGGCGTTCTGCGTGTTCGACAAGTACACGCGGGGCGACTCGGTGACGGTGGAGAAGAATGACTCGTTGGAGTAGCGTAGCAAGCAGTCGTCGTACCAGATCACCACTTGTTTTTCTACGGGGCAGCGTTGTGGGGCCTCGGTGGTTGCGGTGGCTACACAGGTTTCGCAAGTGTCGGTGCCCACGACGTCGCCGCGGCAGAGGAAGAGGCCGTAGACGGCGTTGTTTGTGGTTTGGACGGTGACGTTGTAGAAGCCGGTGGAGCGGTTGGCGTTGGACGAGAGGTTGGAGAGGAGGCGGTTGAGGTTGGACTGGAAGGTGGAGTTTGGGGTAAAGGTAGTGGTGTTTGGGCAGATGTGGTAAAGGTATACTGCTTCCGTACTGGTCAGAAAGCTGGGCAGAGCTAAAATGGAGAAAATCAAAAAAAGGGTAGTCATGCTTTTCATTTTTTGATGATTGATAATAAAATCATAGGGTTTTTGTATCGAGCATCAACAAAAGCAATGCAGGGGTGGTAGCTTGACTTTCAGTTTTGAGTGTTGACCAGAAGAGTTCCTATCTTACAACCGGTCTTGGTCAATGCTAGAAAAATTAAATTTGTAGATTAAATTTTACAAACTAAATAATATGGAAGTTGATAATTGAATTATGATTTAAGTATTAATAACGTACTCATTCATATTAGTAACACATTATTTAATTTTATAAATTTTATCTACAAATTTAATTTCTCTAGCATTACCTACCAGATTTTAGACTCAATGTCATTATCGTTTATTAAGTGCTTGCAACTTGTTCAAAAGGTGCACTATTATGCCCAAAGACCAATTATTTAGCGGTAAATTGGTAAAAAAAAAACAACGGTGATACTAGAGAGACTAATTTTTTAAACAAATTCTTTAACTAAATAATATAGTTGTTAATAATTAAATTATATTGATTAACATATTATTTTTTATTTATGACACGTTTTTTAATTTAAATTTTTTATTACCCTAATATTATCCTTTTATTAAGCACACCTTAATTGCCAACTTTTATTGTTTGTTGTGTCATATTAAATGTGAGTTGGTTTGAAACTGTCTCAATGGGTCATTGTCTTTATCATCAAATTCATAGTAAAAGAAAACAAAGGGAGAGATAGAAAAATAAAAATTAGAAGTAGTTTGAAGCAAGGTAAAATGCAATGGGGATGGGAGTGGTAGAGTGTGACGCCAGGCTCGCCGGTTATGTATGGGGAAATTCCAGCTTGGTGTGGATTTTTCTGAGGATTATTTAGTTCTAGCATCAAGGAACAAAAAAAGTCCTGAAAAAAAATTATTGATTATTACCCACAAGGATGTTAGAAGTTCCTTAAACTTCAAGAGTACGACATATTGGGATTTACTATAGTAATATCTCATTCACGTGAAAAAGTTAAAAATTTAAAATACAGGACAATGCATTATTGATTTGAAAAATCGCTACAATAGCTTTCTTTGTAGTAATTTTATCTTGTCATCATGGCCCATTGAATGTTACGTTCGGCCAATTGAGAGATGTAGCCCCACTTAATGGGACCGCTACACTACTAGATTGTTCTCCCTCATATCCATCATGTGATAAGTTATTTCAAGATGTTCGTATTATATACGTGTTTGCAGTGGTGGAGTCAAAATTTTCAAATAATGGTGCCTTAATTTCAACAAAAAAAAAAAAAATCAATGGACCATTTCGTCGAGCACCTGGTGGGTAGCCGATTCCTGCCAACATTTGCCAATAGCTTACGTGAATGTATGTCGACAACTACTATAACCAGTAGAGGCTTGTTGAGGGCAACAGTAGGAAACTATAAACAATGTTGAAGACTGCCAATGTTTGTCAATTGAGACATTTCATCGAGCATTTGGTTCGCAAAATAGAGTCGTATACAAGAAAAGAGTAAAGAAAAGCGTGGATGCTAAAAGAAAACAAAATTAGAAAGAGAAAATTATGATTTAGTTTGCCATAACTGTTTATAGGGTTAATACAAACACACAATCAAACATATAAAGAGATTTTAAAGTTGTTAGGGGTCATACGCAATCAATGACCCCATATTAATTAGGGAACTTTAACGAAAAGCACCCGGTACTGTTCACTTTAATTATGCCATTGCAAGTTTGTACTTTAAAATAACCGCGAACATTCGCCTAAGAAAACAACATACATATTATTTCCCAAATTCATATCGGTGAAAAATAAAAATTGCAGTGTTGGGAAAAATAATTTAAACTTTGAAATCTGAAAAGTCACGGCAGACAGTCTTTGTCGAAGAGTCTTAAACTCAAACAACTTTAATTTTCCGTGTGGAAAAGTATCTCACTAGATATGTCACTGTCTCAGTCAAATTCGCTAAAGAAACGTAAGAAATTGTGTAAAATTTCAAAAGAACTAAGTATTTTTATATTATAATATACGATACGATAGAGACGTGTACGTCATTGGAATTTCCGATGGGGAAGTTTCCTGGCCGACGAGCACACAGATTCCCGAGAGGTTGGCGCCGGTTGATATTATCTGTCGGGCTTTTGCTTATTGGTGGGTTGTAAGAGAAGGACAGAGTTAATTCTGAAATGTGTCTTTGTGGGGCCTTAGATGTAGGCATTGAAGCTCGCAATCAAAATTAACTTTAGGTGTTCAGGCGTGCCATTGCCATCTTTAGCATGACAGATGTAAAACAGATGTTTGAGTTTTAATTATATATGCCCGAGAGACCGAGTTAGCTATGAAAGGTGCCTTTGTGGGGCCTTAGATGTAGGCCTTGAGGCTCGCAATCAAGAACTAACCAAGTACTCGAACATATAGTGGTTGTTTCATTGTTGCAGAAGTATTATAACTGTTATACTTTTAATCACCTGAGCCCGAAGAGCAGAACGAACCCAAATAGGTGCCTTTGTAGGGCCTTAGGTATAGGCCTTGAGGCTTCCCGTCAGAATTAATTCTATGCTCAAGCGTTCTATGGCAATCATAATATAACAGAAGTAAAACTAAGAAATAGGTCGATTACTTGCGCCCCAAGTAACTTTGGACTTCTTGGTATCAAAGATCATCGTGGATGGGTTAAGTCCACATCAAGTTTTTTTTATGCCTTGAGACCAAGGATTTTTGAATGATCAATCTTGTATGCCCGAGAGGTTAGAACTTAGACCTGGTCAAGTTATGAGTGTGGATTCCAACTTATCTTTTGCATGGTTGGGCACTATTAAACCGACCAGATCCGAGAACCAAGAAGTCTTTTAATCATAAAATTACTAGAAATGACTTGGATGCAGATGGAAACATACATCATATTACTAGATTTATGAATGAAAAGACAGAACAAAGAGGGTCGGGCAAGGCTGATCGTCTTGCAACTTCCTATCTTTGTGATTTACAAAGGGTTTGAGAGCTAGAAAGGGGGATAAGGAGATGAGTTTACAGAAGGGAATCGATACTACAACAAGATTTGGACAAGGTAGCAAAGCTTTTACAAAGACTTTTGGTGAAGGTTGATCCCGAAAAGGATGAAGGCTTGGTGCTGACTACAGCTTCGTATGCAAATCTGGCTTGAGCAGAGTTTGTGTATTTGTTTGTTTGATTGAGTGTCTTTATCTCTGATTTCTCTTTCCTCTTTTATAGACAATTTGGCTTGGCCGCCTGTAACATTAATCTTGCCCGAATGCAGCTGAATGGTAGTAACTCATCAGCTATTTACTTGTACTGCCATTGTAAAGTACTTTTAGGCTAATTAGTTGGCTGGTCTACACCACTTGACCTCTAGGTAGGTGAGCAAGTGGCTCAAATGATCTGCACTTAGTCGGAGAGGGGCTTTGTCCGCCTCCTGGGCTTCGGCTGAACCTTGGGCTTTTTTCCTTCTGGACCTTCTTTTGGGCTAACTCCATTTTGAGCCAAAAGTTCAAGTTTTAACCCAAACAGTGCCCCCTTCAATTAATATTCAGGCTAAAATTCCAGGCACCAATATTGATTGAATAACCGCATGCGCATGTACGCCTGCTTTTGGAACTTGTATCTTCTGGTCGAGATTAATGCAACCATGCGTCTCTTGCTCTTCCCACGACCTTTGAGCTACCCTCTGATGTTCTTATAAATTCTAGTTCGAATCTTCATCTTTGAACCAACAACTTAAGCCAAGAGCTTTTCATGCTTAGCCAACAAATCATCTTCAATCTTCCCCTTTATCACCCTCGGGCGTTTCTGCCTTCTAAATTTTCTTCTAAAACTCCATTTTCGTGAGAAAAAGGATTTTCATCAACTAATTACCATCTCCAACACCCTTGGTCAGGCACCCCGCTATCTCCAACACCTTTGGTAAGGCGGTTTCTTCGTTTTGAGCTTGTTTGATCTTTACAAGTTTGGTCGAGGGATCGACATCCTGAGTTACCCTGATAAGTCGGACTTCACCATTATACCTAGTGAAGGTTCGCATTGAGGGTCCTCTACCAGGCTCATCTTGGCCGCACAACCCGATCACCTGATCGGGTTTTATCCATGAAGACACTGGAAAACTGGTTGAGACACCACTGCATCTAGAAGGAATCGTACATAGCACACTGGAGCCAAATCTGATGTAAATTTCACCAATTTGTCGAAATGAATAAAACATTATTTTAACAACTTTTTATCTTACTGTCTTCTTGAATGGTTAATGAACAAACACTGCACTTTGGCATCCCGAAGCCTGCTTTATCTTACATCTTCTTCAATATAACAATCTCTAACATCCCATAATGTAGGACAATACCTTTTTAAGAATTTGACATTGATGGGATGTTTCTGCCAATTTCCTTCGATGTCCGCCAAGTAGTATCCTCCTTTGTCCAATACTCGACTAACAATGAAATGACCTTCCCATGTAGGGCTCAATTTCCCAAAGCCCCTAAGCTGAGCTCCTAGAGGGAGGAATGTCTTCCATACTAAATCTCATTCCTTGAAAGACTTTATCTTTACCTTCTTGTTATAAGTTCGGGCAACAACTCTCTTTCCTTCCTGAATCTGGTTTAAGGCTTCAATTCGGGCCACGTCTAAGTCTTCAATCCCTTGACACATGGCTTCAATGTACTCTTCACTATGTAACCCGAATTGATTTTGAATCCTGACAGAACTTACATTGATTTCCATGGGAAGCACCGCATCTTGCCCGAAAGTCAAAGCATAAGGAGTTGTCCCCGTTCCTGCCCTCTTAGAGGTTCTGTATGCCTACAAAGTATTCCCTAGCTTTTCATGCATTTTTCCGGACTATCTGTCACCATTCTTTTGATAAGGTTTGTCAAAATCTTGTTGCTGGCCTCTGCCTGACCATTTGACTGAGGGTAGTAAGGACTGGACTGGATCATCTTTATCTTGTATTTTTTTGCAAATTCTTCAACCTCTTTTGAAATAAAAGATGGCCCATGATCATTGACTATAGTTTCGGGCACCCCAAACCGGGGCAGAATCTTGGTCTCAATAAATTTCTTGACTGCAGCTGAGGTTATGGACTTTACGGCCGAGGCTTCTACCCATTTGGTGAAGTAATCTGTTGCCATAATTATGAAAGTATGCCCCTTACTAGAAGCTGGATAAATCTGCCCGATGAAGTCCATTGCCCATCCTCTGAAGGGCCAAGGCTTGACCACTGGATTTAAAGGTACTGAAAGCACATGTTAGAGGGGTTCATGCCTTTGACATTCTTCACAGCCTCAGGCATAGGACTTGCAATCTTTTTCCATGTCGGGCCAGAAATACCCGTACCTCCTAAGCAACCACCTCATCTTCGTTCCAGCTTGATGTGCCCCGCATATCCCTTCATGTACTTCAGCCATTACTCTCATAGATTCCTCTTGGCATAGGCATTTCAATAGTAACCTGTCTGGAGTTTTCCTTAGCAAGTTCTTCGCCCATAAGACATACTTGGTTGCTTGCTATTTATTCTTCTTGCTTGTGGGTGAAGAATGATCATTTAAATGATGAATGATAAGCGATCTCCAATCTTCTATCTCGGTTTCTAGAACCATTACATCTAGACTGAATCCTCTTTCTAGGATAGAAGGAAGATTTCTTCTTTGAATCTCAACATCTACCTCATATTTCCTTTCCTGGATTGATACGCCTGAGGCTACTTGCGCCATCTCGTTGGCCGCCAGATTGGATCTCATGGGGACATGATTAACTGATATCTCAGAATCCCAATAACTCAACAATTGCGTGGCCGCCAAGTAATACTCAGCCATGGTGATATGTCTGCACTTGTATTCTCCATTTAGTTGGTTTATTACTAACTCTGAATCACCAAACACCTCTACCTCTACTGCCCCCAGATCTATCAAGATTTCCAAACCAATTATTAAGGCTTGGTGTGGATTTTCTGAGGATTATTTAGTTCTAGAATCAAGGAACAAAAAAAATCATGTACAAAATTATTGATTATTACCCGCAAGGATGTTAGAAGTTCTTTAAACTTCAAGAGTACGACATATTGGGATTTACTATAGTAATATCTCATTCATCAACATGTGAAAATGTTAAAAACTTGAAATATAGGACAATGTATTATTGACTTAAAAAATCGATGCAATGACATTCTTTGTAGTAATTTTCTCTTATCATCATGGCCCATTGAATGTTACGTTTGGCCAATTGAGAGACGTAGCCCCACTTAATGGGACCACTAAACCACTAGGTTGTTCTCCCGCATACCCCATCATGTGATAAGTGATTTCAAGATATTCGCATTATATAAGTGTTTGCAGTGGTAGAGCCAGATTTTTCAAATAATGGAGTCTTAATTTCAACAAAGAAATAAAAATTCAATGGACCATTTCATCGAGCACTGGTGGGTATTTGCTGATTCCTGCTGACATTTGCCAAAGCTTATGCGAACGTATGTTGACAACTGCTATGACTAGTCGAGGCTTGTCAAGGGCAGCAGTAGGAAACTACCAAGTAATGTTGAAGACTGCCAAGTTTTGTCAATTGAGGCATTTCATCGAGCATTTGGTTCGTACAATAGAGTCGCATACAATAAGAGAGAAAAGAAAGACATGGATGATAAAAGAAAACAAAATTGATGATACTTTGATTTGAACTGATTCTTCTGATGGTCATCTCATGCTTTCTCATGCGTATGATATTAAACGAAGCAAGCAACCTTTGGTGGTTTGGGACCGTTAGGTTTGGAATTCTTATTTTCGTCCTAGAAATTATCTTTTCTATGGAAATTCATGCATGGGAAAATTGTTACAGATTCTTTTTTTATAGGATAGAGGTTTTGCTCTTCCCTCCATGTGTTCCCTTTGTTGCTCAAATGTGGAAACTCCAAGACATTTGTTTTTTGAATGTTCTTTCTCACGTCAAGTTTGGTCTTCATGTTTAAATTGGTTTTGGGTGATCTCTCCTTTTGATGATATTATGATCTTCTTCACTTATCCTATTTGCAAAGGCTATGGCTCTCAGATCAGTGGGGTTTAATTGGAGCTTGTTTATATTGTTTATGGACAACACGTAATAAGCTTCATTTTGACAATATTCGACCTTCCATTACTTCTATTGTTCGCTCAATCAATTGTCAACTCCTTCAAATTGATTTGTTGAGCAAGGAAAACATGAAAAATTATGTGGAAGAACTTTGTATTCTTCTTGCTATTGGTTTGTCTGGTCATCATGCCAAGTCACCTCATGTTATTGAAGTTTATGGAAACCACCTTCTCTACATTAGGTCAAAGTGAATACTGATGGTGCAACTCGTGGATTACCGGGATTGGCTGGTACTGGCGGTATCTTTCGTGATCATTTTGGTTCATGCGTAGGGTGTTTTGCTACTTCTTTAGGGGTGACTACCTCTTTTGAGGTTGAATTGCATGCTGTAATTCATGCAGTAAACTTAGCCTTGAGAGAAGAGTTAGCGTTCCCTTGGGATTGAGTGTGATACATCCTTGACTGTTCTTTTCAATTATGCTTCTCATAATCGTGTTCCCTGGCGTTTGAGGATTCGTTGGTTGAATTGTTGAGCGTTGCTCTCTTCTATGTGCATAAGAGTTACACATATTTTTCGCAAAGGGAATCAGGTGGCTGACTGTTTGGCAAATTTTGGAGTGGACCATCTTGTGATTTATTGGTGGGACTCTTATCCTCCTTGTGCTATTGCTACGTATCATCATAATCTTTCTCTTCGCCCTAATTTCCGATTTTGTTAGGATGGGTTTTACTTTGTTTTTTTTTGCGACTGGGTTTTCGTGTTTCAAGCAGTTTCCTACTTCTTGTTAGGTTTGACTTCAAAAGTTGTTTTTAGCGGGTATTGGCCTAGTTTCCCTGTTTGTATTACTTTTCTTCTTCTTTTTTTTGTTCATATTATTAATGAAATCTAGTAAAGAAGGGACGGCTGGGCGGTTTCTGGGGACAACGGTCCTTTCTCATTCGGGAGAGGGTTGGTGCCTCGCACACGACTGTTGACGAAGAGTTAATCTTGCCTAATTCGTCTCTACAAATTATATAAAATAAAAAATAAATAAAAAAACAAAATTAGAAAGAGAAAATTATGATTTAGTTTGTCATAACTATTTATAGGGATCAAAACAAATACACAATCAAATATACATAGAGATTTTAAAATTGTTGGGATCATAAGCAATCAATTACCCCAAGCAAGTTTGTACTTTAAAATACCCACGAACACTCGCCCAAGAAAACAACGTACATATTATTTGCCAAATTCATATCGGTGAAAAATCAAAATTGCAATGTTGGAAAAAATAATTGAAACTTTGCAATCTGAAAAGTCACGGCAGATGGTCTTTGTCGAAGAGTCTAAAGTCAAGCAACTTTAATTTTCCATGTGGAAAAGTATCTCACTAGATATGTCACTATCTCAGTCAAATTCGTTGAAGAAACGTAAACGAATGGGACGAACTGACCAAGAAATTGTATAAAATTTCGAAAGAATTTAAGTATAAAATTATAATAACATATGATACGATGGAGACGTAAGTGCCAAAAGGGTACCATATAATATACTATTAAACATGAATTTTCAACAATAATATAACAACAACAAAGTCTTTTTCTACTAAGTGAAGTCAATTGTATGAATCCTAGAATGTCATTGCTCTCACATCTTCTGTTAGATTTAAGTACTATAAGTCTTTTCTTAGAGTCTCTTCCAAAGTCTTTCTAGGTATTCCTCTACCCCTTCGGCCATGAACCTTTGTCTCATAATCTCATCTTCTAACTGGAGCATCAGTAGGCATTCGTTTCATATGTCCAAACCACCGTAACCGATTTTCTCTCATATTTCCTTCAATTTCGGCTACTCCTACTTTACCTCGAATATCCTCATTCCTAATCTTATCATTTCTCTTGTGCCCACACATCGACCGAAGCATTATCATCTCCACTACACCCATTTTGTGTACATCTTGATGCTTTATTGCCTAACATTCTGTGTTATAAGGCATTACTGGCCTTATTGTTGTCCTATAAAATTTAATTTCCCTTGAGCTTCAGTGGCATACGACGGTCACACAACACGTCGGATGTATTCTTCCACTTTATTCATCCAGCTTGTATTATATGGTTAAGGTCTCCATCGAACTCTCCGTTCTTTTGCAAGATAGATCCTAGGTAGCGAAAACGGTCGCTCTTTGGTATTTCTTGATCTCCAATCCTCATCCTAACTCATTTGAGCCTCTGTTGATTTGTTGCTGATGAGACTTGTTTTGTTGATCTTAGATAAATATGATTTATGTTTCTTCCCTTACTAAAGATTTGAATCTTTGAAACAAAGAAACTGTTAAACAATATCAATTAGCTTAAAAAAATTTCACAATGTGAGCCAATTTTTGTTGTTATTAAATAAAGAAATGTGATATCCACACACTCCTTTTAACTTTTCACACACTCTTCTAATTTTTGAACGTCGGATCAGATGAATTAAAGAAGATCAAATAATAGAAATTAACAAGGGATGTGTGAATAGCACACACCCCTAAACAAATACGTGTTCAAATTAACAAGGAGTGTGTGAAGATCAAAGTAAAAACGGGTGTGTGGATAGCACTCCTAAAAAAATGAGTGCTATTTTTATTTTTATTTTTTTTTAAAAAGCCAAGCTTGAAACATATGTGTGCAAGAAGCGATGAGAAAAAAAAAGCAAGGTTCTAAAAAAGGTTAGGCGCTAGTCGGGCGTCGGGGTCTAGACGGACGCCTAAGCGGATTTAGATAAATTTCTTATATATTATATGAATTAATTAAATTTACTTTATCAAATGTAAATAATTATTGAATAATATGTTATTTCTTATAGAATAACATAATGTTTTATGTACATATATAATATGCTTAAAAAACAAACAAAATATTATCTAAATAATTTATAATTTATATAACATTTATATATATACTAGCCTTTCTGCACGCGCTTTGCGCGTGCGAAATGCCTTTTTTACATCACGGCGCGCTACGCGCGGCATTCAGTGTTTTTTTTCCTTTCACATCTATGCATACATAAGGACATCTTTACTACAAAAAGAATTCATACGTGTTCTTCATTCCTTGTGCGTGCAAAATGTCTTTTTTACATCACGGCGTACTACGCGTAGCATACATAGTTCTTTTTTCCGTTCCACAATTGTGCATGCATGAAGACATCTTTACTACAAAAACTTCAAAAAGCATACAAATTTCGTTTGAAAAAGCTTGGCTATGGTTCGTTATAACATCAATTCTTATTTTTTGTAATCCAATTTAAAGTTGCTAGAACCTATTCAACCAATTTAAGATTGTCAATAGAAGGTTGTTGACTGAAGTCAACTGAGGAAGAAAAACTAATTAGATTTTATAAGACAAATATCAGTACAGTGCAATATTCACCACATTGATTTTTGTTTTGTTAGTGAAATGAACAAGTCAAACAAAAACATTAGAGTTGGAAGTCCATACTCACTCCGAAACCCACTAATTGACCTTACAAATATGAAATGTTTGCTAATTCTATAGATTTCCAATATGCCTTTGGGCTTGTTGACTTCTGAGGATGTTAATCCACACATATGTTTAGAAATTCATCATTTATGATAAACAAATACATGGATACCTGAAAAACATTAAAGGAACAAACATAGATTCAACAATTGAGCACTAATTGAAGAAGAAATTGATCCGGTTAGAGAGAATCACCATTCTTCAACCGAATTGCGGATGTATGCCCTGTTTTTTCTTCGTACTCTTTGTTTGGCTCTTTTATAACTTCAATCAATGAACCTCCTCCTAATCCAAAAAAGCAAGATTTTTTTACTTAAAAAACAAAAACAAAAGCTTAATTCGGAGTAGTAACCTGGAGAAAACAGAGTGTCATAAGTGTTGTGCTACAACAAATGACAAATGTTTAATTTTTCTACCTATTTACTCTTTTACAGTAGTAATAATTGGCAAGAAAATATATAACTTGAAATGAAGAGTATTCACAATAAAGAAGTAAGGATAATTGTATAGCTTCAGGAATACGAGTACCAAAGAGAAAACATAACAATATAAACACATTTAAGCTACGTACCTTTAAGGAATATGAGTCGATGAGTGCCAAATAAACATGTAGGCGAAAATTACTTGGTAAATAAGAACATGTCGGGGATCGCATTGGGTGGAAAATTAATTAGTAAATAAGAGTAAGCCGGGTTGAGCCGGTAAACTTAGACCATTTTATACCTTTCTCGCCTGGGCATTTCATAATCATGTCAAGAAAAAATTATTTATTCTTGTCCCTCTGTGCAGCCAAATTGCAACACTGTTTCAAAAAACACATCCGAAATTCAGAAACCCCAAGTTTATTTATGCAATGAAAAATACAAAAAAACAATAAATTAAATAATTAATTAGTATGATCTCTTGTATTAGGAATTTGAGGATATATTAGGTACTGAACCCCACTTATGAAACTCTGCATAAAATTACATGCGCAGATAACCCCACTCCACTCCATACAGATCAAGCATGCATCTTATTGGTTGTTCTCAAATCTGGTTGCGCATAAGATCCCCAACAACAAATAACTCCTCCCTTGACGGAGGAGAGACTGCCACCTTTTCTACACAAAAATTATCAGCATTAATTAAAAAAATCAAAGAGAGTAACAATTCTAACTTTCGCTTGATAAAACCAAAAAAATAATCTGAATGCAATGGCAACTTAAAAGATTATAAAGGTCAATTTGGTTACCTCTAAAGTCTTGGAAAATTTGAATGTAAACTCATTATTTCCGTATCATCACAACCATACAAATTGAAGAGAACTACGCAACCATTGGCAATATAAAGCTTTAAACTTTCTCCCACAAATGAAATCACAGGACTCGAATTTAAAGCATGGAGCTAAGGCTAAACGTACCAAAATACCCATGATCTTTCATAACACACTGCCCCTCGCCATCAACCTTCACTAAAACCTTCACCAACTCATCTCTCTAAAACTCCTCTCAAGTCCTTCCCACTGCCAAGAACCAGAGTAAATCCTTCCTCCGCCGCAACCAGCAACTTCACTTCGTCACTCTAGAACCCTGACTTCACCCGGCAAAACCTCGCCACACCTTCACAGAACCACATCAGTAGAAGATAAGAGAACAAAATAAAAAAAAATCACAAACCTACAATTTAGAGCATTGAATTAGAGAAAAAGATACGAATGACACCACTTTTCGTTTTGAGCTTATGGGAGAAAAGGATGAGATTTAGGCTGAGGAGGCCAACCGATCTTTTTTATTCAAACGTGCAATTGTAGTGGGTGTGAAACTGATCTCGTTTTTTAGGGAAGAAACGGTTAATTGAGAGAGGTTACTAAGAAAGTGGGGGAATCAAAAGGTTGAAAACGATACACCACCTTTATTTTTTTCACTCACGTCTCTTTTCTTTCTTTTTCCTATTTTTAACTTTTTATTTTTTTTTATTTCCGATTTTTCTATTTGTATGACAAAATTACCCTTGCGAATTTGTTTCTATTATTTTCGGCCAGTTGTGATTTTTTTTTGCTTTGGAGGCTTTTTTGTCCAACATTTTTTTATGAAACCTTGAGACACCAAACTTTGTAAGTGCCTGGGTGGTTTTCATGATTAATACCATTGAATGACCCTTCAGTAGCCGTCTACCTCACCTCTTTCACATCACCCAAGGTGAAATTCATAATTAACCTATACCTCTTCATTTCTTTTTCTGCGTTCTTTCACCCTTTCAGAACCTCAAAATTGGATCTCAAAACCAACTTGCGCCACCACAAATTGAAATGATAGGGCAAACAAACTTCCCTGAAAGCCCGACCCCATTTTTTGATCAAAGATTCAAAACACAACCAAAGACACAGAGAATCAGATCGTCTAGAGATTGGTGAGGCCACAGTTGAACAAGGAGGCAGATTGTCTGCCTTCCTAGTTGTGGTGCCCTTTCATGCCCTCCTATTTTGTGCGGTCACGGTTAAGCCATGTCAATATTTTATATTAATTTTTTAATAGAGATAATAAGACAAAAAATAATAAAAATATAAAATGTTGACATAGCTTAACCGTGTCCGCATAAATAGGAGGGTATAGAAGGGCACTACAGCTAGGAGGGCAGACAATCTGCCTCCATTGAACAAACCAGACGACTACCGATTTCCAAAAAATGCTCTCTCTCTCTCTCTCTCTCCACTGTCTCTTCGATTATCTTCATAGAGACGAGCTGCAGAAATTCGTCTGGCTCTGCTGCTACGTACGAGATCGGAAGTTGTAGATCCGTTGCAAAAATTGCAGCGAGTTTTGGATTTGCAGCGAAAGAGAGATTTTTAGAACACTGAAAAAAAAAAGATGTAAGAAAGAGAGATTTTTGTAATCTGTACTATATAATTTATTTAATTAAATAGAGAGAATTAAGATTAGTAGCTAAATATAAGATGGACTACATTTGCAAAATAATGAAAATTACATGTAAAATTTTATTTTTCATCGAAAGCTACTTGGGCTTTAGCCCATAGTAACCTTTTATGTGGCTGACGCAGGACGAACCAAGGGTATCGATGAGATAGGGATAGATGGTCTGGGAATAGCTCAACCAGGGGCAACAGAGTTTTTTCAGTGTTGCTAATCGTGAATTCACTTACACAACCAAGCCAAAACGCTTGATTTTTCTAAGGAGGAAACACTCACTTCGATAAATTTTTCATTGTAACCGGAACACAGGAAGTACGCCATATGTTTTTATATAAGTGATGTGAAATTTCATTTTTTAAGTTATTAACTTTTTAACACACATATCCCCCAATTATATAGTAACACGTGATGTACCCCTCCGTGTTCCGATCACATTAAAAAATCTCTCTACTCACCTCAATTGCACAAAACAAATATAGTTTAATGCATTCAAAGCTTTTCAGTACAATATTTATAAGCATTTATAAATTAATAGACCTTAAGTTTCCGTGACACCCTTACAACTCCGAAATTAACTTAACAAATTCCTAAGTAATTAAAATACACATCTTTTAGTGTAGATGATATTGATTGTTAAAAAAAAATACACATATTTTAATATTCCAAAACATAATAGTGGTTTTCAATTTGTTTTCTTCAAGACATGCCTCCACATCTTTCTCATATTCTCAGAGAAAACTCGTCCTTGAGGTTTTTTGTACCTAACCACCATAATGCAAATAAGTACCTAACCACCGGTCCACCACACCTAAATTTGTTTTTTTTTAATCTCAATTCATACATAATCATAAAAATTAAAATGTAAAAGAAAACATAGCAATGAAAATTCTATACAATTTAAGGGCTTTCGTTAAAGTCTCGCACATGACCTCCAAAATCTCAGGACCAGCCCTGAACAAGAGTACAACCTAACACTAGCAAAAGGACTTAGTTCATGATCGAACTAAGGAAAAACATAGTTGAATTCCAAGACATGAAAGAAATCTTGAAACTCCAATTATGTGCGTATCACTCGGAAATCTGCTAGATCCTCTTTGCGGCGCTGGGAGGTATGGTCGATTTATGCCGTGAGTTCACTTATATATATGTTTGGGCCCAAAATGACAATTTAGGCCGAGTGTAGAATCATTCTCGGCCCGGGAGGCCTTGCGACAAGAAGACCATGGATCGTTCAGCTCGTGGGCTTCCAAACCGAGGTCGGTTAGGTCAAAACGCAATGACAAGCCGAGTCCTAGTACAATAGGGAGTCTCGGCAGGATTAACAACCCGGAAGGGATCCGACTCAATAAGGGACTAGGTTCACAATCCTAGTCAAGATAGGACTGGTCGAGGTGATGTTGATCCGGAGAAGAAGACCTAGTTCGAGTAGGATTTTAACTCAAGATATACAGCTACTATAAATACAAGAGGTCGCGTACCATTCAGAGGACCTCCAATTCAACACACAAAACTGCCCTGCGCAAACCCTCTCAACAACTTGAGACCTTTTTATTTTCTCTTTTCGCTGACACATCTTCCGTTGGCGTCAACAGCACTGTGAAAGCAACCGGTGATATCTTAAGTCGGCATAGATAGCTCTGTCACCGTAGAATTGGCCGAACTCGCAGTACCTTCCGTTGGCATCAACAGCACTGCGGCGGGCACGGTCGATTGTCTATCCAAGTCTCGGTCGAGAAGGGTTTCTAAATCTTTTTTGGTCGAGGTCATCTCATTAGTCTTCTCGACGAAGTGAGGTGTTACCGTTATTACATTCGGCACATTGAAAGCCGAATTTGATTTGTGAGCTTCGTAATAATAGTAACCTTGTCTTCAGGTTTGAGAACCCAGGAGGCCGAGACGTGTTCCTTTCTCGGCCGCAATCGCAAGAGGCAGAAGTCAGTAGCGCGACCCAACGCAACATCAACAAATTTACTCCTCGGCCGAGCTCGGCCGACGAGTTGGCACGCCCGCATTCACCGAAGGACGTAGTTAGCTTTTAGATTACTCGGCCTGCGCGCCACGTAGGCTTTGTAGTTTTTAGGGTCAACAATATGCTACCCCTTTTTCCTTTTCTTTTTCTTATTCCTCTTCTAAAACCACCATCCAGAACCAATGCTTGTCAGAAACATACAAGCATAAGTTTTTATAAGGGAACTTTAATGAAAAGCTCTCGTTACTATTCACTTTAACGAAAAATCATATTTTTACATTAAAAAGTCAACCCTGGTACTATTCACTTTACCCTTTATTTTGTCTTTATCGTTAAAACTCAAAATTTTCAAATTATTTTCATTAGTTTTCTTTTATTATAATCTCCACCACACATGCCAATAAGGTAAGGAAATATAATTAATTTGTACTGGCCCATCATTGGACTGACTTCTCTTTGACTCTTTGGGTTTCATGAAGCCCACGCAGCCCATCTCAAATAACTCCTCGGGATTTTTCCAATTTATCCATTAAATCTAACAATTTAATATAACATCATGACTAAGTAATACGTAAGAGAGGTATAAAATATACGTAAAATAACAACCTAACAATGATACAAATAATGATACAACTAAATAGTAAGTTATTAGAAACCGGATTAGAGTAGTTTGGCAGGGTTTAAAGTGATATTGCATGGGCATTGATGGACGAAATTACGACTAATAGTGATCAAACTCATGAGAAACAAAAAGAGGATCGTAGACGTATTCCTCATCATCTCTCCACCCTTCCCCTTAATTGGGATTTAGGATTAATGTTGGTAGTATATTCCTAAGCTTAACAAGTAATGATTATTTCAGGGAATTCGATGGCATGCAATGGCAAAGCATGACTTGATGACAACGCGTGGCCGTTGACCCCAGAGTCAAGCATACTGTGTGATTCATGAGAAATACATACACTCCAAGCAAGGAGAACAACAAAGTCAAAAGTTCCACACGTCTGGCTTCAGCTGGTGTGGATATACATCGCAGAGTACGTGCTATTGGCTACCGCAGAGCGATTAATCAATAATGTCGGCGGTCAGTGCGAACAGAAGAATCACAAGTGATTCCATCATAAAACCAGAACCAAATTTGACCTGTCCCCCATAAATCCATTTTTCCTTTATCTCCAACTCCAATCCGTGGTAACTACTTTTTCCAAACCCAATCACTAGGATCGATCTAACTAATCAAATTTCATATGTGTTACATTTTAATTTATTGCAACCCGTGACATGAGCTATTGTACTAGCAATATATGAAGTCGCTTAATTCTTTGTAAGCACATATAAAGTTTGCTAAATTTTCAATGTGGGATATTTCTCCAATCCTCACAAAAAGTTGCTGCTCATGTTAAACCATTTTTTTTTTTTTTGTAGAATCCGAGGTGGTACATAGCAAACCCTATATGTACTCTGCTTAAGCTTAATTTGTACAATCATTGTCAATGAAACAAAGATATTTCTCTTTGTCTATTTTGCTCTCTCATTCAATAGCACAATCTCTTAATTAGAAGTCAATTATGCGCACCCACTATTATTCAAATCCCGTCTAACTTGTAGTGGCACACTCGCAATTTCCGAATTCACGTTCATATTATTTTTTTCGGCCTACCGGCAAGGCCCATGGAGAATTTACTAGCCGAACATATCTCATCGAGGCCCAAAATCAGAAATGGTCAATCCATTGGCAGAGCAACTAGGAGCACATACTTGATCATCATTGTGATTAGTTGCAGGTCTTCCCGTAAAGAATGCAGGTTGATCAGGTTTTGAGAAGACTGATAGCTTCACTTTTAACATTAGAACAACCGACGACATGGTTGTTTTTTGTTTGCATCCTCTTGAACAAACAATAATCCGACATGGATGCATCTCAAGAACTCATTGGTACTACATGAGTCTTTCAATAATGGATCCATCAACTCCAACCCTTTCCCTTCGTTCCATAATTCCCAAGCCTGCAATTGATACCTTTCAAAAATATGATCTATTTGATATAGAACTAGGTTTATAATTAGTTGGAGGATCAAAATTTTGTACAATTGATTCTATAACACAGTTAAGTGAATACTTACATATCCTACAAGAGTAGGTGCACAATTTGTGAGATGAAAGCCCAAAAAGTTCCTTCTCCCTGTTAGGATCTCAATCAAGAGTACCCCAAAGCTAAAGACATCGGATTGTGTGGAATACAATCCCTTCGTAGTATACTATGGAGCCATATAGCCACTTGATACAATACCACATATATCATTAGTTGATTAACTATTATAAATTACGATACATTTTCTAGTAACAATTATAAGCTAAAACTTAGTGCCGACAATTCTGCTTGTGTTTCCGTGAGTTTGATCATCAACTCCAAACACTTTTGCCATTCCAAAATCTGATAGTGTTGGATTCATATCATCATCTAAAAGAATATTGCTAGCTTTCAAATCACGGTGTATAACTCTAAGCCTTGAATCTTCATGGACATATAGAACTCCCCGAGCAATTCCATCAATGATCACACGACGTCTTGACCAATCCAGTTTTTCACGTCGTTTGTGTTCTTATAGCCACATTCACCATACACAAGGAGAACCACATTAAAGTCATAAGTTACATGGAATCATATTGACCATTAATAAACTTATAAAAAAATGTGCTATTCAAGAGATATACCAAATAGAAAAGGGTAAATTACAAAAAATTACCTCAACTATTGGTGTCACGACACTTTCATACCTCATCTTTTAAAATTGACAATGTCACACCTCATCTTACAAATTTGTGCCAATGTCAGACCTCCGTTAGTTTTTTTGTTAATTTCTCCGTTAAGTGCTGACGTTGCTAGAGACAGGGCCCAATTTTTTATTAAAAAATTAATTAAATATTAAAAAATTTAAAAAAAAACAAAAAACCAAAAAAAAACCCATCAACTCGTGTCCCCCTTCCCCAGATCCCCTTCTCTCCCACCCAACCCTCTCTCTCTCTCTTTCTCTCTCTTTCTCGCCTCTCTCTATTCTCTCTCCCTGCAACTTGCATCTCTAAAATCCCAAAACCCAAAAACCCTTCCCACTCGTCCCTTCCCCAACCTTCCTCTTCGATCCCACCGATGACAACCCTACATCTGTCGTTCACTCCAGCGATGACAACCACGACCCCCAATCGCCCCCAAACCCTAACTATAGCCACAACCTCCACAACAACATTCCTTTCTCCTCATCACCCCCGGAGTATGCCCCTCTGGTGCCCCGCTCACCTCCGTCGCTCTTCCACGTCTGCTTTAACCAAGACCAGGCCTGCTTCGCCGTGGGGACGGACCACGGGTTCGAGATCTACAACTGCTACTCGTTCCGTGAGCTCTTCCGCCACAACTTCGACAACGGGGGCGAAATCGGGGTCGTTAAGATGTTATTTCGTTGAGACGATCGCGAATCCCAAGAGGCTGTGCACGGTGTGCAGGTGGCGGGGTCGCTGGTGCTGGTGTGCCCTGGCCTGCAGAATGGGCAGGTTAGGGTGGAGCATTACGGGTCAGGTGGGAAGGGTTTCTAGGTTTTGGGATTTTAGGGATGCATATTGTAGGGAGATAGAAGAGAGAGAGGTGAGATAGAGAGGGTTGGGTGGGAGAGAAGGGGATCTGGGGAGGGGGGACACGGGTTGATGGGGTTTTTTTTTTCTTCATATTTAATTAATTTTTTAATAAAAAATGGGTCCGGTCTCTAGCCACGTCAGCACTTAACAGAGAAATTAATAGAAAAACTGACAGATGTCTGATATTGGCACAAATTCGTAAGATAGGGTATGACATTGTCAATTTTAAAAGATGAGGTATGAAGTGTCGTGACACCAATAGTTAAGGTAATTTTTTGTCATTTACCCAATAGAAAATGATCAAGACTTTTTTTAGGCACGTATTCATAGACAAGTATGGCTTCTTCTCCTTCCAAGCAAAAGCCTAGCAGCCGCACCAGATTTCTGTGTTGAAGCTTGGCAACTAGTGCTACCTCATTCTTAAATTCTTTTACACCTTATTTGGAGCTTTTTGACAGTTTTTTTACCGCTATTTCTGTCCCGTTACCTAATGTTCCCTGAGAATATAGTACTATTTCCAATCATTTCGATGAGAGTATGAAATAAATTTTCTCGAGAAGTAACTAAATGAACTTAATCAAGCACCTTATATTTTTTCATACTGTATATTATCGTGTCATCATATGTACCTTGAAAACTTCCCCGAATCCGCCTTCACCTAACTTGTTATCTTCAGAAAAATTGCTTGTGGCAATTTGGATAGTTCGCAAGTTAAAATGCAAGAGTTCAATATATCCATCTGAGTAGATTAATTAATAACAATCAGTTGCACATAAACAATTGGATTAATGTACGTCTTCATGGGTGCACATATATATAGTTAATCTTTATAAATTGTGTGCAGCTTTACTATTTTCTTGTTTGGCAGTATTAACGTGCGTCTTCAATTCTCTTCTTCGTACAATGTCGTAGGCCCCCAAAGCTACATGCACCACACAGGCACAGACAATAAGGGCAAGAACACCGGCAACAATGTACAAGATCAGTTTGCTCCTTGATCCAGCAGCTACAGTCCTTAATTTTTTGAAGAACGGGGAAAGTTGGTACCTAATATTACAATTCTGATATAGAAAAAATCCCTCTAACTGGTCTTCCCTTGAAACTATAACTGCTACGGCCGCTCGAAGACACTGATTGCAAACAGCTGTGGGCGTGCACTGCACAAGGCTGTACAGCGTCATATTTGACCCTTTAACTTGGGCTTCTTTGGTAGCCAACAATCTGTCAGCTTTGGCAGCCTCAGTGACTAATTTATGTAGAAAAAGGTGTGTAGGCTAAAAAGCATATTTGTTATTGATACGTGAATGATATTATATACAATTACATGCCTTGCATAGCAAGGAAAAATCCCTACAAATTAGGAATACAACTACAATTAGGACTACAATTACACAAGGACTCCAACCATATTCCTTATTTGTCTAACACTCCCCCTCAAGTTGGAGAGTGGATGTCAAGAACTCCCAACTTGCGTAACATACTCGAAAACTTTTCTTTCCCAAGAGGTTTGGTAAACAAGTCTGCCAACTGTTGTGCCGTACCCACATGCTTGGTCTCTATTGTGCCATCTACAATCTTATCTCGTATAAAGTGACAATCCATCTCAATGTGACGAGTTCGTTCATGAAAAACAGGATTGGCAGCTATATGTAACGTTGCTTGATTATCACAAAATAAAACGGAAGGACCAACCAAGGGAATGTTCAAATCCTTCAACAAAAAACGAAGCCAAACTATCTCGCAACAAGCACCTGCCATAGCCCTATATTATGCCTCTGCTGAAGAGAGCGAAACAGTTTTCTGCCGTTTCGTCCGCCATGAAATCAAAGAACCGCCCAAGAATACACAATACCCAGTAGTCGAACGGCGAGTGATAGGACAACCTGCCCAATCAGAATCACAAAACGCAGTTAACTTGGTCTGGTTGTCAGAACGAAATAATAAACCTTGACCTGGAGTAGCCTTCAAATAACGAACAATACGAAGCGCAGCATCCATATGAGATATCCTTGGCTCGTGCATAAAACGGCTTAGAACATGCACAGAATAGGTGATATCCGGCCGAGTTATAGTGAGATATATTAACCGACCTACTAATCGTCGATACCTTTCAGGATCCTTGAGAAGTTCTCCTTTATCAGATAATTTTGTGTCATCCATAGGAAAAGCAATGGGTCGTGCTCCCAAAAAACCATAGTCCTTGAGAATCTCTAATGCATACTTGCGTTGAGAAATATAAATCCCTTGTTTGGAACGAGAAACCTCAATACCCAAAAAATATTTTAAATCACCAAGGTCTTTTATCCGAAAATGATCACGGAGAAAAGACTTCAGAGAATTAATGGCACTAGCATCATTGCCTGTAATCACAATATCATCCACATAAATGAGCAAAGTTGTGAAAGAAATACCAGACTTTTTAGTGAACAATGAATAGTCAGCTTTGGATTGTTGAAAACCAGCAGAAATGATGGCACTAGTGAATTTGGCAAACCATTGGCGAGAAGCCTGCTTAAGACCATAAAGTGACTTGTGAAGGCGACACACAAGATTCTCCCCCTGTCGCCGAAGACCAGGAGGAGGAGACATATAGATTTCTTCATGTAAGTCACCATGTAAGAAAGCATTATTAACATCAAGCTGATGAAGAGACCAAGACTAACTAGCAGCAAGAGCAAGAAGACAACGCACCGTAATCATCTTAGCAGTAGGAGAAAAAGTGTCATGATAATCAATACCTTCAGCCTGAGTGAAGCCTTTAGCAACTAAACGAGCTTTGTAGCGCTCAATAGAGCCGTCGGAGTGGTACTTGAGTTTGTACACCCATTTACAACCAATGGGAATTTTGCCAGGGGGCAAGGAAGTTAAAGTCCAAGTACCATTAGCATGTAAAGCTTGAAGCTCCTCAGTCATAGCACGTTGCCAATTGGGGTCAGTGGCAGCCTCGGCAAAGGAGGAAGGCTCCACAGTTCGACTGACAGAGTTAAAATATGAAAAATGCCTGGGAGAGTAACGGTGATAAGAAAGAAAATTACAAAGTGGATATCGCGTACCTTGTGTAGAACCGAGTTGCGAATTTGAAGATTGGTGGGATGGCAGAATCACCTGCGAGCAAATGTAGTCTTTTAAATAGGATAGAGGTTTATGGGCACGGGAAGAGGTGCGGGGAATTGGAGGATTGGTAGGAAGTGGGGGGGGGTAGGGATGTCTGTGGGTAAATGGGTAAAAGGTAAAGAAGTAGCGGTGGGGGAAGGAGGGGATGCCGAGAGGGCAGGGACAGGTAGAAGAACGGGTAAGAGGGCAGCAAGGGAATCTGTGGGAGGCGTGGAAGTGGATGAAGTGGTAGGAGGTGAGGTGTCGGGGCAGGGAGGGGTGGGGTATATGAAAATTCCAAAGGGGGTGGGATGGGTAGCGTAGGCGAAGTGGATGGGATAAGAGGGTTAGGAACGGCATAAGGGAAAGTATCTTCGTGAAAGACGACATCTCTACTAGTGAAAATGCGGTGATGGTCGAGATCGTAAAGGGTATAGGCTTTTTGTCCATGAGGGTAACCGAGAAAAATGCAACGATGAGCCCAAGGGGAAAATTTGGTGGTGGGAGTGACAGAGGTGGCATATGCCAGACAACCAAAGACGCGGAAGTGGTCATAAGATGGGGTTTTCGAAAAGAGAACCTCAAAGGGGGATTTATTATGGAGAAGACAGGTTGGGAGACGATTGATGAGATAAGTAGCGGTAAGGACACATTCACCCCAAAATTTGAGAAGAAGATGGGATTGAAAACGAAGTGCGTGAGCGATTTCAAGAAGATGACGATGTTTGCGTTCAACAACGCCATTTTGTTGGGGGTATAAACACAAGAAGTTTGTAAAAGCACCCCATGATCAGAGAAAAAACTACGAAGAGATAAAAATTCACCGCCATTGTCAGTACGAATGCATTGGATTGTAGTGCGGAATTGGGTATTGACATAAGCAAAAAAATCCTTAATTAATTGTTGAGTGTTGGATTTATGTTTCATGAGGAAGACCCACGTAAAACGAGAAAAATCATCCATAATGGTTAAAAAATAATGAGCACCAGAAAGAGAAGATTGATGATTCGGGCCCCAAATATCACAATGAATTAAAGCAAAAGGGAAAGTTGATGAAATTGAACTTAAAAGAAAAGGTTGACGAGTTTGTTTCGCCAAAGGACAAACATCACAAATATGACTAGAATCAAAAGAACAATTAAGAGAGCTAGATGCTAAAGCTTGCAAACGAGTGGAGGGTGACCAAGGCTCCTATGCCAGAGGGAGGAGGGGATGGTAATGATGTTGCAGAGAGGTTGACGGGTGGGGATAGAAGAGGCAAGGGCCACAAGGTAATACAGATCACCACGTCGCTTACCCACACCGATTATCGCCTTCGAAACCAAGTCCTGCAAAACACACCAAGAAGGAAAAAATGTTATGGAACACGATAAGCCATCTGTAAGTTTACCAACCGATAAAAGGTCCACTTTGAAATTAGGGACACATAAAACATCCTTCAAAGTAACCGATGAATTTAAATGAAGAGTGCTGGTAAAAGTAATGGGAGCGGAGGCACCACTAGGCAAAGAAACAGGCGGCAAATGTGAAGGAGAAGTATTAACCAAACAGGAAGCGGAAGAAGTAATATGATCCGTAGCACCGCTGTCAAGAATCCATTGACCATGACGAGAGGTGACAGGTAACAAACCTTGGGCAAAATCAGTATTGAACACGACATTGGCCTGAGGAGGATCGGCGTTGTCACGTAGAGCAGCTAGAACACGAGAGTGCTGCTCGGCAGAGAGATCAGGCATGGCAAGCTGCAAGTCATGCAAAGTGGGCTAGGCCCCGTGCACTTGGTGGGTCGTTGGAAAAGAAGTGGAGGTGCGGGCCGGGGTGCCTTGCACGTGATGGGCCTGGGTGTAATTATTGGGCCGGGAAGCAGAAGGTCGTGGCGCACGGGGAGGACTGGAAGACGCATGGCTGCGGGAAGAACCAGAACTGGAAACAGCTGCACGGCGTGGTGGTCGCCACGGTTGGCCATGGAGGGGATAGCCAACGGGATAGCCATGAAGTTTATGGCAGGTGTCTCGGGTATGATAATCAAAATTGCAGTAGGTGCAGTGGAGGGGAGGGCGAGCAGAGGAGGGACGAGACGAGCCACGAACAGCCATGGCGGCAGGTTGATCGACAGAGCGAATGACGCCCAGGGATCGCTGTTTTTCAGCTTGAGACACCGAGGAACAAGCCTGACGAACAGTGGGAAGGGGATTCATCAAAAGGATCTGGTCACGAACGGCAGCAAAGGAGTCGTTGAGGCCCATTAAAAATTGCATGAGTTGTTGACGGTCATGCTTGGCGTTGCAATAGCACGTGCAGCCATCATTATAAGAAGCAAGCTCATCCCATAGAGCTTTCAGGCGGGTAAAATAGGCTGAGACAGAAGAAGAACCTTGAGAAATTGTAGCAAGCTCCCGGTTGAGTTGGAAGATGCGAGGAGCGTTACTCTGAGAGAAGCGTGCGCGAAGATCGTCCCACACATCCTTGACAGAGGTGGAAAAAAGCACAGATTCTTGAAGGTCAGGTTCCAAGGAATGAAGAAGCCAAGAGAGAATCATGTCATTGCAACGACGCCAGGCCGCGTGAGCATCGGGATCGTCGGAGGAAGAAGGCTCTGGGACATCGCCAGTGATGAAACCAAGTTTATTCTTGGCACTCAAGGAAAGCTGCATGCCACGGGCCCAGGATGTGTAGTTATCACCATTCAACTTCTTGGATACAAGGACAAGATTCGGGTGGTCTGAATGATGAAGGGAAAAAACACCATCGGGAGAAGAAGAATCAGCCATGGGAACGGCAGAGAAAGCTGCCGAGAAAAAAAAGAGGAAAAATAGGGCTAGGGTTTTTAACCTGCTCTGTATACCATGTAGAAAAAGGTGTGTAGGCTAAAAAGCATATTTGTTATTGATACGTGAATGATATTATATACAATTACATGCCTTGCATAGCAAGGAAAAATCCCTACAAATTAGGAATACAACTACAATTAGGACTACAATTACACAAGGACTCCAACCATATTCCTTATTTGTCTAACAATTTATTCATAGTTGCTGCGAGCAACCGATTATAGCGGCTGATGGGTTTGGTGATCACATTCTTCCCCGTCAAAACTTTGACGTAGTCTCTACGTGAGTTGTTCGCCATGGGATGTATCCGTGCTTAATCATTGGAGATTCGATACAAGCATTTGTCGAACTGTACAGCATCTGTTGCATTGGGGCAATTTTGAAAGGCAAAGGTGGTTGCGGTGTCCACACATTCTTTACAAATGTCCGAGGTGACATCACCGCGACAGTGGCAGGAGACGTAGACTTTTCCAGCTGAGTTTGTGCCTACGTAGGTGGCATTGTGATAGCCATGGTCGGCAATGGAGGAAAGGGTAGTGGAGAGCAGGTTGTTGAGATTGAATCTGAACTCCGCGTCGCCATTGCTACCCCCGTCTTGGCTTACGCACGTACACGGGTGATGTGATCAAAAGCTTTTGGGGTAATAGTAGTAGTGCCCGAGAAGCTGAGCAAGCTAAGCATGCAGATGAAGATAATAAAAAGCATCATAATTGCCATATTCCGTAATTAATAGGTTAGTTAAGCAGAAGGGATTTTAGTTACACACTTGATACAGAATATATATTGACCCATAAGGACTTGCTCGTGATATTTGGTCTTTGGGATCATCATATCATATCATAGGTTTGAGGTCGATGATGCGAGGACCTTGATCTTAACCAAAAAAAAAACCGACAAAGCTCAAAGCGGTATAAACATTTTTTATGAACTCAAAAGTTATTTTTACTGTACAAGTCTAGGACATTATATTGAAAGAGTAATGCTAGGAAGACTAGTAAACAAAGTTTTGAAAACTAAAGGACATAAAAGTTGATGATTGGTTCATTACTTACATGTTGATAAACATGCTTATTCTTATTGGTGACACATCATTTAGTTTGCGTAGTCTCCAAATTTGGTCTCCCTAGCATTACCCTACATTGAAAGTATCGAATTGACCTATCCGTGGCCTCGAAACTAAGGACTGCACTCTCTCTCGGCCAAAAGCTTTAAAACTTTATCCTGTTGATCTTTTTTGTTTTTTTTTTATTGGAGAGTTTTGAATTCTAGACTTAGCATACTAATAGGATTTTTACTACTTGTAAAAATAAGGATAAAAACACTTAAAAAATATTTGCAAGAGAACAAGATAATCGTAGTACAACAGCTCTAGCAAGGTTGCTCTTCATAGGAATTGGACGAATATCGAATTGATATGTGGCCTCGAAACTAACGAATGCACTCTCTCACGGCCAAAAGCTTTAAAATTTTATCCTGTTGCACCTTTTTTTTTATTTTTTGACAAAAAATATGGGAAATCTGCCCAGCCACAAATCAATCACATTTCTAGATCTTCAAGGCTAAAAAACAAACCCAAAATGACTAGAATTAAAGCTTGAGATGTCCCGAACATAATTGTAGAAGGCCTCGAACACGAAAGACATCATCTTGGATGCCAAAAAACCCAAATAAGCACAAAACGTCACTTTGAAAGCACTGGTCGTTGGACCTTTATTTCATCAAATAAACCACTTGGCAAAAAACTCTGAAACTTTGATACGAACAAGTAGAAAGACTAACGAACATAGTCCAATTGGAATCACTCCGAAATTCATCCGTTTGGCCACTTTTGCTCAAGATGAATTCGAATGTCTTACATTAGAAATATAATTCAAAGTACCCAAATTTCACCAAAATAATTACTTAAATATACTTAAAAAGTCAGAACAGGGTCAAATATATAATATGAAATCAACTCGTCGCATAATCTTACACATCACAGTACTCACACTCTCACTCTTTTTTTTGGCACTTTTTCATTTCTTTCATCTTCGAATTAAATGAAACATTTTTTATTTTTTGGTTGCTACAACCTACATGTCCTGAAACCAAAACCAATGAAGGACAATATCGTTCTACAGTGGAGTCGAGCCTGGGATATAGTGGGGACATGGGCCGAGATGTGACAGTTTGGTATCAGAGCCAATCCCTAGTCGGATGTGTGCCGACGAGGACGTCAGGCCTCTAAGGGGGGTGGATTGTAACATCCCACATCGCCCAAGAGAGTGGATCATGTAAACCTTATATGTACATGCCCATATCTTTCTAGCACGAGGCCTTTTGGGAGCTCACTGGCTTCAAATTCCATCAGAACTCCGAAGTTAAGCGAGTTTGCGCAAGAGCAATCTCAGTATGGGTGACCCACTGGGAAGTTCTCGTGTGAGTTCCCAGAAACAAAACCATGAGGGCATGGTCGGGGCCCAAAGCGGACAATGTCGTACTACGGTGGAGTCGAGCTCGGGATGTGGTGGGGACCCAGGCTGGGATGTGACACCCTATACAAGCTATAGCTATATTCAACTACAAGAGAAACCCAGTTAGGTTTGTTAACCTAAGGTCTCATTTGGTTCACGTAATGAAAGTGAAGGGAAAACGAAGCTTGTGTTTTTTTCTAGGGGATGAGAATGCATTGTTTTGTTGGCATGAATTTGAATACATAAAACACAATATTACGTGACACATTCTACCTTATATGTTAAAGTTGCCTGGGAAGTTGGACAAATAGCCTTCTTTTTAAAATAATATGCCACAAGGTAAACGAAGAGAGCAAAGAAGAATTAATACACAAGGTGCGTTTTCTGAATTCGGTGACGAT
Source organism: Malus fusca (assembly GCA_035220775.1). Classification (NCBI taxonomy): domain Eukaryota; kingdom Viridiplantae; phylum Streptophyta; class Magnoliopsida; order Rosales; family Rosaceae; genus Malus; species Malus fusca. The sequence goes on from CM069068.1 coordinate 39,357,525, forward strand.
CCCGAGGATCCTCACTCACTGGGGGCTATTAAGTTTTTGTTTTTATTTCAGCGATATATATAGCCACTCGAGAGCTAGGATCAAACCACTTTTGAGCCCCCTCAAGCAGTATTCGAACCAACCTCGAGGAAGCAAAATGGAATTCCAGTCAGAGCTTGTTCACCTAGGCGAAATGATGGAAAGAGTGAGCCCATTGGAAGCAGGATCAGTTGTAGACTCACTGATTGGGGCAACTCTTCGTACAGCAAATATTGCCGGTTGCTTTGGTTCAGGAAGATCTATCGATTCACTTCCTAGCAATACAACCACAGTTGACATTGTAGGTCTCTCTGCAGGGTCTTCCTGGACACACAAAAGACCAATATGCATGCACTTCAAACCCTCGGCTGTTGGGCAAGTTTCCCTCAACAAAGGCTCAATAAATTCCAACTGTTTTCCGTCCTTCCATAGCCTCCATGCCTATCAATTATTTAAGCCGCAAAATATTTTAATTTCACAGAAATTAAGTTAAGTAATCAAAGTGGACAAAGAAACATACATATGCAAGGAGTGTCTTGGCATGTTCTGTGAGATAGAACCCACTATTCCTTTTCCCACTAATAATCTCTAGCAAGATTACACCAAAGCTGAAGACATCAGATTTGACAGAGAATAGACCCTCCATTGCGTACTCTGGAGCCATATAACCGCTGTTTCAAGAATCGAGTATAAGCATTAGCATGTTCTAAAGATAAATATGGGAGCTTTAAGAAGCAAACTCACAGTGTTCCTACAACTCTTTTAGTGTTAGCTGTGTTCTGGCTCTCACAAAATATCCTTGCCATGCCAAAGTCTGATATTTTGGCAACCATTTCATAGTCCAACAGTACGTTGCTAGGCTTTAAATCCCTGTGAATGATTTTAAGCCGCGAGTCCTCGTGAAGATACAAAAGCCCTCTAGCAATGCCAATAATAATGTTGTAATAAATTTTCCAATTGAGTTCTGCTCGTCTTTCCAAATCTGAAAATTTAGTACAATTTATCATGTGAAGTGTCCGTATGATGTATAAATGTAAAAGTAAAAGAACATTATAGCAGAAGAGTAAGATGAACAAACCAAAGATAAAAACATCAAGGCTTTTATTTGGCATGAACTCGTATAAAAGCAGCTTTTCCTCTCCCTCAAAGCCGCATGCCAAGAGCCGCACCAGGTTTTTATGTTGAAGTTTTGCAATGGTTACCACCTCATTTTTGAACTCCTCTAAGCCTTGCCATGACTTCTTCGACAGTCTTTTGACGGCAACTTCTTTCCCATCTGGTAGCAAACCCTGAAAGATTATTGACAAAATCAGATGACAACATACATTTTTCGGCCAATAATTGAATCAATACTACTGTATAATTAAGCCTACTTAGAAACATAATACATAGTATCATTACCTTGTAAACAGTACCAAACCCACCTTGTCCAAGCTTGTTTAAATCCGAAAAGTCATTCGTAGCTATCTTTATAGCAGCTAGATCCATGAAGGCCAGCTCTTCAGAAATTATGAACATCCCTTCTTCTGTGATTGTGACTCCAGTGGGGCTTGCCAAATCTTGTAATAGTACTTGCTCGCTTTTTTCTTCATCTGCATAAAAAACATCATAAGTAATCTTACAAGGCAATCCTCAAAATTCAGAATAATTTTTTAGTTTTGATATATGTACCTTTGACATCCTCTGATCCCTTTTTGCGCCGGAGATGGACAGTGCAAAATACAATGGCTGCTAACAGTATGATGGATGCAGATACAGGTATAACCACCTTCCAATTCTTCCATCTATCCGCTGCTTTTTAATAGAAAGAATTTCCTTGAGCCACAATGTGCATGCAGTGCACAGATAATTAATTCACAAAATAAAACTTTCAAGCCACTAACCTTTGGACTGTGGATAGATTAACATAGAATTTGACGTGTCGTTAAAAAAGGGGAACAGTTCAAATCTCACATTGCAATTCCTACTGACAACAGTTCCACCTTGTTGAGAAGAGCAACATCCCAAAAGATCTGTGAGAGCAGAATTCAAACAGCTATGGCAGTCACTTGCAGAAATGTCTCTAGTGCACTGATGTAAGCCATAAATTGTATCCTTTCCCGAAAATTTAATTTTCCCAGTTGCAAACATATGCTTAGAAGGATTAAACGCAGCTGCTCCAGAGAGGTTTATCATTAAATAGGTCAATACATCATTGAAATGGTGTGGATTTGATACGTTCTTCTCCTGACTATCCTTGTCCAGATACTTTCCAGTGTAAACCATTAGTTGAAAGAACATCTGGTAAGAATATCGAACTTGACATAGCTCGTACCAAATCATTGCATCTGTTGTATTGCAACTCTTGAAGATTTCCTGCCTTGCTTCATCGACACAGTTATGGCAAACCGTGGAGTTGACATCCCATCTACAAAGTGCTTGTCCATAGACTATGTCAAGTCCATCTCCTACCGTATCGTTGTAGAAACCTCCTGCGATGGAAGTGTTGGAAGATAATGACTCAAGTAGCCGCTCGAGATTGCTTTCAAATTGGCTATTTCTGGCATCAGCTGAACAAAAAATTGAAAGGGGATCTGTAGCAGAAAGGGTAGCTGGCATCAACAGCGAAATAATTGCAAAAAGCATTGCAGGAAGTTTATCTTTATCCATTTTCTAGAAAAGGGTTCACAGTGAACACAGAATTAGGACAATGGCAAGAAACACTTTGATGATTTATTTTGATGACTTTTCAGTTTTGACATCGAAGTTCCTGCTACTAGTTTTCATCTGGTTAACCGTTGATTACACCACAGAAACTTCGATCCTTGCTGATCAAAGGCGCAAGCCAGCTGAATAAAAGTCATGACCTGCAGGTTGATAAAGACCAAGAATAGCAAATGGTATTCAAATGATTTGATTAATTGTTGATTAATTAATCAAAGACTTTGCAGATTAGTCACATATAAGGCATGCTTAAAATACTTGATTAAAAGTGTAAGTCTAACTATATGTTTGACCATTCTACTTGAAGGGAGCGGCCATGGAATTACTAGTAATTTAGTATAAAGTGTTTTGACCGTAGCATAGAATTTGGCAGAAAAAAATTGGAGGTGTGGGTAACGACGTGATGAGTGCTCTTATTGGATATAATCACGTGAATTGGACCTGTAGAAATTGAAATATATCCAAGTGATCTTATTGGATGTGTCATCAAATTAACAACAGCATGTGTTTTAGTGGTTTATGCAGGCTCTATTTTGATCGTCTGTTGTATAATCCGACAGTGAAGTTTAACCTCTAGCAGGTTGCATCCGGTTGAAGTATCGATTTGATTTTATCACCGAGGCATCCTTGCTGATCGAAGATTCAACGATATGCAAGCTGGCTGAACAAAGTCATGCTGCAGGGTGGATTGAGACCAAGGATATTGCATTGATCAAAGGGATTTGAATTGTTGGATTATCAAAGACTTTGCAACTTGATCACGTGTAATTAAGTCATGCTTACAGCACTTGATTAAAGTGTGATTATTTAAGGATTGGCTAAACAAGTTGTGTCTCTTTATTTAACTATTTGTTTGACCACTCAAATTCTCATGGGTGACTTGGACATGTAGAATTTGACCTAAACAAGGTTCCAAATCATCTTATTTCAAATGAAACCTCAGATTAAGCAGCCTCTGGTTTTAGACTTTTAGTCATTAATTAATTACTAATTTTGTGTGTCATGTTGGCTATTTTTTAACCTGAATATACTTACAACCATCTTAACAGTGAGCATTACTGATGATATCATAGCTTTAGACTATAGTGTCTAGTTATGCTAAATCTAGCTTTAATTTGCTGCTATCGTAATACGTCATAATGATTATCACAGATTAGTAACGAGTTAGCAGTGCCATTTCCAGGTGGGTTCGGATAGAGGTTGACAAACAAATGCAATTTAAAAATTAAAATAAAATTGAATGAAGTCAAATTCCATGAATCGAATCCATTAGAACGATTAAAAATAAATAAACACCATCAATTCTCATTAGAAATGAGGGCGAGTCTTAACGCAACAGAAATGTTGCTCTTTTGTGACCAAAAGATCACGGGTTCGGACCGTGAAAACAGTCTCTTTGTAAAAACAAGAGTAAGGCTACGTATGCTAGATGATTCTCTCCCGACCCTGGCAAAGCGGGAAGTCTTGTTGGCTTGGTGTCCCCATTTTAATTCTCATTTGAAATGAATAAACCAGTTGTTCTTAGCAACTTGTATCACCTGAACTGCCAGTATTCTGTATTTATTAATAATATACACATAACAGAACTAAGAAAAACTTTGTGCTATCAAGAACATGGGTAGAAATTCATGACAAAAAACACCATAGGAAAGTTTCAACTTTGTACAGATTCATGAATCTTATGGTGTTATCGCGGCATGACGTTAGAAACTGTTAGGCCATTAATAGAACTATTACCAGCAGCTGTCTCAGTATAATGATCAGTGAATCTTCCCGTGGTGAAAGCAGGTTTCTCGGGTTGGCTAAGAGTTACAGTTTCACTTTTCAACATTACAACAGCAGAAGACATGGTTGGCCTGTCATACGCATCTTCCTGGACACACAACAATCCGATATGGAGATATCTTAGAAACTCATCTGGATCACATGAATCGAGCAGTAGTGGGTCGAGTAGCTCCAACCCTTTTCCGTCATGCCATAATTTCCATGCCTGCATCATAATCAATTGGATAAGCATTAAGCTGCTGTTTAATTGCAAAGAGTCTTGCTCTGAGAGAAGTGCATAAAGTAACTTACATATGTTACAAGGCTAGGAACACGTTTTATTGGATGAAAGCTGGCGTTCCTTCTCCCAGTTATGATCTCAAGCAATAGTACTCCGAAACCATAAACATCAGACTTGACGGAATATACTCCCTCCATTGCATATTCTGGAGCCATGTATCCGCTATTCCAATACCAAAATCCAGAACAAAATGTTGAGTACCGTAAGTTTCCCTTTAGTGGAAAAGAAAATTTAGACAAGAAGCACTTACTAAGTCCCAACTATTGTAGTCGTATTTGCTTGGCCTTCACTTCCTGCAAAGATCCTTGCCATGCCAAAATCGGAGATCTTAGGGTTCATGTCACTGTCCAATAAAACATTGCTAGCTTTCAGGTCTCTATGGATGATTTGAAGTCGAGAGTCCTCGTGTAAATAAAGAATTCCCCGTGCAATTCCACTTATAATGTTTACACGTCTGCTCCAATCAAGTTGCACTCGTTTCTCTGAATCTAAGCATCATTGGAGGAGAATTTACAGACTAAAAGATTTCTGAGAATAAAATCTTAGCCATAGTATAAAACAGTTGAATCTAGATCCCAAATACAGAAATTTTCGAGAGATCATAAGAGAAAACGTACCAAAGAGGAAGACATTTAGGCTGCTGTTTGGCAGGTATTCATAGACAAGCAGTTTTTCCTCTCCCTCAACACAAAAACCCAAAAGCCGAACAAGATTTTTATGTTGAAGTTTCATTATCAGCAGAACTTCATTTGTGAATTCCTCCGAGCCTTGCTCAGAACAGCTTGAAAGCCTCTTGATTGCCACTTCTTTTCCGTCACTGAGTACACCCTGCAAAAAACCAGATTTTAAATCAAGCCACTGAAAATACTAACCAAGCGGAAGATAGTAATACAAATAACGATTTAATCTTCGTATGTGAACTTTTTGTCCATAGTTTTGTTAAAGAAACAGTTTGCTTTTACTTTTTACCTTGTAAACAGGCCCAAAACCACCTTCTCCAAGCTTATTTGAATCAGAAAATTTATCCGTAGCTGCATGTATAGATGCCAAACTGATATAGGGGTACTCCTCAGCTTTCGGGTTTCTGCCTTGAAAACGTTGTTCCAGGAACAATACATGTTGTCTTAAAATCTCACTACTCACTGAACAGATCGAAAGAAAAGCTGCTTTCAGAAAACATATTAGAGTGATGATCAGCTCTAAAATAAGCATTTCCGAACGCATTATTTTACCCTTTTTGTTTCTTTTTCTCATTGCAAGATAGACACAGGAACCCAAAAGTAGTATGGCTAGACATGCTGACACAACCGTAAGGATCGTGATCCACCATCCTCTACCTTCATTTGGAAACAACCAAGCCTTCGCAGTTAATTTATAACATTGTAATGTCGAAATTGACACACACTTTTAAAAGTACTCACCGTCCCCTTTGTTGTTATTCGGAGAGCTAGAAATAGAAGCTTCAGTTGCACCATTATAGAAGGCATACAATTCGTACCTCAGATAGCAACTCCGGCTCAGAAGCCGTGCACCAATGGAGAAATAAAACTCTCTCAAAACGTCTTCTATGGCGTGCTGAAGGCATTTATCACAGTCATCTCCAGATAAGTCTCTAGTGCACTGCACAAGAGCATATATCACTTTATCTTCAAATGGTACATCTCCAGTAACATACATTTTCGCTGAAACATTATATGCCGCTTGCTTCGCAAGCTCACTCAGCTTCTCCTTCACGGTATACTCAAACTTTTTTGGGTCTGAAACGTTTTTCTTGTTAGCCAACGCAATGTTGTCTCCCATATTCAATTCACCATAGAACTTCACATCGGAGTAGCGCAGTTGGCACGTCTCCTCCCACACAACTGATTCTGTTGAGTTGGGACAAATCCTCACAATGTCTAAATGCGCGGTGTTGATGCAGTTGTGACATGTCTCATTCGAAACATAATCGAGGCACATATAAAGGCCATAAACTCTATCTTGTTCATTTCCAGCTGAGGTATTGTACAGCTTGGAAACAGAAGCATTTGAAGGCAATGAATTGAGCAGGCTCTGGAGGTTTTTCTGAAACGTACTATTTTCGACATAACCGCGAACATCTGAGCACAACTTGTATGGAGGATCAGCATAAGCAAGATCAAAAAGGAAGGTGATGAGATAACAAAGCAAAAAAAGAGAGATTGTTTTCGGAACACTAGGGAAATTAGCCATGTTTTGATCTCTAATCATAGAACAAGATTAGGGAAACTTTTATATATAGCTTTGAAGTCTTCTCCTTCCTGCCCGAAATATGGTTAAAAATCTCGGAGTACGAGCACCATTGAATTTTTGTGAATTGATAGGTAGTTTCTTGGAAGACTTGTTTAATTAAATTAGTTAACATCACATCAGTACAAATTCTAAGAAAACAAAGACTTCGACTGGCTGTATTTTCCAGGAAATTGTTCACAGTTGGTCATGGTTTTGTTTGTAATTCAGTCAATGTCACACCACAAGTTGAAAGATATATTAACTCAAAACTAATAGATAACGACAGAGACTTCCACAAACCATCAAATAATATAATAGTCACACATGTTTTGCGGTGGTTTATTTATTTTTATATATACATGCGAGATTAGCATGGTAGGTCACACAACTAGAATTAAACTTCCTTGCCTAGTCTACTCTCCATGTATGCATCCCTGATTTTCAGACAAATCTAATTGAAATTATGAGTTTCATTTTCATTCAATTTTGTCATTAAAAAAACAATAAAAAATTCAGAAAAGCTGGTAACTTACGTTTCAAAAATAGTTTTGCTCTTGAATATGCCCAACATTTTGAAATTTTTTTACAACATACTCTATGTGGTTATTAGATTGTATTTATTTTATCATGAAGTTAATCAACGTAAACAATTTGAAACCTTAATACGTTCGTATAAAATATATTGAGATTATTAAAAAATTTAGATGTACATCCCAATTTCGATCCATATTATTTTAGAATTTTGAATGTTAAATTTCATTCGAGTGCACCAAAATTGAAAGTTTTCGTTACCAACTTGGTCAAAACTGATCAAAATCGAAATTTCCAATCCAACTTCCACCTGTTCTCAATAATCTATTGGCTTGGACTTTCAAGCCCAACACCAATGTATGTTGACCCAACGTAAATTTAGGAGAAGAAAATGCCCTCCATTCCAAAAGCCCTTCCGGTCAAACACGGTGGATACTGGATACGCAGGTTCAAACACGAACGGGCTTTCCCTCCTCGCCGAGTCCCTCCTCGGACCTCAGTCAATGGCAGTCGCTCTCAGAAGACTTGCAGCGGCATTCGGCTACTCGCCACATCTTCAATGCGTTCAAAGCTTGTTTCCTTTGCGCTTTGGAAATAGTTAGATTTCCTCTGTGTCGTCTGGTATGCCCTGAACGTGCTAGTGAAAATGTCTCTGAGACAACACCTGTTTTGTCACTAACCATTTCTGCACCTGCTCTGTATTTCAAGATCAGAGGACGGCGCTCCGACCGTTCATCCAGAATTCCAACAATGGCATAACGGAGGTGGGTCTTTCCACAAGTCTGCCTGCATCGACCCAACAGTTTTCATAGAGTTTGGTGCTGTTGTTCATTCAAAATCCGTTGTTGGCGAGCATGCTCGTATTGGTTCTGGAGCTATTATTGGAACTTCGGTCGCTATTGGCAATCAACCAAAATTGGGTGATGATCAAATTTTTAACTCGACATTGCGACTCCACTAAACTGTGATAGCACTTCTGCCATTGCAATCACTAAAAACCCTATTTTTTCACCAGAAGACTAAACACGTCAACAGGAGATATCATTTTATCGAGGAGGCTTTGCAGAATGAGATCATTGACTTGGTGTACTGTTCAACCAAAGAACAGGTAGCAAATATATTCACAAAGATCAATTCTGTCATCTCAGAGAGCTGAGTGAAATCAGTTCACAATTTAGGGGGAGTGTTGATGTGTAAATTGATGAATTGATGAACATAGGCTGAGCTTATGTGATCAAAATGTAATGTGCTAGTTAAGTCCCACATGGCTTGATATGTGATAGGTGTTCTAATCTCAGTGTAGTATTGAATGGATGGCTGAGATTGAATCTAGAGTTGTATCTCTCTCTCTCTCTCTCACTCCAAACGGTTATATTGTTGTTTTGTATGAGCTCATATGCTCAGTGAGTGCCCCGAAATATATGGAAGAATTTGCAGAGGCATATTCTCTATGATTTTGATCGGAATTTTGCTTCTTCTTCCTCAAGTTTTTTGAGTATTCTTCCATAATCATCATCAACAATCTCTGTTTAAATCTAATTCACTAACAGGGTGATCACTGGCGGATCCATTAAGGGGCAAGGGGGGGTCAGCTGACCCCCCGAACTTTGATGAACGTTCATATATACCTTAGGTGCTGACCCTCTGAACTTTGGTGAATGTCCATGGATACCTTGAGTGTTGCCCTTTTGAAGATTAGAGTTGGCTTCATACTTGCCCTCCAACCGACTTCAGGCCTACCAAAACCATGAATGTCCATGAATACCTTGGGTGCTGCCCCTTGCATACATTAACATGTCTGTAGTATGCATTTTTAAATGACTTCAAGCCTACAAGACTCGATGAAATGGCGATATGCATGTTATTTCTGGTATAAAAAAATTTGCGCGCTGCGCGCGCTATTCTTACTAACTCCCATAATATTATTTCCTGGATCCGCCACTGAGGGTGATGTCTTAAAAAACTTTTGCGGTAATATTAATATTACCGGAGCAGCTGAGCAAGCGAAGCATGCATATGAAGATAAACAAAAGCATCATAATTGCCATATTCGTAATTAATAGGTTAGTTAAGCAGAAGGGATTTTAGTTATACACTTGATACAGAATATATAATGACTCATAAGAACTTGCTCGAGATATTTGGTCCTTGGGAACATCATATCATAGGTTTGAGGTCGATGATGCGAGGACCTTGATCTTAACCAAAAAAAACCAACAAAGCTTAAAGCTGTATAAACATTTTTTTATGAACTCAACGGTTCTTTTTACCGTATGAGTCCAGAACATTACATTGAAACTAACTAATGCACTCTCTCACGGCCAAAAGCTTTAAAACTTTATCCTGTTGCACTTTTTTGTTTTTTTGGTTTTTATTGGAGAGTTTCGAATTCTAGACTTAACATACTCTTACACATCACATTACTCACACCCTCAACTTTTCTTTTGGCACTTTTTCATTTCATTCATCTTCGAATTAAATGAAACGTTTTTTTTTATTTTTTGGTTGCTACAGGTCCTGACTACAACTATCTTCAACTACAAGAGAAACCCAGTTAGGTTCGTTAACCTAAGGCCTCATTTGGTTCACGTAATGAAAGTGAAAGGAAAACGAATCTTGTGTTTTTTTTCCTACCTTCTATGTTAAAATTGCTTGGGAAGTTGGACAACTAGCCTTCTTTTTAAAATAATATGGCACAAGGTAAACGAAGAGAGCAAAGAAGAATTAACACACAAGGTACGTTTTCTGAATTCCTTGATGATCCTGAGGATCTTAACTCACTAGGGTTATTAAGTTTTTGTTTTTATTTCAGCAATATATATAGCCACTCCAGAGGTAGGATCAAACCACTTTTGAGCCCCCTCAAGCAGTACTCGAACCAGCATCGAGGAAGCAAAATGGAATTCCAGTCAGAGCTAGTTCACCTCGGTGAAATGATGGAAAGTGTGAGCCCATTTGAAGCAGGATCAGTTGTAGACTCACTGATTGGAGCAACTCTTCGTACAGAAAATATTGCCGGTTGCTTTGGTTCAGGAAGATCTATCGATTCACTTCCCAGCAATACAACCACAGTTGACATTGTAGGTCTCTCTGCAGGGTCTTCCTGGACACACAAAAGACCAATATGCATGCACTTCAAACCCTCAGCTGTTGGGCAAGTTTCCATCAACAAAGGCTCAATAAATTCCAACTGTTTTCCGTCCTTCCATAGCCTCCATGCCTGTCAATTATTTAAACCGAAAAATATTTTAATTCCACATAAATTAAGTTAAGTAATCAAAGTGGACAAAGAAACATACATATGCAAGGAGTGTCTTGGCATGTTCAGTGAGATAGAACCCACTATTCCTTTTCCCACTAATAATCTCTAGCAAGATTACACCAAAGCTGAAGACATCAGATTTGACCGAGAATAGACCCTCCATTGCGTACTCTGGAGCCATATAACCGCTGTTTCAAGAATCAAGTATAAGCATTAGCACGTTCTAAAGATAAATATGGGAGCTGTAAAAAGCAAACTCACATTGTTCCTACAACTCTTTTAGTGTTAGCTGTGTTCTGGCTCTCACAAAATATCCTTGCCATGCCAAAGTCTGATATTTTGGCAACCATTTCATAGTCCAACAGTACATTGCTAGGCTTTAAATCCCTGTGAATGATTCTAAGCCGCGAGTCCTCATGAAGATACAGAAGCCCTCTAGCAATGCCTTCAATAATGTTGTAATAAATCTTCCAATTGAGTTCAGCTCGTCTTTCTAAATCTGAAAATTCGGTACAATTTATCATGTGCAATGTTCGTATGATGAGTAAAAGTAAAAGAACATTATAGCAGAAGAGTAAGATGAACAAACCAAAGATAAAACCATCGAGGCTTTTATTTGGCATGAACTCGTACAAAAGCAGCTTTTCCTCTCCCTCAAAGCTGCACGCCAAGAGCCGCACCAGGTTTTTGTGTTGAAGTTTTGCAATGGTTACCACCTCATTTTTGAACTCCTCTAAGCCTTGCCATGACTTCTTCGACAGTCTTTTGACGGCAACTTCTTTCCCATCTGGCAGCAAACCCTGAAAGAATATTGACAAAATCAGATGACATACATTTTTCGGCCTATAATTGAATCAATACTATTGTATAATTAAGCCTACTTAGAACCATAATACATAGTATCATTACCTTGTAAACAGTACCAAACCCACCTTGTCCAAGCTTGTTTAAATCCGAAAAGTCATTCGTAGCTATCTTTATAGCAGCTAGATCCATGAAGGCCAGCTCTTCAGAAATTATGATCATCCCTTCTTCTGAGATTGTGATTCCAGTGGGGCTTGCCAAATCTTGTAATAGTACGTACTCGTTTTTTTCTTCATCTGCAAAAAAAAAAAAAAAAAAAATCATAAGTTAAACTTACAAGGTAATCCTACAAAATTCAGAATAAGTTTTTACTTTTGATATATGTACCTTTGACATCCCCTGATCCCTTTTTGCGCCTGAGATGGACAGCACAAAATACAATGGCTGCTAACAGTGTGATGGATGCAGAAACAAGTATAACTGCCTTCCCATTCTTCAATCTGTCCCCTGCTTTTTAATAGGACGAACTTCCTTGAGCTACAATTTACCATGAAAAATGTGCATGCACAGATGATTAATTCACAAAAGAAAACTTTCAAGCCACTAACCTTTGGAATGTGGATGGATTACCAAAGAATTTGACGTGTCGTTAAAAAAGGGGAACAGCTCAAACCTCACATTGCAATTCCTACTAACAACAGTTCCACCTTGTTTAGAAGAGCAACATCCCAGAAGATCTGTGCTAGCAAAATTCAAACAGCTATGGCAGTCACTTGCAGAAATGTCTCTAGTACACTGCTGTAAGCCATAAATTGCATCCTTTCCTGTAAATTTAATTTTCCCAGTTGCAAACATATTCTTGGAGGGACTAAACGCGGCTGCTTTGGAGAGGTTTATCATTAAACGGTTCAATACATCATTGAAATCGTGTGGAGTTGATACGTTCTTCTCCTGATTATTCTTGTCCGGATACTTTCCGGTGTAAACCATTAGTTGAAAGAACATCTGGTAAGAATACTGAACTTGACATAGCTCGTACCAAATCATTGCATCTGTTGTTTTGCACCTCTTGAAGATTTCCTTCCTTGCTTCATCGACACAGTTTTGACAAACTGTGGAGTTAACATCCCATCTACAAAGTGCTTGTCCATAGACTATGTCCCGTCCATCTCCAATCGTATCGTTATAGAAACCTCCTTTGATCGAAGTGTTGGAAGATAATGACTCAAGTAGCCGCTCGAGATTGCTTTCAAATTGGCTCTTTCTGTCACCACCTGAACAAAAACTTGTAAGGGGATCTGTAGCAGAAAGGGCAGCTGGCATCAACAGCGGAATAATTGCAAAAAACATTACAGGAAGTTTATCTTTATCCATTTTCTAGAAGGGGCTCACAGTGAACACGGAATTAGGCCAATGGCAAGAAACAATTTGATGATTTATTTTGATAACTTTTCAGTTTTGACATCGAAGTTCCGGCTACTAGTTTTCATCTGGTTAACCGTTGATTACACCACAGAAACTTCCTTGCTGATCGAAGACGCAAGCCGGCTGAATAAAGTCATGATCTGCAGGTTGATAGAGACCAGGAATAGCATATGGTATTCAAATGATATGATTAACTGTTGACTAAACAAAGACTTTGCAGCTTAGTCGCATATAAGGCATGCTTAAAATACTTATATTAAAATGTGACCATCTTAGAGTTCAAGTATCTAGAGTCTATTTAGTGTAAGTCTAACTATTTGTTTGACCATTCTACTTAAAGGAGCAGCCATGAAAGTACTAAATTACTAGTATTGTAGCGATGGAATTAGAAAACTGTGTCCGTACACGACCTGAGAGAAGCGGTAAAAATCCCAAGAAAGTACTAAATTACTAGTATTGTAGCGATGGAATTAGAAAACTGTGCCCGTACACGGGAGCGAAAAGCCATGAAAGTACTTTAGCATAGAACTAGAAAACTGTGCCCGTACACGGGAGCGAAAATCCAACTTTAGAACATGTTCTAAAAATATTTAACTCCCAAAATATAAATGCATAGAAATCCAAACTAATACTATTTACACAAAGATAATGAAGGTTGTATAGATAATGTAGCGAATATTTTTTACAGGCCAGTGTCTAGATTTATACATTTTATACAAAAAAAAAAACATTAGCAAACACTTTGTCATTGACATACACAAATGGTTAATATGATATTCCCCCTTGGTAGTCATCCTAGTTCTTGATTCACATCAGTAGTTGCAGATAAAAGATTTGAAAACATTAGATTGTCCTTGTACACAAAAAAATTGGGGAACTGATCTTACAATGGCCTATTCACATGCAAAAAATATGGAGAAGCATTGTTCTAGTTCAAACAACAGATGATAACATTGTACGTTTTGTAATCGATCCCATTCCAGCAATAAGAAAAGAAAATGTTTTTGTAATCGGAAGAAACTTGCTGCTAATAGTAAGAAAAACTTTCAGACTAATTTTCTAAAAGCTTGTTGCTTCCTATGAATGTTTTTCAGATTATTAGCAGCAAGTTTATTATGTGCTATTAATTCAAAATAATTGCAGGTGTCAAAAGTTAATGATGTAGTTGGAGCTGGTGACTTTGTTTTTATGCAGACAAAACTTAACAAAAAAAAAACTTAATTAAGACTTTCCTGGAACCAAATGGTGTAGATGCACTGTGAAAGCATGCTGGTTTATTTGTTAATTATTGAGAGGTTCAGGATAACCCACCAACGTGAAACACGTTTGGATAATTTGTTAATTATTTGAGGGGCTCAGCCGCTCAGGTAACCCACCAAAGTGGAAAATGAAGCAAGGGTGTTGATCACGTTGCCATTTTGTATTTTTCTAGGTTAGTGGGATGTCTAGGATTTGGACAAAAGTTATGAATCTCTTTCGGACTACTTGGCCTTTTTAACCACTGGTCTTTTTCCATGCTTTGTTTATGGCCTTTTCCTGGGGCTAGACTGCTTTTTAGCCTCCCTTGTTGTACATCCCATGGTGATTCAACTTTAAATTATAAAGAGAGAGGATTGATAAAAAGAAAAAAGAAAAAAGAAAGAAACCAAACCTTTAACCATGACATATAACAAATAGATTAACCCATGCACAAAAAGTCAATAAATTCAGTAAAAACTTAAGGCAAAGAGTAAATTCAAACAATTGAGAATCATACATGAAGCAACACATGGAGAAAAAGTAAAAAAATTAAGTAAAAACGAAAGGAAAAACGATGGAATTTGTTGCGATTGAAGGAATTTCGCTGAGAATTGTTCCTCTGAAAACTGCTCGTGTTTGGCTGAGTTTGAGCGTTGTGGGCTTGCAACTGAGGAACATTTGGTGTAGGTAGCAGTGGAGGATTATTAGAGGCCTGGATGGAATTGAAGGCTTGATCTTGAGAGGAAGAACCACTTATTTGATTATCTTGAAAGCCCACCTGAACCTTCTCACAATCCAAAATCCAAATAACCACTTCAAATCCATAAAATTACAATGAAATCAATCATACCAGAATGCACCAAACAACAGTAAAAAAAATGCAGTAAAGGCAAGGATGAATTCAACAGCCCAAATAAGCAAAAAGATTCATACCTCAATTGAATTTTGAACTTGATTCTCGCTTAAAAATCTTAATCTACAAAACCAAATTAGTATTATTAATAATAAAGTAACACGATAATGTAGCAAACAACATTGAAAAATAGAATCTAGTAAAGGTAAAGATCAATTCAACAATCTAAATAAGTAGAAGCAATTCATACCTGAACTGAATTTGCAGGTTGATTTTGTCGCTTAAAAATTCTGATCTACAAAACCAAATCAATTTTATTAACACCGATAATTTAAGATTTGATATGAAAAACAAATCTATAATACATGCTTTAAAATACATTATAAGCTCAATCAATACAAATCGATAATTTAAGATTGCGATTTTAAACGCAAGAAATTTACACATATAATTTGGATGGAAAATATGAGAAGGATGTGGAGATGGAAAATGCAGAGAACACAGGGTTTGAGAGAGACCCAAACGACACTCCAACAAAGCTTGTCCCTCTCACTCTGCTTTAGTCAATACACGAACAGGAAAGGACAACGATGAAGGACTCGTGTCCCTCTCACTAAAACAACTGAAAATGCTAAGAAAGGTTAGACATACATAGGATTTTGATGCTAAAAGCAGTACCTGAAGTGGGCAAAAAAGTTGGACAGTGCAGTGGACTTGGGAGCTTCTCCATGAGATATAAGACACGTCATTGTGGGCAAGAAATTGGGAATTTAGTGTTATGGTTTGAGTGTATGGAAACAATATAAATTAGAAATAGAAGGGGGACAGCTTGAACACATATTGGAGGAGTTTTGACGCTATCTTTCATCAAATAGGTGGTGGGCACTAAAACATTCAATTTGACATAGTCAAGCTCATTTACAGTTGTTTATCCACTGAGCAAAAGACACACTGAATGTAAATGTTATTTTTAAACTCGAATCAAAAGCGTGAAATTATACTCTTAATACATTTTTGAAATTTTATTTCATTAAGCTGTGTTACCCAAATGAAGGAATAAATATAGGATCAGGATGGCAGGAAACTGGTGCATGTTCTCTACGAAGCTTTGCTAGTTCTCTGTTTTCCTCAATTCAATTAAGAGTTTAGACCCACTAATTTATCAGTAAATAAATAAACACAGTAAGAAACCTTAAATTACCCAATTAGAATAATGACAACAATTGGACAAAACAAAAGAAACCGTAGAGATTCAGCAGTTCAGTGTCTACAACCTCAAAATTTTACCGAGGTTATGCAACTAAAGGGGCAATCAAATTATTAAATTGTAAACAAAGTATCCAATTTCACGAAAAAAAAGTATCTAATAGCACATTAGATGGTAAACTTGGAATTAACCACTGGATTTTGCAAGACAGCATTTAAGATAGATGTGTAAACATGGATACAAATGCCTATCTAAATGGGTAAGGCATGTGTGGTTGTTTTTGTGCATTCATATGTTTATCACAAAAGATAACACAGGGCAATAAAGTATTTTGTCAAATTGGAAATTGTGAATATAAATTTGTCTAAAATTTATGGAGTGATTAATCTGAAAAAAGTTGCCATATAAGAATGGGATATAATACGTGCTAAAGATGGATCAGATATCTTTGGTTTGGTTTCTCTGCAAAATATAGAGATGTAATTTGATCAAGCATTTCAGATGTCATCATTTTCATCTTTTTTCTTCAGAGGAATTGGTTGTTACCAATAAATAGATAAAAACTTTCTTCTTTTGGGTTGCTCTATATACATAATCAAGTATTCAACTGTTTATTGAGAAGTTTAAGATGGATATCTAAAAGCATGGATACAAATGCTCCAACCAAAGATACACCTTCTCCATATGCTTTGATTGATCCAAAAAACATCTTAGAATTGGAAAAATTGTTAAATCCGGGTAATGAGTGATGGAAATAGTAAATGGATAGATTTAACCATTTCTGTATCATTAAGGTGTACTTTGGCTAATTAAGGCATGCGGAGAGGGTATATCTGTAGTTGAGACAATTTTACTAATACTTTTGTATACCTATCTGAATTTGTTAATGGTCAGGCAAACAATTGGTCATGTATTGAGACCAAGCCAAAAGAAGATAATGATCATCTATACTGGTAACAACCAATTTCCCTAAAAAAAATGTTACCAAAAATCGAATTTAAACGTTAAATATTGACAAAAGAAAACCAATGAACCATGAAGAATATGGGGTGGCTAGACAAATAATAATCGTAGGGTAGAGGTGAGTCATCTCACACTCTCTTTTTGAACAATTATTATCTTTTAAGCAGGAATCTTATCTCAAAATCAAAAGTTAGATAGACAATTCACACAAAGACTTTTAAAGTTGGGTGTCGTGGAAGAAACAATTGTCGGATTCTGAGTAAAGTGGAATTCTTCATCTTAAACTTTAATCTGATAATTATGTAAATGTCATTATTTATGCTTTTGAGATGAGAATATGCTAGACAAATAATAATTGCATTTATAATTCTTGTCCCCCAAGTCCATATAACTCCTACATAAGAAATATATATATATAAAAAAAAAAAAGGAAAAGACAGTAGCAAAGCAATTAAAACAGTCTTATAGTGTAAACAGTTTCACACCAACACAATAAAACAGATTTGTAGAAAATGCTGGCAAAACAAAGTATAACGAAAAGAAAAAACATGCAATGATCATAATCCAAAATCATTTAAGTAATTAATCCACATTGGAAATCACACATTACAAACCCAAACCAAAATATATCATGCGAGACATTTTATTTCTACCTTTGTTGTTGCGTCTTTATACCGATCAATAGCAGAATTGCTTTCTTTTTGAACAATCAGCGAAGGTCAAGTTTTTAACACGACAAAGACAGAGGGAATTACAGTTTCAAGAATTTATAACAGCAAAACAATTGCCCCATAGCGATAACATTGATAAACAGAGATATATCTCTTAATCAAAACGAAAGAATACACATCAACAAAAAATGTTAAGTTTTTGTCCTTCCTGATCAATACACCTTAAAAATTAAGTGATACAAAGAAAGTGAAAAAGAATAGCCAAAAGTAATGGGAAAAAAAAGATTTAAACACATTACACCACTCAGTGGATAACCCTCATAAGATTGATTAACAAAGATATATTTTTTAACCAAAAGATAAAGAAAACACATTCAGAAAAACTGCTAAGTTTTTAAGATTCCTGATCATCGCAGTTCAAAAATCAAGTGATTTGTTTCTGCTTTTGCCGTTCAGAGGTCAGTCCCCCCCCCCCCCCCCCCCCCGCGCGCTCTCTCTCTCCCCCCTCTGAGAAAATTCACTTACTTCTTCATTGGGTCTTCGAATTTGACCAAAAAGAAAACTGATTTTTTTTCTTTCTTTCTTTAATTAAGAAAATTGGGTGATTCAGTTCTCCATTTTTGGAAAATTTTGAAGAATCAGGTGCTTGTGGAGAATGTGTGAGTTAATTTTTGAACTTTTTAAAAATACCATATAATTGCAAACTAATTAGGCAAATGGGTCGCTGAAATTCACTGCAAAAATGCTCCTCAGAATTGTTGATTCTAACAAAATTGATAGAACCGAGTGGAAGTTTGTAAGACCCATTTGCAGGAAGGAAATGGGTGCTCTGCAGAAATTGAAAAGATAGAAAATTGATAGTTCTCATCTGCAACCACACTCCTTACACCCCCTGTCTCTTTCCCCAACCCTTCTTCACCAAATGACGCACCCGACCTCTCTCCCCACAGCCAAGGAGCAACCAAATTCAACTCCAATATAATCAAACTTAAACAAAACTCTAAATCCACCAAAAACAAAAACCCCCAATAATTACATGTTTTTTCTAATGCTATGCATTGAATCAATATAATTTCTTTGTCAATAATCTGAAGAGGCAGCATGCGATTAGTCACCAATTTCTCAAAAAAATTGTCCCAACCTGAAGATCCGCAGTAAAAACAAAAACAAAGACCTTAAATTTCTTGGCCTAGAGATAGCAAAATGAGGATAAAACATTGAGAACAAACTAACCTTAAAGTTCTTGCCCCGACGATCGCAAGATGAGAACAAAACGCCGAATAACAAAGGATTCAATACCGGGAGAGACTGGAAACTAAATGCGAAAGAAAAAGAAAGGATTTGAGGGCAAAAGACGGGCTGACGAAGAGGGAGAAAATCGCAGACTAATGAAGGTGAAAAACGAAGAGGAAGGGTAAAAGCAAAAAAGATGCGATCGAAGCGGAGAAACAAACGATGAAAGACGCGCGGCTGGGAAGGGCATAGCCGACTTTCCACTGTGGAAAAATGGAACAGTACGCAGAGCAAAGAAGAAATCAAGGGCATTTTCGTCCTTTCACTTTTAATAAACAGTATCAGAAAACTGGATTTTAGTATATGCATAATTTGGCAGAAAAAATTGGAGGTGAGGATAACGACGTGATGAGTGCTATAGGAAGATAGGATATAATCAGGATTCTTTTCTCCTAATCCTTTAAATCAGGAAATTCGTGTTGTTAAAATTTAATCAAACGGTTGAAATTATTATAATTTTTAAAATAGATCCCTATTTGTAACCGTTAGATCAATTTTCAACGATACTGATTCTTTAATTTAGTGGATTAAGAGGAATGGATCCGAAGAGGATCCCTTTCCTAGATTAAGCAGCCCCTAGTTTTAGTCGTTAATTAATTACTAATTTTTTATATTATGTTGACTACTTTTGAACCTGAATATAATTACAGCCATCTTAACAGTGAATTCAAATCAATGAGCATTACTAATGATACTTTAGTGTCAAGTTATGATAAATCTAGCTTTAATTTGCCGCTAGTGGACTCCATCATAATGATTATTACAGATTAGTAAACAAGCTATAAGTGTCATTTCCAGGCTGGTTCGGGTAAAGGCTGCTCCTTTGTGACTTGTGACAGAAAGGTTATAGATTCGAGTCGTGGCGTCTATTTGTAAAGTAAGAATAATATTGCGTACACTAAATTTTCCTCTCCCAATCCTTGCAAAGCAAGAAGCTTTATTGGCTTGGCGTCACCTTTTTAATTCTCATTAGAAAGGAATAAACCAGTTGTTCTTAGCAATTTGTATCAGCTAAACTGCCAGTATTCTGTACTTAATAATAATATTCACACAACAGAACTAGGCAAAACTTTGTGGTATAGATAACATGTGTAGAATTTCATGACAAAGAAACCACAGGAAAGCTTCAACTTTGTGCAGATTCATGAATCTTATGGTGTTATCGCGGCACGACGATAGAAACTGTTAGACCATTAATAGAGCTACCACCAGCAGCTGTCTCAATATAATGGTCAGTGAATATTCCCGCGGTGAAAGCAGGTTTCTCGGGTTGGCTAAGAGTTACAGTTTCACTTTTCAACATTACAACAGCGGAAGACATGGTTGGCCTGTCATACGCATCTTCCTGGACACACAACAATCCGATATGGAGATATCTTAGAAACTCATCTGGATCACATGAATCGAGCAGTAGTGGGTCGAGTAGCTCCAACCCTTTTCCGTCATGCCATAATTTCCATGCCTGCATCGTAGTCAATTGGATAAGCATTAAGCTGCTGCTTAATTGCAAAGAGTCTTGCTCTGAGAGAAGTGCATGAAGTAACTTACATATGTTACAAGGCTAGGAACACGTTTTATTTGATGAAAGCCGGCGTTCCTTCTCCCAGTTATGATCTCAAGCAATAGTACTCCGAAACCATAAACGTCAGACTTGACGGAATATACTCCCTCCATTGCATATTCTGGAGCCATGTATCCGCTATTCCAATACAAAAATCCAGAACAAAATGTTGAGTACCATAAGTTTCCTAGTGGAAAGAAAATTTAGAAATGAAGCACTTACTATGTCCCAACTATTGTAGTCGTATTTGCTTGGCCTTCACTTCCTGCAAAGATCCTTGCCATGCCAAAATCGGAGATCTTAGGGTTCATATCATCGTCCAATAAAACATTGCTAGCTTTCAGGTCTCTATGGATGATTTGAAGTCGAGAGTCCTCGTGTAAATAAAGAATTCCCCTTGCAATTCCACTTATAATGTTTACACGTCTGCTCCAATCAAGCTGCGCTCGTTTCTCTGAATCTAAGCATCATTGGAGGAGAATTTACAGACTAAAATATTTCTGACAAGAAAATCTTAGCAATAGTATGAAACAGTTGAAGTTAAATCCCACATACAGAAATTTTTGAGAGATCAAGAGAAAACATACCAAAGAGGAAGACATTTAGGCTGCTGTTTGGCAGGTATTCATAGACAAGCAGTTTTTCCTTTCCCTCAACACAAAAACCCAAAAGCCGAACAAGATTTTTATGTTGAAGTTTCATTAGCAGCCGAACTTCATTTGTGAATTCCTCTGAGCCTTGCTCAGAACAGCTTGAAAGCCTCTTGATCGCCACTTCTTTACCGTCACTCAGTACACCCTGCGAAAAACCAGATTTTAAATCAAACCACAGAAAATACTAACCAAGTGGAAGATAGTAATACAAATATCGATTTAATCTTCGCATATGTGAACTTTTTGTCCATAGTTTGCTCAAGAAACAATTTGCTTTTACTTTATACCTTGTAAACAGGCCCAAAACCACCTTCTCCGAGCTTATTTGAATCAGAAAATTTATCCGTAGCTGCATGTATAGATGCCAAGCTGATATAGGGGTACTCCTCAGCTTTCGGGTTTCTGCCTTGAAAACTTCGGTCCGGGAACAATACATGTTGTCTTAAAATCTCACTACTCCCTGAACAGATCGAAAGAAAAGCTGCTTTCAGAAAATATATTAGAGTGATGATCAGCTTTAAAGCATTTCCAAACGCATTATTATTACCCTTTTTGTTTCTTTTTCTCATTGCAAGATAGACACAGGAACCCAAAAGTAGTATGGCTAGACATGCTGACACAACCGTAAGGATCGTGATCCGCCATCCTCTACCTTCATTGGAAACAACTATGCATTTGCAGTTAATTTTTAACATTGTAGCATCAAAATAGACATACACCTTAAAAGTACTCACCGTCCCCTTTGTTGTTATTTGGAGAGCTGGAAATAGAAGCTTCAGTTGCACCTTTATAGAAGCCATACAACTCGTACCT
Organism: Malus fusca; assembly: GCA_035220775.1. Classification (NCBI taxonomy): domain Eukaryota; kingdom Viridiplantae; phylum Streptophyta; class Magnoliopsida; order Rosales; family Rosaceae; genus Malus; species Malus fusca. The sequence continues at coordinate 39,379,836 of CM069068.1, forward strand.
CAGATAGCAACTCCGGCTCATAAGCCGCGCACCAATGGAGAAATAATACTTTCTCAAAACGTCTTCTATGGCTTGCTGAAGGCATTTGCCACAGTCATCTCCAGATAAGTCTCTAGTGCACTGCACAAGAGCATATATCACTTTATCTTCAAATGGTACATCTCCAGTAGCATACATTTTCGCTGAAGCATCATATGCCGCTTGCTTCGCAAGCTCCCTCAGCTTCTCCTTTACAGTATTCTCAAACTTTTTTGGGTCTGAAACGTTTTTCTTGTTAGTGGACACAATGTTGTCTGCCACATTCAATTCACCATAGAACTTCACATCGGAGTAGCGCAGTTGGCACGTTTCCTCCCACACAACTGATTCTGTTGAGCTGGGACAAATCCTAACAATGTCTAAATGCGCGGTGTTGATGCAGTTGTGACATATCTCATTCGTAACATAATTGAGGCACATATAAAGGCCATAAACTCTATCTGGTTCATTTCCAGCGGAGCTATTGTACAGCTTGGAAACAGAAGCATTTGAAGGCAATGAATTTAGCAGGCTCTGGAGGTTTTTCTGAAACGTACTATTTTCGACATAACCGCGAACATCTGAGCACAACTTGTATGGAGGATCAGGATCAGCATAAGCAAGATCAAAAAGGAGGGTGATAAGAAAACAAAGCGAAAAAAGAGAGATTGTTTTCGGAACACTAGGGAAATTAGCCATGTTTTGATCTCTAATCATAGAAAAAGATTAGGGAAACTTTTATATATAGCTCTTAAGTCTTCTCCTTCCTGCTCGAAATATGGTTAAAAATCTCGGAGGACGAGTACCATTGAATTTTTGTGAATTGATAGGTAGTTTCTTGGAAGACTTGTTTAATTAAATTAGTTAAAATCACATCAATAAAAATTCTAAGAAAACAAAGCCTTCGACTGGCTGTATTTTCCTGGAAATTGTTCACAGTTGGTCATGGTTTTGCCCCTAATTCAGTCAATGACACGCCACAAGTTGAAAGATATAACTCAAAACTAATAGACAATAGAGACTTCCACAAACCATCAAATAATATAATAGTCACACATGTTTTCTGTGGTTTATTTATGGGAGTTTTAACGAAAAGTCCACGGTACTGTTCACTTTAACGAAAAACCACATTTTTACACCAAAAAGTCAAACCTGGTACTATTCACTCTACCCTTTATTTTGTCATTATCATTAAAACTCAAAGTTTTCAAGCTATTTTCATTAGTTTTCCTTTTATTTATTTATATATATACATGCGAGATTAGGTCACACAACAAGAATTAAACTTCATTGCCTAGCCTACTCTCCAGGTATGCATGCCTGATTTTCAAAAAAAAAAAAATCTAATTGAAATTATGAGTTTCTTTTTCATTCAATTCTGTCGTAAAAAATTAAAAAAAACAAACAATAAAAATTTCAGAAAAGTTGGTAACTTACGTTTCCACTTGGTCATCCCAGTTACGATCCATATTAAAGTATATTGAGATTCACAAGTTGAAACTTTAATACGTTCGTATAAAATATATTGAGATTATTAAAAATTTTAGATGTACATCCCAGTTACGATCCATATTATTTCAGAATTTTGAATGTCAAATTCCATTCGGGGTGCACCAAAATAGAAAATTTTCGTCACCAATTTGGTCAGAACCAATCAAAATCGAAATTTCCAATCCAACTTGCACTTGTTCTCAGTAATCTATTGGCTTGGACTTTCAAGCCCAAAGCCCAACACCTATGTATGTTGGCCCAACGTAAATTTAGGAGACGAAGATGCCCTCCATTACAAAAGCCCTTCCGGTCAAACACGGTGGATTCTGGATACGCAGGTTCAAATACAAACGGGCTTTCCCTCCTCGCCGAGTCACTCCTCGGACCTCAGGTCCTCAGTCAATGGCAGTCGCTCTGAGAAGACTTGCAGCGGCATTCGGCTACTCGCCACATCCTCAATGCGTTCAAAGCTTGTTTCCGTTGCGCTTTGGAAATAGTTAGAGTTCCTCTGTGTCGTCTGTTTTGCCTGGTATGCCTTGAACGTGCTTGTGAAAATGTCTCTGAGACAACACCTGTTTTGTCACCAACCATTTCTGCACCTGCTCTGTATTTCAAGATCAGAGGGCGATGCTCCGACCGTTCATCCAGAATTCCAACAATGGCATAACGGAGGTGGGTCTTTCCACAAGTTTGCCTGCATCGACCCAACAGTTTTCATAGAGTTTGGTGCTGTTGTTCATTCAAAATCCGTTGTTGGCGAGAGCTGTCATTGGACCTCACTATTGGGCAATCAACCAAAATTGGGTGACGATCAAATTTTTAACTCGACGTTGCCTTGTTAATGTTTTCACTTATTTGATTTTGATAGAGTAACCAAGTTCGTTCACAGGGGCAGGTGAGACATAGAGCCCTTGATATATTTTAAACTGATTTTAGATGCATTACTATATTTTCTGAGTAAGTTTTACTCAGATTCTATTGAATTTAGAGCAATGGTTTGTAGAATTCTTTGGTTTATGAAGTTGAAGAGATACAGTTATGAGATCATGCAACGATAGACAACTTAGTTCAGGTTAACTTTTGCCTTTTAAGTTCTTGGATAATTTTCCTGGAATATAGTATACAATTGTCCATTTGCTCGTTTCCCGTAGATTGGTCATAATGTAGTTGTTGCGAAGAATTGCATACTTTGTGGACAAGTTGGGATTGCAGGCTCAGTGACGTATGTTCTTTCTCTGTCCCCTCTGTATTTTTCTGATTTAGAAAGCCCGCCATAAGATATGATCCACTTTCACTTCAATGACTTAGTCGATGATTCAGAAGATCTGCCAAATTTGATGGCTGTCCTATTTTATTATCTTGTAGGATAGGAAACTATGTAACTATGGGAGGGAGGGTAGCAGTTCGTGACCATGTATCCATTGTATCAAAGGTATATTCCTTACATACAATGACCCACTCTAGTAGTAGCCTGAATTAGTCATCGCTTGTCACTAGTCAAAAAACTGGGTACAGGATTTAAATATCATCTCAGTTTCAAAGTTTGTGTTGCTTTTTTTTAATTTTTCTACTGCAATTCTATTTTTTTCGTGTTCTCACATGTTTTCATTGATTACAAATATTGCTTAATATTTAATTACATGGACTTCGCAGCTACTAGCTATGTAACGAAGGATATCACAGAACCTGGAGATTATGGTGGCTTCCCAGCTGTAAGTATCATCTTGTACATGTTGAGAGTTGTCTCACATTGGTGAGGGACAAGGTTTGCTATGTGCTTATATGGTCTTGGGCTTACTCCCCATATTGCCAATTGGTTTTATGGTGGAACCTCAATTTCATCAGTACATTTCTTCTGAAAAATGAGAATAAAAAGAAATTTGTTTTCATAAATTGTGTTTGTGTACCAGGTATATGGAGCCGGAACTGGGTGATGGTTGGATGTTTGGGATATATAATTGACATAATTTGGTTGTGCTTTAGGTTCATCTCCATGAGTGGCGAAGACAAATTGCAAACTACTGTCGGACATAAAAAAAGTGGAACCCTGAGAATCGTTAGAAAAGAAAATCAGGTGCACTCTTATCTGGCACTGAAATTTTGGTTTGGTTCGCGCCAGCTCTCTAGGCTCTTGGTTTATATTAATTTTAGGCACAAATCAAGAACTTATTCTCAAATATACTCTTGTATTATCAAATTGAGAAATTGTTAACTTGCGTGATCTACTAGAATAACAATTGGAACAATTCTGAGTATATTATGTTAACTACATTGGAGAAGTAGCAGAGATGATGACACGCCCCGACCCTGATATTCCCCGAATATCAGGACCGATACGTGCTGGCCGACACCCGAGGGTGACGAAAGCCATTAATTGATACAAAAGCTAAGAATAAGAAATAAATAAGGGTTAGAAATTTAAAAAAAAACAATGAGTTAATAATTTAGGAACGTGCTCAGAGCATACAACTAAATCTAATCACTAAAAAGAATTAAGATAAAATTGGATGAATAAGGAAGTGGGTCCTACATCGAGAGGATCCGAAGATGCTGCTGCGGAAGTGCCTTCACGTCGGGATTAGGTGCCTTGATTCTAAGTCCTGAATAGGGGCGCAAAACAAAGGTGAGTGGACCAAGTTTATATATATACAATAATAATAAAACAGTTATCAATGTACTAACCCCCAAAGTTTATATATAATGAAAACTACTAGCATAATAAGTGATGGATTTAATAAAAATCCTAGCATGCCGAAAATATCTCAAAAGCCATATATCGCGGAAAAGCATCGCGGAAATCGAAACATCAAACGTATCAGAAATCGTCTCGTATAACGCGGTGTGCTGCTAGAAAGATCACTGAATAAATATATCTCCCGGCCCAATGCCTGCACCTCAGTCTTTGTGCCCGTAGCCAGAGATAACTCCCTCCCGGCCCAGTGCCTGTCTCCGTGTCCCTCAGCCTTTCGCTAGGGATTATTTCTCCCGGCCTAAATGCCAACACCAGATCCTCGCCCCAGGCGGCATAGTGTCTACTAGGTACGCACAAAATGTTACGCCTCTCGTAAATACCACTTCATAGCATAGGTTACCGATCATCGTCTACACTATAAAGAGGGGTTCAAAAACATGTTCTAGCATCCTATCGTCATCTGTCAGATAGTCTACCAGTTCATGGTTTTTATAGAAAATACGATATATTAAAATATAGTTCAATATAGGCTAACAATAAATTCCTCACCAAAACACGAGACGATAATCAATATATTAAATCAACAAGCTTCACATAAATCAAATCATAAATCCGTAGGCATGCTAATCATTTATGCAATTAAATTATCAAATCATGTAATTTTAGAAGGGGTCCACTCACAAATATTCCTTAGCAGAAGAATCGCGCGAATCAGGATTACGAATTTCCTTAATAGCAACTTTACCTAAGCACAAAAATATAATTAATAAATAAAAGGTTTTTCTAAGATATTGGGTTTGAATTAATTAAAATAGGGGATTTTTGGGATTGGATGGGTTTAGGGTTTGGAAAGGGGTTTGGGCATTAAGCCCAAACATATAAACTTAAACACCCACACACACACACATGGGTCACAAAGGCCCTAAGGCCTCACTAAAAAAAATAGGGCTTTAAGCCCTTTTTAAATGAAACCGGCCCAAGGCCTTTAAGGCCCTAAAACAATAACAAATAAATAAAAACAATTAAAAGGATATTGGGCTAGGGCTTTGGGCTTAAGACAACACGGGCCTAAGGCCCGAGGGAGAGGGAAAGGCCAAATGGCCTGGGTTTGTCGAAGGAGAAGGCCGGAATTTCGGCCGAAAAACCACCTAACTTTAAACGGCTATAACTTTGTCAAAACTCAACGAAATCAAGCAAGACAAAAATGAAAGTTGTAGCCCTGGAAGAGACGAAGAGAATGATACCTCACACGACATCTAACTCGCCGTGGTTTGGCCGGAAAACGCCTCGAAAGCCATCGGACTCGCCGGAAACTGGGTAAGATTCAAATGAGTATAACTTCTTCAATACTCAACGAAATTGAGTGAAACGAAAAGGAAAGTTATAGCACTCGACGAGACGAAGAGATTGATACCTTGCACGCCGGCCAACTCGCCGTGTTTTGGCCGGAAATTGCCTCGAAAGTGGCGGTGCTCGCCGGAGCTTACTCTGTGCCGTCGAACTCGCAGGGCAGGGTCCGGGGTTCGTTGCGAGCCTCTCTTCGATGGTGACTCGGTCCTAGTGATTCCAGGGGAAGAGAGAGATGCGAGAGGTTGAGGGAGAAAGGTACGGGATAGCTGAGAGGGAGAGAGCTAAGGGAGAGTTACGGGGGAGAGAGACGAAGAAGAAGGAAGAGAGGGATGGGAGGCTGGGGACAGAAATCAGGGGTGGGTCCCCCTTGGCTCACCAATTAAGACTAAAAATATTTTAAAAAAATGGGGTGGGGTGTTTCAGATGAACAATTATAAAATCAAGAAATGAAGTTTTACAGAGAGAAGAGAAATGTGAGAAAGAAATGAATGAAGCTTTTGCATTAAACTCAATGAACTCACTTTACTATCTGTTTACAATAGCTATATATAGCTGACTATAGGACTAACTAACTCTTTCAACTAACTATTACATCATCCAATCCTTTACAACTGTTTTGATGAGTTGGCAGTGATATATTCAACATATTATAAGCAACAATGTGAAAGTAAGGTAAGCCATATTGTAAGTTTACAAGAAAACATCTAATCTAGTAATCTAGTAATCGTCAACAATGTGAAAGTAAAGTAAAGCCACCTTCAATTCTGCAGTTGCATTCAATAGGGAATTGCGAATGGTTTTCCAAACTCGTGGGTTGACATGTACATAATCAATCACTTGACGGGTTTTACCTCTTCCTTGATGAAAAGCTGGTATGTGTTTCTCCCCAACACTATCAGACCCATACAAGAACGTTAAAACTGTCTCATCATAGAAAATACTAGAGTCTTTGTTACTATTTTCAATTTGAAGGGCATATAAGATAGAACCATTGTATGCGCCGTCCTCTAAATCGGATTTTGGGATGTTGATATCAACAATGGTATACTGAGGGTCCTTCGGACGTAAGGCCAGCCATAGACAGAGGGCTAGGAGTCCCTAGAGAGCTAGAAATTGCAGAGCCCAGCAGTAGAAATTCTTTGTTTCGCACATTTCTTCGTCTGATGATTAGATGGAGTTCAGATTTTTAATGAATTGGGTTGCACTAGTTGTTTATATGAGGAGGAGAATAAAGGGAAAAGAAGGAATATCAAAGGAGGGTGCTTGTAATCTAAGTTAAAGAGCATATGTTCTTTTCTTCTTGACATTGGAGGATAAAGTCTGATACATTTGTAGGTCACAGGAAACCTGTAATCCTTGGAAGAGAAGGAACGCGGTTTGGTAAGCTCTTTTCATTCCCTTGCTTGTCTAGGATTAACATCTTAATTATCCCCTAAATTCCCTTGGATCCGATTTGAAGACGAAGCAAATGGCATCGTAAGCTTCATTAAGGTAGTGTTTATGCTTTGAGGAAGCACATATTATGTAGATCATATTGGAATTTGAGAACAAAATATAATTCTTTTCTTGCATCCAAATAGCTCATTCGTACATGATCATCTTTTAGTACACTGTTTTACACGATTTGGAAAGAGAAGCTGAAGATTTTTGTAACTTTCTTCTGTCCAAAAGATTAAAGATTTATTTTCTTTTTTACATCCCAGGAAACATGGAAAGCATGTGAAAAATTGCTAGAGAAATGTTAGCAACATTTGCATTTGACGGGTAAAAAACTAACGGTCTTGTTTTTTGGGTAAAAAAACTAACACGTGTCATGTGAAGAAGTGAAAATGTGCAAATGCAAATGTTAGTGCAAAAGTTGCTGGCACTCCTCAAATTGTTATAGAGGAATAATAGTTTAGGTATCGTTTGGTATGCAGACAGGACGGAATGGAATGGGACGAGACAGGACGGGAAAGAACGGAGAGGGAGCAAAGATGCCCTCTGATGGAAACAAGGAGGAAGAAGGAGATAGAGAGATTATAATTTTGTGTTCCACGGATGTGGAACGAATCGTTCCAGGGCAGAACGAAAATTCGTTCTGTGGAACAGCACGTTCCACCTGTTCCACGGGACTAATTTTGGGTAAATTTTCGTTCCGCCTCACCCCCTTGGAACGATTCGTTCCACATCTATGGAACACAAAATTATAACATATCTGTCTCCTTCTTCTTCCTCCTTGTTCCCATCCGAGGGCATCTTTGCTCCCTCTCCGTTCCATCCCGTCCTGTCTCGTCGCATTCCGTCCCGTTTGCATATCAAACGATACCTTCAGGAACAAGAAAAGAAGAGGAAAATTATGCTTGAAGGCCTTTCTAGGCATTTTAATTCATAGGCACTTTGTCGTGTTTTTCATAAAAAACGTTGAGGTTCTAAAAATGACACTACCATTTTTTGAGGTTTCAATTCGTTCACATTTATTTTTAAAGTGGAACCGTAATGGTTTTATTAGAACGTTAAGAAACACTTCAAGGACATTTAAATCGAAAAATTTCCACCCCAAATTCAATAATTTGAACCAAATAATTGAGAAAGATTGCACAAAATGAAATAAATCACACAACTTCTGCGGTCACTCGGCAAATCAAAAGCAAATAACCCCAAAACAATGGGAAACGAGAAACACCAACTAATTAATAATTAGAAGAAAAAAAATAATAATAATATTTCCCTACTCAGGTGAAATACACAGGGCATCTCCTATCCTTAGAAATGGGCAAAATCAAGCCGTCCGGGCCCACATCAACATCACAGGTGGCGTGCATCCGATGGCGCTTGCTGTACCAAGCGCGAATCTTAAATCTGATCGCGGCCGTAAATTCAAGCCGAAACACAACCGTTCCTCTTTTACGATCATTCAAGAACTCCTTCCAACGCTGGTTATTAACATTTAAGGTGGCCCCCCTAAACGACCCCATCACGATCGTCGTATTCTTCGGATCCTGATAAAACGGTTGAAGTAAACCCGTTATTAACCCGATCCGTTGGTCCCTATAGTACACCGTCCCGTCCATGGAACCATAATATATGCCAATATTATGGTTCGCATTACGGGCCGTGGCATTGAACGTTATCTCAGCATTTTCGAACCCGGATTCTTGAGCCAAACCCGGAACCGAAAATGCATGGATATGAAATCTTGGGCGGTGCGGACGTAGACTGAGCCATAGTATGAACGCTATGATGCCAACGATGAGGAGGAGGCCTAAGAAAATGGTGCATATGACCTTGGAGACCCGGGTGGTGAGACTTTCGCGGACGCGGTGGGCGTAGTACCGGGCGGTGTGTTGACGCTTCATGGGTCGTTGTTGCTCTGGGGTGGCGTACTCTATCGGCAACTGGTCGGAGTTGTACATTTTCTGGGAGAAAAGAATGTACGAGAGGAGGGTTTTGGTGAGTAGGATAGAACTGTTAGTTAATGGAGTTGGTTTATATATGTTGTGTGAAGTGAAAAAGGTGGCGGGGAATTGAAGGGACGTTAAAGCATTTTGGTTCTTTTGCACGGAGAAAGAAAAGAATAGGTATATTCATGCATTGTATACGAAAGAATAAAGGTTTCCTACGGACGTATTCTAAAATGAACATAATCCTGTGAAAATCGTTTCTAATCATGTTTAATACAACAATTTTGGGATACCGAGACCGTATAATGTTTGTGATGAATTTGATACTTGATTATGGAGGACTCGGTGTCTGGAGTAGCTTAAAAGTGGCAAATCAACCTATTGAGTTGTTACTGGGTACCCACTAAAACCTATTTAGTTTGATTTCACCTCACATCATCATCATCGCTACCAATCTCACATATATATTATGGTGATATCAAATTAAACGAGTCTTAACAGGTATCTATTAATAACCCAATGGATTAATCCGCCACCTCTTGTGTAGCCTAATTTATATTCTCCTTAGAGTAGATATTTCTTTGTATAAAAAACAAAAAAGTAAAAGCCTTAAGAGTAGGGATGGACGTGGTTCCTACATCTATACACTGGAGCAAGGGCAGATCTTGGTCCCCGTTGGTTTGCCTGTAAGGACCTCTGGAGATCACCCGACTGTCTGGGCAAGTGGTGGAGGAGAGGAGGCCTCCATGGCTGATGTGCAACATAAATTTTGAACGAAGAAGAAAGATCTGACTTTTTTCAAATGACCTGCCGAAAACGGCATCGTTTGATTCCGGTCAGTTAAAAAAAGAGGTATTCATCAATTTCCCCCCTGAACTTGTAACCATTGGCCAATTTCCCCCCTCAACTTTAATTTGGCCAATTTCCCCCCTCAACTCTCATAATTAGTCAATTTCCCCCCTCAACTTTAATTTGGCCAATTTCCCCCCTCAACTCTCATAATTAGTCAATTTGCACCTTACTGTTAATTTTTTTTAATTTTCCATCTATTCTTTTTTTTTTCTTTCAATCTTTCTAATAACTTCCAACAAAGTACTAAAATTAACATAAACTCACCTGCATAATATAGGGTAAAATGTACAAAAACATAATACAATTTGTATGTGATATGGGTTGATTATAAGAAAAAGTTATGAATTGGGTTTAAAGCATGTAGAAGAAGAAATAATAATCCTAAACTCATGGATCAGACCTATTTCAATAAAATGGGTTATTCTTAATAAGGAGTCGAAAATTATGAATTGACTAGCCATTTTTGCACTAAAGCTCTATTCTCCGCAATTTACTTGAACTTAGCTTTCACACACTGATTTATTATGACTAATAATACTATCTATGATAAATTGTAAAATTCTAAATTTTAATCTATTTGTAAGAGGATAAAGACATAGGAAAATGATTAACATACATCTTATTTAGTTTCTTACACACACTTGTTTAATTATGATCAAATTAAAAAATTAACAGTAGGGTGCAAATTGACTAATTATGAGAGTCGAGGGGGGAAATTGGCCAAATTAAAGTTGAGGGGGGAAATTGACTAATTATGAGAGTTGAGGGGGGAAATTGGCCAAAATTAAAGTTGAGGGGGGAAATTGGCCAATAGTCACAAGTTCAGGGGGGAAATTGATGAATACCTCTTAAAAAAAACACTCTAAAAGACCCGGGCCGACCCAACTAACCCAATTCCCAAACGTTATTCACTAACTCCCAAGCCCAATCATGCATCGACCCCAACGCACTCTACCACCACATGGTCCACCTCTCTCCACCATCACCGATTTTAATAGTTTTTGTCCAAAATTTTCAATTAATAATAAAGGGATGTTAAACATTGAAATTGATGTTTATTGGCTAAAAAATTTGGACTCTTAATATTAGAAATTGGGATGCAGTTTATAATTTTTTTGATATTGATTGATTATGTAATGGTTAATTCATATATTTTTTAGCTTCAATAAACGATGAATTATTATTTTTAATTGATATAGGAAATCAGTGGTTAAATGATAGTTTAATTGTTTACATTAAGAAATATGTTTTTTCTTGTATTGATAATGGAACTATCATGAATAGTTTCCATAGTATGAAACCTCGTCGTACATAAACAAATTTAATCTTTGTGGTTTGTAATCTTGTTTGAACCATAGATATGAACGAAAAATATTTATCAATATAATAAAACTTTTACACTAAAACCACCCGATGTTAAAATCCTGAATTTGCAATTGCATAGGAGCAAAACGAAAATTTACATCTTTCAAAATATATATTATAATGTAAAAGTGGTTTACATCCTATGTATAGATCCCCAAGATTTGAGTTGCTCTTATAAAAACAGTCCCAAACATATCCCGGTTAATTACAAGAAATCATTTCATTTTTTATCAGCATGCAGACCCAGGCTATAATCTGTACTAGAGACTATAGACTATGACAGATCACCCCGTGTAATATGAGCATATAGCGAGAAGGTAGCCCCGGCCCCCTCACCACCACCACCACCACCACCACACTGTGACGCTGTGACACTCCAGACACCCGTACGTTGTCTGTTTGTGCGCTAGTCATTTGCATTATTGCATGCAAAATAAATTGACGTACAACGCCAATTGCGCTGGGCTGTCTCGAGGTGGCTAATTTGAACCGCCATCGATCGAGTCGCGACGAGAAAGCAGAATCGTCGTGCCAACCGACGCATCTGGATCCATCATATCTGTGATTCTGTGTCTATGTGGAGTCTAGGTTTTAAATTAATTGATTGGTTAAGTTTAACTGCCCTTGATGTGGACGGTGAAGATGCTCTGCATGTGGGAGTGGGATCCCATGATTTTCCCCTCCCTCTTTTGATTCTGCAACGCATTCAGTATCAGTAGCACTCCACAATCCACTCCCACAAAGTGTAATTTAATCATTAGAAAACTAAATTTTTTAATCATTAAACAAGATGAAGTTTAGATTACTTGGTACAAGATTTAAAATGGAATTTCGTCTCTTGTATCTATTTAAATGCCATCATTTATATTTCATGTCATTTTTTGGATAATTTCATGATTTTTCTTTTTCTAAGTCTACACTAATTCATTATAATATAATTAGGTATAAACATTTCGGTACAAACAAATCAATTTAATACAGTTCTCGGTACGATTATTTCTGTACACTTATGTATTTACGTATTTTTCTTATTTGTCACTAGTTTCTTTTAATGTTTTCTCATTTAAGTTTATTTATATTGGAAGAACTAAAATGTGTGTACTAATAAAAATCAAAATTTTAATGTGGAAATATTAAATAAAAATACAGATTAAATAACAAAAATAGATTTTTTTTTTTTAAAGATACACTTCAAAGGGTTAGAATCAATAGTTTTTTTTTTTTTTTTTAATTTCAATATTTTTAATGACTAATGTTCGAAAAACCCGTGATCTGTCGTTGTCAATGTTTTTCATCAAAATGAGTAATGTTATTCTTACCACATTTTTATACCACGTTTTTTTACCATCTTAGGTGGCAGATGAGTTGGACAAGCTACATCATTTAATTTCAATCTTTTTATTAATTAAAACACTTAAAATAATCTTAGGTGGAAGAATGAGACTCCTCGTATACTACAATCATCATTTAAAAAGGTTGAAATTAAATGATGTAACTTGTCCAACTCATCTGCCACCTAAAATGGTAAATAAATGTGGTATAAAATTGTGGTAAGAATAGCATTACCGCATAAAAATAGCTTAATTTGTCAAGTCTCTGTGATTAGAAACTTCAATGGTCGACCCTAGAAACAAACATGCCAAAACAATTTATATATCATTTTCATCTCTGGCTACTGTCCTCCCAAAATAGATTGCATGTGATGTAAACGGTGCATGATCGAGTACGCAATGTCGTTAGACTGTTGATCAGAATGTTGTGTGTAAGAATATGTTGATTCCTTCACAGTATAAACTCATCACAATTGTTCAGGAGAAGTTACCACTCTTTGTATGGATGTAACTTCAGACATATCCTTTTCAGTTAATTGAATAAATAAATAGTCACTTAGTATTATAATTTATAGATTTTTTTTTCATTTGTGAGTAAGATGTACTAGGTTTAAATCTCGAGAATAATGACTTTGAAACCAATTTATTCTCCCATCTCTTAGGTATATATTTCGTTGTATTAAAAAAATTGAAAATAATATGTAAATATATATATATATATATATATATATATAGTTATTCACTTATTAATTAAGTAATGCACATAATACATAGTTAAACATTGTGAAAGCTATGTTATCATCATAATCATAAATATACGAACAACATGTATTAAAAAGAAAGAGCTAACTCTTGCATGTTTAATTATGAGCAAGTAAAGTACCAATAACAACAATAACAACTACTAAACTTTATCATACTAAGTGAAGTTAATTGTATAAATCCTACTACGACATTGCGCTCAAGAGTAGATAAAGTACCACTTAGTGTAAATAATTAATCTAATCCACTACTCAGATATTTATTCATGTTAGTTATGTAAATTATTCCTTTCGTTTGATATCTTAAAGATCAATCGAACTACATGTCTACTAGATGACCAGGCACATGATTTTATATATTTTTATCGACATAGCACAGAAACAATATTACAAACATATGTATTACCCTACGGCCTGTCACTAGAAATCTAACTGTTTACATATCATATATGGGAGCCCACGTCTATACCCTTTCTCTTTCAGTTTTATTGGAACTTTGTCACGTCTCTGAATTTTTGTCCTTCTTATTGTCCATGCATGCACATCAAGTTGGTCATTAGAGAAAAACTCTAATTTTTCATGCTAGTTCTTACAATAGCAAGTAAACAGTGTTAAAAAACAATTATTTTAGCTATTCAGTTTAATTTTTCAATCTCCGTTAAAAATTTATGTTTTAATAAACTTTGAATATTTATTATTAACAATTCAAACTCAACCCACTTATTCCTTAAAACAACATTCTCTCTTCATTTTCTCTTTGACCAAGAGTCCACTCTTGGAGAGATTTTTCAGTGTGCCCGGAACACGGGATAGTACGTCAGATGTTATTATACATGTGCGCCCATGTTTCGAGCACACTGAAAATTCTCTCATACCCTTGAATTTTATTATATTTAGCAAGTGAATAGCTAGTTGGACTCTAAGGTTAAGGAGCGACGGTTCATTTTACTACAATCGAGATTCTTTTACAACATCTCTTAAATATGAATTTTTTAAGTTTGAATCTTTCAAATAAAGCTGTGGTTGTTTTACAACATCTTTTAGAGATGCTGTTAGGCCATTTCTCCTTTTGTTCTGCCTCTTAATTACAACTTTGAACTCGAGTTCTCTTTTGGAGGATAACATATGGTAACTTTGATGAACAATTGAGATCAACCGAAGATTCCAATTAACTTCCAGGACTCAGACAATGTACGTACATATGGAACGAGAGCAACGTAACTAGCTAGTTACCAGTCGAGTCCTCATCAGTCAATGCCCCATAATTTGTCTGTCCCTTGGAGGCCAGGGCAAAGGTCCAAGGATAGGGCCACGGCTTATCTTTTGAGACCTTCCTTTATTGGATCATGCTTGCACAACTCTGCAGCCCATGTAATTTATTTCCCCCATCCTTTAAGCAAAAGCGACCTATATGTAAAATAGCCTGTGATGGATATTACCAATGCAAATGTAGTATATTCGTGAAAATTTTGACATGATTGAGTTCAAAGTCTTCCTAATTGCTAGGGGAATTTAATTTTGTATTTCAAGTAAGTTTATGGCAGCACATCGAGCAATCTATCAATCATGAACATTTAGAAGTCTTAACAAATTAAGAACGTTTGAGTCTTGAATCTTACTAGCTATAACCCTTTTGAGTAACGTCAGCATCTTTTTCATTTGAACTTTCTCTACTTTCATTTGATATTTTGGCTTAAATTCTTTGACTCTTCGATATAGCTCTCATTCTTATCCTGTAATGTTGCACGATGATCGAAATTGTTTATTTTCTAAGTTACTTTTGTTAGATCGTGTTCAATTTTTTGACATTTATCACCTAACCATTTGGCCATTATTTGGAGCAATTAAGTTCCATACCCTTTGGAGCTGCCAAAAATGCTTGAAAGTAATTAAAACCTAAGCCACATCATTTTCAGATGAAACTTGTAATGTTATAGTTTGTTCATTCAACAAAAGCTAGGAGTACAATTATGACCAACAAAGATTCTTTGGTGAATGATCGATGAATGGGATATTACTTTGAATGTTTTCTGATGATATATTGAAATTGAAACCCCACCACATCCACATATACAAGTCATAATTTCATGATTATATATAATGCAACTTCCATAGCATTCCATATCCAACCACCATTTGAAATTGAATAAACAAGTTTTCTTTTGTCTACTACCAAGTAATAGTGTTGATGATTCGTTTCATATATATATGTTGCATTATTGTGAGATCTAAAGTGGGGCGGTATTATAAATTATGACATCTCCACACGTGTATAATACCTCTTTGATTAGAAATTCCATTGTGTGTATTGTATATATACTAACGGATTTGTGGCATCACTTTTTTTTACATAATTTTTTATATACGTTTTTTAATGGCTCACTTCGTAATATATTTTAACGTTCGAACTGTCTATCTTTTAGGTATTCACTCAAAGATCATATCTACCAAGAATCAATCATATGGATTTAGGGTCTACTGTTTTTTTGTAGAACAATATTCGTCTATTTTCTTTATTACAAATAAATGTCTTAATGGTTTTGGATTTGTCTAATTCTTTGCAATGATTTTCAAGGGAAGTTTTAAAAGATAAACCGTTCCGATTGTTAAAATATTAAAATATATTACAGAGTGTGCTTCACAAAAACTTGTCTTAAAAGTTGTGTAAAAAAATAATGTCACGGATCTGCTTCACATATATATATATATATCAGGCGTGTACCATGGAAGAAATTGGAAACTCGTGTCTATTTCTGATTGGCTAAGATAACAAAAAATAGACAGGTGAGGGAATTCCGACCTGACAATATTAGCTGGCCTGGATGTCTGCATAAACAGTATTTGGAAACTGGAAATATAATATGAATCTATGATTGTGAGAGATCGAAAAGAAATAATGAATTATAATACAACAGAAACCAAATTAATTAGTAAGATAAATACAGAGATAAACATTCTCCTTTCTTGATTTTGGATAAATGATTAGACACTTTTCATATATATTCATTTGCATGGAAAAAGAACCGTGTAGCCTAGCTGTAAATGAAGAAGCAAACACAAAACAGAAGCCTACACAATCAGCGGGAAAAATGAAGAAGCAAACACAACGCAGAAGACTACACAATCAGTGGGGAAGCAACAACTTACAGCTCTACGAATTTTACTTTATTTGAATTTCAGACTAAATATATGCCTATATATATGGAGCACTTAGAAAACAAAGATTTTTTGTTATTATAGCAAAACAAACATGACAATCTTATAAGACCTTTTATATATTTCATTGTTTTCCTCGTTTTGACTCCCAAATATGACAATTTTATACAGTACTTACATGCTCCCGCAGAAACCATATGTTGTCTCATTTGCATTAATAATGCAGTTCAATACGTGTGGGTGTTGTAAGTATGGATGTCTCTAGTGGGTTGGATAAGCCTTTACTATTCATTGAAGACTTTTGTGTAGGGTAAATAGTTCTCACTATTTGTTACAACATCCTTTGCTTTATGATTGTGTACGATTGTAACTGTTTGTTTGTGACTTTTACTTATATATATATATATATATAGAGAGAGAGAGAGAGAGAGAGAGAGAGAGAGAGAGAATAGATCCCCATTTCTTTATAAAAATGAGAATTAGTTGTGGGGTCCACACCACATCAAACTTTAACGATTCGAATTGTCTATTTTTCAAGTTGTACCTCATAGATCATCCTTGCAAAATATTAGCCAAATCAGAAATATTTAAGACATCTAATTGGGTTCAAATAAATGAACAAATACTTTGTTAAATAAGAAACAATGAAATTTGATTTTGATAATTAAATAAGCAAATGGTTTCGGATTGAATTGAATTTTTGCAAAGATGATCTATGAATCGAGACTTACTAAATAGACAGTTCGGATCATTGAAATTCGATATGAAATGGATCCTTTTGCATGAAGGGCCTGATATATATATATATATATATATATATATGAGTCATATTGTGACTCCAAAAAAAAACACACCGAAACATCTTCACTTTTTCTTTACAAACAACATAAAAGATCAACAACAGAAAACGATAATACAAATCTCTCTCCCCTCTCTTCTTCTACATTAATTATTGTCTGATACGTTTAAGAAAATAAATAGTGTGATACATTGCTCCCATTTGATTTCGATTTCTAGCAAAGATTCCCTCTCTTTTTGCCTATTTATAACAGTAGGGTTTGTAAATTTTTTATTGTTTAAATTATAAATGTAGATTTTTAATTCCCTTCCTGTAACTTTTGAACAGTATTTGCATGGCTTAGATGAGATAAGGATATGCATGCCCGAAACCCTGATGATCTGCACTTCTGGCCATAAACGTCAATTTGCAACTCATCCTGTTGTGGATCTCTCCTTCCTTCCATTCTTCATTAATGGAGTCGATCCAAACTAAATATTCTGGTGCAAATCTCAACCATCAATGGTGGTAATGTCCAAGAGGGATGAGACCAAAACCAAAGATACATATAGGATGAACAAAATAAAGGGGATAAATGTATGAACAATAAAAAGCAGTGATTTTCCCCTTCACGCGATCACCTTTTTTTATATTTTAAGATCTTGAAAGTGACTTCCATTTAGTCTGTTTTTCAAGAGATTCGACTGCCCAAACGTCAATATAGACAAAAGTGGATCCATCCTATGTTTGTTTTTTCCGACATTACCTGCAGTGTCTGGAACTGAATAATTTAAGGCCGTCCTTCTCAAGTGTTACAAGTTGTCACAACGAACCAAAGAGCCAAAGGAAATTTAATCTTAGCTGTAAATGTAATTGCCTAATATCTTGCTTACTCAAAACATAAAAAGTCACTTTTGCACCTCAAAATTGAAGATTCATGCGTTACGTACATAATTTGGTCTATAAATTCGAAGATTAACATACTTACATTCGCTTGAATATAATTTTGTGAAGATATACAAACCATCATACTATTAAAAGCGACATTTCCGTTGTAAGAAAGTTCTTATAATCTTAACTGACAAAATATGAAAGTTGCTTAATATTTTGCTTCCTCAAAAGTAACTGTGCAACTAAAAAAAATGAAGATGTGTACATAATTTTGGTCTATATATAAAATCTGGAGATACACTTATCTATATTGATGAGAATACAACTTTGAAAATACACCAAGACAATCTCACAATACTACAATAACATCCCCGTTACAAAGAAGTTCTTTCATAAGTTTGAAGCTTGCCCAATTTTGTTTTTATTTAAAGCTACAATCAATATTAACTGAAATCGCATGTTGTCCATCTCAACTGCTACAAGTTGGTGTAGAAGTCAATTAAATTTAAAGCTTCAGAACAAATTTTTTGGAAAGCAATGGGAGCTTCAAATTTAGCTGGATTATTCATCTAGAATAATAATAGAATCTTCTCTTGGATTTTATGGTTTAATAAAATTGTGATTTATCTACCTAGATGTGAAAATAATAAAACAACAAAAATTAAATGACATCGTCTGTTAAATTAGATCAAATGATACGTGACGGTAATTTCTTTGAGCTATAAATCCAAAAGAAGGAGACTAATATTAGATTAAGCATGTTGCGTCCACAAAAGTGACTACTACCTGCTCTGCACATAAAAAAAAAATAAATAAATAAATAAATAAAAAAAAAAAAAAAAAAAACTGGTGATGACTTTTCCTTCTAATTCACCCATTACCGAAAACAAAGAAAGCATTTGCTTCACATATTATATAAAGCTATTGCCTATTGCAGAGGCCAAAGACCCAAAGGAATAAAAAAGACAACGATTTGGAGGTCATGTGTTCTGACTTCTCACCATAAAAATAATTCAGAACCAATATATTTCAAAAGTAGAAAAAGCGGAAAAATTAACATAAATTAGTAATTGTTATTGGTACTTTGTAAAGTTTATTGTCCACTCTTTACTGGTATTTTTTTTCTTTTAAATATAGAAAGTTTATTGTGCAAAATGAGAATTTTGATGCGTCAATAACAATTTTTTTTTTTTTTTTACAAACTATGTTGAGGGGGATTTGAGCTATGCTGCAATCAGTCAACCACAATTTAATATCAAATTCGTTATCTATAAGAGTTAAATCTAAAAATAAATTACTTATAAATAGAGGGAAATACTAATATAACGCATTACTAGAGGGCTACCAAAAATTAGTTGTTAAAGAAATAAATAATGACGAAGGTGGGCACGATTTATGTTCCTTCCCAAACATAGTAAAGTGAGGAAGATAGGGAGGAAACGAATAAGGAAGAAGAAGGCGTATACCTTGATATGACCTTGCTTGCCTCATCATGCTCCCTTTCATGTTTATCTCACTTGTTCATTAAGGTTCTAATCTATCGTCATTCCCTTTTCTAATCTTCTTTTTACTTTTTGTTTTAGTTAATCTAAACCTTAACTTCAGTTCTAAAAAGCATGAGGGGTTTTATTTAATTATTTATTTGGCCAGAAATAAAAACATGAGGCTTTTTATGTAGATGCTCCTAACTTTTACACATTCTGATGCCCAAATGTTCTCAATATTTAAATTCTTAATAATACCGATGGTCTCAGATTAAAAACATTTTGATAAGTGTGTAGTCATTATATATACGAGTTAGACCGGTTGGTCAGGAATTAGATTGAACGATCTTTCACATGTAAATTGATTGTTTTTTTTTTGCTTTCGTATTTCCTTTGTTTTTTCTGGTGGAGATTGCCAAAGAATGGTAAATCTTATCTTATCTACAATCGTATGTATACTACTCACATACCAAATACAATTACGCTTATTTTTTCAGAAATTGTTATCCAACCTTTTTGTCTATAAATGATAAGATGTCTCCTAAATTTTGAAACAAATTGATATGTTAATCAATTTATGGCTCGGGAAGATAAAATTGTATTTGTTTTTTTCATTCCGAAGATAAAATTGTATTTGTTGAGTGTATGTAATTTTGTTGGTGGTTTTGGAGGAAAATTCTCTAATGTGGCTAGTTATGAATTGATTGAACGTCTAGCTGTCAAGTTTAAAGTTTTTTTTTATTTTTGGGCGTTGGCTATGTTTCTTTGCTACTTCATATGCTTGTCACACCCACGTATCTGTCAGTATGATGGCTATTAGATTGACCAAGTTAACCTTATTTTGTGCTTTCAATCATTTAAAAACACTTCCCAAACAAGCCACAAATTATCCATACTTTACACTGAATTTAGATTTATTTGTACAAGGTAAATTTTCTAAAGAAAATGTTAGGACAAAGGATATAAATAAAGAAAACAAATATTGAAAATCACTTGTCATTTTATTTTTGGTCATGGCTTTTGAAATTCTCCAATCTGTAGATTCTTAATGTGGGATTATCCAGATGATTGGGTTTATATGGATCTTAAGTGAACCTTAACAACAATCAATGGAAATTCGAATTCCATATTTTGTTGTTTCCCCTTCTAGTAAGATTAGCTTTACAAGTTAAATAAATGTTGCCATTTATATTATAATTAGAGATTAAAAAACCACTTTTCTTGTTTGATTAATTAATCCAGAACCCGAATTTGCGTGGAATATGACAGGATCTGTAAAAACAAAAACAGAAAATAACATGACAGAATGTTTGTTCTACTAATTGGGCGGGTGTAGGGTCATTACCATGGGACTCTTGTGATCTCTACATCCTACAATTGATCAGAGTATGTTTGTGTTTCTCTAGAAAACGTTAATATGTCACAAAAGCACTTTAAAGTTTTCTGTCAAACGAAGTAATAAGAATTTTTTTATTAATTTTATTGTAGATTAAGTTATCAACTTAAATAATTTTATGTTACACCGAGATACAAATAATCTTACGAAATGATCAAATTGAAAAATTGTCGCTTGAACGTCCATCTTCTTCCCCTACTGTTTCTCTCCTCCACATCCCTTTCCTCTCTCCCTCTCTCTCGATCGTTCACTCCCCTTCTCTCATGAGTTTTTTGTTTTTTGTTTTTGTTTTTCGCAAAGAGGGACTTGTTTTGAAAAACTTCATATAAACAGGGTTCATGCGTTTAAAGAAGAAAGGAATTCCAATTTTCAAAAGCACATAATCTTAATTTTTTGATACTTTGTAACTAACTGGTTTGAATTATAATTGATAAAAGCTGGGATGAAATTAGATATGCAAAGTTAATAAGATTTTATACAATTGGATATGGTTGGTTTAGATATTCGATGAGGAGATTAGATTTTACAGATAAAAGAGATTCGGAGAATTATTTAAGTTGGTAGCTTAATTTATAAAATTAATCTGGAGGTAATATAAAAAAAATTATAACGCAAGTGATTAAGGAACAAAAACGTCACGATTATAATTAAACACCAACTCGTGGTATAAAAAACACTCCCCACATGATCACATTCTCGCATCCTCACTCCCTTTCTGAATTTCTGTCCCCTTCCTCCGCAGCCAAAATTACCAACTTCTCTCTCTCTCTCTCTCTCTCTCTCTCTCTCTCTCTCTCTCTCTCTCTCTCTCTCTCTCTCTCCAAGTCTCCATTTTCTCTTCTGCAACAGGGTTTCGTTGAAGAAACAAGATAAAAGACTTAATCTTCTCTTCTGGGTTATTACGTGCGTTGGGGTTTCTAAACTTTTTTCAACGACTTGGGCGGTTGGAAGAAGAAGAAAAAGTGAACAAAATAATCAGAAAGTCGCAGCCTTCGCGTACTACAAAGTGAGTTTCTTTCGTATAATTCACGGGCTTTGTTTCATCTGCTGTTTGTTTATTCCAGTTAAATCCCTCCAGTTTTGACTTATTTGGATAGTTTTCTTTCGATTTTATTTTTCGAATTTTCCTATTTCGCAATCAGGTGGTGTCTGGTGATTGTCCCGTTCGCTACGCAATTTCTGACGCTCCTGATTAGACCCCTTCTCTTCTCCTCCTCCATTTATCTGTTCCTCTGGGCTTTCATTTTTCTACAGAGCGACAGAAAAATGGCGGAAAATCCAAAGTTGGTAAGCAAAACTAAATTATACATTTTCTGGGTTTTATTTATTTTTTAATTGGGTTCTCGAAAATTGCTCCATTTTTGTATTGTAACTGTTCCGTTGGAGGTCCAAATTTTCAGAAAAGATTTTAATTAGTAATTACAGGGACGCTGTTTCTGAATTCGGGTTTTTGGATTTTGGTGTAGGATTCTGATTCTGGGGAGGTTTATGGATTAGAAGAGAGAATGGGAACCCAGAAAATATCGGTTTCGGATCATATAAACGGGTTTCATTACACCGCCGATAAATCTGACAGCTTCGTCATCGACATGGAAAGCTTCTCCCATGGCGGCACCGATAAAGATGCCACTGCAAATTCTAGAGTCTCGGTAACGTTCTTCTTCCTCCCATTTATTTATTTTTTTCTTCATAAGACTCTGCATTTTCCTGTTCTTTTTTTTTCTCTTCGGATTTCTTAAAAGTGGCATTTCTAATAGTTATTCTCCCAATTAATCATGGCGTTTTTTTTAGTTAACGTTGGTTAGGTTAACAGGTCCAGAAAAAAATTTCAGTCCCTTTTCACCTGACTTTGAATTCTCGTCTTTGTAAATTATAGTAGTTCAGAATGTCGCTCGGTTAAAAAAGAAGAAAATTCATGACATTCTTGAAACCGCAATCGTATTTGTTTCTCAAGCAACAGCAAGCATCATATTTGTTTTTAAACTCTGTTTTTTACCCTTCTTTGATTTCTTTTTCCATTTTAAAATTAAAATTGTTGACAAATTATTTATGTTTGATGATAAAGATGCAGAGAAATCTTTCCCGGAAATGGTCTCAGAGAGGTGGGGAGAAGAAGATAATCTGCAAAGGAATTTCAAACGACAAAGAAGTTTCATCTACAACATCCTCACCCGTAGGTAATATTTTTTTTTTTTATAAAAACGATATTCTACTTTAAATTAATTATGTTTGAAATTTGGTAAAAAGATGATTAACTTTCTGTGCGGTGAGAGTGATATGAATTGATGCTGAAATGGCCTTCTGGGGTTGGAAACAGTAAGAACAAAATAAAAAATTGGACATACTTTATTGTGTGCCATATTTGTGGAAATATATAATTGTTATCACCAACCTTTACATATTATAATTGTTTCTTTATCATAATTAGTAAACTATAATAAGCACTCCACAACGTACTGTTTATTTGAAATGTCTCTTTACGACTCATAGTTTGATGCAAGTTTATGTGAGACTCTTTTTAAACTCCTGTGATACTGGAAAGTGGGAAGTCAAACTCGAGACGATTGAGTTAGAAACCCCTTGCATTATCGTTAATCATTTGTTAGTGTCCCACATTAGATAAACTTATGGGTATTTGAAACTTGTAAGTTGGCGATTAGTTAGTGATAAGCATGAACCCACGTCCATAATTCAAACTAGAACCGACTCTAATCAATTTTAAGTGGGGCCCTTGGGTAAGTAAATTTTCAGTTGTGACAGTGAAATGCAACCAGATTTTGGCTAGGTCAACCAGATGGTACAGTTGATGAATTCTTCACTTTGATTGCATTTTTAAATTTTTTATGCATTGTTTAGAAGTGCTTTAAAATTACTAAAAAGCGTTTTTGGTGAAAATATTTTTGGAACCAATCTTTAATAAAAATACAACCGAATCTTAGAAAAGCATTGAAGTGCTTCCTTCAGAAACACATATTCATTTGCTTATTGCAGGAAACACTTTAATTACTTTTGGTAAAAGGATTTACTCAATACCTTCCCCCCCTTTGTTTTGATTTCCTGTTTGGAGGCATAGGCAGTTATATGCGCCAGCTTTTTGGGAAATCTGACGTTGAAATTCTAGTTAGCAACATGTTCTGTGCACATTTTGGTATGAAATTATTGAGTTGCAGCTACTATTGTAGGGTCTAGCACGCCTGAAAAGTCCCCACTAGCTGTTGGTACCATAGATCAATCGAGCAACCCACACGTTCATCATCAGATCACCGTCACCGCGGCCAACATTAGCACCACCACCGAAGGGAGGTGCGTCGTACGGAGGAATAGTTTCCGGCGCTCTTCCTCTTGGGGCATTGATCCCAAGAGGGTTCTCCTCTTCTTTGCCACCATGTAAGTCTACTAATCTTTTTAAACCCTAAACTCCATTAATTCGACTCGATGACCAGAAGTGTTCGTTTTCAATGGCAGGTCAAGCGTTGGAACAATCTTACTCATATACTTCAGTCTTTCGATTGCCAAGTACAATGCAGACGAGAACAGTCTTGATTGGCAGCAATGATACAAGTTGTACACCTTCTAGTTGAATTTAAGACACGAAACGATCCATGACGGAAAGGTGGCTAGCTAGTCGAAAAAAGCGGGGCTTCTTTCGACGAGAGATATGGTTTTTTGGATCGAGAAAAGCTAACAACATTCCATCAGCATGTCTTGTACAGAAATCGAAAACTCCTTTTTTAGGCACTTTACAAAGTTTTAGAAGTGAAGACAGAGACATGCTGCATTGTGACCAGAAGGAATCTTAACTTTTTTTTTATGTAGATGGGTGAGATCAAAATACATGATGTGTTCTTTGTTTGTAAAGTATTTCTTTTCAGGAAAATTAATAAAAATGGTTTGAAAACTTTGAGTTTTAACAATAAGGACAAAATAAAATGTAAAGTGAATAGTATCATGATTGATTTTTTAGTGTAAAAATATGATTTTTCGTTAAAATGAACAGTACCGGGATGATCAGAAAGTCAACTCTTTTTTCGGTTCGCCTTCTCATCCTTTTGCCTTGTATTTTCCTCGGGAAAATAATTTCCACACGTCCCTGTTTGCTTTTCTCTTTCGGCAATCCAACTTGGGGCGGCCGTATGTGTTGTGTGTGGCGGCTTCCAAGTGAGTGGACAAATTGGACGGAAACAACGACGAGATTGCAAAGCAAACAGTAACATTAATAATGGCAATTTGGTCTTCATGCATGCGCAGTTGGAGCTTTTAATTTTAAGGAAGTCGTATATTTTTGGAGTCCCAGGAGTGCAATGGTGGAATTATATGCTTGGGTTTTTTCTGAAAGGCATTTTCTCTATGGCATTCAAAACCACATAACATGACATCCCCTGTGCAAACAAAAACAAAAAATAAAGATAAACTCCAAAGGGAGAGTGGTTGGTTTTATAGCATATACAAGTCACGTCATGAGAACGATGGGAAGGAAGAATGTCTCCCAAGTAGTCATATTTGTACCATTGTGGCTAGTGATGGATTTAAGATTCCAACATTGGAAGGTCTTAGTGTTAAAGGTCTAAGTCTTTTAATAGAAATAAAGCGCGTAAGAAAATTTTAGTGTATTCACTGAGGCATTTTATCGAACATTTGGTTGGCTTCTTGTTGCCAACCGAACCTTGTTGTGGGCATGTCAACAAATATCTACATATGCCGAAGCAACCTCATGAGTGCTATTGAGAGAACTTGTCGAGTGCTGGAACCAAGTGTTGTCAAGATATGCATAACTTGCATTACATCAAACCCTCGTGGCCACACAAGAAACCGTACCAAACATTCGAAGGATCCTCAGAAGACCTTCACATGAATATTTCTCGGACTCCGGGTGGTCTTGGGACCACCTTGGTCCCAATGTACATCCACCATTGATTATGGTGGTATCTCAAGCTAATCACACACTAATATTTTGGGTAGGGAATACCGCCACAATGCATTCTCATATGTATATAAGTCAAGCCAAGAGATTGATGAGAAGGATATCCCCCAAATCCAGAGTCACAATTGGACTCTGAAAATAGTTTGTGATACGTTTTGCTTTCGGGGACTAAAGATTGAATATTTAAGCAGATGTGGATTAGGTCAGTTTGTACAATCCACAAAATCTTACCTTGCGAAGTTGGCAATCAATTCCTACATCACACACGAACCTAAAATACAATCTCACATAAAAACTCTTAATTCTTTCACCCACCCTATACTACCCTTGTACAGAAAGGAAAATTTTCACCGTTCTCTTTAAAGAGTCTGGTTGTTTTAGGTATCACTTGGTCATCTACGATTGGTAGCAGTTAAAGCTTTTAGTGCTCCCTAATTCCAGTGAGTCATAAATTACAGAGGTCAATTTAGAATTTAAGATGAAGAACCTAACATATGGTGACAATTTACAATGAAACCAAATCAAACAAGGCATTCCATTGGAAAGAAGTAAATGTCTATACTAATAATGGCACACTCAAAATCGCTCAAAATATTGCAATCTATGTAATCAGGGTTGTCCAAAACACCCAACACGAAACCCAACCCCGCCATGAGTAAACAAAAAGTGTGGCATCTGGGTCGAGCCTCCTGAAGTTACATGCGATGTATTGGTAAATATACATGTAAAGTTATAAAGGTGATGAAAACCATGAGGATAATTCTGTCTCTATTTCCTGCTAATTCATCAGGATATAATGCAAATGGTGACGGGCTTGTACATTCGAAATGACAACTAGCATTTTTAATTTTGTAACATACGCGTGTGGAAGCTTGATTCAAACCAAAGAAATCTTTTCAGCAGAGAAACTGCATATAGCTTGATTCAAACCAAAGAAATCTTTTCAGCAGAGAAATTGCATGGCTATACTCGACATTCATGTATTGGTAACACTATATATATGTTTACGATGTACCATGGGTATACAATATAAAAGAGGCATGCCATTCAGCATATTCTTACCTCATGTTTTGGTACAACAAATATATTCACGTAAAGGTAGCACTATATCTGTTTGTTTATGTATGTATCACAGGTATATAATATAAAAGAGGCATGCCATTCAGCATATTTTTACCTCATATTTTGGTTTGCAGACAGCTCGGATATTACTTCCTTGGTTCAAATTTTCCGTTTCTAGTAGCGTTTCGATATTCTTGGCATAGAGCACTTGTGCTTCCGGTCGTGATAAAGTCTCAATACAACAGCTGCAGTTTCTTCTATTGCTTTTCCTGTTACTTCTGCAATCAACAAAATACGAGCACGATTAACTTAGGCAACAATTACTATATTAATCTTCACATTACCAAATTGATGCATAAGAGGAAAACCGAAGAAGAACACACTAAAAGAAAACTGGTATGTGTAAAGATGTGAAAGTGCAGTATTCTCACCAATTACTGGCCAGACAGGATTCTGTGCAAGAATCCTTCGAGCAAACTCCAGCTCCTGTCTGACATGAACCATCTCGGAATAGTTACTCTTCATTCCTTCACTGAACCCCAGAGTCTTAGCTCTTGCCGTTCTAACTGTTTGCAACACTAGAGGATTGATAGTAAGACCAAAAACCTTTTCCGGGTCAACCTCAAAAAGGGTCTTTGGCAGCTGAACCCCGAACACAATAGGCACATTTGCAACCTTGTAACCTTTTTGCGCAAGATATATTGATAATGGGGTCTTCCCAGTTCGTGAGACCCCGGCAAGAACAATGTCAGCCTTGTGCAAGTTCTGGGGCAATGCCCCATCATCTTGTTTGATTGAAAACTCAATGGCTTCAATCCTACGAAAGTACTCATCGGTGAGAGGAAAGCTCCGGCCTGGTGCCCCACGAGGGAGGCCGGAGGGCAAAACGCCCAAATGGGTAGCAATGCCCTCAGTGATTGGACCTAACATATCTGTCTTTGGTATGCCCCAGTGCGTGCATGCTTGCCGGGCAGAGTCTGCCATTGACGGGTCAGCTAAAGTGTACACAAGCATAGCACCTTCTTTTGCTGCTTGCTTTACAATCTCCATCAACCTCTCTACATCATCAATCTGAAAGATTTCACAATACCCCATTTTGCATTCTAAATTCGAATCAACAAAGGGCAGTATCAAGGATTACAAAATTAGAAAATTCAGATTAAGTACTGATTTGGTCTACTTTCATTTCACTTAAGCCACAAACATCATAGTAGAAGAGATTATAAACTTATTAGAAAATTTAGATTAAGTACTAATTTGAGCTACTTTTTCACTTGAGCTACAAACATTATAACACCAAAGATTATAAATTTGTGAGAAAATTTGGATCAAGTACTAATTGAAAGCTTGCCACCTCAAGTCCTAGTCAGCAGTTTTCATAGTCAAAACTGTTTACCTTGATTAGTGGTGATCTAATATATAAATACTACCGTGCAGAAAATCATTATTATTCAGTTTCTCCTTACTAATTAATTTGTAGGTGTTTTTTTTTTTTTTTTTTCATTTAAGCTACAAACATTATATTAATTTTGATCAATTCAGTTTCAGAATGTCATCGATTATCTAATCGCTATGCCGTCCATATCTGATCGCTCTACAATTGATATCAATTCAGCAATTGGGTTATTTTCCAAGATTATAAAGCAACGAACTTTACCCCAGAAAACAAATGGGTATTGACGGCGCAGCCCCGATCGACCAAGCAATGCTCGAACTGCCCCAACGCGGCGTTGACAGAGTGCTCCACCGTCCATCCAGTTCCGTCAGAAACCATGTATATCGACTTCCCCGCCGTCATCTCCGCGTCATCGTCACTGCCGTCACTTCCCGATGAAGTACTATCTTGAGGATCTAGCGATACGCCGTCGCTGGGATGCAGCGGAGGGTTCGGCTCCAGAAATTGGGTCCTCTGTCCCGCGCGGTCCAATTTCCGACCCGAGCGTATGGCCCGTGCCCGGGACCATCGTGTCAGCTGAGGGCTGCCCTTGATTTTCCGGGCATGTCGGTCGGAACCGGGTTCGGGCACGGAGGAGGAGGCGGCGATCAGAGGTTTGGGGATTGGCTGGGGATTTGCATGACTGGTTCTGCGCGCGGGAGCGAGGTTCGGGAAGTTGAAGGTGGAAGAAGCATTCATTATTTTATTTTATTATTATTTAGTTCTCTTTTTCCATTTTTTGGATCTTTATTTTTGCCTGAGATTTCTTCTTGTTGTCGGGTTTGGGTTTGGGCCTAGTGGGCCTCAGCAGCCTATTAAGCAGGCCTCTTCTTTTTGCACACCTTAGGATTGAAAATAATTTTCAAACACAAATATACCCATGTATGAGTCGAATGCCTCTAAAAGTTTAACCAGTCGAATATTTCTCTCTAAGTTGAAAGTTGTCCTTAAATTGCTAACAAAATCAAACATAGTGACCAAATTGATGGAAAAAATAAATAAAATGAGAGTGACCAACAATAAAACTAAGTGTCACTCTCGTTTTTTAATATGACTATCACATTATTATATAGTGTTATCAATCGATTTATGTAACAAACTGTGTGTATAACTTTGTTAATATTATACTTACATTTATGACAGATAAAGATTAATACCACGTAACAATGTAACTCACGCATAAAAAAGTTATCATATAACACCAAAAATGCATTTAGTCAACATGGATAGCATTCGAGAACTCCCACATTCAATGAACCTCCTGGTAGTTGTTAAATATAAACAAAAGAGGACCCAGAAAGAAGATGGATTATCACATCCTAACAAGTTGTTTATTTTCAACTTAACTTCTTAATTAGAAATTTGGAATCTTATTTTGATTTTGTTTTTCTTTTATTATCTTAAGAACTTCAAGTATTCTTGTGGATACTTTAATCCGATAGAGAGAGGACAACACAATTGCATGTACAAAAGTTAAAATGTATGAAATTACAGTTTGTCTAGAATGTGTTGAAATATTTCACATCGACCGTATATTAGAGAAAAAAAAGTTTAAATATTATAACTCCACTCTAACTAATACCGAGGTCTTTTGTGATAAAACTCCACACTTAACGAATTATGCAAGTGATAATTAATAAGTTGAGGATAATATCAATATTGTTGGAAGTGGACATTCAACTCGTCTCTCTGATAATTCAACGGAATGTCACGGATAATTTAAGCCTTTTTAAAGAGTGAGATGATGAGAAACGAAAGGGTAACTAGGACGGTTAAGTTTCAACACTCTGATCAAGTCACAATATGCAGAAAAGGGGGCATAAAGAATCCAATAATGTAGGGTGTAGCCACATGATATAAAGGCCCTAGGATCTCACCGCAGGGGTCGTGTGACGATATTTTTTTTACATGATATATTTATATTAAGAGAATTGAAAAATAAATTGTTATTTTATTTTTATAAGAAATAAATTGTTATTAAACTCGTTACTAACTAACGAGATTCAAACTTAATATCTCACATATATATAAATAAATAAAATTAATATTAAACTTGCAATTAACGAGATTTAAATTTAAAGTGTCTGTAAATGTATAAAAAATACTATTAGATTATAATATTGTGTGACGTGACAACATGCTAACATCGAGTGTAAAATTGAAAAGACCGGCGCACATTGGGCCTCGTAATAAAAACATGAAGATAGTACGTATCAAATCTTAATAAAAGAGCTTCCACTAATTAAATGACATGACATGACATAATATGCACAATCCATTTCATATCTTCCTCTCTTTTTTATGGTCGAACAGTTTATTGATTGATTTTTATATTTAATCATAAGTGAAAATATCATTAGGTGGTTAAGAGTACGAAACTATGACATCAATCATGTCATCTAATTATACATAAGGATTTGCCTCTTTGAGAGAAATGATAAGCACCCTATCTTAAAGTGAAATTTTTTATGGATTTTTGACATAATTTTTTATAATGTTGGTATAAAAATTATGTCAAAAAATAAGGTGATAGAGAATCTTACTTTTGAGAAAGTCTTCTTAGCATTTCTCTTGCTGATAAATGATTACTTCGTATGACTTTTTTAAGTCTACCAAGCAATCATTGATATATGTTAGAGGAAAGGGATACTTTCCGGATCTCTTCCTTCCAATCCACCAAATTATAGAATCTGTGTCGTTGAAATTTCATCAAACGGTTGAAGTTATTATAACTTTTAAAGTGGGTTCATGTTTGTAGATCATTAGATCAAATTTTAACGGCACATATTCCCTAATTTGATGGATTAAGAGGAATGGATCCGGAGTCCCAGTGGCGAAGCTACATAGGGGCGAGGGGTGGCCGTTGCCCCTGTGCTCGCCGGAAAACAAGCCCAGGAGCGCCTCTTTGGTTTGGTCGGAAACTGGAAAGTGTGGTGGCTTTCTGGGCATTTGTTGATGTGCAGCGCCCCTGTGCGCTGCAGGATTTGCTTTTGTCAAAAAAAAAATTATTAACTAAAACGACCCAATTTTACAGCTTCATTAAAAAACAATAATAAAATGTTGTGTGCACCGCTGGTCCCCATTAGCCATCACCCCTTTCAATTTCCCATCTCTCACTCACACTTTACCAAACGCAACAAATCCCCCAATTCCTAGCTTCCATTTCAATCACCACCCGTCACGCCATCCTTCCCAATTTTATGTAAATTTTTTATTTTCTAAATTTATATATTATTTCAAACCCTAATTAATTATTCAATACAATTTCTATAATTAGTATAGAATCATATTATAATACATTAATATGGTTATTGATTATTGATATGAATTCTATGATTATTGATGGCAATGAAATTATTGTTTAGGGTAAAAAATGAATTCTTGTTATTGATTGATTAATTGAATTATTGAATAATGTATACAATTATTCATATTGATTAGTTGAATTGAATTTTTGTTTATTAAATAATTTGTATAATTATTAGTATTGATTAATTGAATTGTTGGATTGATTAGTTATTAGTCATATCACTATAGTCTAAGAGTCTAAGAGTTTTTTTTCTTTCCATGATACAGTTAAGTAATGCAATGATACTATAAAAAAACAGTGCTTAAAATCCTTCTTCAAATATTCCGGGTAGTTCACAACAAAGTGAGCCTATTGAGTTGGATGAATTATTGGCTAATCTTCCTGCAGATCTTGGACATAGATGTCAAATGCTTGCTTATCCACCTAATTATCGCGAAGCAATTCGTAGACACTCTTCAAAATGATTATTGTCAACCTAAAGACCACATCATTGCCAAGAAAAGCTAGCAACAATTGATGTTTTATTACGGTCAGGATCAATGGTTAAATGATAGCATGATTGTTTACATTGAGATACATGTATTTGCTTTTATTGACAATAATCTATTATGCACGTTTTCATTACATGAAACCTCGCCAGCAACAATTATAATTTGGTTGTTGCCCTTTTTTTTTAACTTTGCACTTTTTAAGTTCACCCCTCCCCTCCGCAATTCCTGGCTTCGCCACTGCGGAGTCCTATGTTAGGCTATTGATTTTGGATTTGAGATAATATACTTCACACGCAAGAAGTAAATGATGTCAAAGTAAATTTATATCTTAGCCAAAAAAAAAAGTAAATTTATATCTACTTGAAGAATAAAAATAAATAAATTTTACCAAATAAACACTAAGAAAATAAATGTGTTTATTTATTTTATGCATTAAAACTTGTTAGGTAATAATATTTTATTTATGAAGAAAGTTTAAAGTTGGGTTTCACTATAAAACAAATTAATAATATGAATAGTAATTCAATTTATTTATAAGCTCATACAAATTTTTTTATCTTATTAATATGAGATTTATTCTCAACAAGTTCCGTGCTCATAGAAGTAGAAGTGCATCGAAGGTGGGAAGGTACGTTGGGCAGGTTGCAATGCCAACCAACCCTAGTCGCACCTCAAAATTTTGTTTTATTCATTCAAGCATAACTCAATCCTACCCTAGGCCATCAAGTATTTTATGAACTCGAGTTGTCCAAGATGAACTTGAATTGGACATGTGAATTGGTACAAGCTGTTTTGCAACAAAATCTCCTGCGTTGTTCTCAATTTTCACTCGTAAATTTGCACAATTCAATAATTAAATTGAAATTTTAAATTTAGGATTTTCTGTAAACAGAGTTGATCGAGACAAACATTGCCCTCAGCTCTAGAATGTAACTTAAAATTATTCGAATTTATTTGGAGTTTATATTCGGGGTTGGGTTTTTGTGCTTCATATTACTCTCTAAACCGAACTCAAGAATTGGATTTTGTTTTGGCGATCTAGATCTAGCAGATATGGGTTGAATCAGATTTATAAATGTCTTTAAACATGAGCATTAAAAAAATAAAAGAGATCATAAAAGATGACATCGAAATATCCAACAATGTTGATAAAAGAAATCATTTTATCATCTGCTTACCGACCTTCAGCCCTTGTTATTTTAATCATCAAACCTTCCACTCATTAGATACTATAATATGTCTCATGACGAAGATATTCGTGTGTTATCTATACATCCATTTTTACTTCTCACACACCCCTTGTTAATTTATGTCCATTGATCTTCTTCAATTCATCCGATCTGACGGCCAAAAATTAAAAAAGTGTGAGAAAAGTAAAAAGGAGTGTATAGATATCACATTCCTATTCAATAATATGTGTTTTTGAAACACTACTCCTGCTACAGTTTCATTCTTCATACATGTATGTCGGCCTCTTTTAGACTGAAAATCAAAAGACTTGCATTCGACAACTCAACCTTCGACCATTAACTACAACCAAAGGTGTTTGTTGTGGAGGTCCATCACATGCTTCCTGTTTTAATTTTGCGGTTGGCAATTTCAACTTTCAATATTTAATTTAATTCTTGGACCATGGTTCACAGAAGATACTTGTTTATAGAGGTATGATGTGTTTGTCTACATGTCTATACATGCATTTTAATTTCCTTCAGATATAGAGTAAATTGAGTTAGACAATAGAGCTCCAGTATATAGGGTCCAATGTTTTTGTGAATGGTACCTACGAATTGTTAAGAATGAATCTCACGTTGATGAGAAGATGGGTCTTGCATGTGATTATAAGTAGTTGAGATATTCCCCATATTGCCAATTGGTTTTATGGTAGAACCTCAACCTTCTTCATGGTGAAGTCGAATGGCAACCACACGTGCTCCACGCCCCTTGAATTGTGTTGTTACATGTTAAGCTTGAAAATTCATCACACATTAGGGGTCGTGTTTAGAATGAGTCTCACATTAATTAGAGGAGGGACCTTATATGATCTTATAAGTAGTTGTGCTATTCTCTATACTGCCAATTAATTTTATGATTGATACTCAATTTTATTCACGAATGATATATAATCAAGGAAGTCTATTCAAATTTTATTTTCAGTTAATTTAATTTTGGTATTTTACAGTTTAACTAATTAACTTGCTTAGAGATTGCATGCATGCGTATATCTGCAAATAAATGTATACTCCCAGGGAAAAGCGAACAAATCTGATATATATCCAAAGCAGAGCAAGATTTTTCTGCCTCAAATGGTTGGTTTTCCCTCACAAGTTAACACAGGAACGTGCCTAGCTCTTGGCCATAATATATATTTGTGGAAATATGACAGGAATTTAAATGTCACCATCGATACATAATCTATAATCTCTATAGATACCAAATGGAAGGACGTTAGAGAATTGCTTTTATTATTAATGATTCATGTCCTTTTAGATCCATATCAAATAAAGCACAGCACATGCATGACCAAATAGAAAATGCCGATGGATGTAAAACGGGCTTGTGACTCGAGGTTCCTCCACGTATTTGCCGACATGCATTGCAGATGTTACAGTTAAATTCGGTTAGGTCCGTCAAATTCTAATCACGTGCCTTGTTGATCCCCATTTTATTACAGGATTTTATCTCCGTGTGTATTGTGTATGTTGAGAGAGAGAGAGAGCGAGAGATTTATTTCAACTGGTGCATATTCAACTGAGCCTCTCATCATTATTCAACTTTGCTTTTTAAGTTTATTATTGGTTGTCATGCGTCCAAGTCTCACCAGTCATTGTCCCTGGCATTTCTTTTTCTGTCACACCAGGTAACACTATAAATGGAAAATATCTTTTACAACACTCCAAAATCTACCATGGTGTATAACTATACCTAATACATTAATGTCATGAATAATTCAAGTCGAATTTGTAATAGTGAAACTCTGACGATCATTTCTTAGACATGTTGAATCAACGTCACATCTGTTCTTTTTAAATAATTTGATTACATAAAATTAACTGCAAACGCGTAAATCATGCCGAGTTGTTGATTGAATAACGGTATAAAATTTTCATTTAAAATGGTTAAAGTATCACCTCAAGCTTTGTGGTAAGTTTCATTTTCTATTAGACTAGGAATAGAACCACCTCATACTTATATATATAAGTGAAGAGACCATGGCTACTACTTCACCATTATTCTAAGCTTTTCCATCTCTCTCTTTGTATTTACGAGGGTAGACATTCAAACCTCACTTCTTTCTTTTTTGAGAGTTTTGCATACCAATTGGTGGAAACCAATGAATTCGATGCGCTGAATTCAGAATTTGGGAAGGTTTTGTAATTTCTAGTTGCTTTGAAATTTTGAATTATAGATAGAGGCCAAAAACGCGAGACAACTTATAGATGACTTGGTGTGATAAAAAGCAATTGGAAGCTCCAGGGTCCTTGATTTTCTAAAAAGACGTAAGCAGCTTTCGATGATTTGATATTTGGCCTCCTGTATGAAAATTATTTTATTGTTATATTCTATATGCATGCATTGACTATTTTAATAATCTCCTGCCAATTCTCTGTTTGGGTTGAATTAACTTATTTCAGTTGTAAATTAATGGGTTTAGTTCATTGCTATTTTGTTTGTTTGTCTTATGATGTTTAATTAAAAATATATGTCCTTTTAAATTATATTGTGGAATCATTCATCCAAGAACACATGAATATATAAATCAAATATGCAATGGCACCATTTGTTAAAAACATATTAACGTCTGTTTTTGTAGTAATTCTAATCTATTTATTGTTCTATAAAAGAATGAATTTAAACTATTTTTTTTTCTAACGAAATTAGGTTAGTACTCTTTGTTCTTGGAAAGCAGTTAAATTCCTTGTTTATATATAAACCATATATTTACACTAAGAGTTGGATAAATAAATTGATTATGTTCTAAATTTCCTGTTGAATCCGACGACGACTTGATTATAATTTACACCGCATGTGTGTCCAAAATTTAATCTTTTCATAACTACTAATAGTCCTTAAAAGACTGCCCAAGCGAGTCTCTCATCATTATTCAACTTTGCTTTTTAAGATCATTATTGGTTGTCATGCGTCCAAGTCTCACCAGTCATTGTCCCTTTCATGTACATTTTTCTTCACTATAAATGGCATTTCTTTTTCTGTCACACCAGGTAACACTATAAATGGAAAATATCTTTTACAATACTCCAAAATCTACCATGTGCTTATGCTATAACATAGTGTATAAATATACCCAATATAATAATGTCATGAATAATCCAAATCTGAATTTGTAATAGTGATACTTTGACGACCATTTCATAGACAGGTTGAATCAACGTCACATCTGTTCTTTTTAAATAATTTGATTACATAAAATTAACCACAAACGCATAAGTCATGCCGAGTTGTTGATTGAATGACGGCATAAAGTTTTCATTTGAAATGGTTAAAGTATCACCTCAAGCTTTGTGGTAAGTTTCATTTTCTATTAGACTAGGAATAGAACGACCTCATACTTTATATATAAGTGAAGAGACCATGGCTACCACATCACCATTATTCTAAGGCTTTTCCATCTCTCTCTTTGTATATACGAGGGTAGACATTCAAACCTCACTTCTTTCTTTTTTGAAAGTTTTGCATACCAATTGGAGGAAACCAATGAATTCGATGCGCTGAATTCAGAATTGGGAAAGGTTTTGTAATTTCTAGTTGCTTTGAAATTTTGAATTATAGATAGAGGCCAAAAACGCGAGACAACTTATAGATGATTTGGTGTGATAAAAAGCAATTGGAAGCTCCAGGGTCCTTGATTTCTAAAAGACGTAAGCAGCGTTCGATGATTTGATATTTGGCCTCCTGTATGAAAATTATTTTAGTGACATATTCTATATGCATGCATTGATTATCTTAATAATCTCCTGCCATTTCTCTGTTTGGATTGAGTTAACTTATTTCAGTTGTAAATTAATGGGTTTAGTTCATTGTTAATTTATTTGTTTGTCTTATGATGTTTAATTAAAAATATATGTCCTTTTAAATTATATTGTGGAATCATTCATCCAAGAACACATGAATATATAAATCAAATATGCAATGGCGCCATTTGTTAAAAACATATTAGCATCTGTTTTTGTAGTAATTCTAATCTATTTATTGTTCTATAAAATAATTAATTTAAACTATTTTTTGTTTTTTAACGAAATTAGGTTAGTACTCTTTGTTCTTGGAAAACAGTTAAATTCCTTTTTATATATAAACCATATATTTACACTAAGAGTTGGGGAAATAAATTGGTTCTGAACACGTAATTTACGAGATTCGGAGTAAGATCATTCACTTACAAATAAAAAGAATATTAATACACCATAATACTAAGTGACTTGACTTTATTGTGTTCTAAATTCCCCTTTGAATCCGACGGCAACATGATTATAATTTCCACCTATATGCGCATGTGTGGCCAAAATTTAATCTTTTCATAACTACTAATAGTCCTTAAAGACTGAAACCGGTATCCTGTAAAAGTAAAACTGAAAAAAATTTCATACCTTGACGTGAATCACAAAATCCAGATTCTAATTTATTAAAAAAATGATATAGTTAACTATTGTCGAAAAAAATAGTTTGTTTTTTTTATTGAGAGTTGAAATCAATAACATTTTGCTTACTAAACGTGTGCTCTAACCAGCTATACAACTTTGTTGACATTGTTAACTAGTGTGGATTTGTACAATGGGTATTTTTTGGTCGAATGGGTAAAGAGATCATCTCAACAATTAGTACTATCAGTTGGTGTGACATGCAAGCATGGTACGTAAAGATTTGAAATTTTAAGGAGGAAAAAGTGCCGACGCTGCTCTTAGCTAGAATATTTATCTGATGCGTGTATGAGCCGCGTGTTCTTCTCTTAAGCATAGACTCTCAATCCTCGTAGCTATATATATATTCAAAGTACACAAAATTAAGTCGTTGGTATTGATTGATGCGATTTTCACCTTATAAACATATATCCCTAGCTTTCCAGCCATCCCCAACTAATTTTTTCAATATATATGTGTGTGTGTGTGTGTGTGTGTGTGTATAAGCTCTCGTTCTCATTCTTTATATAAAAGCCAGCCAACTTCCTCAATTCGATATAGGACATGTAAGCAGCATTTTGATTTCGATTTATGTATGTTGTTTAATTTGTTTATGTTTATCTTATTGCTTTCAAGTTAATCTGAATAAGTTCTTTATTTAAGGTAGGATGATGTTTCAAAGTAGTCATAGCTAGTCGATGTCAACGTCTCCGCGGATTGCCATGCAAGTAATTTCGTTTTAGCAGTAATCTTTGAATTTTGTCAAATTAATCCTTATCATATCAGGAGCTGGTAATATTGACAGTTGAGCCTATCAACTACAAGTATTTGTTTTATACAGTATTTCCTAATAAGGCTTAAAAAAAAATTAAGATTGCCTATAAATATTTGTTAATTTTCTTCAACAATTAAGGACACAATCTAAACTTTTTTCTAATAATTAAGGAGATTTTTCTATGTAAACAAGTTTGCATATTATGTACCAAACTGTTGAGCTTTTTTAAGTGGTTTTGTCATTGGTTGTAAGAGATAAGTTTGCTACAAGTTTTGCGGTTCGGCTTTAATGCTACGTAGAGTGTTTTAGCTGTTAAACTTGATTTTTGCAACTATGTAGTCTATGTTAGATCATCTATTTTAGAAAAATGCAAGTTATAGAAGTTAAAATTTTGTCATAAGCCTGCATGTGTCAAACTTCCTAAGTTTTATGGGAAGTTTTTTTTTATTTAATACTCTGTGGTTTTATAATTTGATTTTTATTTATTTATTTCTGCAGGCTGCACATACAGGTTGGTCTGATCTGTTAATGAAGATTCAAGAACAGGTAATATATATGTGTATATATCTACTAGATAGAGATATTACATTGAAGCTTATATCTAATTACTCTCATCCTTATTGAGGATGATAATCTTGATGATATATATAGTCTTGAAATAGAGTAGATCTGCTTTCCAATTCTTATTCTCTTCTTTTATCAGCCTTTTATACATAGGATTTTTAACCTATATTTCTCCTCATCAACATTATTTTATATTCTTATCTAATTGCTAACAATTTTCATATATACCAAGTGTTTTTTTCAATGTTTCTTTCACCTTGTATAATTGTATGTACTGCTTATCATGCCAGCCTCTCTGTTGGAGATAAAAAGCATATTTTGTGCAGATCAGATATGTCTCACATAATGGCTTGAATATTTACTCTTCGTAGGACCCAAGGAAATGTGGTAGATAGGTATAGTGAATTTAAAATATTTAACAATTTTATTTCAAAGTGCAAAACTTAATTTACTTTCAAAGTTTGAATTGGAATGAATTAACCACTATTTTTAAGGTAGAAGATGAATTGCTCATTAAAAAAACAAAGTCATTTCAATCCTCTCTAAAATGATAGGATTAGAAAGGAAGAAGTTTTCTTTATGTCTAATCCCCTCAAAATGAAAGATTCCACTATGCCTTCAATATACCTTGATTTACAGGGTTATATATCTAGCCCAATACTGAGCCAAAACGACACCATAATTTATAAGGGTAATGCTTTGCTGCAATATGTTATCAAAAAGCATTTATTAAACCGTTAATTTGGGTCACACATGCATTGAAATGATAAACATTTATTCAGTGGTCTAAATTAACGTTAATAGTGTGATAAAAGGATGTTTATACAACTCTTTCAAAAGATTTTTACAATTCTTTGCATATCTGAATTATAAATATGGATCTGATAACAGTATGCATATGTTGGTCTCATATCATATTGAAAATTCAATAAGGATCAACATATATATTCCCCACTTCGTATGAAATATTATTAAACATGAGACACAATATTAAATGATAATTGCTATTATGCTATCAAGTTGCACTTTAAGGGAAAACCTGAAATCAACAGGAAGTCGTTAGTTCGTGATATGTTTCTTTTGTGTTATATATTTTTAATTGCAAAATAATGGATGTTTGGACAGTCGGTGGTCATCAGATTAATACGACCAGAGTCTTGTTTTCTTCTGCTAGGGAGCAGTTTATTTGCTTCTTTTTTTTTCCTTTTAGTTGCAAAAAGTTTATTTATTTGGTTTTTGCTCAAATTTATTTGTTTATTTATAGTGCTCATATAATCTGAACGAATTATTCTCTTTCTTTGTTTGGGAAATTTTTGAAAAGGTTGAAAATCCTAGGTCAGAGGAAAATCCACTCGACAGCTCCAAGTGTGGCCACTCTTTATTTAGTTAATTAAGCTGCTCGAATCAGTTTATTAGATCAACCTGCAGAACGTGTTCTTCTTCCTTAGATAAGACATTCAATTTTTAATAGTGTTAAAGACATCAACTTTTAAGATGTCTATTGTTTAGTTAGTATTTCATTTGTTTTCTGTTCGGACCTATTTTGAAACTTGGTAAGACGGATTTAAGTGTGATGTAAGACGAGCATTGAGAGTAATCCAATAGGAATCAAAGAAAAACTTGGGAATGAAGATTTTTGTTCATTTAAATTAAGAAAAAGTATAAAAAATAAATAAATAGATAACTTCCATGTCTAGTGCCTGGCAAAAGGACATGGACACAACTACTAGTGTAGACTCCAAAAGTTGGAAAAGGAAACGGCCATAACGTTTTCATCGACGACGAAGGGAACCATAAGAAACAATAGCAACGCGGTGTTGTCTCAACCTCTTTTATTATCGTCTTCAAAACCCACTTGTAATTATTTGTTATCAAATCGATCGAGTTCTTTTTAATCTCTTCTCCCTTCTCTCATAACATTCCTTTTCCTCTCCCTCTCCCTCTCACTCTATATGTCTTTGAATTTCTAAGCATGGACTCGGACCCACCATTTCGCAAGGCCTACAAGACCCTTTTCGACAACTCCGTCAACAAAGCCAACAACATCAGCAAAAACAAGGAGGAGGTGATACAACAGTTTGTTACAGTGGAGGAATGTGAACTGCCGCTGATTGATCTTAGGCGGCTGGAGCTCGGAGAAAAGGAGAGGGAGAAGTGCATGACGGAAATAGCTAGGGCATCGCAACAGTGGGGTTTCTTTCAGGTAGTGAATCATGGGATTTCAGGAGGGCTTCTTCAGAAGATGAAGAGTGAGCAAGAGAAGGTATTCAAGCAATCTTTTGATAAGAAGAGGCAAGAGGACAAGCACTTGAACTTTTCACCGGGAACTTATCGTTGGGGAACTCCTTCTGCCACATGCCTACGGCAGTTAGCATGGTCTGAAGCTTTTCACATTCCACTCAACGACATTTCTGCTACATCAGCTTCTGGTCTCAACCATACACTCAGGTAAAAATTTACGAACTTTCAGGTTCATGAATTGTACATCTTTGGAGTCTCAATAGTACCGTACCAATCCACTAATACCATAGGAATCATCGATCAAATAAACAAGTGATATTCTTACAGAAATTATGCACTATACCCTATTAGAATCACTGATTATTAATTTTTTTTATCAACCAAGGCGGAGAATTAACTGATAAATTATTGAATGTGTGACATTTTCTAATATAAAAAAGAGAAGTATTACCGATTCACGGGACCAAATAGTAGTGTCATACACTAGTCTAGAGGTCTCAGATTTGAACCTGGCCAAATGCATACAATATTCTGATAAATTTTTGCAC
Source organism: Malus fusca (assembly GCA_035220775.1). Taxonomy (NCBI): domain Eukaryota; kingdom Viridiplantae; phylum Streptophyta; class Magnoliopsida; order Rosales; family Rosaceae; genus Malus; species Malus fusca. Next base: position 39,421,764 of record CM069068.1, read on the forward strand.
AAAAAATTTATATACACCGAAGGAAGTTAAAGTTCCAATCACAAAAGTAATTGGCAACCGAAAAAGTGACCCACAGGTGTACAGTATATGTTCTTCATGTCCTCACCTCACATATATATGGTCTTGTAGTTTTCTTGAGTCTGATTTTTGCATACTCATGAATCCCATAGAAATTGGAAAAGTTGATGAAACCGACTGCTCAGTAGCTATGAGTCAGCTTCTGCATCACATGCAGTCGTTTATGAACCACAAACTAAGTTTCAGAGAACTTGCATGTGATTCAGTACTTCTTCCAAATTTCCAGCAGCTTCATACATACATACATACATACATATATAGAGTCTGCAGTGTATCACATACATACATACATATATAGAGTGTGCAGTGTATCTTTTTTGTTCTAGATCGATCTAGCATTGTACCCAGAAATGAATTGCTTCCCTGTCATGGACAAATTACAGATATATATTTGCTGTCATAGTTATCTTGCCTTTACTTCTTCTTGTTGTAGAGTTAATTATTAATGCAATTAAACTAATTATATTTTTTTACTCCTACAGTTTTTACTATCAAATTAACCTGAGAAGTGAAACCCCTGTACGTAGTTCTCTCGTATAATACCTTGATCAGTTCTTGCAACTTATTAAATAAATAAATAAAATCTTGCTTCATGTTGCTATAATAGTAAATAATTAACAGTTCATCTTTAGAAGTGATCATTAATCATTTCCAGTACCATTTGTGCAAGATTGAATTAATAATTTGGCGCTAATGATTTAATTGGGAACTAAGTCAATTTCTCCAATTATATTTGCATGTATCCAGCTCAACAATGGAACAATTTGCTTCAACAGTTTCAAGTTTGGCACTGAAATTGGCTGAAATTTTGGCTGAGAAATTAGGTCACAAGTCAACATTTTTCCTAGAAAATTGTTTGCCCAGCACTTGCTATCTTCGAATGAACCGATATCCGCCTTGCCCCATCCCTTCTGAGGTGTTTGGATTGATGCCACACACTGATAGTGATTTCCTTACAATATTGCACCAAGACCAGGTTGGAGGATTGCAGTTGATCAAAGACGATAGATGGATCGCAGTTAAACCTAATCCTGAAGCTCTAATCATTAACATTGGAGATCTATTTCAGGTAATTTTAAATTTTTGATTCACATCATTATGATATTTCAAACATGTATACTGGATCATATCTGCAATCATATAAACAAGGCACGTTTAGGAACACTATGTAGGAAGTGCTTTTTATTCATAATGATTCTTGTTAGAAACGATTTTGTAAAAGGTGCTTTTTCAATCTATAAGGCTTTACCGCTTACTTGGAATTGCTTCCATATTACCAAAAGTGTTTTTGACAGTATTTGGGAGAAAAAACTCAAAGTGCTTATGGGTTTAAAAATAGCACTTCATAGTGGTTTATTGGAATAAGCACTGCTTTGTATTTTTTTTATGAGGCACTTCAAGTGTTTTTCAAGATCGCACTTATATATTTTAATTACAAATTTCGATATACTTCTTTATATAAAACTCTTTTACTAGGAAGCGATTATAAGCACCAATGCTTTTAATTATCTAAAAACGAAGTTTAGATGACAACACAAGATCCTTTTTTATGTAAATAATACAAGTTACTTGTTTCATTATCTCATTAGTTTTATTGTTTTCTTCTTTGTCTAGCTAGGCATGGAGCAACAATGTGTACAAGAGTGTTCAACATCGAGTTGTCACGAATTTGCAAGTGGAACGATTCTCAACTGCATATTTCTTATGTCCTTCATATGACACCGTGATACAGAGTTGCAGGGAGCCTTCTGTCTATAGAAAATTCAGCTTTGGGGAGTATAGGCGGCAAGTCCAAGAGGATGTTCAAAAATTGGGTTCAAAAATAGGTCTTCCGAGATTTGTCGTATAATTAGTAATTAATTAAACCACTACAAAAGAATTCTACTAGTAAATTATTGGGCTATTTCTAGATATATATGCGGGGGATAATTGATATATTTAAAAATGTTATGCATAATTAAGCTAAGCTTCGAAAAAATATGGAGTACTTGGAGTTAAAGGAAGACTTGGCGCAAAATCGAGCAGAATGATGTTCTAAGATTCATACAACCGACCCTACTTAGTGAAATATGATTTGGTTGTTGTTGTTATTGTTGTATAATTAAGCCTTCATATATATATATATATATATATATTTTGTTTTGTTTTTGTAAGCATAGTTTTGTATTAGAAATAGAAATTAAGGTGAAATAGAAATTCTCTAACATGACAGACAAATCTATTGTTATCTACATTTTCAGGTATATGCTTTAAACTCTTTTTGTAACCAACCAACCGCCAACAAATATTCATGCCCTTCAACTTGTTAGGGGGAGTGACTGAAAGTGAGTTGAGGGATAAATCAAATGCGGTAAACTTTAGTTGGTTGCAAAAAGAGTTTGAACATGTACCTGAAAATGTAGATTCCAACAGATTTGTCTGTCATGTTAGATGATTTGTACTCTACATAATATTTTCATATTTAGACCATATGCACATTAATCTTTGCTACTTGGGAGAGCAGTGCAACTCCCTACAACATTATAGTGCATCTCCGACCGATTAAAAACAGATCTTCTAATCCGAAAAATAAATTTTGATTATTAATCTTAAAACACCTATCTATAACATCATAATGTCTGACAAGAGCATCTAGCATGCTATTATCATGGGCATTTCTAGCGCAAATAGTTACTAAACTATATATATTATCCAACTCCGTGCCTCTAATGCCCCAAAAACCATTTGGTCCACTCTCCACTGGGACAATTTACACAACTTTTCACGAGACCCAATCATTCTGCAAACAAAACAATTTAAACGTATGCCTATAAATTACCAAAGTTTGAATGTGCAAGAACAGTAACAATGTCAATAACAGACCACATTCAAAAGTTCATTTCACATTCATCATCATACTTTTCTAACTAAACTAATCTAATTAAAGTAAGCATTGCAAATGTAGATGCAGCAACATTGAAACCACAAACTGCACATATGAAAATTATTCATCAGATCAAACTATCAATTGCACTCAAAGGCGGTAACATGCTACCCTGTTCTTTTCACGACCTACATAACAGATCACAACAATAACGGATAGGCAAAAAGCAAAACTGAGGATGAAGTTCATTGATCTAACTACGTCAACAGATGCAGAAATCCAATTCAGTAATAAAACCCTATCCAATTCACGACCTGTAGATCCACTATTTCTTATTCAGTAATAAGAAATTACTTACTTCGGCGAGTTGAGGTGGCTGTCGAGTGTCGAGACGGCGAGAGCCGAGAGGAGGTCCTCGTCCTATGAGACAGAGAACGGCGCGGGGGAGACAAGTGCACTTTACAAATGGAAAAAATGCTTCTATTTAAAAAAAAAAAAAAAAAAAAAAAAACTAATGAAAATAGCTTGAAAACTTTGAGTTTTAACGAAAATGACAAAATAAATGGTAAAGTGAATAGTAACATGTTTGACTTTTTAGTGTAAAAATGTGAGTTTTCGTTAAAGTGAATAGTACCGCGAGTTTTTCGTTAAAACTCCCTTCAAAAAACCCTAGCCATCCCAAAAACTCACTACTCATAGTTAGACAGGTTTGCACTCTAACTTTGGATTTGAGGCATGAAGCAGGTAAAAACACGAGTTATTCTCTTGTTGAAAGTTTGAGAGAATGTGTGTCATTTGATTGTGGTCAGGGATAGACTGAAATGCCTATAGCATTTCTGCGCCCCACCAAGGTGTAGCCTTAGGATGCGAGATACCTTAGATTTCGACAAAAAAAATAAAAAATATTAGGCGCATGTGGGGGAAGGGGGTGTTTTGACCAGATCTCTGTCGTGTAGCACGTGTTTCCTCTCCTCTTTCTATTCCAACTTTCACAAAACAGAAAATCTTGTTGGCTTGGGTTTGCCATTTTAATGGTAGTCATGAGCATTGCAACTTGTGAGATTTAGTTTGCAAAACCTCAATTTCAATTGGCTGTATATTTTGCAGTGTCTCTAGTTGTGAGAGTTTTTTTGTTTGCTTTAGTCTACATATGTGGCATTATAACATTGTGTGATCAATCTGCATTGGTATTCAATGTTCATCCTTTTTGTTCGTAAATATTTTCATATCTTTAAACTTTGTATTATTATTCGTACAAATGTTATTTTTGGATATAGCGAAAATTTCACACTTATTTGATGATATGTTTGTTCTTCATATCAAAGTTTTTGCAATGTATGCCCAAAAAAGTAAAAGAGAAATACTAAGGTAACTCTCGCAAAAATATAATTTTTTATGAACTATTTGACACCTTATAGTTTAACGTCAAATCATATACCAACTTATAAAAATTACGTCAAAAATATGAAGTCGCAGAAAGTCCACGAAGACCCTTCCTAACATCTCTCAAGTGAAAAATGGAATGGACAAGGATTGTCTGCCCTCCACTTCCGGTGCCCTCCCCGTGCCCTCCTGTTTTATGTAGTCACGGTTAAGTCACGTCAACATTTTATATTATTTTTTTTATAGATATAATAAGACAAAAATGAATAGTAATATAAAATGTTGACGTGCCTTAACCGTGACCACACAAACAAAGGGCACGGGGAAGGCACCGAAAGTGGAGGGAGACAATCCTTGTCCAAATGGAATCGCCTAAAATACCAAAAAAACAAAAAACAAAATCGCGATCAAACCAAGCCAGCTCTTGCACAGCGACACGTCGTTTAATCAGCCATGAGTGTATGCAAATCCAACGGCTAACATTTTTTGAAATCCTGATCGTTGACTTAATTTATATTTTGGTTATCAAGCGCTCCAACCCTCGGGAATCCATTATCAGAGAAATCCAGAGCTCCGTCGGAACCATGGCGCCACCGGCAGCGATTCGGTGGTTCTCCGTCGTTTTAGTTCTAATGCTGTGCTATCTCATCACTCCGTCTACGGCCATATACTGCGACGAGGACGACTGCTACGATCTCCTCGGGTCAGTTCAGTTCCCTCACATTTTTCCCTTTGATTCCCGAATTACCCCTCTATTGGTTGCATATTTACCCAACGTTTCAATTCCTTGTCCAGGGTTACGCAGAGCGCCAACTCGTCGGAAATCAAGAAAGCTTACTACAAACTCTCATTGAAACAGTGAGTCCCCGCCATTTTTTCTCTGTAAAATTACTCTAAAATTTGATGTGAAGTCAATATTTTGATCATATCTAATTATCTATTCACATTCTGGTGTTGGATTTTCAGTCATCCGGATAAAAACCCGGATCCAGAATCGAAAAAGCTGTTTGTGAAAATTGCCAATGCCTATGAGGTACTTGGGATCATGTAATTTTGTGGAAAAAGATGGGAACTTTTGAAGGTTTTGTTGCTGTCTTGTGCTATTGGTAATGGAGTTTAATTGCTGCATTGCAGATTCTGAAAGACGAGGCGTCGCGGGAGCAGTATGATTATGCCATTGCACATCCAGAGGAGGTAAAATGAACAAACTATTTAGTTAGCAATGCATTGAGTTATAGGCTGAAAAGTGGATTTTTTTTAGACTTGAGAATCGAGACTACACGAAACAAGAACGTTCTTGTTAGTATGGTGCTGTATAGTTAAATTTAGATTGGTAATTTGAGTTCTTTGAACTGAGATGTTTGTGAAAGATAATAACTTTATCATGTTTTTTACTTGTTAGGTATTTTACAATACAGCTCGCTACTATCAAGCATATTACGGTCACAAAACGGTGAGAGACTTTTATTCTTTTAAGATTATAACTTCATATTCTGCCTGCACAGAAGCAACTTTGTAATTGCTAGGTGCAGCTCCAATTCCATTTACTTATTTCTAAAGTTGTTTATATGTTCACCTTCTAGGATCCTCACGCTGTCCTGGTTGGCCTTCTTTTGATTCTTTCCGCATTTCAGTATCTGAATCAGTGGACAAGGTATAATCAGGTACCATTGCAAATCGATAAATTCCTACAAGACATTATATGTGTCTCGATGCGTTAATGTTTGATTTGTGGATATCAGTGTATTTTTTAAAAAACTTGCGCAGCATGCCTTTGTTACTCGTGTGCTGACAGTTAATTTCACTCCCAAATATAGGTTTTATTAGTCTTTTGTTCTTGTACTTTGAGACTATAGTATAGAAATTGCAATGCTAAAGGTTTGTACTACGGTGAGGTTACGTGTGTACTCTGGTGGATTCATACGGGACTTAATCATACACATCATTTGTTTTATGACTCAGAAGCCTGGAAAAGGTTCTTTTCCGTGACGTTGATTTTCCATGCTTTTGTAGGCTATAGACATGGTTAAGAAGACTCCTGCTTACAAAAATAGACTACGGGCTTTGGAACTTGAGCGTAGTGGAGGGACTACAAATAAGAAAAAGAGCAACAGGCAGATGAACAAGTATGAACTTCTAGTCATTTTCAAAGAGAAATAATGAAGTGCGTTGTGAAAAGTTGGACATTTGTACATAAGGATTAATCAATTGTGTATAGAACTGCATTTTATGATTGTGAAATTGTCTTTAAAAAGGTGGATGTTTTTTTCTTCATAGGAAAGTGGAAGAAGATCTCGGCAGCGAACTGGAGCTGCAGATTAACGGAGCGGAACAACCCTCCATGTGGGATCTTCTTGGTGTTCGTTTCATACTTCTTCCCTACACTATTGGCAAGGTTAGAGTTCCCTTCATGTCATTCAAGAAATGCTGAGATTATAGGTTGAAGTCGGGGATTTTACATTGATTATTACATGGATTACCAATTAGTCTGTTGATTCAGCTATTATTATGGTGTGGCTGTTGGTTCTGGAGATACAAGGTGAAAAAAGCACCATATACATGGGATGATGCCTCCTACCTGACACGGAGATCCCTTGGTGCGCCTATTGATGGATGGAGAAATCTAGGTAAATCAACTTTAAATTTTAATGATTGTGTTTTTCTTTTCTTCTAACGGCATTATGAATTTGGCTCGGGTTTCCAACTTTAGATACATTAGATCACCACCCATTCATACGAGAACCAACCTTGTTTTGCTTTAGCCATCCACCATGAACTTTTGGCTATACAAAATCTTCCATTCAAGACGCGGCAACCTTAGGAAAAACTGTTTCCGATCCTCAAGCTGAAGGGGATAATCAAGTCCCTTAATGGAAAACTATTGAATTAATTACCGTTTTGAATTTTGAGTTCGAGAGTCTACATACACACCTACATCCCGGAGGTTCTTCATAACATATTACTCATTGGTTTGTTTTGTCAGATGAATCAAGAAAGGAAGATCTTATTCATAAACGTTTATGGGAGAAAGCAAACTTGGAGAGCTACCTTGCGGATATGCGCAAAGAATCCAAGCGGAGAAGATAGCAAATTTTGTCGCCAATGCTACCTTATGTTCGCAAAATACTGACAAGATAATTAGACCAAAACACGAAAGAGTAGACCTATATTTTTGTTGAAATAGCTGAGTGGCGGAGGAGGCGGAACAATAAGATTGTTACTTGCAAATCGCAACCTTAGCAAATTGTATTTTGTAACCTTTAATACACGAAGTTATAAGTTATATGGATTATTGTGTATATGAGACTTTGAGGCAAAAGCACTTTTACCTTCTGAATTCCATTTGATGGTCATTGTAAGAGTTACTGAAATTCTGTAATATCCTTTCATCATGGATACTCAAATTGACAATCAAATATAGGGGGAGACAAATTTCAAAAGTTCAAGTAACAAATAGCTTCTCTCAAAGTGCACTCTGTTTGCCAATTGTCGCTTGCGGTTTTGCAGACAAATTACAATTTGACATAAGTGCACAACTATAAGAAGGGTAGTATTATCCACACAATTTTCTTAATTTTCGATTGTCGAATGAACGAATTGAAGAAAATAAATCATCAAAAACTATCAAACATGTGTGAGAGGTAAAAATAAATGTGTCGATAACACTTTTCGTATAAGAACTGGATCAAAGTTCTAAGTGGCTCAAAATCCACACGAATGCATGATCTGGTGTGTACACAATTAATCTTGGTACGCTAGACTTGTGATCAAAGAAATGCTGAAATGTTTCTGTGAGTCTTACGATCCTTTTAGGATAGATAACCATGACTTGTTCCCTTTTTTAAAAGAAAGAAAAAAGTTAAATAATAAAGAGCCCAAATAGAACTCATCAGTCGTGTGATCAAAATCCCTCAACGGAAAACTGCCATAAGCTGCCTCCAAATTTGCCCACAGTCCACTCCTGCTCCTCAGAGTCCTTCTTCCCCACCGAGGGAGAAACTCTTCCCCTCAAAAGCTCGAAACTTTTCCCGCTTCTCATGCACCCAAACATTCCCCAATGGCTCACCGTCTGGTACCTTTCTTCCCTTTTTGCCCCTCTCCAATTCCCACTTCTCAATTTCCAATCTTTTTTTTCTTACTGATGTTTGTATGTTTATGTTTGTTCTGTGCTGCTGTGTAGATGGGATATTTGGTTCCTCTCAATGCCAAGCTAGAAGAAGACGCTTCACTCCCCAAAATACCCCTCTCCCGAGGCCCGAATTACATCGGCCGCAACACCACCGCTTCCCTCTCCGACAAACGACTCAGCCGGAAGCACCTCGCTCTCACTATCGATGCTAGTGATTCCGCCGTTTTGGTCGTGGTAATTTCGTAATTCAAACGTCCAATGAGTTTACTGTTTGAACTTTGATGGCCTTACTAGTTACTGGTTTATATATTGAAATATAAAGTTGTGAACTTTGAATTGAATGAATGTAAATTGTAGGAGGGAACAAATCCCATTGTTGTGAAATCCGGGAGTAACAGGAAGAAATTGTTTCCGAAAGAACATGCAACGATACGCAATGGTGATGTTATAGAGCTGATTCCGGGGCATTTTCTTTTCGAGTATAAGACATTGTCTGATGATGAAAATGGAAATAATGTGCGTGTTGTCTGTGACCATAAGAGGGGATCAAATGATGGTGGAAAGGCCGTTGAAGATGAGGAGTTGACTCGAAAGAGGCCACGTCAACTAGTGTCTCAAGATAAAGGTTCCGAGAGGAGTTTTAAGGTGTTGCTCTTTTGAATTTAAGCAGCTTGAAGTAAATACTTGTTGATGGTAGTTGCAACTGTGATTTTAAGAGGTGAATAAATGCCTGTCTTTCTTGAATTTGAAGGCTGAGGTGGAAGGAAGCAGCTCGGGTGCTGATAGAGACGGTGGCAGTGTGGAGGCCATACGCCATTTTCGTGTTCCTAATGATAAATTACCACAGACCTTTCGGCTTTTGAATGTGCAGGGACTCCCCCAATGGGCAAATACCTCTTGTGTTTCTATAAGGGATTTGATTCAGGTAACGGTTGTCCCCTGCTGTATAGTTCATGTTGCATGTTACATGCATGAATCATGTTGCAAGGCTGTGTAATACGTTATAAGGTATGCGCAGCCGAAGTTCATATTCAGCATGCAAAAATTCTGGAAGAGATTGACTGTCTTATGAATGTTTGATTTTGGATGGGAGTTTAATTATTGCCTTCTTCTTTCATAGGGGGACATTCTCGTTGCTATCCTTTCCAATTACATGGTAGACATCGATTGGTTGATCCCTGGTATGTTCATTTCACTTTGATTGTGTTTCCTGTTAAAATATTGGTCCTTTTCCATATATATACCAAACATGTATGTTACTTAATACTTCACAAATGTATGTATGTGTAAGAATGTCTCAAATATATCTACAGCAGGACATGCCTTTCATGTTTGAAAGGTGTTTCTTACCCCAGTGTTCTTTCGTTACAGTTTTTACGGTTACTATGTGTATATTCTGAATCTGGTTAATGGTATATTATTGTTGTGTCATGCATAAGCTATCCTAATTGGTTCTGATTGTGTTTTTTTTCCCTCCTCACTTTAGCATGCCCATCACTTGCCAAAGTTCCACATGTGTTGGTTATTCATGGCGAGGGTGATGGTACACTGGATTACATGAAGGTTTGCTTTGGGTCTATTCTTCTTAATCTCTGTCAATTTAATGCTTTTTGACCTTTTCCCATTTACATGACTTTAAGCTATTACCTGAAATTTTCAGAGAAAGAAGCCTGCGAACTGGATTCTACACAAACCACCATTGCCCATTTCATTTGGTACACACCATTCAAAGGCCATGATTCTTGTTTATCCTCGAGGAGTGAGAATCATTGTACATACAGCAAACTATATACATGTTGACTGGAACAACAAAAGCCAAGGTTTGTGGATGCAAGACTTTCCCTGGAAAGCTCAAAATAATCCAAGCAAAGGATGTGGATTCGAAAGTGACTTAATCGATTATCTCAGTGCACTGAAGGTATAAATATAACAATCCTTGAGGTTGATTTGGTTGGTTTTATGTATTTATTTATCGTTTTGGTTTGCTTCCTTTCATTATCTTGTATATCTAGTTTCAAGATGTCTTGCCTATAGTGCCAATGAGAGTATGAAATTGATGTTATTGGTTGGATGTCAACAGTGGCCTGAGTTTTCAGTTAATTTTCCTAATCTGGGTAGCTTCAAGATCAATCCGTCATTTTTCAAGAAGTTTGATTACAGCGATGCAGCAGTATGTTTTCTATTCCTTGAAATATTTAGATTTTTGTTTTGTTTGGGATAGTATTATGTCAAAGTTAGTATCTGCGGCTGTGTGTAATTTTCAGGTGAGGCTAATTGCATCTGTCCCTGGATATCATACGGGTAACAACATGAAAAAGTGGGGGCATATGAAGCTTCGCACTGTTCTTCAGGAGTGTATTTTTGATAAAGAGTTTCGGAAATCTCCTCTTGCTTATCAGGTACGGCGACACAACTGCTTGACTCTTTTACCGGCAGTTATGATGATGGATGTCAATGCTGAATGATTTCTTTGATTAGTTGCAGTAATTGAGCAATATGTTTATTGCAAATTTACAAGATTCTGGACCTAGTGGGTGTATATTTATTACATTTGATTTCTCCGTATTGGGGATTCTGGCCATAGGAATTTTGTTTGGTTTATAAAACGAAGATATATAGAACGGAATTGTGATTCCAGGGGTAAAGTTTGTGCTAACGAATGCTTCGCTCAGTGGAGTGTAATTATTAGAAATAGTGATAGTTTCAAAGAAATTCTATTTATGTATCCTTACCTTTGCAGTTCTCCTCCCTGGGTTCTTTGGACGAGAAGTGGATGGCTGAGTTTGCATCTTCAATGTCATCAGGCTTATCGGAAGATAGAACTCCTCTCGGTCCTGGGGAGCCACTCATAATATGGCCTACAGTAGAAGATGTCAGATGCTCTTTAGAGGTACTATCAAGTAGGCCATTCTTGTGAACTTTTTCCTGTAGACCTTGTTTTACTATTAAAGTCAAAAGACCTTGTGTGGATAAACCTCGATAGATCTCATGTAGTGGTCAGGGTTATATATCATGAAAATTACCTCAAAACAGTTCAAAAGTTGGATATACTTAGACGAGATTCTTTAAAAGTAGTAATTGAGCATTAGCATATAGCAATAGAATCATCCTGTCTATCATGTGGTCTTTGGGTGTACATTGTGATTCTGCATCCTGGTTTCATTTGCTGTTCTTTTATTGGTTTCTCCAGGGCTATGCAGCTGGAAATGCCATTCCAAGTCCACTAAAGAATGTTGAGAAAGACTTCTTGAAAAAGTACTGGGCTAAATGGAGGGCAAGCCATACCGGCCGCTGGTCTCTTTCTCCTACCTTTCCATTGAAATCTTTGACTCTGAGATGTTTAGTTGGAAAAACTTATTACTTCTTTATTTTTCAATTTACCATTAACCTATAAATTGATTTACAGTTGTGCCTTTTCATTTCAGTCGTGCAATGCCACATATAAAAACATTTGCGCGTTATAATGGTCAGAAACTTGCGTAAGATTTTGGAATTTGGATCCTATTGATTGTGTTTTCTCGGTTTTATGTTTAAAAATATTTAGTAGCGTACCCACAGTCATACTAGATTTGAGCACTAACTGTGAGTTTCTACATTTTCCCGACAGTTGGTTTTTGCTAACTTCAGCAAATCTTAGCAAGGCTGCCTGGGGAGCTCTCCAGAAGAACAACTCACAGTTAATGATCCGTTCTTATGAGGTAGGTTTGTCTGAATCATATCATCTACAACACAGACTTGATATCAGTACAAGCGAAAACGATTCCTTTCATTTGCTCAGTTAATACATTATTGCTTAGCGTACTTGAGATGTACATCTAACAAGAAATTTATCAACTTTTCAAATGCAAATTACAACCGGTCTAATCATAAAAGGACCTAATGTGTGTCGATATGTTGAATGATATGTGTCGTTTTATATGTTTCTCTATATAGTTTGCTTCATCATCTGCTCCTGTCAAAGCTTTTCTGATGTATGTTTATTTACTTTGTGTGGCTCATTACAGCTGGGAATTCTATTTCTACCACGTAAAACATGCAGTTTTGGGTTTTCTTGTACGAGTAATGGGGTTCCATCTAAGGTAATAGCTACATCCTGGCCATTTTACGCACGTTACATAAATAGTTATCGAGTATCACACATGTGTTGTTAAGAAAGGAAGGAAGGGGAACATAAATGGAGCAGAAAGATGTTAATTCCGTTGAGTTTCAGGATAAATCTGGACAGTCAGAAACTTCTGAAGCATCGAGAACAACACTCGTGACTCTGAACTGTCAAGGAAACAGGAATACAGATTCATCATCTGAAGTAATTAAATTGCCCGTGCCTTACGAACTCCCTCCTCAGCCATACACCGCGGAAGGTAGTCCGTTGTTAAATTTCTTCCTTTTCCGTTCCCATCTTTCATTCATCTTATTTCTTTTTATCTCTTCGGCAGATGTGCCTTGGTCTTGGGACCGGCGGTATAACAAGAAAGATGTTTACGGTCAAGTTTGGCCGCGACATGTTCAGCTGTATGCTGCTCAGGACTCGTGAAACTCTTGTGTGTACTTGACAGCCATGTACTTACAATCTTTTCTCAGCTCTTCAAAATTCGAGCATACTGAGCTTTGTTTTCCCCTCATTTTTATGAGGCTGGAGATATTTTCTTTCAGTGTGATGGTCAAACCGCCACGTGTGAATCTCACGCCCCGGACTGGTTGTAGGGGTAGTTCAGTTGTTTCCTTTTGGGCTTCTGCCCCACGTTCTCACAAGAAATGGTAAAAGCTTCGGCTTCGATATGTTCTTTTTGTTTTTTTTATAAACACGTTCTTAATCTGGTATCTGAGGAAATACTTGGGTCCTGACCAGTCAAGTTCCATATTCTTATCCAACGAAATGAGGCATACGGGGTCCTGATTGTTCACGTCATTCACATGGTTATGATTCTAAAGGAAAAGACGTCACTCATGAGAGATTTATTAGTGTGACCGGAATATGAGGTGGGACACCATGTGTGATAAGATGTGTGTATTAAAAAGTTAATAACTTTAAAAATAAAATTTACCACCACTTATATATAACATATGGTGTACCACTCGTGTTCCGATCACAATGAAAAAAATTTCGTCACTTAGATCTTGCATTGGATGAATCAATGTAATTGAGAACTGTAAAAGTAAAAGACTGGTCATAAAGTCGGAGAAAGTCTCGCATTCATCTAATGCAATCTAGCAAGCAATCTTGGACAATCGTTTTGATGAACCTTTCAGTTTAAATTTTGGATTTCCGTTGTTACTTTAAAAAAAAAAAATCAAAAGTGGTTACTAAACGAATTTTAATTTAAAAGAAAAAGAAAAATCAAAATGACTATCAAACGGCACCGCTGAATAATTTTCAAAGCAAATCTAATCAAAACTAATTTTTTGGATTTAATTCTAATCCGATGCTCAAGATCGAGATCCTTGTAACAGATACCCACAAACATTTGAAAATTGAAACATTAAAACCTGAAAATCAGTGAAGATCACATAGTAAATGGATAACAATCCTTTGACTCTTTCTCATTAATCCAGAAAATTTGAACCCCTTTCAGATTTCACAACATGCAAATCGGATGCAGTTACAACACATTTATATCGTAATCTTTATACATGCACAAATTACACACATATATATACACACATACACAAATATATAAACATACATATATTTATATATATCCAAAATCCTAGCTGAATTCTGATTCCTGGCAATGGATGTTATTTTTGAGCTCCAGAGAGGAAGATCCTTCACAATTGAAGTTGGTTATTTCGACACCGTTCTCGAGATCAAAGAGAAGGTTCAGAAATACCAAGGAATTCCCATTTCCCACCAAACCTTAATCTTCAACGGCCGAGTTCTCGATGACGAACGCAACATTGAATACTGCGACATCTACAACAATTCCCGCATCCAACTCCTCGTCGCATCTGAATTCGATAAACCGGTGAACAACAGTAATTGTAATAACAATGTGAAGGCTATGGAGGAGTACTGCCCTAAGAAAATCCAGCTCAACGTGAAGAGCCCAACGTCCAAAATGCATGTCCCTATTGAAATGGACGTAAACGACACTGTCTCGAAGCTAAAAGAGAAAATCCAAGCGATGGATCAGTCCATTCCATTTAATCGTTTGGTGGTTCATGCAGTTGGGAATGAGTTACATGATCATTGCTCGTTGCGCGAATGCGAGCTTTCGGACAATGCGGAGATAGAGGTGAGCTTGAGACCGTCACTAGCTCCTGCAACCAATGCGAGCTCACCCGTGTCAATGGGTGGGGCTGGAGTTGGCGGCGGAGGCGGAATGGGGTCCAAAAATAAGCTGAAGCTTATGGTCTTGACAAAGTGTGGGACGAAGAAGATTGCGGTGGAAGTGAACCCATTGGATAATGTAGGGGAACTGAGGAAGGAGCTGCAGAGGTTGCACCAAAGGCAAATGAACTTTCATTTGCCGCAAGAGAGCTATTTCTTCATCTATAAGCAGAACGTGATGGAGGATGACAGGTCGTTTCGATGGCATCAGGTTGCGCAAGGTGATACTATAGAGATTTTTAATGGTAGCGTAACCGGTGGATCATAGATTAAGCTATTGAGCTACAACATTTTTCATCTTGTTAGCATGATTTTTAATTTTTTTTTTAATTTGGAATAATTAGTGATGTGATTATATAAGTATGATTTTTCTAAACCCTTATTTTCCAAGTTGCTACCTAACTTGAGCCTTGAAAGTAACAGTGAATTAATCACATTTTTTTTATTGTTAGAAGAGGGACAAAGAAAACGTAGAATCAATAACTATCTTGATTGCATGTTTCACTTGGGAAATTACAGTTAACCTAAACAAGGATGACCGAAAATCATTAATCAACTACTAAATAAAATCAAGATAATCAACTGAGCGAGGATGACATTAGAATCTGAATCAAGCAATTTAATTCCCATGCTTAATGGTGAAAAATATACTTAGGATCAGCCAACGCACATGAGTTCATTACACGAAGCAGACACAAATAAAAAAAGTGAGAACAAGACTGACGTCAGCTTTGCCCGTTGGAGCAAGGCAGGACTTAAATTGCTCGAGCATTTGAGCCACTTTCGCATGCATCAATTGTTCTCTTCAAGATACAATTTGAGGTTGAAGGTCAATTTCCAAGTATCTCTTGACCAAAAGGAAATGCATTGGATACATCCAATATCGTCCCATGGTTGGTCCCAACAAAGGATCTAACCAAGCAAAGCCCCAGAATCGTTTGAAAAAAGACTCCAGCATCTTCTTCCAAGCACCTCAAAGTTCAAATCCGCAGCCACCAAAATAAGGAAACCAGTGAGAAAATACTTCTCACAATCAACGGTGTCGAAACCGGCACACAGACTTGCTCTTAAAATATCTTTTGACCAAAAGGAAATGCATTGGATACATCCAAGAAGGTTGGTCCCAACCCAACATAATAATTGCCCACTTTCATAAAATAAGAGCCACCCACCCCACTTGGAATACAATACTATGTTTCTTTTGGGGAAAGGGATCCTCTTCGGATCATTTTTTCCTAATCTACTAAGTTTGGGGATCTGGATCATTAAAATTTGATTCAACGGTTACAAACATGGGCTCACTTTGAAAGTTATAATAATTTTAACCGTTGTATCAAATTTCAATGGTCCGGATATCTGAATTTAGTGGATTAGGAGGAAGGGATCCGGAGATGATTCATTTCCTTCTTTTGGCACCACCTCAATGGCTAATCTTGTTTAATACCTAATACTAAATTTTGCTCTGATTAATCGAAGGTCCTTGCAATACACGCATACATCATATTCAATTGCTTTCAAAAATAAAATACAAATTTGTTTATCTTAAATTCTTAATCATGATAGTATTTATATTAGAAATACAATGCAAATGAAGTTTCAACACTTATAATCAACATCAAATGGTGCACAACCTTTTAAACTAATATAAATGAAAGTTATAACTAGCGTGAAAGAAGCAGATTAGTCAGAATTTTCAAATAATTAAGTCATGTTTTCGATAAAAAAAAAATTATTAGATATTTCGTCGAGCATTTGTTTTATATGTCAATTTTTGGCAACATTTCTTAAAGGCTTATACCAATATATGTTAAGAACTACTGCTATATGTAGAGTCAAATATGACTATATATAATTTACAGTAATATTAAGACTGACAAAACTTGTCAACGGAACATTTCGCTGAGTATTTAGTGCACACAATAGGTTAGATGGCCTAATACGAATTATTGGTGCTTAGCGATCGTAATAATTCGAAAGGCAAGTGGACAGAAAAGTATGAATACTCAATCTCGAAGATAACGCCGTAAGGGCGCCGTGAATGAGTAAGTCATTTGAGATCACGGGCTTTGATATTATTATTATCAAAGAAAGGGCTCACATGTCGAGAGATTTTTTAGTGTGACCGTCATATACGATATAGTATACTATGTGGTTTCACATAAATAGTAAATTATGTGTGTTAAAAAGTTAATAACTTAAAAATTAAAATTTTTCACTACCTGTATAAAAACACGTGGTGTACCATCGTGTTCCCGTCGTAACAAAAAATTCTCGACTAGATACCAAGCTTTGCCGTTTAACCCGCGCCATCGGCACCTCCTTCCATCCACGTGTCGCTAAATAAGTGGACCTCCTCGTCACGCCAACTACATTTCCGTGACGAAGTCTCCTTCTCTATCGCTATAAATCCAGGCATCAGCCTTTCCCCTTCCTCACACAATTGCGATTGTTTTGCTTCTCAACAATCTTAAAAATCCTCCTCCAAATCTCTGAAGCTCCCTCACCCTTTCAAGGTGTGTTCTTTTTCTCTTGTTTCTTGTTGATTTCTTGTTTGGTTGCTAGGAATGTGTAGGAAAATTGGAGATTCTGTATTCGATTTGGTTGATGTTTGAGATTTATGATTAATCGGTTGGATCTGTTAAATTTAGCGTTGTTTTGGCTTTGATGGTGGGGTTTTTGACTAATTGGATGCGAAATTAGTAACTTGGAAAGAAAATTTTCGTCGAATTTTATGTTCAATTTTCACGAATTAGGGGTTGTCCGTATTTTATCTTAATGATCAGCATGTCTTTTCGAATTGAAGTAAATTTCTTTGTATCAATTTTGACAAGTAGATTTTATTCTGTATCCGATATCAAAATTGAGATTTGTTAATTGTCAATTTAATATTGGTATTTATTTTTATTCCAAAATTGAGTAATTTTAGACCAAAATTGTGTCTTTGATCTGTGATTTTAAGTTGAAGCAGGGGTTTTTTTTTTCCTTTACCTGATTTCCTGAAATTCAATTTGCAATCTTGATCTCGAATTGATTTATTGTATATAAATGGCTGATAATATTTTGTTATATAAAAATTGGGATTTTCTTGAATAAAAACATTTCCTTTGATTTCTGATGCATTAGTGTCCAAATTAGGGTTTTTTTTTTTAATCTGATTTTCTTATCTGTAATTCTTACTTTCGATCTGGAGGGATTTGTTTTTTTATTTTTTTATTTTTTATGCTTAAATCTTATGATATTTTGATTTCTGTAGATGCAAATCTTCGTGAAAACTCTTACCGGCAAGACCATCACCCTCGAGGTGGAGTCATCTGACACCATCGACAACGTCAAGGCCAAGATCCAGGACAAGGAAGGGATCCCCCCGGACCAGCAGCGTCTGATCTTCGCTGGAAAGCAGCTCGAAGATGGCCGAACCCTTGCAGACTACAACATCCAGAAGGAGTCAACCCTCCACTTGGTGCTCCGTCTTCGCGGTGGAATGCAGATCTTTGTGAAGACCCTCACCGGCAAGACCATCACCCTCGAGGTGGAGTCATCCGACACCATCGACAACGTCAAGGCCAAGATCCAAGACAAGGAAGGGATTCCCCCAGACCAGCAGCGTCTGATCTTCGCGGGAAAGCAGCTCGAAGATGGCCGTACCCTTGCAGACTACAACATCCAGAAAGAGTCAACCCTCCACTTGGTGCTCCGTCTTCGTGGTGGCATGCAGATATTCGTTAAGACCCTCACTGGCAAGACCATCACCCTTGAGGTGGAGTCATCTGACACCATCGACAATGTCAAGGCCAAGATCCAAGACAAGGAAGGCATTCCCCCGGACCAGCAGAGGTTGATCTTTGCCGGTAAGCAGCTGGAGGACGGCAGGACCCTAGCTGACTACAACATCCAGAAGGAGTCAACCCTCCATTTGGTGCTCCGTCTCCGCGGTGGTATGCAGATCTTCGTTAAGACCCTCACTGGCAAGACCATCACTCTCGAGGTGGAGTCATCCGACACCATCGACAATGTCAAGGCCAAAATCCAAGACAAGGAGGGCATCCCCCCAGACCAGCAGAGGCTTATCTTTGCTGGAAAGCAGCTTGAGGACGGCCGTACCCTTGCCGACTACAACATCCAGAAGGAGTCCACTCTCCATTTGGTGTTGCGTCTCCGTGGTGGCATGCAGATTTTCGTCAAGACCCTGACAGGAAAGACCATCACCCTGGAGGTCGAGAGTTCGGACACCATTGACAATGTCAAGGCCAAGATCCAGGACAAGGAGGGGATCCCACCAGACCAGCAGAGGCTGATCTTTGCCGGGAAGCAGCTCGAGGATGGCCGCACTCTGGCGGACTACAACATCCAAAAGGAGTCGACCCTTCACTTGGTGCTGCGTCTGAGGGGTGGTATGCAGATCTTCGTGAAGACCTTGACAGGAAAGACCATCACCTTGGAGGTGGAGAGCTCTGACACCATCGATAATGTAAAGGCTAAGATCCAGGACAAGGAAGGCATCCCTCCGGACCAGCAGAGGTTGATTTTCGCTGGAAAGCAGTTGGAGGATGGAAGGACCCTGGCTGATTACAACATTCAGAAGGAGTCCACCCTTCACCTTGTCCTCCGTCTCCGTGGTGGTTTTTAAGTGCTGGATGTGGCCGGTGGCCGTCTTCTACCCGTTCTCGTTGAACTGTTTATGTTTTTACTGTTTTTATATTTAAGTTTGATGGTACCGTTTCTGCCTCCTGATTGAGGCATATGGACAAGTTTGGTTTATCTTTTACTATGTTTTAATAAATAAATTTCGTTCTGGTTAATGACTTCGTGTTTGAAATTTGTTGTGAATCTCTTGGTTTAATTTGTTTGTCTGCATGGCGTTGTGTTTGTGAATGGTTTGCTTTCAATTGTCTGTTTTATGTTGATTGTGTGGTGCGGTTGCCATCCTTGAACTTGACCTTTGGTACAGTACTGGCCTTTCAAGGTGTGCTTCAAACTCTGGTTTCGATTGTGGCTTCTGATTTTCCGGCGAGCTCACTCTAGCATCCGGCATTTTCCCAAATCGTTTTCCGGCAACGGAGAGGGAAATTGATATATCGGAGTGAAGGTGTCCGACTCAACCATGGCAAGCGTCACTCTAGCATCCGGCATTTACCCGAAAACCTAAAACTTGACACCCAAAAGAAGAGATGCTGTTGAGTCCATTGAAAACACGAGTTACACCAGTTGGTGGAATGAGGAGACGAGATAAAATATATGTACTTCAGAACATGATAAAATATCTCGACATGCAAATGATGTTTTTACAAGATGATTTATATTGATTAACATAAACTACTCAAAACTTGAGTGAAAGGAACGGATATACTGTATCGACCAATTGGCCTAATCCAGTCATAATCCAATGATTAAAAATACCAGACAAACAAATGTGACTTGGTTCCCAGCCTTCTTTAAGTCACATTCATAAGTCTGACCATTTAATGCACCTCTCCTCCTCGTCCTCCTGGAGATAAGAAGCTCTCCCATCCATTGTTCTCACTTTCTTCATATTCTCTGCTCCAATTTCTTAATTTCGTCAAAATTTTGCCAAAATAAGTTATGTTGGAATAATCATTTATATAATTAGGGCCCCTCAACTCATCAAAGTGGGTAATTATAGTCTTTTTCATCAACTAAGTCAAAAATTTTGTCAAAACGAGTTATGTTAGAAGGACCATTGCTACAATTGGGTTAAAGTTAATGAATCATTTTTCCAATTGAATTAAAGTTGAGGGACCAATGGTAATAAATTTTTAGTTGAAGAACCATAGTTGCACGTTTTGATGAGTTGAGAGACTAATGATAATGAATTTTTAGTTGGAGGGATCATTGCTCCAATTGAATTAAAGTTAAAAGACCATAACTACAATTTACTCTTATCTCGGAAACCATTTTTAGTGATTGAATTATATCTTTTGCACCGAAGTATTAGACATACTAATCCGAAGTTAGTCATACGGCCAAACAGGGCTAAATGGTTACGGTTCAAAGACGGATCCATTCCTTACGCATCCTCATGTGGCCGGACTAAGGCCTCGTTTCGTCGTCAAGTTCGGATGACAATGGATAATCCGCTTACTCAAGATATTTTGAAGGTAGATGTTATTCATACGAAACAAATGTTGGTAGATGTCGGTGTCACGCGTTATTAGCTTCTTGTATCACGTTACTTGTTGATTGCGACATACATATTACACCCTACTAACCTCCAAACAACAACCAAACGAAAATGAAGGGCTCTTTTTTACTCGATTTGAACTCAAAAACCAAGTTTTTCATGTTTGCATTTTTCAGGGGACCCTCCTAAATTAGGCACTTTTTTATTCTGCGGTCACAACACACGCACAGGACGATTCTGTACGGATGTATATACAGACACATATAAAGCTGTGTGGCATCAAATTAATCTCCCTCCGGCATCCAATTCAGCTACCGATCAAACTTACATCCCAACTTCCATTCAACTTAGTGTCTCAATGGATCAGATTTTGATCGGAATTCGTTCGGTAGCTACTTGAACTTGACATCCGATAAGATAACTATTTCGATATGGATTTTGTCGTAAATTGACGGATTATTGAATGGAGTCGTGTTAGTATAATTTTCGTGTCCGACAGAGTTTGGGATTTCCTGTTCCTTGACATGCCTAGATTCAACTACCATTCTTTGCTTCTTTAGAACCGTTCATAGTTATTGTTGCTTTCAACTATCGAACGTATATCCCAAAATAAATGTTTGAGACGGATAGCACCCTATTCTATTGGCTCTTCTGTGACTTACTTCTCATCAAGAAATCTACGCGAAATGGCGGACTCCGAGCACTCTTCTTCCGATGACACTTTCTCGGACTCTCTAGGTACTGTTTTTCTTTCGGCTTGTTCCGTCTACGTGTGTTTCTTCCTTTTGCAGCCTCTTTTGTTTTGGTAGCAGTTAGCCTTACAACAATGCTGTAAGGGTCTTTTGACACTGGCTTGGAGATGTTTCATGGCTATAACCATGCATTAAAATCTCAAGGCCAGTTTGATAACTATTTCGGTTTTGGTTTTTAGTTTCATTTTCTCTGACAATTTGCAAATATGGAGTGGATAACATATTAAGAAGGGAACGATGAGCAAATACAGTGACGGAGCCACTAAGGGGGTCCCTAGCCCATCCTGCCTTTTTTTTTCTTCGTGCTGCTATTACAGATGTTGATGCTGCATATCAGTCCAATACCCTTAAAATTCAAATGTGTTCTCAATCCAAACTCTTTTTCAAACCGAGCCAGGCCTCATTTTTCTTTTCATCCCCCTTATTACAGTGCAAGCTTCACTTCCTCTTCTTATTCTATCAACTGTTCTTCGCCTTAAAACTTATATTTTAAAAGATTTCTAGCTTACTCTTTACCTCATATTCGGATTACTAGGTTTGCTGCAAATATGGAGGAATGACCATCAGAACATGCCCACTATATTTACAAAGAAATAAATGAAAATTAGAAACTAAAAACGAAATGATTATCAAATATGTCCTCATCCGAAACCAAAAGCAAAATAAGTTTGTGTATTAATTCTTCTCATTGATCATGAGTTGTTTATTTCAGAGAAGAGCACAGAAAAATCTGAGCTTCCATTCTCCGAGGATGAGGAAGCACTTATCATAAGAATGTACAATCTAGTAGGGGAGAGGTTGGTCCGTTTTATTCTTCGACTTGTAATGATCTTGATCGAACTGTATGTTTTAACAATTTTCCGGCAGGTGGGCTTTGATTGCCGGGAGGATTCCGGGGAGAACAGCAGAAGAAATTGAGAAGTATTGGACCTCTACACACTCAACTAGTCAATAAACAAGGTGGTCAATTGGTTGTTTCATGTGTATCCAAAATATTTACTCCTTGTCCTGTAAATTTACTACGTACGTAATCTTCATTTATCAGACGATAGTCGTCGAGTAACTTAGTTACATCTATCATTTTTTAAAATTACAAATAAGTAAATGCTCTCGCTTGATGACCAGGGGTATCGGGACGACTACCAATTATATGAAATCAACAAGTTTTTTACGAGTCATCGCACCAAATAGACTGTCAACCAAACATCTTACCTGCCTTATACATTACTTTGTTTGTAAAGCTTGGTGTCAAGTACTTGCTTCCCGCACATCGCACAAACTCCTGCATAACATCGCACACATCAGACTTTCACGCAATAACAAACCTACAAAACCAGTCAGATCGCCAAATAGAGACACTACCTTTGGAGTAGGCACATGTGTGACAGTATTTGCCATCCTGGTGTACTTGCTGCTTGCAAATGATGCACTTGGTAGTTCCGTAAGGAGTCCACCTACACGCAAATGAATGAAACTCATGTCACAAAATTTTGCAGATGTGATACATCCACACAAACTGACTGCATAAAAAAAGAACACAAGAAACAGAAACGGGGTAGTCAAATCAGTATTGTACACATGAATCATGAAAGCGTTTTGTGCAACCTCGTGGAACTGATCAACGACATAACTTGTATCACAGAAAACCCAAGAAACGGCAATGGGGTACTTAAGCAATTATCGTATACACAAATCATGAATCCATTTTGTGCATCGTCTTCAACTGATCAAAGATGTAACAAATAGTAGAGAAAACTATATCGCAACTATACGAAACTCATGCCTTTCTAGTCTCTGCAATACCCTACACAAGTCCTCTTCACAATTCGCAACATCTCGATTTCCCAAAACCACGAGACATACTGTTTATTGTTCATCTGGTCCGTTAAATAAAGGGACTTTTATCGAAACACTCCAGGTATTGTTCACTTTTAACGAAAAATCACATTTTTACCTTTCTCTGATATTATTCACTACACCTTTATTTGTCTTTTTCCATTAAAACTAAATTTTTTTTGGACTTTTCGTTAATTTTCCTTTAAATTAAAAGGATGGCACCAAAATTTTCAAGTCCAAATCCCTGCTCTGAACTAGCTAAACCCAATTTAAACAAGAAATTTGAAATTCAGACGTATATACACATAAATAAAAGCAAAATAAAAATATAAGAAAGCGGACCGACCTTTTCTTCTTGGAGAGGAGCTTGTTCTCGTTGATTTTCCGGCCACCGCCTTCGGTGGTGTTACTGGCACCTTCCTTCCACTTGTCCGGCACTATAATCTTCGAAAGCTTCTTCTCGCCTGTCAATTCAACAAATTTAGATAAAATATCGAAATTACTATCAATCGGAGTTCAGAAACTGCATAATACACTCAAATTTCAAACTTTCGACTTTTTTAAAATGAAAAAGAATAGAAATTTTCAAAAAATTGATAGCGAATTTAGAGAAACTTACACTTGTCGCACACCATTCCTTGTTCTTGACCTTTGCCTTGCGATTCTAGCTCGGAAGCAGGAACCCTAATTCGAATCTTTGATTCTGGGGACTCTTCCGTTCGTTGTCTTGTACTCACCGTTTTGGCGTTCTCGATCTAATAATAGGAAGTGTCCGTTGGATTTGAGGTGGTGGATTTCAGCCGTTGGATTACCAAGAGTATATGGATGATGATATGGGAGATACTCTTGAGTTTTTATTCTCCTTGTTTTACAATACATCATTTTTCATGTAAATTAAAAAATGAAAATATTTTTAAAATTTTTTTTTTTTTACACCTAAGTGATATTTTAAAGCATTCTAGTTTATGAGGACTACGACTTCAACGTTTACACATTTATTTTATTTTTCGATCGTCAGATCCATGAATTGAAGAAAATTAAAAGACATAAATAACAAATAGTGTGTGAGAAAATTAAAAAAAAAAAAAAGTGTATAAATAGCAGATAGTATTGAGTGAGATAAAAATACAAGATATATATTCCTTAGATTTCTCATTTCACTTATTAGTAGCCCTTATATTACAATTAATCCATTAATACCTCAACTTGCTCAATTATTCATATGTTGGGTTCCTCACGATCTGGCTGCATCTCAGACTAACTTAATCTGGCTGCATCCCACATGACTCATGAGATAAGAGATGAATATGCCTTCTTTTATTCTGGTTTCTTACGGTTATTTTATATTTTCCATGTCTTTTTTTATACTACAACAATAAATCATCATTGGCCAAATGAGTTTGGCTACGTGAATCTTAGAACGATAATGCGCAAAGTTTTCTGTTAACTCTAAGTATTCATAGTTCTTTTTTATGTGCTAGAAAAAAAAGAAAGAAATAGTAAATCCTTTGAGGACCAAGAGAAAGCAACCTCTTTTGAGGACCTAAACTTCACTAATTTCAGTAAAAATCTTTGTTTAATATGTTAATCGTGTATTTACCACACAAATCAAAAGAAACCTCGCAAAAAGAAGCCAACAATTGTGGAGAAATCTTAGGCTTTATAGGCTACTTTTGTTTGTTTGATTGATAAAAGCAAATTTAACCATTTAAGTTCATTTTAATCTTCATTCTTAAATATAAAAAATAAATTAAAAAAAAAACTTATGTGCAACTGAAATACCGCTCTGGCCTTAACACAATTTATTATATGTTAAAAATTTAAAACATATAATAATGCGTTATTACTTTGAAATACCATCATGGTAACTTCCCGCTAAGTTTTATCTTCACATTTTCTCTCGAGTCTCGACAACCAAATCCAGTTGTCTAGATCCAATAACGTTCGATTATTGTATGACCACTCACGTTAGATCACGTTCATATAGCCGAACATGGACCCCAACCTCTGCCCAATTGCCAAACACCAATTGAGGGGCAGCCTGGCTTCCCTCGGTTCCCAATTCTTAACCTTGTTATTTTAGTCTTGTTTCATCCTAACATGCGGTTCACTCATGGATTTTTTGTTAAAAAATTCGAAATATCTGTACTTCAGAACATGATAAAATATCTCGACATGAAAATGATGTTTTTACAAGATGATTTATATTGATTAACATAAACTACTCAAAACTTGAGTGAAAGGAACGGACACACTGTATCGACCAACTGGCCTAATCCGGTCGTAATCCAATGATTAAAAACACCAGACAAACAAATGTGACTTGGTTCCCAGCCTTCTTTAAGTCACATTCATAAGTCTGACAATTTAATGCACCTCTCCTCCTCGTCCTCCTGGAGATCCACTTGAAAGAAGCTCTCCCATCCATTGTTCTCACTTTCTTCAGATTCTCTGCTCCAAATTCTCGACCCGAAAATGGAAAGAAGAGCGTCTCCGATGCCTGTTCTTCTTTATATTGCAGCTCTCACGGCTGCTTCTTGTTGTTCTTCATCAGAGGCAGCTGCCCCAAAAAGTTCTTTCGAGGACAATTTCGATATTATGTGGTCTGAGGACCATTTTACAACTTCAGAAGATAAGCAGATCTGGTATCTTTCCCTCGACAAAGACACAGGTAAACATACACAAGATATATTATAAGCAACGGTAAACGCAAGTTAGGCCAGTTGACTACAACAATAAGTTCGCCCTTAGTTTATAATGTTGTCCCGTCAATAAAGATTTATTTGCTCTTCCATATATATATATATATGTTTCAATCTTACTTGGAAGATTTTCTTGTAATCACAAATTGTATATGGATGTAATTCTGTAGCTTTCTTTCTTAAAATTGAGCAGGTTGTGGATTTCAAACAAAACAAAAGTACAGATTTGGATGGTTTAGCATGAAGATCAAGTTGGTCGGAGGTGACTCCGCCGGCGTAGTCACAGCTTATTATGTGAGTAATCCTGCCAACGGTCGGGAATATATCTCCTTCTTTCTGTTGTGACAGCTTACTTATCACGTCACGCGATGAGCGCTACAGGAATTAAGAACGGGATACATGTGTACTGACTAATGAGACTTGAAAATGTACTTGTTGTTTGCAGATGTGCACCGAAAATGGAGCAGGGCCAGAGAGGGATGAGCTAGATTTTGAGTTCTTGGGGAATAGGAGCGGGCAACCTTATCTGATCCAGACAAATGTGTACAAGAATGGAACTGGAAACCGTGAGATGAGGCACCAGCTTTGGTTCGACCCCACTGAGGAATATCATACTTACTCAATTCTCTGGAATAATCATCAGATTGTGTAAGTATATATCTTTCTTTTGCTCTTGCTCACACGTTTGATCAACACAAGTTTGCCGATAAAACGGTTTAAACAGTTTGTGATAGTGATACCTATTCATGTGGCAGATAATCTCTATAATATAGATGTGCTTTTAGATAAGTAAAAATCGTTTAATTAATTAAGTTATGCCTATCTGACAGTGTAGATAGTGTTTACATGTGATATATGTTCGTATAACAAATAAACACATATGACCGACAATTTCTATGTAACACATGAAATTATGCAAACTGAACGCATATGACGTATGAATATTGTCTGAGCCGTTAGATCAGTAGAAATCGTCTAATAAATAGAATTCAGCTATCTAAGTATACGTACATCTGTTTTGCATACAGGTTTTTCGTGGACAAAGTTCCCATAAGGGTGTTCAAGAACAATGGGGAAGCAAACAACTTCTTCCCCAATGAGAAGCCGATGTACTTATTCTCCAGCATATGGAACGCAGACGATTGGGCCACCAGAGGTGGGATTGAGAAGACAGACTGGAAGAAATCTCCATTTGTGTCCTCCTACAAGGACTTCAGTGTTGATGCCTGCCAATGGGAGGACCCATTCCCTGCGTGCGTCTCCACCACAACAAAAAACTGGTGGGACCAGTATGATGCCTGGCACCTATCAGATGCCCAGAAGAAGGATTTTGCTTGGATACAGAGAAATATGGTGATTTATGATTATTGCAAGGATTCTGAACGCTTCCCAACATTGCCAGTGGAGTGCCCATTGAGTCCATGGGAATAAAAATATATATTGCCAAGTTTTGTAATTTAGAGGTTAAGTCTCTGCGCAACGGAAATGTTATTCTTTATGATTGAAAAGGTACGGGTTTCAGTTATGAAAACAACCTCTTTGCAAAACAAAAGTAAGGTTACGTATGATAAATGTTCCCTCCACCCTCGCAAAGCAAGCGGAGAACCTTGTTAGTTTGAAGTCCCCTTTTTTATTGTAAAGTTTTGTAATTTCAATTTTTGGTAAGGCACTAACATGTGCTTTTGTAGACCATCTTTTGTATTTGGCGGTTGTATTTTTATTGAATTTTAATTCAATTTTGTTCAATAAAATAATTTATTCCATTTAAAATACCCATGTATCAAACTTACAAATAAGCGAGGATGGTGAAGCAAAATAATTTTGTAATTCTTGATTTTTGAATATTTAGAATTTCGGAGTACAAAATAAAATGTTTAAATTCGCTCGGTCAATTCTAACGATATTCTATTTTTTTCTTTTGAGTTTTATATTTTATTTTATACTATTTTAATTTACGATAACGAAATTTAAACTTGCCCATGAGCGGCCAACTTATAAACACTATCAAGAGCAAGTGAATTAGATTCCAATTCGTTTTATGAGTGTGATTAGAGTCAACTAAACGAAATATGTAAAAATACACAAAAACATGTAACTTGAGTGTCTAAGAGCATTTTACAGTTTTACTCGTGCTGTCCTAAGTGGCAAAGTTCGATTATTTTCTTCCCTAAACCATCAAAGGGAAGAAAAAAAATAAAAAAGAAAAGTAGAATTATAATTGGATAAAACGACATGTCGCATGCTCTAGGCTTCTCATCCTCCACACGAAAAAGGCAACACTCGAAGACTGAAAATAAACCATCTACCCCCGGAGGCTGCTTCTTCCTCTTCACACAAAGCAAAACCCTCCCTGCAAAAATTGAACCCCTAAAAATGGGTTCAATTCCGAAACTACCCCTCCCCCTCCTCACCACCGTCGTCCTCCTCTTGGCCGCCTTCACCGAGTTATCCGAATCCAACCCGGTCCCCGAACTCCTCTCCCTCCAATCCCGATCCAGTTCTGGGGTGATCCGCCTCGACGACCGCTCCCTCGCCAAATTCCTCACCGCCGTCAAAACCCCGCGACCCTACTGGGTCCTCGTCTTCTTTGATGCTGCGAAGCTCCACGACAAGTCCGAGCTTCACCTCAAGGAGCTCCGCAAAGAGTTCGCCGTCGTCGCCTCCTCCTTCATTGAGAACAACCAGGACCCGTCATCCCCTTCCCACGCCAAGCTCTTCTTCTGCGATATCGAGTTCCAGGAGTCGCAGCACAGCTTCGCCCAATTTGGAGTCAACTCGCTGCCGCACATCCGCCTGATCGGCCCCACCCACGGCCTGAAGGACTCGCCGCAGATGGACCAGGGCGATTTCTCCCGATTGGCCGAGTCAATGTCCGAGTTCATCCAGTCCAAGACCAAACTCGTCGTGGGTCCGATCCATCGGCCTCCGATGCTGTCCAAGAACCAGATTATGTTCGTCACCATTGCCTGGCTGATTTGCATGCCGTTCATTGCGAAGAAGGTTTACAGTGGCAAGACATTGCTTCACGATCCGAGGATCTGGCTAGCGGGGTCGGTTTTTGTTTACTTCTTCAGCGTCTCGGGCGCAATGCATAACATCATTAGGAACATGCCCATGTTTTTGGTTGATAGGGAGGATCCTTCCAAGCTCATATTTTTCTACCAGGGCTCCGGAATGCAGCTCGGAACAGAGGGGTTCACTGTCGGATTCTTGTACACCATTGTCGGGTTGTTGCTGGCATTCCTCACCCGCGTGCTTGTTACGGTTCGCAGTGTCAAGGTGCAGCGCATTGTGATGATTATTGCACTGTTTGTTTCGTTCTTCGCGGTGAAGAAGGTGATCCAATTGGATAACTGGAAGACCGGTTACGGGGTGCATGCTTTTTGGCCTACGAGCTGGAACTGAGCTCGGGGAGGATGAGGATGTCAATTCGCGAATTGAGCTTCTATAAAGGTGATAGATTTATGTTAACGGAAACTTTGATAACGAATTGATCATGAAAAAATGTGTACTTTTTGATGGTTGGTTCTGCATTAGCAGGGCTTACATTATGTTTGAACCGAGAACTATGTGTTAGAAAATTTCGCCTGATTACTTACGCTTTGCGTTTACGATGTTAGTTATGTATGGTTTGGTATTGTCGTCAGCAGACCAGGGCATTGCAACCAAGGTGTTTGCTTTCCTTGTTAAAGCTAGTATATGAACCGATTACTCGCCTCTGTATTA
Source organism: Malus fusca (assembly GCA_035220775.1). Taxonomy (NCBI): domain Eukaryota; kingdom Viridiplantae; phylum Streptophyta; class Magnoliopsida; order Rosales; family Rosaceae; genus Malus; species Malus fusca. The sequence continues at coordinate 39,451,703 of CM069068.1, forward strand.
GACGAGTATTATTATTGCTTCATCTGCAGACCGTTGCAAACGGAAATTTCTCTCTTATGAACATTGTCATGCTATCATTTCTTCCGTTGGCTATAACTTGACTAGGTGAATGTGATTTGCATTTGCTGGATGAGTTGCTCTACTGAACTGTGGACGAGATTGTCATTTGTGATGGCCTCTTGCGTTTGCAAAGAGGTCCGAAAACTTGGTTATGCTTGAGATAGGGTCTGTGGGGGGTAGAGTCAGTACCATTATATCTCGTAAAAGAAAACAATTAGATGTTGTTTGATTGGGGATGCAAAATAGAAACTTCAAGTAATCTTGTTGCGGAGTGTGCTTTGACTATATTCGTATGTCTCAGTTGTTAGAATCTTTAGTATGAGCATCGAGGAACTGATGCCTGCTTAAGAATAGATACAGGTTTGATAGTAGCCAATACTTAAGTCTTCCTGTGGGTCTATAATTGAAGTGACATTTTAGTACTTGAATGAAGGTGTCATCTAGCTAATCGTTTTGTTCAAGCGTCTATTTGGGTACTGGTTGCGCGATCTTATTGTGATCGGTATTTGTGTTGCAGTATACGGTCATTTAAGGTAGTTTCTGGCATATAAATTTTGGCTGGATAGAAACTTTACTTGAATCTTGAAGAACAGGTTTGGTGTTAGATCCCTCGATCAACCTTAACCCACGGAAGCCATGAAAGAACTCAGAGAGAAAATGACAAAAGAATCTTGATATTATTTCATAACCATTTTCTGTTTCTTACAACTCTAACTATATAGCAACTTTCCCCAATTACATTTTTACCCCAATTACAGCTATACTAACAACTTTATTACGAATATTACAGCTTCATCACTAAGATGATGACATCTGGCCCCCACATAATTGCTTTATAACCACTATTTGTTACTAGAATCCAAACAGAATCCTAACATTACTCCCCCCTTTTTAGAATTAGCCTTGTCCTCAAGGCTGAAAATCAGGAAACTTCGACTGTAGAGTATCCCAGTTTTCCCAAGATGCATCTGTAACAGGATGATTCTTCCAATGCACTAACACTTCTGTTGTTGAAGTTGTGCCGGTGTTAACCACTCGCCGGTCTAAAATAGCTTCTGGGACAAGGTCATCATGCATTAAACCAGCATCTTGAACTGTTGGTAAAGGAATAGTAGGAATGATTGCAGTGCCCAGTTTCTTTTTGAGACATGAAACATGAAAAACTGGATGGATCTTGGAGTGACTTGGGAGTTTCAACCGATATGCCACAGGTCCAACTCGATCAAGTATCTCAAAAGGACCATAAAATCTAGGATGCATCTTATGGAAGGGATGCAAAGAAAGTGACTTCTTCTGGTAGGGGACCAATCTAAGATAGACAAAATCCCCAATTGCAAATGATCTCTCAGTTCGACCTTTGTTTGCTTGAGTTGTCATTCGTTCTTGAGCAGCTGCTAAGTTGGTCTTTAACAGAGATAAAAGTTGAGTCCTGTCTTTCAAGCAGTGATCCACCATATCAATTTTTGTTGTACCAGATTCATATAATGGAATATGTGGTGGTGGCTGTCCATACACGACCTCATAAGGTGTCATTTTAGCTGCAGAATGATATGAGGTGTTATAGCTCCATTCTGCCCAGGGAAGCCATGTCAACCATTTCTTGGGTTGCAAGCTGCAAAAACACCTCAGATATGTTTCCAGACACCTATTGAGAACTTCAGTTTGGCCATCAGTTTGGGGATGGAAACCTGAACTGAGATAGAGCTTAAATCCTTGAAGGTGAAAAAATTCTTTCCAAAATGCACTGATGAATATTGGGTCTCGATCAGATACGATGGAAGTAGGCATTCCATGCAATTTAAACACCTGATCAATAAAGACTTGTGCCACAGAATGTGCAGTATATGGGTGAGATAAGGGCAGGAAATTGGCAGCTTTTGGTAGTCTGTCAACAATGACAAATATAACTGATTTACCCTTGCAGAGAGGAAGGCCAGTGATAAAATCCATAACTATATCAGACCAAATTCTTTGAGGGATTGGTAGTGGAGTAAGAAGTCCAGCAGGTGCAAGTGTCTCATACTTATTCTTCTGACAAATATCACATCCAGCAATCATTTCTTTGATATTGTTCTTCATACCCTCCCAATAGAAGGATCTGGATATCCGTTTATAGGTTTTGAGAAACCCTTCATGGCCTGCAGATGGAGTACAATGGTGTTCTTCAAATATTCTTGTCCGCCAAGGACTTGTAGGACTAACAACAATCCGATTCTTATACTTCAAAAAGCCATTATCAAGCTGGTATTTGAGCAAGTTTAATGAAGTCAAATCGGAGGATTTGTGTAAAACAGCTTGAGACTTCTTTAAAATCCAGTCATTTTTTTCAACATGCCTCCGCATATCATCTAGCCAGGACATATAAGAATATGATAAAGCAAGTAAATCATTATCAAAATCTGAGCAATTTAGTGTAATTGAAGCAACATTGCCCTGATCAATACTCCCAACCATGCTTGAAGCCATAGTAAGCGCATTAGCTGGATCCATAGTTGAAGTATCCTGAGAATGGAACATTCTGGATAATGCATCAGCTGCTTTATTGTCACTGCCCTTTCTATACTGGATTTCATAATCAAATCCCAGTAATTTGGAAACCCACTTTTGCTGGAAATGAGAGTTAGCTCTGTTTTGAAGAAAATATTTGAGGTTGTGATGGTCGGTTTGTATAATGAAATGGCTTCCTAGTAAATAAGACTGCCACTTTTTAACTGCATGAACCACATCCAACATTTCTCTTTCATATGCAGAAAGTGCCTGATTCTTGGGTCCTAAAACTTGACTGGTGAATGCAATAGGCCTGCCACCTTGTTGCAAAACTGCCCATATCCCCATACCAGAAGCATCGTTTTCAATAACAAATGGTTTTGAAAAATCGGGTAGTGCTAAGACCTGAGGAGACAACATTGCATTTTTCAGTTCTTGAAATGCAGCAGTGGCTGCAGGACTCCATTTAAACCCATCTTTCTTCGTGAGTTGGGTTAGAGGTCCACTGATTCTACCAAATTGAGGAATGAACTTCCTATAATACCCCGTTAAGCCAAGAAAACCCCTTAAGGCCTTCACAGAGGTAGGTAAAGGCCAATCTGCAATGGCTTTCAATTTGGAGGGGCCATCAACTACTCCATTCTGAGAGACAATATGGCCGAGATATTCAATTTGTTGTTTCCCAAAAGCACATTTTGACAGTTTCACAAACAATTGATGAAGTTAGAGTACACTGAGGGCAATACTGACATGCTGCAGATGCAATTCCCAAGAAGCATTATAGATCAGGATGTCATAAAAGAAAACTAAGATGAATTTCCTCAAGTAAGGTCGAAAAATCTCATTCATTAAGCTTTGGAAAGATGCAGGGGCATTTGTTAAGCCAAAAGGCATAACGAGAAATTCATAATGTCCCTCATGAGTTCGGAAAACAGTCTTTTCAATATCTGCAGGATGCATACGGATTTGATGGTAACCGGACCTAAGATCCAGTTTAGAAAAATATTTTGCACCAAAGAGCTCATCCAATAACTCATCAATCAATGGTATAGGGTACTTGTCTTTGATTGTGATGAGATTAAATGCCCTATAATCCATGCACATCCTCCAAGTACCCTCATTTTTCTTCACTAAGAGTACTGGAGAAGAGAATGGACTATGACTCGGCCTGATGAAACCTGATTCCAGTAACTCCTTGACACATTTCTCAATTTCAGTTTTTTGGAAAGGACCATACTTGTAAGGTCGAGCACTAGGCGGTTTGCATCCTTCCAACAAGGGTATTCTATGATCATGGTTTCTGGATGGAGGTAACCCAGATGGGCTTTGAAAAATGGATTGATACTTGGCTAGCAGTACTTGCAAATCACTATCTTGGTTAGCATTCAACTGAGACTGAGGAGATGGAACTGTTTTATCTGCACCAACTTGCAAAACAAATAAGGCAGCTCCCAAACAATGTTCATGAGTCAGTAACTTATCCATTTGTAAAAAAGAAATGGACTGAGGTTCTTGGGGCTGAGGGCTTGATATGGAAAAAGTAGTGGTGCCAATGACAAACTGCATAATCATCTTATCAAAATCCCACAGTACTGGTCCTAATGTTCTCAACCATTGGACACCCAAGACAATATCACAACCACCCAAAGGAAGAACATAGAAATCAAGCACAGCAGCATAATTTTGTATTCGAATGGAAACTTGAGCTAAACATCCAGTGCTAGTAAGGGATCCCCCATTTGCAATCTTCACAGTAAATGGATGTGAAGTATCGAGATGACCCTTTAATTTTTTGACCAAGGAGATATTAATGAAATTATGTGAACTACCAGAATCTACCAGGAAAATAGCAGGACAATTGAATACTAACCCATTGATCTTCATTGTTCTGATAGATTTTGGGGCATGAATTCCATAGACTACACAAGCTGTTACCTATGGCTCTTCACTGTCATCAGATTGATGCTCAATAAGGTCACCATTGTCATATACATCTATGAGGAGTACTTGTCGTTTGGGACCAGCACACACATGCTCTCTTGAAAACTTTTCATCATAGTTAAAACACAACCTATTCGTTCTTCGAAATTCAATTTCTGCTGCTGTTAAGCGTCTGAAATTCTCATTTCGTGAAGAATGCTCATTCTTTGGCGTGTTGGTGATATCAGATAATTGGGTTGGCTTGAACTGAGATGCAGATGAAGTGTTTCAGGAAAAAGATTGAACTTTTAATTCGGCTAGTTTGGCATCCACTTGTTGGGAGTAAGCAATGGCTTCATGAACATCAAATGGTCGTAGAAGCTTGACATCATGGCGAATTTCTGGCTTTAAACCCCGATGAAGCAACTTTTCAAAAGTCCCGAGGTCATCTCTACCGTGCGATTTGCCAATCTTCTGAATTCCATGATATAGTCCCTGAGCAATCCAGATTGGCGAAGTTTCACCAAATTTTCAGTGCAATCCGTAAGGTCAGAAGAACCAAATTCCCTGCAAAAGATCTTTGTAAAATCTGCCCAATTGGGATAATTCTTGACACAGTTCACCCATTGAAACCATTGAAGGGCTTCGTTTTCCATATGAAAAGAAGCCATACGAACCTTCTTGTCTGCTGGAATATCAAAGTAATCGAAGTAATGTTCCGCCTTGTAAACCCAGCCGAGAGGATCGTCCCCTTCCTGGAAACGAGGGAAATCCAATTTTACCAAAGGTGGTCTAGGTTGAAATCCTGTATCGTGACGATTGAGATTCTGGGTTTTTGAATCATCACGCAAATTGGGGTCAGAACGAGTTGCATCCGATGAATCTCCTGGAAAACCCATTTCACATTTGTCCAGAAAATCACGATGAAGCTTCTCAATTCGAGCATCCGAAGAATCTTGACGCCCTTCCATGGCGTCGAACCTTTGAAGTAGTGTGTTGAGAGTGTTGTTTATCGCAGCAAGATGATTCTGCGATTCCATAGCTCTCTTTGTTGATGTACGAGTCATACGGCAGCAGAGAAGGGATGGAGAAATTAGTACTGGCTCGATACCAATGTTAGATCCCTCGATCAACCTTAACCCACGGAAGCCATGAAAGAACTCAGAGAGAAAATGACAAAAGAATCTTGATATTATTTCATAACCATTTTCTGTTTCTTACAACTCTAACTATATAGCAATTTTCCCCAATTACATTTTTACCCCAATTACAGCTATACTAACAACTTTATTACGAATATTACAGCTTCATCACTAAGATGATGACATATGGCCCCCACATAATTGCTTTATAACCACTATTTGTTACTAGAATCCAAACAGAATCCTAACATTTGGTGATAAATTTGAAGGGCACCGGTGAAAGAGATGTTTCGGCTCATGTATGAAAGACAATGAGTGGAGGGAAAACTCTTGGCTCAGAGGTTTAGATTATGATGTGAAACCAGCAACAAAGCTTTTACTTAGCTAGTTGTCCATGGTGAAGCTTCAATTTAGGGGGTTGAACGTGTACATTGGTCATTGGTGAGTCAAAATATACGTACTAATTTTTTTGGTTCTAAAATGTGTTCATGTTTTTTTATTATTCACTAAGAATTTGCTATCTCACTGTTCTTTTGAAGATGAGACCTTGTATTCTAATGGATTTTGAGGAATTTTAGTGGATTTATTATAAATTCATAGAATTTGATGGAATTCTCGCTGATTTCTAGAGATTTTTCATGTGGATTTTGAGTGAGATTTCACAAAATCTCAGTGAGATGTGAGATTTGTGAATACAATTTCGTCCAATTGCGACAAATTTAATGCCAAGAGGAGAGAAAAAGAATGGATAAATTCCTATATAGACCCTTAAGACCCAACCCTACTTGGGCTTTGCTTTGCCCCTCCAAATTTCTCACTTTCCATTAGAGTAAACATTTTGTCATAATAAACCCTAGATCCTTTCTTGTTCCTCAAGCTTCCTTTTGCTTGAGAGTTGAGACAAACGATTTTCTTGTGATCTTATGTGAACGACTTATACTTACGGATTCCATATCAGAATATTAGTACGTATATCATAAACAAACCAAAACCCTACTTCTTTCTCTGCACTACAATATTCATTCTTCCTTTGTTAACACGGTAACCTGCTTCAACTTCCACGCTCTTAATCATGGTAACCATACCGGTTTTGTTTATATTCTTCCTCATAATCGTGGAGATGACTACGATATTGGTGATGTTGGTGGGAACCGACTTAATCAAAGGGGACGTGATGGTAAGGGGTCTGGATTATTTCAAGCGCAATCACGAAACTCTGCCCATGACCGTAGCACGAGGGATTTTTTGGTTGTTCATCACGTATTGTGTTTTCAACGTTACGATGATTCAGGAGATTGATGGCTACCATTTTGCAATCATTCTCACATGTAATATTTTATGAATTCACTCTTTTTTTCTTTTCGTGAAAGCATTTGATACACTAATCATTTTTTGTGGCGCACATGACTATTTAGTCTAGTGACGTTTAGTCTTCACTTTTTTTGGAGGACGTCCGAGTTCAAATGTCATGGACCATAATTGCTAATCATAAGAGAAAAAAAAAATCTCTTCATTTTTTATTGTACTCAGCCATTAAATTTTGTTTTTCAGTACTCACCATTAATTTAAATCCCATTTTTGTTGCCTTGCAGGGTTCTCCCTATTCCTTGCTCTTCTTATAGACAAACTACACACCACCATACGGCATCTGCCTCAACAATTACACAACTAGAGGAGCAACTGTCATCCTTGCGCATAAGAATCGAAGAGTTGCAATCCGAACTTGAGACGGCTAAGACAGAAGACACTGCATCGCAGGACGTAATATTGAAACTGCATGATGAACTTGAGGCAGAAAGAAATGAGAGCACATGTTTCAAGTTTCAAGTTTCAAATATTAGCGCTCATTTCAGCGATAGACGCTGAATTTGAGAACAAGCGAGAAGAGACCCCAGGACTCAAACAACAAGTATTTAAACTTGAGGTGGAGATGCAAGAGAAGGACACGAGAATCCAACGAATGGGGGATGCATTTGAGTATGAAGAATTTGTGAACAAGAACCTCAATGAGCTAGTAACGAAACTTCTTGAGCATAACACATGAATCTCGGAACTGCGTTATAACGTTGAGGTGAAAGGTTCTGATTGGTGACGCGTGACTAACGTCCGGAGATTGTCAAACTAACGGGGATAAGAAGATTAACATTTAATTAAGGAAGTGTACACCTTTTGATGTGCTTCTACAAGGTGCACTCAAAAGTTATATTAATTTTTGATGTGCTTCTATTAAAAGTGATTTTGTTCATTGAGAAGCATTTCCAAACAGGATGTGGAATTTTCTTCGATTAATTGAATGAATTTTTCCTCACTCACTTTAATTACATTACTTGCTGCAGGGTTATCCGTGTTCCTTGGCATCGTGGCTGCAGAAAAACTACACTCCCGTGGTAGAGTCAAGCAGCTAGAATACGAGACCACATTTCTTAAACATAAAAAATCTGCACTTGAGAAGGAGGAGAAGAGAACACAATACTCAAGGCGGAGGCGTGTAAACTGTTCAGAGACAAATGGAGAGGGGCGAAAGAATACGAAAACTGGTAGCTAAACTTGGGGATGAGATACAAGACAAGGACAGCGATTAGGTTCTCAACTTGAGACAAAGATACAAGACTTGAACGCTGCAGAAGCTAGTAGAATTGCTCTAAGAAACAATCTGACGGGTTGCATCTCGAGTATGATCGATTGTTTGAGGAAAATTGGAATCTTAGAAACCAGTTGCAGTCGTTGGACTGGAGGTTGTCAAAGTCAGGTGCCAAGAACAACACTTAATTAAGACTTGATTGGTAACTTAGGATTGAACTTTGATGTACAATGCCACTGAATATTGCCATAGACAAATTGTCATGCATTTGGATTTGGTTTCTCATTACAACCAAACCAAAATATCCACCGACCCAAGAGATGGATCACGTGCGCGCTCTCCTTCTACCTTCTCACACGCCCTTGTTAAATATTGTCGGTTGATTTTATTTTATTTACCCAAATATCCGCGGACATGATTATTAATGCAAACCATTGATTGATTACCAACTGCTAAAGTGTTGCCGAAACGAGCTCTTCTCTATATTCTATCAAGAAATTAGAATGCATATTGCATAGAAGCTTTATCATGTTGGAAAGGGCGGTCGTTCACGAAAGAAAAGTATATATTCCTTACTTTCGGCACTACGAAAAAGACCCACAAACCGTAGAAATGCAGCAGTGTTTGATTCCCCATTTTGTTATGTCCAATTACCCTTGTACCCCTTCATCTGTTATAGCCATCCCTCCCCGAGGAAAAATTCACAAGGGCATCATGGCCACCACGTACTAATTAAGCAGACAAATCCTGTGTGATCTTTTTCTTTTTATGTGTCTTAGTGTACATGTTAAGCAACTTTTTGGAAAATTCCTCTTCCTTATATTCGTAGGCGGAAGTTCGCGTGAGGAGAGAAACAGAGAAGATCGAAGATCGAAAAATGGAGGAGCAGGCTGAAATGGTGGGGAGGGCATTTGTGGATCACTACTACCATTTATTTGACACTGATAGAGCTTCCCTTTCCTCCCTTTACCAGCCTTCCTCTATGCTGAGCTTTGAGGGGCAGAAGTTATTTGGCGCTAATGATATATCTTCCAAGCTTAATCAGCTGCCGTTTGATCAATGCAAGCATTTGATCAGCACCATTGATTCGCAGCCATCGTCCCCAAGTGGCGGCATTGTGGTCTTCGTCAGCGGCAGCCTCGAGTTACCGGGAGAAGAACACCACCTGAGATTCAGCCAGGTAATTATTTATTTAACTTTCTGCAGATAACATGGCAAAATACTAAAATGTGGACATTTATTTATTTATTTTTCTTATTATTTGGGTTGCAGATGTTCCACTTGATTCCCACTCCAGAAGGAACCTTCTTTGTGCAGAACGACATATTTCGACTCAATTATGGTTAATTTATAAGTTGTTACCCAAGCCAAACAATGGGTTTTGCAAATTATCGCTGAAATGTTGTTGCAACCTTGTTCTCGACTCTTGAAGGAATAAATATGTTATATCTTGTTAATTTTCTGTCACTACTGTGGCGGTTTTTTAAGTCGATTTTGTATTACCAATCCTTTTACTTGCTTACACGGCAATGAGTGATCGGCTTAAGATATCGCCTATTGCTTGAAAGTTCTTCTTTGTTTCTAAGTGCGTGAATTTACTTATTTAGACACGGTAAGATGAACAAGGCATGTGCCATTTGGGACCAAGCTCAAGTTGCTAGGCTCTGCTTTATTTGTATTTAGTTCGTTTTATTGGGCCTTAATCCCCCCTTCCAATTAAAATAGCACCCGGCCCAATGGATGGAGATGGGCCAATCACTGGGCCCAACAAATTTGTTACTGAGAATCTTTATTTGAAAGGGTGAGGCAAGTAAAATTTGGAAACTCTTAAGAGTTTTATTTTCCGATTCACTCGTAAACAAACAAATGCTGTACTTAGGTATCACCCTTGGTCCTCTATAGTACAAACCTCAATGGAAGAATCTCATTAGTTTGCGGATGTATCAGACAGTACACTTGCTCTGATTGTCGGACACACAAAGAAAGTTCAATAACAAAAGGTAACAATAGTGAATAGTGCCTTGCATTTCACATGCGTTTTGAAAGTGGGTGCGTTGGGGGGATTCCCACCTGTGTAGAAGATTAGACAATGCCCACTAGTTTTAACTTCTATCCAAAAGCTGGTTTGGCACATTGCTTTCTACAAATGTTCAACAACAATTACTTGTTTCAGTAACACCCATGAAGGTGTCGACTAGTGGGCATTGACTTCGATCATTTTTCAACATGTTGAGTATTCATCCAATTGGGTGTCAACCAATCAACATTTATTTTTTTGAATAGGATGTTTACAAATATATTTTTACGTGTGGTTAACCTACGAGCAAGAAGCTAAAATGATCCACAACTATGTATCGAACTCATTAACAACATATATTGTCTCTACATCTGTGAGTTGAATCAGAAATCTTCTTTGACTAAGTGAAGACTGAGTGTTGTAAACCGGCTAATTATATGCCAAATCAGCCTAACATGTTTAATAATGTACTAATATGCAATGCATGTTTTGGATATACAACGAATCTAGAGGATTACGTTAGGATCTCCATGACTGAACAAAAACCCTAAAAACTGGCCTCTAGGTGAGCAACACATTCCCGTTTTAGATCTTGGTGCATAATTTGCAGACCAAAAGAAGCAACCAGAATGAATAAACGTGCTTCCAACACAACAAAAGTTCTACATGTTGAATGTATTAGAACAGCTAAGCCACAGCAGCATATGATTGCAAGATGATACGCTACAATTCAAGTAGTTGAGAATAAACTATTACATGAAAATTAATAATTCTAAAAGGAAATTGTTATTAGCACTGGAAAAATCTCATTCTATACTACTCATAAGGTTTTTTTTTTTTTTTTTTTTTTTCTAATTATAAGAAGTTTGGAGTGCCAAATGAGATGTTTAGAGTGCTAATAACAATTTCTTTTTAAAACCATATATTAATTAAGAGGCCTAGTTAATTACAATGCTGAAAATGATTTTTCACCAGTTAGAAAATATAATATTGTTGGAATTATCCATGTCGAACAGTTGGCACCAACGGCTAAAAGCTGCTTGTTATATATATATATATATATATATATATATATATTAGATTCATATGTCATACGTAATCTGTATCTTTTTTTTTTATAGAAATAATGTTCTTGGTGCTTGACTTATTTTACCTATAATCTATTAATCTATTAGCAACAAGAAATGGAAGGAATTAGTGTGAGTTTGTAATTAAACATCTCTTCTTCAATTGTGCACTGAATTTGTGAAGTACTTGAGCTAATGAAAGACTTGGCGTAAAACCGACCACAATGGCGTTTTAAGATTTCTATAACCAATCACACTTAATGAGTAATGAATAAGATTTGGTTGTTAGTGATATTATTGTTGTGCACTGAATTTGTAATCAGAAATAAAAGGCAGAGCTCAGACCAGCTGGCTGAAAAAATTAGTGAAAGCTGGATTGTAAATTGTATTAAATAAATGTCTAAGCATGGAAGGATTCAATTTGGACAATGTGTTAACCTGTTGCTGTCTTAAAATTATATATATTGGAACCTTGGGGTAATCCATTGAATTGATAGTTAGGTGCAAAAATAGAAAAATGAAATGTCCTCTTTACCATGTTTGCTGAACTACTAAAACTGAAAATCATCCTGCAACGTATGTAATTAATTTGTTTATGAAAAAATGCCTGTAGTGTAACCCTCTACCAAATGTTAATATATTAGTGAAAAATGCTATAAAAATCAACTTATAGAAAGAAAAACGCTTACCTATCAATGGTTAATGCTCGATGTAATAATAGTTGGGTTCGATGATTCTTTCTTGAAAACGGTGATGAGGTTTAGGCTATGAAGGAAATTATCTTGAAGGACTTGTTTGTGAAGAGCCTGTTGGAATGCATGAAGTCATATCTTTTGTTAAAATGCATGCATGAAATAAACATGTTGGATGACTAGTGAAGTTAGGCTAGTCAACATTCTTTGTGTAAATTAGGCAAGTTAGAAATTAGGCAAGTTAGGCAAGTTAGGCAAGTTAGGCTTATGTTCTCTTTCTTTTCCTATATAATGTTTCATCTTGTAATTGTTTTGATATGAAATACACATCCAAAATTCAACATGGTATCAGAGCAGGAACTCGAAATTCCTGGCTCTGTTGATCGTTTCCGCTAAGTTTCTTTTACTCTATGCCAAGATGGCTGGAGAACATTATGAAGTTGAGTGCTCGATGGATGCTCTGTTGATCGTTTCCGCTAAGTTTCATTTACTCTAAGCCAAGATGGCTGGAGAACATTTACTCTAAGCCAAGATGGCTGGAGAACATTATGAAGCTGAGAGCTCGATGGATGCTTTAGCTCTACCTAACGTTGTTCAAGTTTGTGGCACGAAGCCATTATTCTTTGTTTGCGGCACGAAGCCAGCCATTATTCTTTGTTTGCGGCACGAAGCCATTTCAAGTTTGTTTGTTTGCGGCACGAAGCCATTACTGTTTGTTTGCGGCATGAAGCCATTTCAAGTGGGAATTTGGTAACATGGCTCAGCAAGAAGCAGAGCGTTATTTTTACTAAACCTCTTTCTACGGTTCAGTTCATGCGCATTCTGTCCAAGCTTGGCTCAAGGAATCCCCTCGATCCAGCTTGAGGGGGAGTGTTGGAATGCATGAAGTCATATCTTTTGTTAAAATGCATGCATGAAATAAACATGTTGGATGACTAGTGAAGTTAGGCTAGTCAACATTCTTTGTGTAAATTAGGCAAGTTAGAAATTAGGCAAGTTAGGCAAGTTAGGCAAGTTAGACTTATGTTCTCTTTCTTTTCCTATATAATGTTTCATCTTGTAATTGTTTTGATATGAAATACACATCCAAAATTCAACAGAGCCTAAATTAGATAGACTATCGTGTATGAGAGAAATTTATATGTAATTGTGGCACCAAAGTGGCGATATTCTAAATCTATCACGTGTTGTCATGTGTTTTAATTTTGTCACATAACATGATTGATTTGTGATACCGCTGCCTTAACGTTCCAATTTCATGCACCTCGTGCATGAAAGCACGCCTTAACTCAAAGGGTGATTTTGTCAACAAAAAAAAAAAAAAAAAAAAAAAGAAAAAAAAAGGACTTCCCTTCCCCTCTTAATTTCCATTGGTTTAAGACTAAAATATATAAACAAAGTCTTAATAGCCAAGGTAGACTGCTTTGGAAGCCAGTCTTGTCATAGAGACTGCACAAATACAGCCTCTCTCTCTCTCTGTATCAGATTTTAGCCCGCAATTTAAGTATATCTTGCATTATTTGAAGGATAGCTAGCCGCTTGCATTTTTCAGAGAGCTTCTGAAAGAAAGTAAGTAAACGAGCACCACCCAATATCTTTTGTATTGTCTCCCACTCTCTTCATCTTAGTTTTGTCCCGTATTTCACACCCGTCGTTTTTTGAGGTTTTCATTTTTGTCCACCCTCTCTCTCTCTCATCTCTCTCTCTACACATTTGCAGATAAATCCCATTACACCATTATTTCTCGTTTTTTTCCCCATTTTTTTGGGTATATCCTTCCATTGATTGTCATTTGTTTAATCGGCTTCAAACAGTAGTTTGTTTCCGGGTTTTTGTTATTGCGCCAAAAGATCTTCATTCCGAAGGGTTTTTTTATGCATGTTTTGATATCCATAAGAGGTTGGTGTAAAAAGATGGAGTTTGGAAATTGGCTACTTTGGTTGGATATGGAGGAGAAGTTGATTTTCTTCTAAACAATCAACCTCTCAAAGTAGGTTTTTTTTCTTTTCTTTTTACTTCAAAAAATGTATCAAATATCTTATAAAATCCATGGTCAGATACTAGTCTTCATTGACAGGGAAAAAAAAGGGTTCCCAAATCACATGCAGTGAACCTTATTGGATACTGCTCTTACCCTTTTTCTCATTTGAAATTATTTTATGCAAAATCTCATCTTTCTGAGAACATATTTACTTTCTTGCAGGCAAAAGGATCCATCTCTTCCAATCTTTAGCTTTGTTGTGTGCATTCTTAAAGTGGCTGCTGTTTCATTTGGGGCTTGTAATTTCCACCATGGCAAAGATCTTGAAATACTTCTCACAAATGTTTGGTGCGTAATTATCTCTCGCTTTCTCTAATGTATCAAATCAATTCTCCTTGTCAATATTGGTTAGACCAGTTGGCAACGCTCGTGTGCCACTTGCATCTTAATTCGAATTCCCTACCATGTAGATTAAAGTACGTAATTAACCAAAATATTTCTCCTGTAAGAAAAATAATAATTATGCCTAATTTTGATAATTTGAGGCTAATTAAGCTGTAAAATTGGTTTTGTTGTTGCAGTTGTGAAGGAGCGTGAAATGAAAATTGGGCTCCCAACGGATGTGAAACATGTAGCGCATATTGGCTGGGAAGGGCCGTCTGAAAGCGCACCCAGCTGGGTAGGTGTTTACTTTCTAGTCTACTTGCAAAATAATTTTTTTTTCTCTCTTGTTCTATATTATGCGAAAAGATTTAAACTTAGATGCAAATAGTGTCATACAACCTAGCTACCTGTCTTAAACCACATATACATCTCTCTCCTGTTATTGATTTGTCTTATCGTGTCTCCCATGTTTTAATTATACTACAAACCTACCAACCAAATCATGTGCTTCTTTTCTTAATGCTCTCATAATTCTCTTATTGAGTTAATTATTTTTAATCAAGCAGATGAACGAATTTAAAAACGGACCCGATTTTTCAACGAGCTCCCTTGGTCGTAATGCCAGTGATCGAATGGGGTCCTCTAATCCCATGGCGTATTCTCCTTGGTCCTCTCAAGGTATGCTTTTGATCACCACTATATATCAGTTTCAGCATTTCGTGTTTTCAATGACATGACTGTGTAGTATGGATAAGAACCTATGATTAGAACGCCACTGTGACATTACCTTAAAGAAGCTTGATATTGTTTGATTGACTTGAGATATTGTTGTATTTGACGTCCCGATCATAGGTAAATTTATCTCGTACTTATGATTAGGCTTGAATGCATACTAGGCAAAATAATGCAGAGCTGATGGTTGGGACCTGGGTGTCATATGAATAATTTAAAGGCTCTGCCAATATGTTCCATTAAACTATGCCTCCTATCATGTGTAGTTGTGCGAGTACAATAATCAGACAAGTGTTTTTTCACGGGGTCAATTGTCTTAGGAGAAATGTAATTAATGTCTGTTTTAGTTTAATGTTAATGAGATTTATGAGGTGTGCAAAAGCTTTCAAGATTCTTTGCCCCCACTGCAAGATTTTTGGATCTTCTGTCACGGGACACCACACACTTTCCTACCTAGAGGAATATGATAGCTTGGGGTGGCCCTTTAGAAAAAGCTCTAGCTTAGTCTTGGTAATTAATGGTGGTCCACAAGGTTGCTAAATTTGAGATTTTTGTACCACTACTTTACTTTCATTTGGTTGAGAATTTTTCTTTTAGATTTGGCCATCAGTTCAAGACATTTTTTTTATTACATAGATGAAAACACACTGTTTCAACCAACTTGATTGCGTTCAAGTTGTTTCAAGACCTAAAAAATAGGTTTGCTTGAACATTACTATCGCAGTCATTATGTCATTGGTCTTAGATTGATATAGCAATATTACATGCAGATAATGGATTAATTATCTTGTACTATTCAGACATAGTTTTAGCTTAACGTAGTGGATTAACTTTCAATTTTAGCAATTCAAATAATTGTTGTATCTTTGTTGTGGTATGTTGTTTTCACCAATTTATTTTATATTGTGCCACTTAATTTGCATGATTGAATCACTTTGAAGACACTTTAACCTCTTATTCTTTTTGTTTCTTTAATTTTTTTTTGTGACAGATTTTGATCAATCCATAACCCAACAACCGTCATTTGGCCCGTTCAGAGATCTTCCTCCGACTGAACTTCCTAACGTGCCCAAGAAACCAAAGCGAAAAAAGGTCAAATCTTCGTCAAGCTCGGGGGGAAGATCTTCACGAGGATCAAAGTAGAATGCGGTTGCGTACACCCAAATGGAGGAAATACAGAACCTGCCAACATAGAAAGAGTGCAAGATTATGAGTTTGATCAATCAAAAGTTAAAAGGCACTGACAATGTGCATAGCAACGATTTTGGATGCTCGTATGTTCTGCTTACTCTACCATGTTCACAAGATTGTGAAGGAATTAAGTTCTTACAAATTGGACATAGCTTATGTGAATTTTAGAAATGCATGCATGATGCAAAACTAAGTGGTGGGAGAAATTTTTTGGAACAAAAATGTGAATGTGGATGATCATTGTGGCAAAGGGTGACGACCAGTTTAGCAAGACAACAGTTTTTTTCTTTTTACTTTTTAGTTTAATTTGTAATAAGCATGCAAGTGAGGTTTTAGTTGTGCTGGTGCACGATAGTGGGTTTTCCTATTGGTTTTGGGATTTAGTTTTGTGAAATTTACATATTTTAAACCCATCGTGTTGCCGACTTTGTGAGAATCCCGGATGGGAAAAGGGGTATCCGTAGTGGGATTGAATTTGTATAGGATCATGATTTCACAGAGAAATCCAAAGAAAAAGGAAACAACAGAAGTAAAGGAAAATTGAATCCTAACACATGTTGGTTATACTGCAATAATACCCTTTTCTGGTTAGGATGTATGAAACCGTAATCCTTTTTACAAACTAAATCCTCTTTTTGATTTCCACCAAGGAAAAGGATTTTTTATTTTCCATAAACTACTAAGGCAAGAAAACACTATAAAAACGGGTTGAGTCTCAAACTCTCACTATATATTCAGTAGTAGTACTCAGAGAACCAAATACTCTCGATTATCTTCTTCTCCTACCTCCAAGCACAACAAAATTTGAAGATGTCTATGCCTAAACGAAACCTTAATCCTGAAGCACCACCTTTTCAACTTCACACCCCACCCTTCAAGAATTTGTCCCAAACGCGCCATGGACAAACTTTTACTTATCACCCAATACCCCAAAACAATTACTCTGTCAATGACCATGCATCGAATATGCAAGAACTCGGTGGTGGCTATTGGAATCAACCAATTAGCGTTTACAACATTCATATGCAATGTGGTGTTGGACTTGAATCTACGTTTTTCTTAGGGCCTCAATATTATTATGGTCCTCAAGCTCCAACGATCATGGCTGATGATCAAAGCCTTCCAGCCAGAATATCGAATTTGAGGAAGAATATTATACAACAAATAGAGTACTATTTTAGCAACGAAAATTTGTCAAAGGACCGCTACCTAATTTCGTTGATGGATGACAAGGGATGGGTGCCGATATCAGCAGTTGCCGACTTCAAAAGGCTTAAGAGAATGTGCAGTGACATACCCTTTATTCTTGAGTCGTTGCTTGGTTCAACTAGCGTAGAAGTGCAAGGTAATATGATACGACGGCGTAATGAGTGGTCGAAGTGGATTCCAGCCTCCGCAAACTCTGTGTCAACGTATTCTTTGGTTGCATAATCGTTGATTAGTTTTGTCACTCATAATAAGGTTTTACGAATTAATACTTCAGGGTCTAGGGTTTGAACTTAACCAGTTGAGTGGAACGACATGATGATATTAGGGTTTCGGCTCAATATGGGTTTTTGCCATTAGGCTCTATGTATTTTGTTTTATGACCAGAATAAAATAAGAATTAAAAAAGCTACAAATTTGCTGTGTTTCATCATCTACAAATTTACTGTATTTAATACAAGTAATATATATATATATATATAGATTCAATTGCACAAATCTACTACAGTTTACAAACATTAAGCACCATATTTAACTGAAAAATAGGCATGGACGAATGTGAACATAAACAACAATTTTTTTAGTGTAATACGATCTACACACCCATTTTTACTTCTTACCCACCTCATTCAGTTTTCGGCTGTCAGATTAAATGAACTGAAGAATATATAGCAAAAAATTAACAAGAGTGTGAGAAGTAAAAATAGATATGTGAATAATACTATCCTTCTTTTAATGATCCATTAGATATTTTGTCTTATTCTAAATTGAATAGTTTACATGGGCCAAAAGAAAAGGTTTCCAATTATATATTAAAATGTCAAAGAAAATTCAAATTAGTGCGAATTAATAAAAGTGACCAACATGAACATGAAACATCTAAAATATTTTGATCTCTCACCAAAGTAATGTAATTGACAATTTCTCCTTTTGAGCCAAAAAGAATCCAGGATATATTTGTCATTCGGTTATTTAGAGAGTTTATAAAGTTCAAATGACCGTAAATCGTTACCTTGCCATATACAGCGGGAGCTCAAGGGAGGAGGTTTCATCTGACTTATTCTCCACAAATTCATCACTCCCTTCCCAATTCTCATTTTTTTTGAGTTCATCGTTCGGCACTCATTTCTCAATTCTTTCCCCCTGACTCCACAATTTGAAACAATTTAGCAAAATCCAAGTTACCAAGTTTCATCTAGCAAATCAAGTCCTCCAAAAAGCTACCTAATTAGAAATTAACCATTTCAACCGCATTCTTCGTAACTATCAAACCGGTGTCGCATTATACTTCCGAGTAATTGTGAATAAAAGTGATGTAAAAAAAATAAAAAATCCCGATGGATTCCAGACGCTTTTGTTGTAGGGTTACCGTTTGATGTGTTATGCTTGTTACGCTGCGTAAAAAGACATGACAAGGTCTTGGTGGATTGCCACACTCATGTTTGTCTTTGGATTTTCTTTGGCCGTAGCCCAAGATTATGGCGATGATCAGCAACAGCAACCTGCTGCACCACCCCCATCACAAGAAGATTGTGACGGGATTTACCTAAGCTATAACTTCCTTTCCCGGCGAAGAATCTACCCTTTCCTCAAGAATGCTGAGAAACAAGCATGGGCCTTCAATGCGACTGCAACCATAGTCAACACGGGCACGTACGAACTCAAAGCCTGGAAGGTGTACATTGGGTTTCAACACAAAGAGATTCTAGTTAGTGCAGGTGGTGCCGTTTTGATGGACGGTGATGATTTCCCGGCTGATGTTGGAAATGGGACTACCCTCTCTGGAGCAGGACATGCAGATTTGAAAACCGCCATTGGCACTGGTGGAGATTACACCAAAATTCAAGCCAAAATTCAAATCAGTGGCACTATGTTTGGTGTCAAGCCCCCAGGGAACCCAATGCCTAAAACAATTCGACTTGTTAACGATGGATACAAGTGCCCTGCACCAACCAATCGTAGTAAGTACTACTCACTCATCCCGCTGATTCTTACCTGAATGTGTCATCCAGATTAACATT
Organism: Malus fusca; assembly: GCA_035220775.1. Classification (NCBI taxonomy): domain Eukaryota; kingdom Viridiplantae; phylum Streptophyta; class Magnoliopsida; order Rosales; family Rosaceae; genus Malus; species Malus fusca. Next base: position 39,471,184 of record CM069068.1, read on the forward strand.
CTAATTTCTGAGTTCTTTTCTCGTCTTACAGAGACGACAATGTACGTTTGTTGCGTTAGGAATCCTAAATATAAGTCCATTGTTACGAAAACCAAGTTCTTGCCTCGACAAAAGGGTGATCTCACAATTGCATATGATGTCATTCAAGCCTATGAGAATAATTATCTTGCTCAGGTGACAATGGAGAACAAGAGCCCTTTGGGACGTTTGGACCATTGGAACTTAACTTGGGAATGGATGAGAGGGGAATTTATATATTCCATGAAAGGTGCTTATCCGCGTTCGATTGACTATTTAAATTGCATATATGGTGCTGCCGGACAATACTATCAACAGATGGATTTCTCCAAGGTCTTGAATTGCAAAAAAAATCCAGTCATCGGAGACCTACCTCGTGAGAAAGCAAACGATACTCAAGTTGGGAAAATACCTAATTGCTGCAGAAATGGTAGTATTTTGCCTGCTATAATGGATCAAAGCAAAACCAAGGCTGCTTTTCAAATGCAGGTGTTCAAAGTACCTCCTGATTTGAATCGAACGGCTCTGTATCCTCCTGAAAAATTCAAAGTGGAGGGGGTGCTTAATCCGGAATACAAATGTAGGCAGCCTATTAGGGTGGACCCTGCTCAGTTTCCAGACCCAAGTGGGATTCAGGCTACAAGCTTAGCTATTGCAAGCTGGCAAATAATTTGCAACATCACAAGGGCCAAAACTAGGAAACCCAAGTGTTGTGTTTCATTCTCTGCTTATTACAATGAGTCTGTGATACCCTGCAGAACATGTGCTTGTGGTTGTACTGACACAAAAAACTGCAACCCGAAAGCCCCTGCCGTTCTTCTCCCTCCAGAAACTCTTCTCGTCCCATTCGAAAATAGGACGAAGAAGGCCATAGCTTGGGCAAGCATAAAGCACCATCACGTGCCCAAGCCACTGCCTTGTGGGAACAATTGTCCAGTTAGTGTAAATTGGCATGTCTTATCAGATTACAAGGATGGATGGACAGCTAGAATGACACTATTCAATTGGGCTAACATGAATTTTGAAGATTGGTTTGCTGCAGTGCAACTCAAGAAAGCTTCTCCCGGTTACGAAAATGCATATTCTTTCAATGGGACCAAACTTCCGATGTTGGAGGACATCATCTTCCTCCAAGGCTTAAAGGGCTTGACTTTTTTGGTGGCGGAGACAAATGGATCGAGCCCGAAAGCTCCTAGGGTGCCTGGAAAGCAACAATCTGTTATTTCTTTTAAGAAGAAGCGGACACCAGACATAGAAGTAGCTAAACGTGATGGGTTTCCTTCAAGAGTGTTTTTCAATGGGGAAGAATGTTCACTTCCCACTCAACTTCCACTATCACATGGAAAATCGCATCATGGAAATTTGGTAGTTGTGATATTCCTTTCAATTTTGACTTTTCTTATGTGATGAATTAACTTCGGTTTTGCATTATCATGTTCTTCCTACATTTATCATGCCCTAGCTAGGATACAATTGATTTAGTTAGGGCAGAAGCCTAGAGTACTACCTTGTATATTACAAATTTCTTTCAAATGTTGTTGTAGTAGTAGTACTAGAAGAAAAAAAGGTACAGTTATGAAATACTCTTCTTCAATTCCTTTGCTATATTGGACTTGGACTGTGTGACATCCCACATCGTTCAGGGTAGTGGATCATGTAAGCCTTATATATATATTCTCATCTCTTCCTAGCGTGAGGGCATGGTTGAGGCCCAAAGCGGACAATATCGTGCTACGGTAAAGTCGAACCCGGAATGTGATGGGAATCCGGACCAAGATGTGACAAACTGTCTACCGAATAATCTCAATACATATAACGCAAAATGATTCTACATGTTGAAGTTGGAGTGAAATTAGATGTTGCACGTCTTACCATACTGACCATTTTGTCTTAATTTCTCATTAATGAACAAAAATGTAGTTACTAATTGATGCCTCGTATCTCTTGAAAAAGGGCTTTGTACCACATTTCATCATGAAAAATGATTTTCTCACTGAAATTGTCACTTCATGCGTTCCTTTCGTTTCCTTTTAGCTTTTCGATTGAATCCAAGGAACATATATAGATTATTGTTTTTCAATTTCTTCCTCCATCTTCAAAAATAAAACACCATATAATTAAATAATATGTCTTTTCTTGTAAGAGGGAGCATACACAGACATATAAGTAGGTAAAAGAGATGGGTTTCCTTCAAGGGTCTTTTTCAATTGGAGAATTTTCTCTTCAACTATAATCTTATAAATTTCTATCAATTTTTGTAGTAGTAGTAGTAATAGAAAAAAATATAGTTATATTGGACTTGGGATATGTCTCTCGAACAATCTCAATATATATCCGTATGGTACAAAATGATTCCACAATTCGAGGTTGGAATGCAATCGGGTATTTTCACGTCTCACCTTAATATCCTGCTTTTCTCGCTTCTAATTAATAAATGAAAAGGTTGTACCAAGATTCTTTTTCTAATTTATGCCTCTTACTTCCTATTTCTAATGTTCTTAATCTAAGTATGTAAATAGGAAAGGAAATAAACAAATAACAAAATATTAAAAATTGTACTTTAAATAATAAAATCCGAATTAAACATGTTAAACAACATAATTTGCCCGAATCTGTAACACCAAGTCTTGTAAATATCGTCGTCCGCTTTGAATCCATATATTACAGGCCCAAATCAAAGTTGCGTTAGTCCACACATCACTAAAAGTCCAAAGCATCAACTTTCGAAATATGGAAGCAACAAACAATCTCTTAACCCTTGAATTGTCAAATTTTCAATTACTTTTTATTATTAAACGTTGGTTCCTCCTTTTAATTTTACTATATGTAAAATAACGCGATTCTTGTCTTACATCAATGGGCTTGGCTTCCAAAGCTCGATCCAACCCATTTGCTGTCATATGTTCTGGCCCAAACTGTTTTCCACGTTATGACAAACAAACAAAAATGAAAAACGATGGCCGACAACCGTCCTCCAAACTCATTGTTACAAACTCCTCCATTGTTGTCTCCATCAATTAAATATTACAACCAGACAAAATCACACCACATTTTTTTTCTTGTTTAAATCATATCAACCTTGCATATACAACATCGTCACAACGTGAAACAAAGTTTTTCAATCAACATAAAACATATCTTTCATTGATCCAAATCAAATCAGACATTCCCTAATTTCCTTAATCATGGAAGCAGGCTCTCGAAAATGCTTGAAAATCTTTGCTGCTGTCACTGGCATTTTCTTCATCATCACCTTAGTTGTTCTAGTCGTTCTATTCGTCACAATTTTAAAACCGAAAGATCCTTCGGTTTTCACCGAGCCGGTAAGCCTAGAGGGATTTGAGTTAGTAGGTTTCCCAGTTATAAGGTTAAATATATCGATAAGAATATTGGTCACGGTGAAAAATCCAAATTATGGAGGCTTCAAATATGAGAATAGTACAGCTCATATCAGCTACCATGGGAATGTTGTCGCCGAAGCTCCGATCAAGGATGACACAGTTCCGGCTCGTTCGACTCACAACATGACCACTGTTTTGAGTATTTTGGCTGACAAATTGGTAACTGATTCGCATTTCTTGGGTGAATTGGTCGTTGGGGTGCTGAATTTTACTTCAGAAACTACCCTGCACGGCAAGGTGAACTTGTGGAAGATCTTTAAGATGAAGGCAACCACTTATACCGATTGCAACATTTGTATCACCATTGGAACCCAGAGTGCCGACTCCGTTTGCAAATCTAGGGTAAAGCTCAATAAGTAATGTTCTCTTGTTAGATAGTTTAGACTGTTAACAGATTGTTAATTTATATTCACTAAACGAGAATATTATCGAGATTATAAATGATTAATCTGTAGTTTGAGTACTACTATTGATTCATTTATTTATTTTTCTCTTGGTCTGAAAATTATTCTGTTTGTGGACTAGCTGATGATTTGTTAATATGGAAATAAAGGAAGTTGTTGAATTGCTTTTAATTTTCTTTATTAGATGAACTCATAATATAGAAGTATTGGTGTAAATTTATTTTAGGTACTTATCTTTCAACTCCCAGTTGGTACCCCGTTTAGATTCTCACGAACTTCAAGGTCGATTCCACCTAAAGATAACAGGTTGAGCAAGATTTAGGATTTGGATTTATGTATGAGGTTTTAGTGCAAAACTACTTCATTAACGTTACATGATATTTAAAATAGGGAATTGTTATTAGCATTCAAAAAATTTCATTCTATACTTCAAATTTTATATATTAGGAAAGAAAAATACATTTACGAGGAGTGTAGAATAAGATTTTTGAAGTGCCAATAACACTTCCCTTGAAATATGGATTATACTTTATTCCTTGATAATTCTTTCGACACATCAAAGTTGCAATGTTCCTTGTATGAAGGCTTAGCCTAGATGTATGATGAAGATGTTTCAAGAACAAGCAAATATCAAATATCCATGTGGGAGAAAACAATTTAGTTCCCTAACAGCTGTAGAGGTAATCCCTAATTTTCCTTCCACCACCTTCTTTCTTTCACATTTTTCTCCTAGTGCGCTCTCTCTCTCTCTCTCTCTCCTCTTCTTAACCCGTTCAAAACAAAAGAATTTTAACGAAAAACTCCCGGTACTGTTCACTTTAACGAAAAACCACATTTTTACACTAAAAAGTCAGTCATGGTAATGAGTGTTTGGCCTTTTTTTCTTTTATAAAAAAGGGGATAACTAATGGCAAGTCACATTTATTCATCATTTCCTAACCTGGAGAGGCTATGGAGAATTTCACCTTGTCTATGACCACAATCAAGCAGATTCACCAACTCGGAACAACAAACCCGAGTGTGTGGCCTTTGACAGTATATTTTGCTATAATATTTTTGTAGCAAATAATGCATCTTTTGAGCATAAAAAATATAATAAAATAATGCACTATAGTCTTGTAATCCCAGCCCAACTCATCAAAAGGAAAATAAAAGAATATTCGCAATTATATGTAACGGTTCAGAGCCCACAAAATAATTTATTTTTTTTATTCACTTTCATTACAATTTATTTTCTTTTTCCTTGTTATATGAATCAATAACAATCTAATTAAAATATATCCTTGGTCAATAACTTTTTGTTGTCATTTTTATGACTCCAACTAGCTCAATTTTATTAATTTTTATACAAGCAATAACGTATATTTATCCAAATTATGAGGGGAGAGAGTCGAATTTAGATTTGAGAGATGCACACTTTTCTAACTAACTTGACTAAGCGCAAGTCTATCAAAAAATAGTCTTTTAAGAAGTCCCTTGTTGAAAGTGTTGAGTATATTTTGGCCTCTAGAGTCAGCTATCATGTTCTCTAGGGTTAGTCTTTTCCTTGACTTAAAAGAGATGATTGATTGGTGAAAATTGTTGTTGTAAGGCTTAGACTATGTTACTTTCTTTTCCTTGATTTAAGGGAGATGATTGATTGATGAAAGTTGTTGTTGTAAGGCTTAAGACTAGGCTAGTTAGTTTTGCATTTTTCTTTGTCTTTGTCGGCTACTTGCAGCAGCCATTTCACCTTTCTTTCTTCTTTCTTTCTTTCTTCACTCCTTCCTCATATATACCTGAACCATTGTACATTAAACTCATGAAATACATTACAAATTAAAGCCATAATTTCTATATCCCTTCCCTCTAAATTTTTCTTTCATCCTACCAAACAGTGGAATAAATTCTCCACTTTGCCATCTTTGGATCTTCCAGTTTAATTCATTATTTTCCCCTTTTTTTTTAATCCACCTTACCACATAAAAGAACAATACCTTTGAGCTAATTGGAGTCATAAATCTGAACAAGGACATATTCAATTATGGCTTGCGAGGAAAACTCAATTGTGTTTCAAACGAGAAAAGCAAAAATTCAAGGTTAGGGTATTTGGAGGACATGGACAAAGGGCGGTGTCCAAAACTGTGCCCTAAAACTAAAAGGCACTAAATACTTGAAGGAGTATATGGGTACCGAAAGACTGTAACAGCTTAACGACTCACCCTATGTAGCAATTCAAATTTGCTTTCATCAATTGAAGCAACAAAGATGAAAAAGAGAAAATTTTGCATTAGTATATATATATGTGCCACATTATGTACAACCAATATCAATATTAATGTTGCTATATATACATTGGAAGTTAGAGTAGACAATTGATGTTGTCTAGCTTGTAAATAATTATTATCGAAAAAACTCTTTTGGGCGATTAAAGTTTGGAGCAGTGTGAAGTGGGAAACGACAACAGACTGAGAAGAGAGTAAGAACACAACGAAATCTGTTGCAAATTTCGCAAAGAAGATCAAATGTACAAACCTGTACGCAAATCCAATGTACGTATTATGAATTGTCCAGCAAACATGTTCAAAGGAAAAATTATGCGAGATCCCGTATTTTTTAGTATTACTTTCACTAGGATAAGCTTTTTTCATATTTATTACTAAGGAAAACCAATGAAAAATGTTTGAAAACTTTGAGTTTTAACGATAAAGCCAAAATAAAGGGTAAAGTAAATAGTACGAGGATTGACTTTTTAGTATAAAAATGTGGTTTTTCGTTAAAGTAAGCAGTACCGGAAGCATTTCGTTAAAGTTCCCCTACTACTATTATGACTAAGCTATATGGCCACCTATTTGACCAAGTGTCCGATCAATAGCTATGCAAACCAATTAGCCTCCATGCAGTAACTTGAAATGGCCACGTAGTTGATATAGGTGTAATTTTTTGCAGTGACTAAGGTTCAGCACCAAGCTGGTGGTGGCAAAGACTATGCCGCCTTGATATTCCTATAAATAGGAGCTCTCAATTCGTTTTACAACATGAGCCAGCATGCATTGCATGCTAAGCTCACGTATTGCAGAGATAGAGAACAAGATGTAGCTAGCTAGGGTTTGATGCGTGAGATTTGGTAGATGGGTTGTCTTGCCAATTTTTTAGCTTTCGAGGTGAGTAGTTTATGTAATGTGTTCGAAATATTTTTATTTTTTAAACAAAAATCGTGAGTTATCGTGGGATTTTACTCCATTTACAAATCTCTCACTATTTCAAGTCAAGCATGTTTATTTTGAAAAGTACTTTCAGAGTTATTATTTATCTGATTAGTGAATTGTTTGAGATGTTCATGGAGCATGAGAACTTTGGTGTTGTATTAATCCGAGGGATAAATGTCAAGGGACATTAGGGCAGAATGACCATTAGGGGTCACGTGGTGAGTTACAATTTATTTTGGATATAATCAACACGTAAAGGGACTATGTGATATGGAACTATATGGCTAAAGCTTTGATATTACTCTCATATTTTCTAGCATGTGTAAAACGACATTGCTTGACTGGCATATTACATATTATGCTCACTGTGCAACGGTGGTTGTTGCTCATCCCTCACCGTTTTATTTTACAGAAGTTACTTAGCAAGACAGGTGCTAGACGGGATGGGATTGTATTAGACAAGAGATTTAAGGATTTTAATTTATTTTGTACACATGTAAGGAATTTGGAGTTATTTTGTAGAAGAGAAGCTTGTTTGTCTTTTTATTTTTACTTGTACTAGTGCGCCGGGCGTGAGGTTTATTTTTCTGCCAACTCTGGATCCGTGGCGTGACAAATTAGCTTAAAACACAGTAAAAAATAAAATCCTTTAATAAAATAAAATGTTAGATTTCATTTGTATATATTGCACCATCAACAATTGATATTAAAAAAGTGCGACTGAAATTAGAAAAACTTACAGTAACTTATCCATAAGATATGATGGAGCATATAGAAGTTAGAACATTTGAATTTTGATATGGGAATGAGAAAGTGCACATAAAATACTAGAGTGGAAGCGAAAAAAATGGGATTGTAAGTGGGAATTGGGAAGTTACTGTTTGGTAGTGGGCGAAACTTTTGATCTAGCGGAAGTTTTTTTTTTAAGGTACCAATCGGTGACTTCGTCATGACAGTCGCCCTTTCGGAAGTCGGAAAGACTCACAAAATCATATGATAAAATTTTGTGATAATACTTGTTGGACTGCCGGCGCAAACACAATGGTCTCTGACCAAGACCAGAAACCAATTCGAATTTGGAAGAGATTCACATAGACTATTGCTATCCGGGAATAGATTTCTCTCTATGTTAGCTAGCATGGGCAGGCTCTCCTATGGTAATCATTCATCTTGAATCAAGATCAAACTCTCCATGAGATTCATAATTGCATTACTTATAACTTCCTTGAAAAACGTCCGCTAACGCACACATGATAAGATATTTTTTAGATCAGGCCAAGCCCTTAAAGTAGTTAAATTTGTGATAAACCCTGTCAGTAATAGGTCCTATTGAAATTCCATCTTACCTACGAACTGATCTACAATCACCTATTCTTTTTTGAGATTTTTCATGCTATGGCACTTTCTAGCATAGACCATTTCGTTTTAGTGATTTCTTCCACCAAGATACCCTCCTAATTTTGAAAAAGCCCTCAACTAGGGAAGAAAGCTATGATTACCGATGAAGTTGGTTTCAAAAGATAAAACTTCCAACCAGCATCCCCATTTGCTTCTTAGTCTTCGACGCATCTTCTAGCTTTATTTTTCTTGTCTTCAATGATTATCATTAGCAACAGTGTGTCTTGAGGAATGTTTTTTTTTTTTTTTTGAACAAACGATGTTATCTACACCAAAGGGTGGGGAAGTGGATTAAGCCTCACAATGGGCTAACAATAATGTGGTTGAAATTCGCCTTTGGCGAGAATCAAATCCAAAACCTCTTACTTACCAGTGAAGAAGAATATCATTAGACCGTAATACTAAGTGTCTTGAAGAATGTTAGAAAAGTTAATAAGCGAATTTTACAAAAAGGGATGTTGGCCTTATAGATACTAGCAAAGTGTGTATGAACACATTTTTTTAGAAAATGAGAAGGAGAGAGGGAGAGTGGGAGGTTTTTGTTTTTTGTTTTTATTTGTTTTTATTTGTTTTTATTTTTTTAAATATTGGAGGTATTTTAACATCACCTGTAGGTGAGGCTTCAATAAAAAAAACAGTAAAATTTGGACCGGTGAAATCACATTATTGCCCATCATTTTTTGTGTGTAATAGAAGACTAAATAGTATTTTCACCATCTTTTGGTTAACAAAGAGAGTGTCATTAATTAATAAAGATATATAGGCCCTTTATGCAAAGGGATCCCCTTTTTTTTTTTTCAAAAAATGGGGATTAGGTGTGGAGCTCACTCCACATCGAATTTTAACAATTCGAACCGTCGATTTTGTAAGTCTCGATTCATAGATCATCCTTGCAAAAATTTAATTCAATCCAAAACTATTTGCCTATTTAATTATCAAGATAAATTTTCATTGTTTCTTATATAACAAAGTATTCATTAATTTATTTGAACCCAATTAGATGTCTTAAACATTTATGATTTGGCTATTATTTTGCAAGGACGATCTATGAGGTGCAACTTGAAAAATAGAAGGTTAAGATCGTTCAAGTTCGATGCAGTGTGGACCCCACAACTTCCATTAAAATTTTCCTATATATATATATATATATATATATATATATATATATCAACAAATAAAATAACTCAGGGTAATTTTCCATTTCTTTAATTCAGGTCAAATTTTCCATTTATTGTGGGACGTGAACATTACATCAGATGAAAAAAAAAATGAAATTGATAGATAGATAGTTAAACATTTAAGAAACAAGAAATATTCACCTCAAGAAACCCGAAATATAGAGAAGAGACTAGTAACCTCAAATTAGAATTAAATAATAGTTATGGGCAAGTGGTCATTTACCACAGTGGTGAAAATGTGTTAAGTCCTTGCATGACGGTGTGAGTTCGAACTCTGTCGGTGGTTAATCTAACATCTTATCTAACAAAATCTATCGTTTGACAAAAAAAAAAATTTCGATTTCTATAATAGACTTATGTTTGATTAGAAGTACCATAGAAAATGTATCATTGGGATTCCTCTCCACCTTTAGTGTATAATAATATATATAGTATGTATTAAAAAATTAAATTAATTTTTTTTATAATTCACTTCCGATTGTTTAAATATTGTGTACTTTATCTATGTAGAAAATATTAAAAAAGAGTCATCAATATGGTAATGTGGCGTACGTCAACATTGTGTACATAGTTTTTTTATATTTGTGCGAGAATTTTAACATTTTGTATAGCCTTTAATTTAGAACAATTTTATAGTCTTAATTATATATCTGTAATATTACAAGCCGAACTTGAACCAGAGCCAAGCGTTACTCTGTTTGTTGGGGAAAAAAAATTCGTTTGTTGAATGTGCTTTTAATATGGCAGAAAATGTTTTTAGAGAAAATGTTTATGGGTTTCAAAAGCACTTTAAGTGCTTTCTGCAAGAAGCACCAGTTATGTGCTTTCTGCAAGAAGCACCAGTTATGTGCTTCTTACAGGAAGCACTTTAAGTGTTTTTCCAGAATTTACTTGTATTTTTTCTAAGGATTGATTCTAAAAACATTTTCATCAAAAACACTTTCAATTATTTTAAAAGTATATCCAAACGAACCCTATATCGATTCAATTTATTACTTATACTCTAAATTATTATTGAACGATATGATTAATTATCTTCAAATCCAATGGTTAATTAGTATCAAACTGTTGATGAAACTACAAAACAAGCTTTACATGATACTGAATATATATAGAAAACCCAGAAGAAATATATCGAGTGCTGGCTGAAGGAGTGAAAAACTGAGAGGGTTGAAATCTAGGGCAGCTAATAAAGCTGTAATTCATATTTCACCATACTCCCCTATAACAAATTTAGAACATGAGGATGATGAGAGGCCAAACCCTTGTCAAATATTCACTCTCTCTCTCTCTCATGCATGCTGAGCAGCATTTACACCTCTCCCTCCCGCCATAAATGCAATCGCACCCTCTCAATACGCTCTGCATTAACTCCTTCGCTGTCACATCCTCTCCACCTGGTCCTCTTTCTTCCCCCTTCCCCTCAAAGTCTCTCTCTCTCTCTCTCTCTCTCTCTCTCTCTCTCTCTCTCGTTTGCTATTTCGATTCTATCTCCTCTTTTTTCTCGTCCGATCTCTTTCTGTCTCTCCTTCAATCTTCTTCACCGCATTCTTCTTAAACCCACAACTCTTCCACTCCTACCCACCACCGTCTCGAAGGGAACAGACAGTTCTTTGTTCCCCCATAGCCTAGAGCTCAAAGGGTCAGCTGCTTTGACCTTCAAGTCCCCCCTTTTGTTTTCTACACAAATCCTTCCGTTATTTTTAGAGAGAGAGAGGGAGTACTGTGTGGCATTGGGAAAACCGAGATTTGGTTAAGTTGGGCGTTACAATCTTAGTTTAGTGTGTTTGACTCATTAACTACTAGCCACAGTCAATTAGCACGCAAGAGCAAAAAGGCTAAGGACTGTTTGAAGGCCCAAATTAAACTGTAGTGATACAGTCAGTCATTTCTTTCCCTTTTTCTTACTTGTAATAATCCAGTCAATTAGGGTTTTTTTTCTCAGACACCGCCGGAGAATCTATTAAAATTTTCAACCACAACCACCCCACAAAGAGTCAAAACCCCCACACAGAACTCCACACCCAGAAACCACCTCTTACCTCTTCAGAGTCAAAGAGGAGAGAGAAAGAGATGGAGGGTGTGTAGTCTAGGGTTTATTTGGAGAGTGAGATATATTTATATGGTAGTCGGACAAAAGCTTCCGGCAAGAGATAGATGCACGAAAACTCTCGGCTAATCTTCTCAGGTCAGTTTAGCTTTCTTTTCTATATATTCCGGGGGATAATATATATCCGTATATATTCTTTCTCAACGAAAACATATAAGATTAATATTCTGTAGAATATTTTTCTTTATTATATATTTTCCTTGTGGTCATTTAGGTTGCCTGATTTTGGGTAATTTAAATTTTCTACATACATGTATTTGTAGGTGTATAAGCGTGTATTTTGGTTTTGGGTTATTTAAGGGATGCATTTAAAGCAAAATCTTTTTGTTGAAACGGTAAATCTTCTGAATATTTTGAGGTAAAAAAAAAACTGTATATCTTCTTAGAGAGGGAATGGGGGAGACTTGTACGTATGTAGAATCGTAGATACATGTTTACAGATTTATCTTGTACATTTATTTTCTACTTCCAGAGTGGAATTCAGATCACTTGCCCTATTAAATTATATTACCATTTATTATTCTCTCAGATTTATCTTTGGTATTTCTTATTATTCTTTAATCTCTCTCCTCCCAAATTTATTTTCTTTCCTGATTTTCTCTCTATGGATTGGGTCGAAGTACTGGAAGAAAAGGTTATTTCTCTTTTTAATTATTTTCCCCCATTATTTTTAATCTATATATATTTATATATATTATCAACTACATTAGGAGTGTCTTAATTCTAAACCTCGCTCTTAGTTTTGGTCTGAGTTCTTTAAGATGTTTATCAGTGCGGTGCCCTTGATTTATTTATAAACGAATATAAATTGACCCATATTATTTTGTCTTGGCAGATTGAAATTAAGACAAGAGAGACAGGTATATAGCTAGAACAAGAGTCCTAAATTCTAGGGATTTGGAAGGCGAAAAAAATGTTTCAGCCAAGCATGTTCGAGAATCACATCCTAGATCATATGACGACCAGCAGTACCCACAAAACCTCGGATAGTACTGGCCGACTGCTGGACGATGACTTCGAGACCAAATCTGGCACCGAAACGACTATGGACGCTCCTTCCGGTGACGAGCAAGATCCCAACGCCACCGGCCCGCGCCCCAAAAGAAAACGTTACCATCGTCACACCCAGCGCCAAATTCAGGAGATGGAAGCGTAAGTCCTTATTTTTCTTGTTTGTCTTGGTTTTAGGGTTTTTCAGATCACGAACTTCATTGTGAATATAACATATATATCGATCGAATATTTGTTTTTTATAGATTCTTCAAGGACTGTCCTCACCCAGATGACAAGCAAAGGAAGGAGCTGAGTCGTGAACTAGGGTTAGAGCCTTTGCAAGTCAAATTCTGGTTCCAAAACAAGCGCACCCAAATGAAGGTAACGCATATATTCCACCACCACACACACGCACACAAACATACATATGAATTGTACGTATATGTAGAAAAATCAATTGGATATGTATGCACTTTATGCGTTTCCATAAATCATTTCGTTCCAAATTAATATTCCACTTATGAGAAAATTTATCCTTTATTCTCTTTGAGAGTTTTGACTTTATACTAGTCATTAAGAACTTTAATTATATGCGACCTCTATGCACACATTAAGCTCTCGAATAACTTGGCCCTATTTAACTCCTTTTTTAATTGGTTTGATTACTTTGTGTATCAATTTTGACATTATGTATTACTCTTAGGCACAACATGAACGCCATGAGAATTCAATTTTGAAATCTGAGAACGACAAGCTTCGTGCCGAGAACAATAGGTACAAGGAAGCCCTTGCCAATGCCACATGCCCCAACTGTGGAGGACCAGCTGCGATTGGGGAGATGTCATTTGATGAGCAACATTTGAGGATTGAAAATGCTCGTTTACATGAAGAGGTGACCATTACTATAAAACATACAACACCTCTTTCTCGTTATTATAATTGATCTAGCCTATTGAGTTTTGTTCAAATGATTTCACAGATTGATAAGATATCTTCGATTGCTGCCAAATATGTTGGGAAGCCTTTGACGAGCTCATTTTCCTCTCACATGCCATCTCATGTGCCTTCCGGCCGCTCCCTTGATCTTGGGGTTGGCAGTTTTGGTACTCAGCCAGGCTTCGTAGGAGAAATGTATGGATCATCTAGTGATCTTCTCAGGTCGGTTTCAGTGCTCACTGAGGCTGATAAGCCGATGATCGTTGAGCTTGCCGTTGCAGCCATGGAAGAACTAATTAGAATGGCCGAGGCTGGAGACCCTTTATGGGTTCCTGGTGACCATAACTCAATTCACCAAGAAATTTTAAACGAAGACGAGTACTTGAGGACATTTCCGAGGGGGATTGGCCCTAAACCATTGGGCTTAAAGTCTGAGGCTTCAAGAGAAACAGCATTGGTCATCATGAATCATGTTAACCTTGTTGAGATTCTCATGGATGTGGTAATTAACACACATATTTGAACATTAAGTAAATGAACTTTGGATTTAATAGGACTCTCTGAATTTAACACAATCATGATGTCTTTCAGAATCAATGGTCTACCGTCTTTTGTGGTATTGTCTCAAGAGCAATGACCCTTGATATCCTATCAACTGGAGTAGCTGGAAACTACAATGGAGCCTTGCAAGTGGTATGTACACAAAACACAAATTAATTTGAATTTAGAATGGATTAAAGCATTTACTGAAGTTAACAAATATGATATAATTCATATGTAGATGACTGCTGAGTTTCAAGTACCCTCACCACTCGTTCCAACCCGTGAGAATTACTTTGTAAGGTACTGTAAGCAGAATGTTGATGGAACTTGGGCAGTCGTTGATGTTTCTTTGGACAACCTACGCCAAAGTCCAGTTTCAAGAAGTCGAAGAAGGCCATCCGGCTGCTTAATACAAGAATTGCAAAATGGCTACTCCAAGGTCTATAAATTAAGTCTTTCACTAGCTAGCTCTTCTAAGCTCATTATAGTTCATGCTTTTTTTCTTTCACTAGTTAACATTGTTCTCTCAACTAATTCGCACATTCGTGATTTTTACGTATGATTGTTTAGGTTATATGGGTGGAACATGTTGAAGTGGATGATAGTGCTGTTCACAACATATACAGACCACTAGTCAATTCTGGTCTTGCCTTTGGAGCTAAGCGTTGGGTGGCTACACTTGATAGACAGTGCCAACGTCTTGCGAGTTCCATGGCCAGTAACATTACTGCTGGAGATCTTTGTGGTACACATTAATCTTAATTTACTTTTTTGGTAATTAGTTTTCCCTTAATATCAAAGTAATGGGTTTGAATTGTTGTCTTATATTACAGTGATAACTAGTGCTGAAGGGAGGAAAAGTATGTTGAAGCTGGCACAAAGAATGGTGATGAGCTTCTGTACCGGTGTTGGTGCTTCCACTGCACATGCATGGACTACATTATCAGCAACGGGTTCAGATGATGTGAGGGTCATGACCCGAAAAAGTATGGACGATCCTGGCAGGCCTCCTGGGATTGTTCTAAGTGCTGCAACTTCCTTCTGGATTCCTGTTCCTCCCAAGAGAGTTTTCGATTTCCTGCGGGATGAAAACTCTCGTAGTGAGGTACATATTGCATGTTAATATATGTACATATATATCTCTGATATATTAGGGCATTGCTGAGTAAAGCATCATAGATATAAATCTGATATATTAGGGCACTGCTACGTATAGCATATGTGTAAACATGCATATTTAATTTATGGCATATAATTTTCAGTGGGATATACTTTCAAACGGTGGGCTAGTTCAAGAGATGGCACACATAGCTAATGGTCGTGATCCAGGCAACTGTGTCTCCCTACTTCGCGTAAATGTAAGTCTCGATCAAAATATATGCATGCGTTGTATTGTCAGATTGTGAACAACTGACTAGCTAGGTTAGTTCTTGCATGAATGTACTCCCAAATCACAGTGAATATTCTATTCACCATAGTCTTTAAACACTAGACCAAGCTAATTAATGGGGGAACAATTCATGTTTTGTAGAGTGCAAATTCAAGCCAAAGCAATATGCTGATACTTCAGGAAAGCTGCACTGATTCAACCGGGTCATACGTGATTTATGCACCAGTTGATATCGTGGCCATGAATGTCGTGTTAAGTGGTGGAGACCCAGATTATGTAGCACTTCTGCCCTCAGGTTTTGCCATCCTTCCAGATGGACCTGCTGGGTCCGCAGGAGGAGGAACCCTTGATGTTGGCTCTGGTGGGTCTCTACTCACCGTAGCATTTCAGATCTTGGTTGATTCAGTTCCTACTGCCAAACTATCTCTGGGATCTGTGGCTACTGTTAATAATCTAATTAAGTGCACGGTTGAGCGTATTAGAGCCGCGGTTACATGTGAACAAAATCCATGACAACTAAAAAGCCTAAATACATGGTGAGCTCACTTAATTACTAATTAGTATTTTGGTTTTTTAATTTTTTCACTAGACTTATTATTATTTTCTTCTTCTGTCTTTTTTCTTTGGCAGTTGGAAAGAGGTAGAAGAAGAAAGCAAGAATGGTGGGTTTACTTCGAAATTGTGGGTTACCAAAGGGAAAAAGTCAAGAGCGCACCTTATAATATCCTTATCTTGTGGTGTTTTGGCGATATTTAGGAAACCCTAAAGCAAATCACCACCCCACAAGGGTAGTGGGTTCGGGTATTGACTTCCCCTAAACAAAGAGGAAAGTATGCTCAAGACTTTGTTAATTGTTAGCTATCTATGAAAAGTTTGGAATAACTCTGTTCACCTTTAATTACTGTTTGGGTCTAGGGATTAGGGATAGGGTTATTAGGGCTAGGGTTCACCGCAGGGTCGTTTATGCCTGTCTAAGCTTCTTTTCCCTACTCTTGTTTATGTTTAAGAGAGGCGTTTAGTTGGAGTACTTTTGAAATCACATTAACAATGCTTCCAGTTTCAACTGTTTGTAGCTTTCAAAGTAATTTTTGTTTATTTGGTAATTAGTTATCATATTTTTAGGAAAGAGGAGTAGGTCTTGTTACATGCACTCCAATACTTGAAGCCTGACGAGTTAAAAATTATAGATTTGATTCTTGGCAAATTAATCTCAATATGATCAATCAATACTGTAACTTTGAGTTTATTAAAATATATGGTGAAGTTTTTCAGTTAACATATGTTTTATCTTAAATCACTTATTCACAAAATTCTCTTTGTCAACCAAAAGAGAGTTAAAAGAACAAATTAACCTTGTTAACTAAAAGTTATGTTCAAAATAAGAAATTACACAAAATAATTTTACTGTTTTTTAAGATATGAACAACCTATTTAATAAAAAAATTATTTGAAAGTCGTGGCAATCCTTCTTTGTAAATTTTATTTTCAAAATTTTATAAACGCATACATATATATAATATTGTTAGTTTAGGTTCGATTATCGCCAAAGGCAAAGTTGAACCATATTATTATGGCAAGTTCATTGTAGCCTACTCCCTCAACCCCTGAGTGTAGATACTATATATCGTTTGTTCAAAATATTTTTTTTTTGTATAAATCAGGATTCTCTCTGCTTCCCCATCCCTCCCCCTCACCTTCTATCCCCTCTTCTCACACGTTTCTCTTTGTCTTTCTCTATAAAAAAAATTAATACAAAATATTGACATAACTTAATCGTAATCGTTCGAATAGGAAAAAACTGAAGGAGAATGATTTGGAGGTGAGAATTCTACTCTTATTTTACATTGCGAATGTATATGGTGAAAAAATATGTTTATTTTCTGAAAAATTAAACTCATTGGAACTTGGAATAGGGTGAGTGTTGGATTATTGAAAAAAAATTAGTGGTACAACATTCTTGGCTGTATGTTGGATTATTACAACAAAAAAAAACAGAAAAAAGGTTCTTGGTTGTTTGTAAAAATAAATAAATAAATCAATTGTCAATTTGACCCTAAGTCAACGTCCAGCTTCTGGAATTTTGAAAAAAATGCCAAGGTCCATCATTGTTCGTCCAAATTTAGTTTAGCCTAGCACTATTATTCTAATCATGCAGCCTTTTGATGCCAGAACTTTGAGGATATAATGGTTAGTATTGAGAATCTCTACTCCATCCGTCCCAAGATATTATACACACTCACCTCGACTTTTATGGGAAACCAGAAGACGAAATTTATGGTTTTATCCACGGTTGTTGAGATTTCATTCAATTTGTAGCAGAAAATTGCAAGGGCCTCCATGAAATATAGAGGTGGTGTTAATTGCTATCTTGTGGTTGTGGTACTAGTTCTAGAGGAATCGCTTGTATTTTATATTCCAATGCCCCATTCGACGCTGCGAGGGAATTAAAGTCATCCCCAGACTTGCAATTACCTACTGATGAATTAATAAGAAACTTTGCTGCAAGCTTCCTATTCAATATATATATATATATATGTGACTCATATATATACACGTGCATGTGTGTGTATATGGTACTTAGACCTAACAGAGATATGACGTAAAACAGAACGCAGTGACATTCTAAGATTCATATAGCCGACCCCATTTCCTGGGATAAGGCTTGATTGTTGTTGTCGTTGTTGTTGTTGTTATATGCATGAATACAAGGAATTACTTTAAAATTCAGAGTTTTTAGGACTTCCACGTTCCGAACGTGTTTGAAGTTCTTCTAACCACAAATGTCTTTGAAGAAAATGATGCAATCTTAGATTATATATGATGACCAAGCAAGTTAAATATCTCCAAACAAACTATTCTAATCAGTATTGCAACAAAGGGCGGAACTAAGAAATTTCGTAAAGGTGGGCTATAACTATAGTGGCCTACGTTTTCCAGAGATGGGTGGACTGATTTTCACTAGCCAAAGTGAATTTCATTAAAATTAACACTAAATTCTTACAATTCTAAATTTTTGCACTCGACTGCAGCCTACCCTAGTTTAAAGGTGGCTCCTCCGTTGTTCGCAACAACACCTCTAACTCTAGCTAAGTGTGTGCTCTTTCAAGTGTGATTTCTATGCATAAGTGTGTGCTGTTTCAAGTGTGATTTCTATGTTATGCATGACAATGCATATATCAATTGAAACATATTAGTAAGGTGCTCTTTTAATTTATGAATTAATTCTTCGATTGAAACATATTTTCTTAGATTTCTTGTTTTTTTTGGTGTCATCATGTTTTCGAGTGGTTAGGGACTACAGATACCAATTGATGCAAGCAACATATAATACCGCCATGACCGTAGACTGGCAACTGCACAGATGACAAAGATGTAGCATTGACTCTGTGCACCCATTAAATATTTCAAACTTAAAATTTCAAAAAGAAAAGCAGTATCAAATTTTCATGGTAGATATAAGCTATGCTTGTTGCACAATTTTATATAAGATTTAACTTTTTTGTGTGATGTTAGTACTTTGTACAGTCATATATATAGTAATAAAGATCTCTGCTCCCTTCCAGTGTTAATTAAAAAAGATGGTTGTGAAGTACAGTATCTATTTATTCATGCAATAATATCTTTTGCTCCCAGAAATTTATAGCGTGTAGAAGAAAGAATATACATCGCTTTAAAGAAGGCCAATGAAAAACAAACCATACATGTACCTTATATTTTGAGCAGTGGCAGAGAATTATAACAACTGCATGAAAATTGCAGACACTAAATTGTGTTAGCTTTAATTTCTTCTTCTTCTTCTTCTTCTTATCCTTCTCTTTTCTGTTGCCTTCGTTCTTGTTATATATTCTAATTAGGGAAGGCACAGAAGTAGATGGTGGTTAGAGAGAGAGAGATGTGTACGTACAGTTGTGGGTTTATTGGGAGGAGTGGTACCGGTTAGATTTTGCTCTGGTGCTTTTACTGCTGTGACTGTGAAAGAATTACAGTGAGTGGTGGTTCTAGTTATTTACTTCTTTAATCATTTATGTGGATATATATTTGTGTGTGTGCGTGTTGTACGGTGTATAGATGTATATACATGACTATTACAACTAGAAACAGTAGAAACTATTGGTTGAGAAGGAGTTCTTGAACCAGTAAATTAAGCAACGTCTTATCTCGGGTTCTATTTAGATGGAGTATTGAACGTAAGGATTTGCATTTCGGGTTCTATTAGTATTTGAACGTAAGGATTTGCATTTGACTACAAGGCTAAATTTGCTGTTGGCTCGAGTTTATTAATTTGTAGGGATTACTTGTAATTAGTGGGATACAGTTTTTATTTAGCATTTTTCTACTGTAATTAGGATTAGCAGTTATTGTTTTCCTTACTGTAATTAGGATTTTTCTACTATATATTTGCCTCCTATGAGGGAAAATAATATTAAAATTCCCACACAAACTTAATTTTAGCATTTCTACAAAGATTAATATATTAGATTGAGACGTCGGTGTATTTATCTATTCCTTATTACAACGATATTACTACTCTAATTTAAACTAAAAAGAGATATGATGGTTTGTGTTATCGCAATGTCCTTCCTCCCGACGCCAACAGACCCAAAGGAAGAAAGGCCAAGGCCACACACTAGTAAAAAAAACCTTTGAGCGACAATATACATATTGTTGCACAAAGTGACTTTGCACAACGAAATTTTAAAAATCATCGCACAATGTATTTAAAAAATAAATAGAATTAAAATTATTTTTAAACCTTTGCGCGACGAAATATTTCATCACCCAAACTCAATTTATTTTCTTTTTTATTTAATTTTATATTTTAAATTGTAAAATAAAATTGTTTTCTTTATTTGTTTTTTAACTTTGCGTGACGGATATCAATATTTCGTCGCTTAAAACCTATTAATTATCTATTTTTATTTAATTTTATATTTTTTTAACAAACGATATTATCTACACTAAGAAGGAGGGTGTGAGCTTAGCATCACAATGAGCTAGTAATAATGTGGTTATTTAATTTTATATTTTAAATTGTAGAAGAAAATTGTTTTCTTTATTTTTATTATTTTTCAAAAACTTTGCACGATGAACAACAATATTTTGTCACCCAAACCAATTTTATTTTATTTTTTATTTAATTTATATTTAAAATTATTTTCATTATTTTTAAAAACTTTGCGTGATGAATATCAATATTTTGTCGCTTAAATTCTAGTTATTTTATATTTTAAATTGTAGAAGAAAATTATTTTCTTTATTTATTTTTTGTAGAAACTTTGTGAGACGAATATCAATATTCCGTCGCCTAAACTTTTTATTTTATTTTTTATTTTAAATTGTAAAATAAATTTTTTTTCTTTTTTTCTTTTTTTTAAACTTTGCACGACGAATATTAATATTCCGTCCCTGAAACCCTTTTTTTTGTTATTTAATTTTATATTTTAAAATGTATAATAAAAATTATTTTTATAATCTTTGCATTAAATGCATGGATTGAAAAATGACCCAAATAAACAAGTTAAAATGTAGATCCTTAGATATGAAATCACTACATCTAAATTATTTTGATGCTAAATGATTAGAAAACAAGTTTTAGATTAATGGCCAAAAATATTAACTCTCCTTTTTACTCTTTCACGCTCTTATTTTCGAGTAAAAGAAATCATAAAATAGACATTTTTCGGATGGAATGAATAAAAGAGAACGAGAAATCATAAGCAGATTTTTTCGAGTGCAAATGACTAAAAGATGAGTGGCACGATGTAACAAATCAAAACAAAATAATAAATTGATATGAACATAACTTTTATTAAAAATTTCAACAGAATCCACAGTACAACTAATTTGAAAATTCCGCGAACTTCATCACAATTGCTATCTGGAAATGTCAGCAGAACCAGCGTACATTGTAATTTTAAATGACTTCAGAAAACAAATAAAAAAGAAAATGGGCATCAACATCTTCACATTTCGGTTCCACTTGAGCTTCCATTAAATTGATGTTTCTGAGAAGAGCAAGCAAGCACTCCCCTGCAGAATGTATAAGCAAAGATGCACAAAATATGTATTGCAGAAGAAGTCCCATCAGTTAAACAGAATTTGATCCAACAGTTCTCCCTCCTCTCTCGGAACACGCTGCAAAGTGCAAAGTAAAACCAAGCCATCCCCACTCTTATCGTGTTTAAAAGATAGTCTAAATGTCTGAAAAGACGATAGATTTCGGTTTTAAGAGCCCTATCTGGGTTGTTTTCCAAACATAAAATGCCAGATAATCAACATGGCAAGAGAAGCTGTAACCTTTTGCTGCAAGATAATGTGCATGAGTACAAATTCCACTATTCATGTACAAGCTGGCTTGAAAAAGCCAATGTGCTGCATACTCCAACAAAATGAATAAAAAAAGTTGAGAGAATACCATAAAAAAGAAGAAACTCATATAATGTTACAGTGAACACGGAAGTCGATCTATCTATGTTAACTCCGCAATCGTTTTCTTTGACTACCCTCTTCAATAATTCCCTGCGAGTCCGAAGAAAAGTGTTCAAGATTAAGCACATAAATTTTCAGCACAGCTTGCAGAAACCGAATATGTCTCCGGTACATGCAAAAGACATAATGTTACATATCCGGCTTTTCCGTTGTTCAAATTAAGTACATAAATTTTCAGCAGAAACCGAATATGTATCCAGTGCATGCAAAAGACATAATGTTACATATTACCAGTAAAGCATAACATATTCAATCTTGGTAATCACTAAACATCCTATAATAGCATGAAAATAACTGGGAGCCGCATGCACACCATAATATTCAGAAAAACATGGGCATAGGACTAATACAAATATGATATAGAAGATTGTTATCTTCTAAAGATGAAAATGCTTATTGATACAAAACATTTAAAACAAAACTGGGAATTTACCATTGTCAGATATATTTTTGAGAAAGCAGTTATAAGCAATGAAAATTACAATGAAAAGTGGAGACGTACCCCTTGATCTTGTCCAAAACCTTCAGGGGAGACCACACTTGACTCGGATCTGCATTTAGCATGCACAATAGGACCTAATTGTGACCTATCCATGCCTCCTGTTGCTCCGTCAGGTGCATTCATGTACACAGCATCTTTATACATCCACTCCTCATTCTCATCACTATAAAAGTCATCAAAAGTCTCTCCACATAATGCACACGAATTCTGATCCTCATCGGCAGGAACAGCCATTTCTTCATCACTCTTCTTTTCCACTATGGTCTCAGCAGGCAAAAATCCAGGGACTGCCTCAGTACCCAATGCCTCTGCACCAGTGAGCCACATGCTTGTATTTACAAACCATTTGCGAGAGGGCTTCTGCTTGCGGTTTTTAGACATACGATTCTTTGTTACATGCCAATCCATATGACTACTGTGCTCTTCTTGGCACTTGAACCTAAGGCCACAGGTTGTGCATTGTCTAGGGAGATCACCATATAGGGCACTTATTACAGATTCATGACGCACCTTGAGAAGGTCGGCATTAAACTCGACTCCTACAGAATCCTAAACATTTAATAACTTGGTTGAGCATCCCCAGCATTGAATTATAATATCAAATATTCCAAAAGAAAAATATAGAAGGATGTCATGTAAATACCTGGACGGGGCTTTGATTTGTCAATGAGATCAAACCTTGAGCCATGAGAGAACTAATCAAACCAGAATAGACATTGCCGGGCTGGTTGCTAGAGACAACTGAACCAGGGTTTTGGACGGAAAGTATCCCTTGCGAGGGAGGAGGAGGACCTGGTGGTAGAGGTGGCAAGGAGAACTGAGAACTGCCATTTGGGTTATAGGGGGTTGGTAGGCCCAAGTGTTGACGAGGTATGGGACCTCGCAAAGTGTATCCGTGATTTAAGGGTGGTACCCCTAAATAAGATGGCACCTGAGTTTCTGCAGACGAAAAAATATTCTCCCGTGCCTCCTGAGGTGGACGATACTGTGGTTGTAAGGGACGATACTGTGGCACCTGAGTTGACTTTGTCGACCTTGACTCCTTGTTTTCATAGCCATCTAACTGCTGCTCCGGCATGTATAAAGGATTATATGGGCCTTGATTTTTTACAGTATTGCTATAATTTATTGAACCGTACGGATTCCTCTGGTTCTGCATTGCAAAAACTGAGTGCACTCGGGGAGGGTGAGAATTATGCATGTTTACTGGAGGCCTTAAACCCATTGACACTGGCATCACAGATCGAGAGTCGGCAGTAACAGAGTCAACACTAGAGGAACCCATTCTTGATGTAATGGGCCCATGAAGTCGTGTATCAACATCTAGAAGCTTGTCATTAAAGGCAGACATTTTCTCACCACCTGATGATATACCGCTTGTCACAAAGGGCGTCTGAATATTCCCTCCTCTTCCTTTGGCATTAAGGGGATTCTGCAAAGGCTGCAAGTGATGGAAAGGCATATTCCAGGCTTCTTGAGGGTAGCGAGAACCCATATTATGATTTTTCTCAGACTGAAATCGAGACACAGCACCCGATGATCCACGACCGAACTGCAAGAACGGTATTAAATGTTCAGAGATGAGCTCAATATAAATTGGAATAATTTTTCATGTAATTTAAAGAAAACTTGATAGCAGAAATCAATAATAGAGAACATTCATGATTAGAATTGGAATACTATACACAAAAAAAGGTAAGTGGTCATGGACTGAGCCTGACTGAAACAGAGACTGATTGAGGGATCTTCTGGTGCTAAAGTTTTATGTTCAGTCAAGCAAATGATGGGTTTTCAAGGATGGAATTTTCAGTGATGGAAAGTTCCAATGAATATTGTTGTGGTTTAAGCATTAATGCAGTCACAGATGCAGAAAAAGAATATATTAACGTCAGTTGACCAGGACCTCAAATAAGGTGCCATTCCACAACCAAAAAAAAAAATATTAAAAAAACCTAAAATTAGAAATAAATAACATGTAAATATAGGGGAAGAAATTATGAAAAGTTTGCAATCTAACTAATTACGTTAAGGCAAACATAAAGATCATTTAATTTTTCATGTTAACTAAACAAAAATGCTTAACAAACTAGTAGAGGGAACATACACCAAGTGGGGGAACTGAATCTTCAGCTATAATAGAGGACTGTTCGGCTGAAGGTGGATGTGCCTGACTAGACCAAGTACTCCTAACATCTGGCTCCAAGGAGCTTGCATTCTGTGTTCCATGGCTTGCCCTGTAGCTTCTAGAAGGCGGTACAGTTGAAGCCAAGAAATTGTTACCCCGACCATGGTCTGCTAAATTTGGGGTCACATCTTCCCAATCAAACTCTTCCTCTTCAGTATTCTGCCATGACATTGGAGTTGCCTTATGATCTAGACCGTTCAGGCCCAGCTGCCCAACCAGCAGAGGCTTATCATTTAAACTTCTATCTGCACTGTCCTTCCCATATGCGTCAATTAAAGCTCTTGGGTTCTGATGGTCAACTCCATTATATGCAGCAGAAGTATCAAACCACTTCTGACTACCATCAAGATAGCGTTTTCTCCGCCATTCATTCGACTCCTCATCCTTACCCATCGCTCCACCAAGTCTATAATCAAACACGGAATTAGATGGAGAAGCCCTCTCAACAAACCTTCTTGGAGACTGTTCTGCTGCATATTCATCAACTGCTGATGGCAAAGACCTATCAAGCCCAATATTAGAAGGCGACGAAGATCTTGCAAGCCTAGCAGTTGAAGATGGGTGTAATTGATTGGACCCCAGGGCAAAAGGTGAATGACTCACACTTCCTGTTGAGTTTAATCTTTGGGATACAACCTGCAAGGATACAACCTTTGCATTATTAGAATCACACTTGTCATGCATAATGGCAGGATTCTAAGAATATAAGTTTGACCTTTAAGCTCCTACTAAATGCCAAATACTCTGCAGGATTAATAGAGGTACAGGTTTGAATGCCACAGTTCCACAGAGTGTGAAACAGAAACAGTTTAGACAAGCACCGTATTCGATAAAATGATCAACTTGAATTTCTTTTATGCTATATGCTTGAATTTTCCATGTTGGGAGAAGTCTCAAAATTTGTTTAATAATATGATGCTATAAATACAATTCTAGTCTAGGCCTTTGTTTGGGGATCAAATCCAAATTCTACATTGACTTGGAAAATCGTAACTAACAATTGGGTGTCCTGTTTGACAAAACTTAAAGGAAATCACAAACCAACTAGGAAAGGCGAACCAAAATCCTTATTGTTAAAAGAAACTCAAAATCCTTATAATAAAAGAAACGTGAACTCTTCTAAAAACATTAAATGTCATAATTATCTTTTTCTACTGCTGATGATTGGCAGTAAAGCTACATCAAAGTGTCTGAATAATAGATCCCCTAACCAAAAAATGCTAAACAATGGAAACATAGATAAATTTTCCACTAGTTGCAGGTTAAGGTGTATTTTGAGCAGATTAAAATAGGGAGATTACACGGAAAGCTTACACCATCTACATCTGAACTGTCCAACTGCCGTAAATATTTTGGATTGACATGGATGCCATGAGCTGGTCGAGGAGATGCAGAAGTCCTCAAAGGTGGTAATCCTGATGATTGTTGGTTTGCTTGTGGAGAAAATTGCAGTTGCTCTTCAATCCTGTGAAGGACTGAAGGTGGAAACACTGCTGACCAAGTGCCAAAGAGGTGGCGCATGGCAGGGTGCTGATTAGGATGTACTTGCCTGTATGCCTCGCAAAAGACCTAATGCATACATAAAATCATGTTAGAGTTGTTTAATTATCAAAGAACGCTATTTATGCATAGACTTGAAATTAGGGATAACAAAAATATATCTGCAGTTGAGTTATATCACCTCAGGAAGACGGGAGGAGAAAAACTTGGCATATTCCCGGCCAATATTCTTGACAATACTGTCTAAAAGATACAGTGAAGGCAGTTTATGCTCGACCGGGACCTGCAATAGACAAGTATCACACAATTAGGGCAATCTTCAACTTGACTAATATGTGAAGCACTGCAACTTCATTTGCAGCAGGCTTAACACAGTTATTAAAATTCAACTGCAGATTAATGCTCTATAGAGAAACGACAATCGACTTGGAGCTGCATCTTAAACATATCATCACAAATTTGGTGTTGATCCTAGTTTTTATTGCAATTCCTGTAGCATTAGGGTTGTTGATTCAAGAATGGCTAATAATTCACTGGGAAGTTTTGCTTGGTTGTTCATCAAAACAATGCTTCTGTGTGATCAAGCTTAATGGACATGTTTTTTGCAGGTCATTATGTTCATAATACCCAAACGCAACCGAAGAAAAAGACTGAGAAAGTAAAGATTACAACTTTTGAAGTTGTTCATCCCAATTGAGTAACATCAAGAATCTAAAATTTAAATTTCTATGAAACCAAACTGAGCAAAAGATGAACTGGGAAGCGTGGTAGGAATTAGAACTTTTAGAGTAAAGATTGGTATTTTTACAATTCCTAGAACTCAAACAATTACACAAGTCCAATCTGGGTTGTACAGAAACAGAAAACACCCCCCAAAAAGATCCCCAATTGGCATACACCAATTCAGCAAAGCTCCGTCGAATAATCAAAAGAGGTAGAAGCAACCCGCAGATACCGAAACAGACCTCGAGAATGCGGGCGCAGATGGCGTTGGCGATGCCCCTTCCGTGGTCTCTCTGCTCGCCGGCGATGATGGTGAGATCGGTAATGATGGGCTTCGAATTAAAGATGAGCTCCGACAATACCATCTCGTAAAGGTGGACGATTTCTTCGGTGCTGGGCGGCGACACCTCGTCGTCGGGCGAAACCCTGAGGTCCTCCTCCCGCTGCTTGAGCAGAGCCCTGAATCGGTCCACTATCGGAGTCGGAGGCTGGGGCTTCTGAGCTAACTCGGCACCGGGCATGGCCTTTCCGGCGGTGTGCGGGGAAAAAGCGACTCTAGGGTTTTCTCGGGAAAGTGTGAGCCTTTCCGAGTCCATGGAAAGAGTGAGGAGTGTCGATGTGGGTTATTGGAGAAATTGGGCTGTTGGGAAATTAGGGTTATTGAAGAGCGGCTTTGGGTGTCGACCCACGGCGGAAGGGGGAGGAGGATTGCATAAGAATTAGGGTTTGGTGTTCCCACCACCACCGTAGAAGTAGAAGAAAACGGCGTGGTTTTGGCTTTTGATTCTGAGAACTGGTTACTTACCTCGTGACGTGACCCGAGAGGCCCTTCCCTCTCTTTTCGGCTTTCTCTTCAAATGAACGACATGTCGTTTATCTTGTTTTATTTAACAAAACTTAGATTAAGTGCACCGACGTGTCGTTTTCGAGGTTTTTTTTTTTTTTTTTTTTTTTTGAAGGGAAAGACAAACAACCAGAACAGGAAAGCCTAACAGGAGGCTAACACCACAGAGGGAAACAACACATAAAGCGATGAGAGGGGATCCAACACACAGACGCTCCAGCAAAGAGCGTCACCCCCAACACCACCAAAACAAAATTAAGGAGGGCAGGGAAGACCATCCTTATTTAAAACAAAGACCAAAGAAGATGGGGGCCTGTCAACCCAAACCCAAGAACCCATCTCAGGAAAACCCCGCGACGCAAGGAAGTCAGCGGCTCCATTGGCTGTTCTTGGCACCCAAGACCAGCGACAGAACTGAAAAGCTTCACTCACCAATTTAACTTTCGTCAGAACAGGATAAGCTTCCCAACTGCCAATATCAACAGCTCCGGAGAGCCAATCAATGGACTCACGAGAATCCGATTCCAAAATAACTGATTGAAAGCCCAAAGAAGACCCCAATTCACAACCACGCAGCAACGCAGTCGCTTCAGCCGCAGCAACAGAAGGAGAAGAGAAGGCATATCTCTCAGCAGCCATAAACTAACCATTAGCATCGCGAATGACCACACCAGCAAAACCCGAAAAAGTCGAAAGGGACCAACTAGCATCAACATTAATTTTATAGAAAGAAGAAGGAGGAGGTATCCAATGAGGGACCAGAACACTACAGGTAGAGGGCCTAGCAGCACCCATACCCGTCCACCCCATGGCTTCCCAGTAAAACCCGATAGCAGAGGACACCCCCAACAAGACCTTAATAGGATGAATAGGCACCTGATTAAACACAAACTCGCATCTGGTTCGCCAGATAAACCAAACAGTAAACGCAACATAAGAACAAACCCATTTCCTTTCCGTCGTGCAACCCGGGGTTTAACTATAACTTCCAAAACCAAAACTCCATATATATAGCATTTGTTGGTGAAAAAAGGAGGGAAAATTAGTGTCTGTTTGGTACATTACTTAAATCCAAATTTTTAAATTTAAAAATAATTTTCAAATTTTAGACCTTAAAAATTTGTTTGGTAAGACGATTTTCAAAAACTGAACTCAATACTAATTCAAAAATATAGTATATTCTTTAAAAACACAAAAAGTGAATTTTTAAACTTAAACACACTCTTTTCTTTTTTTTTTTCCTTCCTCCCCTCTTACTCCAAATCTATATCTCTCTTTTCTTCTTTCTCCCTCCCCCTTCTCTTTTTTTTTTTTACATTTTTTGTTTCAGCTCCAATCCGCTTTCTTCATTCTCTCACTCCTCTTCCTCTCTATCTCCTCCAATCCTCTCACTTCTTTCTCTTTCCTCCAATCATCTCTTACTTTTTTTCCTCCTCTCTCCTCTTTCTCTCTCGACCCCTCTTTTTGGATCTTTTTGTCCAGTTTAAGTTGTAAGATTTAAAATTTTTAAATCGCATACCAAACAAATTTTTGAGTCTTAAAAAAAAAATTTAAAAATCTTAAAAAATGTTTTGAGAAATTATTAAAAATTTTCAAATAGGATACTAAACAAACCCTTAGACGTCGGATTGAGAAACTGCAAAACCCTAAAAGCAACCAGGAAGCAGGAGTAAGAGACGACACGATACGACAGCGTTTTTCCGGGTCTGTTTTCTACTTCCTTCTCACTTCATGCATTTCTGATGCTCCAAATGTGTTCAATTGGTCAGTGCCATTTCTCCAAAACTATGTTTTGGGGTATTCTGCTTTTGCCTTTTGCCTTTTCGTTTATTGTTGAAGAAAGCTTGTAGCCTTTACATTTTATGATGTTAATCATGCAAAAGTTTGAATCTTGTATTTGCTAATTTGTGTAATTTCCGAAAAAAAATTGTTAGATTAGGCATTTAATTAGTACCAAAATTTTAACAGTCTATGATTGTAAGCCAATGTAATTCGATATACCAACAATTTTGAAATGGTTGCTGCTGAAATCCTGGATCGTACATGTCAATCTATGAAGTTTATGTTTATGAAACGCTCTTTTGTTTCATTACGCTTTTTGGTCGTGGTCAAAGTGTGTCTATTTTTCTGTAATCTAAAGGTTAAAGTTGAGATCCGGATGGACTTGATCGGAAGCAAGGATTAAACTTATCGAAAACAATGATTTTGCTGTGCTATTACTGTACTTTACAAAAGGGAACGGGAAGTAAATAGCACTGTGGATAAATTCCGCTACGGAGTAAGGAGGATGCTAGTATTACTTCGAATTGTATTTGTAATGCTCTAACTAATTGTCCCTAAGGACGGCTGTGTTTCTTTAAATCTTTTGTTAAAGTGATTATAAAATCGTGAAATTATATTGTTCTTTTGGGTACCGTTTGGTACGTGGGACAAGACGGAACGGAGTGGGACGAGACGTTCCGTCCCACGTTTGGTGCGCCTAAAACGGGTGGAACGCGCTGTTTCACGGAACGAATTTTGGGTGAATTTTCGTTCCGCCTCACCCCCTGGAACGACTCGTTCCACATCCATGGAACACAAAATTATAACCTCTCCGTCTCCTTCTTCTTCCTTCTTGTTTCCATCCGAGGATATCTTTGCTCCCTCTCCGTTCTGTCCCGTCCTGTCCCATTCCGTTCCGTCCCGTCCCGTCTGCATACCAAACGATACCTTGCTGCAATTTACTTTCTTAGCTTGCCTCTTGCACCTCACTGTTAAGTATGAAGGTTTCAAGTTTTTTTCTGACCTGAAAGATCATTTGGTATGGTAGGGAAACTATCTGAACAATGGGTGTAAGTTCTGTAATATTAAACCCCAAACAAAAGGCAGAAGTTGGATGGAGAAGAAGAGATAGAAGGAAACACCAAGAGTTTAAGCAATTTACCCGATGTGATTATTCAAAATATTTTCTCCCGTCTTCCAACAAAAGATGCTATCCGGACAAGCATATTGTCTAAACGATGAATACATATGGACATGAATTCCTAAGCTTCATTTTTATCAAGGGTTCGCTGGTGCAAGATCTCCTCTGGTCAATATTGTGGAAAGAGCACTTCTACTTCGTGGCCCTGCTGATATAGAAGTGTTCGATCTTTCACTTCCAGTGAAAGGTGATGCGTGTCGTGTTAATGCATGGATCTCAGCCGTAATAAAGCGCAATGATGAAAAGTTATATGTGTACCTACGTTACCTCGAGGGACCATTTTCATTGCCTCTTCCTTCTTTACTTCTGCAACAATGACGGCCATTGAACTAGATATTCCTTTACTTTCCAAGATTCCTTCCACTGTATATTTATCAAGTCTAAAGATATTGTCACTTATGTCCGTGGTGTTCTCTGATGACTCAATGCAGCGTCCGTTTTCTGGTTGTCCAGTTCTTGAGGAATTATCTCTAGAAAATTGCAGTTGGTCGAATGTCAAGTTTGTGAGTATACAAGCTCCCAAGCTTTTGAAATTGACTATAGATGAAGACCGCTACTTTCCAGAGATTCAGATGGTTGTCAGATTATGATATTTGGTGTTAGTATCACATATTTCAGTTACAGGGGCAACCTCCTGAATGAGCATTTCTTTTATAACTCAGCCTCACCTAATGAAGCTCTGATTCATCTCTCTTATTCTGGTAAGAAACGGAGACATATTACTTACCGGTTCTACAAGCTCCTTAAAGGGCTCTCTAATGTGGAGGACCTAATCATCTCCAATGATGCCTTTGAGGTATATTGTCTTCTCCTTTGATTACACTTGTTAATGTCTAAAATCGCCTAATTTTGATGATTGGCTTCACCCTGTTGTTAGGTGGTTCTAAATAGTGCACCAGAACTTCGTTCCCAGATGCCCTTTTTCAATGATTTGACCACTTTGGTATTGGAAGAACTGATAGATATTGGTCAAAAAGTACTATTGACGATGCTCCAATACTGTCCTTGTCTTGAAACTCTGGTATTTCTTGAGGTAACTTCCTGAGCACGGCACTGTATTGTTTTCTCTTGTGTTTTGTTTTCCTAAAATGATGTTAAAATGGCCAAGATTTGATGATTTAGGGGATCTGCCTGTCCTCGGATCGTGTTGAAGATGATGAGGTGTTGGAGCCACTGCCTCCATGTTTCGTGTCTCATCTCAAAACGATTGAAGTGGGTGAATTTGCTGGACAACAGGATGAGTTTAGCGCATTGAAGATTTTGGTAAAGAATGCAATGGTCTTGGAGAAGGTGGATCTAGTTTCCTCCACGAACTTCAGGGGGACCAGAGAAGAAGACGGAAATCACCAAACAGCTAACTGATCTTCCCGGAGGACCAGAAAGCTGCGAAATTGAGATTGTCCTTCATTAAGTTTTTAATTTACGCTCTAGACGTAAGCAGGGTCGTCTCTGAGATTTCGGGGTCCTGGACGAGTTTATAAAGGAGCCTCTCTCTAAGATAGTTTAAAAAAAAGTAAAACAATGTAATAATGTTAGAAAACAATCACTTAAATCAAAACAAACTTTAGCACTCACTGATTGCAAGTTTACAAATGTTATTAATTATACTTAAAAAAGCTACAAACATAACATTCACTAAATTATCAAAAGTAGTTCGGTCTTAAACAACCAAACATGAAAAAAAACTTCAAAACCTTAACTTTAAAATTTCACTTGAATATATGACATTATTATATAAAAAAAATTGAAATATTTTGGGGTGTTATTATTGATAATCAGAATATCTCATTGTACTCTAAATTTTTATATTGAGTAATGCTAGGGAGACTAAATTTGTAGACAAAATTTTGTAAATTAAACATATGAGTTGATATACGTGCTCATTTCCTATTGGTGACATATCATTTAGTTTACAAATGTAATCTTTCTAGCCGTACCCTTTTATATTTAAAAAGAAAAAAAAAGTACTCTTATAAGGAATGCAATGAGATTTTAAAATGCTAACAAGAGCCATTTTCTAAATATAGAACATTATTACATAATATTAGATGGTAAAATTTTGAGGGTCCCTTCAAATTTGGGGCCCTGTACAACTACACATTTTCGCTCCCCTTCAACGCCCCCTCTAGACGTAAGCTTCGTGCTTTGACATGGCTTCCGTTTGGACCTACTGACTTGCAGTGATGTTCTTCCGTGTTATTTGCTCTACTCCTCATATCCTGAGTTCAAATTATTTTTTACATAACTTAGGAATTGTTTTGAACTTTCCTACTTATCAATGTTTGATTGACTTTGGACATCATTGCAATGGTGAAAAATAATAGTAAATATTTTTAACCGCCAAAACTACAAGCCTCTTGTTAGTGTAGAACATTAAACCCCATAATTTAAAAAAAAGAAAAACTAATAAAAAGGGTTTGAAAACTTTAAGTTTTAATGATAATGACAAAATAAAGGATAAAGTAAATATTATCAGGTTTGACTTTTTAGTGTAAAAATGTAGTTTTTCGTTAAAATAATCAGTACCGTGGACTTTTCGTTAAAACTCTCATTAAAAAATGCAACAATTGAATTTGAAACCAGATGGAACAAAGTGAAACTTTGTCCGAAATAAGGAACAAAATCACAGTTTGGCCTTGGTTGATCGAGTACACCGACATGTCGTTTTCTAGGTTTATAAGTACCCTCCAAAAACATAACTCTCACTCAAAAAAGAGGGAAACTTTGGATGGGGGACTGAGAACTGCAAACCCTAAGCAGACCAAGAGACGAGGAGACGAGAAGACGAAGAGTTGTGCGACAGCGTTTTCTGGGTCAGTTTCCTTCTTCCTTACCATTTCATGCATTTCTGATTTCTGCTGATGAATGTTGCTCGCTTTCTTATTCCAAAAAACCAATACTTAGCTATTAAAAAATGGATAGAGATTCGTACTCAAATTTTTTCAAAATTATTTGTTGTCAATTTATAGAACTTCATGTTTTGTAATCAGAATCGTTCATATTATAAATCACCATATAAAGATCGTCGCTGCAAAAAATCAATTAAAACTAAAGTTATTTAGTCATCAAACTGTTTAAAAACAAATGAACGGTATTGGTAAAAACATTATGCACCGTCTATATGTTACAATAGATTGACTAAATAACCGTAGTTTTAATTTATTTTTTACAGAGATGATCTTTACTGTGTGATTTATGGTATAAGATCACAATCATAAAGCTCCGTGATTAAAACACTAAAAATTTTGAGTAGAAATTCCTACTCATTTTTTAGTAGCCTTCGTTCCAAAATAATGTCTTGGGATTTTCTGTTTTTGTCATTTTTTCTTCGCTGTTGAAGAAAGTTTGTACTTTTTTGTGTGTGTGAGTATTTTGAGGGTTTCTGGAATTGGTTTTTCGATGTGGGTTCGCATTGTTCTGTATCAAAAGCCGGTCGAAATGGAAATTTAAATCGGGTTTTATTTGTGTATTTATCCTAGGGAAAGATCAATCGATTCATGTTTGGAAATTTGTAGAATGTTTGCTTTCACTCTCATGTGATGCGTGTTACATTTCATAGTAATGGCCTTTTCCTTAGTTTGATTATATCCGGGCTAGAAAAACTTGAAACTTTTGTATTTGCTGTTTGTGTGATCACTGGGAAATGCTAATAATCAGTGTAAGCGATTATGTTCTTGCCATCGATATGTGAACAATTTTGATATGGTTCTTGTATTTCTTGGAGTTATATTGCTCTAGTTAATCTTTCTGTTTTGATTAATAAGTTTTCAACGGCTGTATTTTCTGTAAATCACTTTTAAAGCGTAATAAAATTCCGAATATATATAGGTCCTTTTGCTGCAATTCACTTTTTTTAGCTGAATGTTTGCACTTGCTGTTAATTATAAGGTTTCTATCATTTCCTAAACAAGTTTTCAAGTGATTTCTTACCTCCAGAGTTTCGTTTGGTATAGTAAGGAAACTATCTGAACTATGGAGACAAGTTCTGTAATACTAAGCCCGAAAAGGCAGAAGCTGGATGGTGGAGAAGAGATGGAAGGAAGGAGAAAGAAATTATTTGATTTGCCTGATGAGATTCTTCTAGCAATTATCTCCCTACTTGAAACAAAAGATGCAATCAGAACAAGCATTTTGTCTAAAAGATGGGAATACTTATGGACTTCAATTCCTAAGCTTGAATTTCGTCATCAGCCGTCTACTCTAAGATCTACCATGTGGAATATTGTGGAAAGAGCGCTTCTTCTTCGCGGCCCTGCTGATATAAAAGTGTTCGAACTTAATTTTCCAGTGCTAGGTGATGCATGTCGTGTTAAGGCCTGGATCTCTGCCGCATTAAGGCGCAATGTTCAGGAACTTTATATCTATCTCCATGGCCTCCAGGGACAATTTTCATTGCCTCATTCATTGTTTACTAATACAACACTGACGGTTTGTGAATTAGATATTCCTTTCCCGATCAAGGTTCCTTCTACCGCTTGTTTCTCAAGCCTAAAGAACTTGTCTCTTAGGTCCGTGGTGTTTTCTGATGACTCAGCGCAGCATCTGTTTTCTGGTTGTCCAGTCCTTGAGGAATTATATCTAAAAAATTGCATTTGGTTGAATAACAAGTTTGTGAGTATTTGTTCCCCCAAGCTTTTGACATTGTTTATAAATGAAAGCGATATGATACTTCCTGGAGGTTCAGATGGTTGTCAGATTATGATATATGAAGTTAGTCTGCAAAGCTTTTGTTACAGTGGCGAGCTCCAAAACGAGTATTGCTTTTATGATTCCTCCTCATAAAAAAAAGCAGAGATCCATCTTTCTTATGACTCTAATAAGAACCTGAGACATGCTGGTTACCGGTTGTATAAGCTCCTTAGAGGGCTCACCAGCATGGAGGGGCTAACTTTCTCCTCATATAATGCCTTTCGGGTATGGTTTCTTCTCTTTTATTGATCACACCTGTTAATTTGATACAATAATACGTGTTTACAAATTGCTGCTATTGCATTAGCATTTTGTGGTACAAGTCGCTTGTCTAAAATCCCTTAGTCCTGTTGATAGGTTGTTGTAGACAATGCACCAGAACTTCTTTCCAAGATGCCCATGTTCAATAATCTGACAACCTTTGTATTGGAAGACGCGGCATTTATTGATGACAAAGCACTATTGACGATGCTTCAGTACTTTCCTCATCTTGAAACACTGATATTTGCTGAGGTAACTTCACATACACTATAATTTTTTTTTTCTCTTGTATCATGTCTGCATGTAACGTTGGTATAATGACTGTAGTTTGATGATACAGGGGATTGGCCTGTCCCCGGAATGGGTAGAAGATGAGGGGGTGTTGGAGCCACTGCCTCCGTGTTTCTTGTCACATCTTAAGAGGATTGAAGTCGCTGAATTTAATGGAGATCAGTATAACGAGCTTAACGCAGTAAGGATTTTGCTAAAGAATGCAAAGGTCTTGAAGAAGCTGGATATATCTTGGTATTTTACGGCGGGGGCAGAGCAGAAAGCGGAGATCACCAAACAGGTATTTGATTTTCCGAGAGCATCAGGAAGCTGTGAAGTTGTGCTTCGTTGAGTTTTTAATATATGTTTTCGACTTAAGCTTCGTGCTTTGACATGCCTTCCTTTTGAACCTGTTGACTTGCAATGATCTGTGTGTAATTTAGCAGGGATTACTGGCTTAAGCTCTTATTTAGCAGGGTAAAAATATTAGCAATGGATATTTTATCTGCTTTAGTTGGTGAAAATCTCCTTTTTACATTTGACGTTCCAGATTTTAATTTATTTTTAAATATTTTATTGAATTATTTTATTTTTTATTTTTAATATCCACATGGGCCCATACTGACATGTAGCGTCCATTCATTGTTCATGTGGATGTCACATCATTAGTTAAAAGAAGTTCTAACAGAAAATTAATAAATATATGAAAGTTTCCTAGAACTATGACTTTAGGTACTAGACTGAGACGAAAAAAAACTTCATATACCAAATGTTGAAAACCAAGAAATTTTAAGATGGTAAATTGAGATTAATCCGTAGTTTTAAATGACTTGGCCCAAAATGATGTCGTTTTGGTCAAGTCATTTAAAAAAAAATTGTTCTTCCTCTTTCCGTATGCAATAGCAGAACCTACAACTTAATCTGCAGCCATGGGCCATGGCTGCTCCTGCTTCACCACAACCCAGACTTGATAGTCCTCATAGCCACTCATTCGAGCTTTCGGGTGGTCTCAGAGTCGGGACCACCTCGGTCCCTTAATAGGTCCGTCCTAGGTGTGTGAGTCGGGACCACCTCGGTCCTTTAATGGATCCGTTCTGGGTGAAACATATGATGGTGGGCAGAAGGAGTTGAAATGTCTTTGTGAGTCTTCTCAATTCTCGATAGTCCACCGAAAAAATGGACTATCGTGACGAAGCCACCAACAAATTTTTTTACTATTTATTTTTAAATTCTGTAACATTATACAATAATGTGAATGTTAGATACCATGGACTTTGTTCACATGAGGTTGCGAACGCACCTGCCTTAAAGTCACGTGCATGAGACGAAAGTACCCATCCCACCAAACCTAAAAACGACCTCGGAGGCTCAGAGAAAAGAAAGGTCCCCTACCACTTCTTTTAGCCACGGCCAAACAACTCGTGCCTGCACAAATACAGTTCCGGTCAAATAATGCAGCCTTAATGCAAACAAAACCACTGTCATTAGCAGCCAGCCAAACCTCCAACTAGGCCAACTAATTAGTACTATCTTTTATAGCCGTCAATATTAACATTTTAGTCCAATTTTTTTCCGTTGTCCAAAATTAAAATATTATGTATTGTTTTAAGAAACATTGGAAATCGTATTGTATTGAAAAGAACGATGTCAGAATAGATTAGGAGCAAACACGGTTCAGTTTGGATTAGTTTGACAAACAAATCGCGGCAAACCAATTATTACGTAATGGATTTAGTTAAAAGATTTCAACAGATAATTAAAAAATTTCGATCATTTGATACTAAAACCATGTATTACTGAAGCAACATGATGAGATGCAAATTAGGGTTAGGCACGGTCCGGGTTTTTGTTGATTTTACATTCAGATGATGACAAACTAATTAACAGATTGGTTCAGTTTTAACTAAAATCATAATTGAAATCAAACCAAACCATTGTTGTAGAGTCAATTAAATACATTTTTCATTGGATTTTTTTGGATCGTTCAATATATTAATACGCAATATTGAAAGGAACATTGGGAAATCAGCATCATGTTGTGTATTTTAAGAACAACATGGGATGCAAATGCAAATGCAAAATGCAACGCATGGACAAAGTGCCTTACAGCGAGAGGCCCCAGGTGTCTTTCTTTCTCCATCAGATATTTTGTGCTTCTGCTCAATCATTCTACTCAAAGTGTTGTCGTTTACATGTAGACTTTGGAACGTCGCTTGAGTTTGCGGTCTAGAATTTGCAGCGGCAGCTGGAGTGCTCTGTTTGGTTACATCAATCTTGGGTAGCTTGATAAGTAGGTGAATGAAAAAATGGGCCAAGTTGTAGACGTAAGCGGAATTTTCTTGGAGACTTGGGCACGAGTCTTGGTTGGTTTTGAGGTTATTTTTCAAGTTATATTGCACACGTCGAGAGATGCTAATAACTTTCAAGCGAGCAGACTGATTGATGTTAATAGCGTTTGAGCGAGTATAACGACGAGTGTCAACATATGCCGAGTAAGCCTATCAACAAATGTCCATGACAACACATACAAAGACGTGAGGCTAGCAGCTACCTTGCAGAGTGCCCATAAAGGCAAATTCGTTGAGCAGTTAGATGGCAACTTTTAAGGACATCTCAAATTTTTAAAAGACTGCACCTACAGCTCTTCCATGAATCCATGAAAGATTGATGAGCTTGGGAGTCATCTGACCACCTTGTATGCCTCTGGCCACATTAATCAAAGTAGAAGTGCTTATGTTATAAATTTGGGAGTTTTAACGAAAAGCCCGTGGTACTATTCACTTTAACGAAAAACCACATTTTTATACTAAAAAGTCAATTTTGGTACTATTCATTTTTACCCTTTATTTTATCCTTATCGTTAAAACTCAAAGTTTTCAAGCCCTTTTCATTAGTTTTTCTTATAAATTTAGATTCAAAATTTTCTTCTCGTAATTTAAATTAAATTAAAGTATAATATTGTTTGTTATGATGGCGGTATTTCCAAATAATGACGGGTGCGATTTTTTTAGGGAATCTGAGAAGAAGGAAGGGAAAGATCGAAGTGGAAGTATGTTTACAACCCTGAATCAATGAAGCAAGTTGTTGTTAAGCTTATTCTTTTGGTCAATAAGTTATAATTTAGTTAGAGGCTCAGACTTTGCAGGAAATTTTCTGTTTCAAATACTGGAATTTTTTTTTATTCCACTAGTATTTACAGAAAATTTAGAAGAAACTTTATAATATCATTGAAAATGACACATCCGAATCCCTATAGCCATCAAACTAGGAGCAAATATGTGGTGGCTATCCTTAAAATGATGATGAGACATCACCAAAACGTTACAGAAAATTTTTTAGTATGTCAAAATTCTAGCCTGGTACACTAAGTGTCATAGTACAATTGGTTGGAAACTTTTTTTTCTTCTAAATTTCTAACTAATTATCTTATTACATTTGATATACCGAGCCTAGCACACTAAAAAATCTCTGGTCATAGGGCTCGACAACTGCTCAAGTGAGCCTCTAATTCTTAGAAAAAGAAGGCTAAAAATCTTTCTAATATGTTAATTAAAATGTTTACTAGTAGTGGTTTGTCACCATCAAACACTATGTCAAAATTTCCACTCACCTCCCTCCCTCCCTCCTTCCCTCAACTCGTATATAAACCCTCCTGCCCTGCCTCTCACATGCATCCCAAGAAAGACCGTTTCAAAAGTTTTCCTTTCAGTAATCACCAACTTATTACAAATCAATCCCAAGAAACTTTTTTTTTATTAAATTACGCCCCAAACCCCACCATGCAGATCTCTTCAGTGAAGCTCAGAACTCCGGCTTTCACGTCGCCGGAGTTCTTGAGCCGGAGGTGCCTGATAAAGTCTCACTCTTTATCACTACCCAACTTCCACAATGCCCAAAAAACCGCTCCTTCTTCCTCTTCGTCTTCCCTCAAACCCCTTCACATATCTTCCGGGGATTGTTTCGCATTGGCGGGCAAAACCGAGAAGGGAAGCGCCGTCTGCAAGGCCTACGAGGCGGACCAGTCACGGCCGCTGGAGATCAACATTGAGTTGCCGGACCAACAGGAGGCGGCCCAGAGGCTGAAAATTGGTTTATATTTTGCTACCTGGTGGGCACTTAATGTTGTGTTCAATATCTACAACAAGAAGGTTTTGAATGTGTTTCCATATCCATGGCTCACCTCCACGCTCTCCCTCGCAACTGGATCGCTCATGATGCTCGTTTCATGGGCCACCAGGATAGCCGAGACCCCGAAAACTGATCTAGATTTTTGGAAGACTCTGCTTCCGGTAAGTAAAAGTGCAATGATGTCCGCACACCTATTTTCTCCCCTGCACATTGTGTTTATTCTTTTATTCGTCTTTGGATTGAATAAATTAGCGGAGAATAAGGGACAGAAATAAGCCGTAACGTGCATAGGTGTGTGGAAATTATTTTCCCAAGTCGAATTATGCTGCTCTGTTTTCTTAATTTGTCTTGTTTTTGTTTTGGTTGTGTGTGCAGGTTGCGGTGGCACATACAATTGGGCATGTTGCGGCGACTGTGAGCATGGCGAAGGTGGCGGTTTCGTTCACTCACATCATCAAGAGTAGTGAGCCTGCTTTCAGTGTATTGGTTTCGAGGTTCTTGTTAGGCGAAACGTTTCCTCTCCCAGTGTACCTCTCGCTCTTTCCGATCATTGGAGGATGCGCGCTCGCTGCTGTTACCGAGCTCAATTTCAACATGATTGGTGAGAAAACTTGTTCAACATTCGCCGCATTTTGATATTACAACGAAAAATCTTGAAGGGATTTGATAAATTGGGGTTTTAGTGCTTTTGGTGTGTGTTAAATTGTTATGAGGACTAAAAGTATGCTGAAATGTGCATCAGGGTTCATGGGGGCTATGATATCGAACCTGGCATTCGTATTCAGGAATATATTTTCGAAGAAAGGGATGAAGGGCAAGTCCGTTAGTGGGATGAACTACTATGCTTGTCTGTCTATGTTGTCTCTACTGATCCTGATTCCATTTGCCATCGCCGTGGAGGGACCCAAGATGTGGGCTGCTGGATGGAACACAGCTCTTGCGCAGATCGGCCCCAACTTCGTATGGTAAATATACAATGACTTCTAACTGTCTGTAAAATTGTTGTCTTTGGTGATGGACGTAGAGGAGTCCTTGAATCATTTGTGTTTTTTCTAAACAATTCTAACGAACTTGACTAAACTCAGCTCCGCATTGAATCATTTGTTAATCTAATATTTTAATCTAGATGGTGATTTAGATGTTGACTCCTGCACAATTTGTTTTCTGAATTGCATTTAGTTTTAGTTATCTGCTAATTTGGTTATAAAAGTTTGAAGAGATTTAAGTAACTGAGATTTTGCTTGATTAAACTGTTAATTACCTTTCACCTTAATTGTTTTACTTATGCAATATGTACATCTGTATGTTAACAGGTGGGTGGTGGCACAGAGTGTCTTCTATCACTTGTATAATCAGGTTTCATACATGTCACTAGATCAGATATCTCCCTTAACATTCAGCGTTGGGAACACAATGAAGCGGATATCCGTCATAGTCGCGTCCATCATCATCTTCCAC
The DNA here is from genome assembly GCA_035220775.1 of Malus fusca. Taxonomy (NCBI): domain Eukaryota; kingdom Viridiplantae; phylum Streptophyta; class Magnoliopsida; order Rosales; family Rosaceae; genus Malus; species Malus fusca. The sequence goes on from CM069068.1 coordinate 39,512,754, forward strand.
ACACCTATCCAACCCGTCAACGCACTCGGAGCAGCCATTGCAATCCTTGGAACCTTCCTCTACTCACAAGTAAGCTCCCCACACCTTCTTGTATGAGAAAGTTTGTTAGGAGATTTTAGGTAGAGTAATTTGTTTCACATTGGATTACAAATTTGCAAATGGTTCAATCTGATGAAATATTAAGAGTCGCAGTTTCATACATTCCGCTGAGAGATTTGGACTCAAAAGTCCTCAAGCACATGCGTTGAGTGGTTAAGTTAGAGACGGTCTGCAAGGAGAAAATATAGTCATCTGAGCCCCTAAATATGCCATTTTATGGAACCAAGTTGCATAGGGTAGGAATCAAGTTGCATAGGGTAGAAACCAAGTTGCATCCCTCCATAAGATGGGCAGTTTGGAATGTTGAAATATATCATGGTACCAAATCGCCTATAGATCATGTGTGGACAAATTTTGTGTTTTGTCCTTGCCAATTGTCCATATGGTGACAGAAAAACTAATTAGGCGGCCTTATAATTCTTCAAGGGCCACTAAAGAATAAGGGGGCAAACAAAATGACAATGTTTCTGGTCTTTCAGTTCTCATGTTTTACCTAGCCATACCAAGCTGCGAGAGAGAGAAACTTGCAGTGGAGTGTATACTCCCTTCTGTGTCTCTCTCTCCTCGCATGACATTTAAGAGAGACAGACGGCACATAAGTGTATACACTCCAGGTTACACATACATACAAGTGAGCACGGACATTTTCATTTGATATGCCATTTAAATCACAGCCTATTAAAATGGCCATCTCCAAAGAGTTGCTTGACTACCCTTTTGAAGGTTGGAACTTTCGATGTAGTTATGGCTCGATTTGGCTGACGATTTCGCCATTAACTTTGTTTGCAGGGCAAGCAGTGAGGAATGTTTAAAGATGCCAAAGTTAGCTTGTATGATAGATGATGAAGAGAGACAAAGAGACTGCTTTTCCTATGGATATGAAAGTGTGTAAGAATCAATCACAGGGTGTTCGAGTATAGTCAGCCGAACTTCAGGGTCATGGATTCATGGAGTTGGTTTACGGAATCACGTACGCTCTGCTACGCGCCCGACATGGTTTAATTAGATTGCGTTCATCGGTTGAGAAATTGTATTGTAAATTTTTGTAGTCAATAAGAAGAATGTTTGTTTTGAGGCAGAATAATAGTTGGAAATCAAATTTCAATTCTCAAGTAGAACCAATTTTCTCAAGGCATGTGACATAACTGTTACGGGTCTTTCATTTTTGAGTAAATTGTAGCCATTGTCCCTTAACTATAACTCAATTGGACCAATAATTCCTCAACTAAAAATTTATTACCATTGGTCTCTCAACTCATCAAAATGTGAACCTATGGTCCCTCAACTAAAAATATATTACCATTGGTCACTCAACTTTAATCCAACTGGAGAAATGATCCCTCAACTTTAACCCAATTGGAGCAATAGTCCTTTAACTTTAACTCAATTGTAGCAATGGTCATTCCAACATAACTCATTTTGACAAAATTCTGACGAAATTGACGAAAAGGATCATAGCTGCACGTTTTGATAAGTTGAGGGACCCCAATTGTATCAACGGTCATTCCAACATGACTTATTTTAACAAAATTCTAACGAAGTTGACGAAAATGACCATATCTACACATTTTCATGAATTGAGGGACCAATGATAATGAAGTTCTAGTTGAGGAATCATTGCTCCAATTTAATTAAAATTGAGGGACCATTGCTATAATTTACTCTTCTTTTTTATCAGAAATGTTGTGGGCCTGTTGAAATAATAGTAGTGGACAACTTGAACTTCATTAACCCCTAGTTTTTCAACGCGCAACCTCACTGTCACTTGATTTTACTCAACTTTGTTCTTATTTCATTATTGATGGCTAGTGTAGAATATTTATGTTTTTGGTATTGAATTGGTTAATCTCTTTGTTTTTGGATTTGACCGTTTAAATATTAATTGAGCTACTCTAAATAATTAACATGCATATGTACATAAATGGGATCAAAGTTAAAAAGGATATCAGAAGTGAAATTTTCTTAAGGTGTTTGAAATACAAAACATAATGCCTTTAAGAAAGATAGCATGTCGTTCACATAGAATTTCTATCGTTACAAAAAAAAAACAATGCACAAGTCTGTAAAAGCACGAATAAGGGCTCTGTGGATGCAAATTTTCTCCTCCTCGATCTTGGACGATTTTGCACTTACAAAACAACTAGCACCTTAGGTTAAGGCCAAGAGCCTCATGCGCCCACGATGAATGGGGGGGGTTTTGGCCGAAGAACCTCTGATGCCAAAGTTAGAATTTTAGAGAGAAATAGTGTTTAGAGTATTTGTGATTTTTTGTGAGAGAATTGGAATGAGTGTTTGGTAAAAATGGGTAACTATTTATAGGACTAGGTTGGTCCACTTTTCCAAGAAAGTGGCCGGCCACTTTGTATGTTTTTTGGTGAGTTTGTGATGTAATTAGCCAATTTATTGGCTTAATTAAATATGAGAAAAATAAATGGGAAGTTACCAAATTGAATGACTAGCTTTATTTGGGTAATAAGGTGGAGAAAATCAGAAAAGGTATGGAGCAAAGGGAGGTGGCCGGTTTTGTCTACTAATTTGGGTCACTTTATTGACAATTAGAGGATTAATTGAGTTGATCCCCTAATTAATCAATTATTTATGATTTTAAGGGATGATTTTAGGAGATATGGGAAGAATATATTATTTAGATAATTAATTAACTAAATAATATATTAGAGAAATTAAGTTTTGGAAATAATTACCTAAAATGAGATAGTTTGGAATTGGTTATCTCTTTTGGAGCATTTTTTAATTGGTTGAGGATGATTACCCACTACTTGCGCGTAGGAATCCCGTTATACCTCAAGGGTATTTTTGTCTTCTTTTGTCCCAAAGTCCACGTGTCACTTTGTGATCGTTTTTGGCTCCACAGGCTCACTTAGCATTATATTTTAAAAAAGCCAAACACTTTCATGGTTAAAAGCGTTTTCGAATAATTACTAAAAGTGTTTTTGGTAATATTTGGCACTTAAAAGTGCTTTGAAATTATGAAAGTGTTATTTTAGTGCTTTCTAGAGAAGTAGTCCAAAAATTTTCCTAGAAATTGCCTAATTTGTAAAAAATTTGTTATGTTTTGACACAAACGCTTCCAACAAAAGTACGTACTTCAGAACATAAGAAAATTGAATCATCTCTATCAACTGAATTCATCTGAATTGGGATGGCCATTGATGGGCACCCATTAGGTGCATGTTAGCTGTGTTGTAATTAATTGGGTGATATGAGTTGTGACTTGTGATGATTGTCAAGTGGTGGCGCAAGTGGTGGTCGTGGGCGGTGATGGAGGAGTATACATACATGCCCATCTCTACGTGGTAAAACTTATCTTGTGATCAACTTGTGAATATTCTCACAACCCAATCCTTATCTGGCAATATTATATTCATTTGGTATCGCCTACATTTCAAATATGTTTTCGCATGCTCCAAACCTACTACCAACCCCAACAGATCCTCTCCCGATTTTTTGGTGAGGATTCTGAAGATTTTTGAATCGTGTCCGTTCATCATATATTGTACGGTCAATTTTTGTCAAGTACTATTTATATTTATTTTTAAATAAAAAAATTTAAAAAAATTTCTAACCGCACAATGTACAATGTACAATGAACGAACATGATTCATAGATTTTCGAGATCTTCACAAAGAGGATCCGGACTCCTACCAACCATTATTTCCGATCCGCAGCGTTTACTGGTAGCAAAATCTACTGATATTCTGTCCTGTCAATTGACAGTTGGTTCGTCGCCCTCAGTGGCAATATTTATTTAATGTTGAAGAAGAAACATCTTTCTATTCCAGTTCAAGCATACTGACTGTCTCTTCATCTCCTTCAAAAGTTATGGGGAATTTCTCAGTACTTGTTCAGGCTGTCCTAACTACGGTTCAGATTTTGTGTTTTTCAATTCTTAAAGCGTCTTGTAACTCTCCCATATCTTTGGAAGGAAACGCAGCTTCGTCCTCTTTCCCAAGCGACTTCCTTTTTGGAACTGCTTCCTCTTCTTACCAGGTACGTACGTTGCGTTCTTGTAATCTACGTGCTGCCGGAAAATACTTGGCTCTTGTACAGTCTCTTTTCTCCTTACAGACAAACCATAACTTGATATACGCGTGCAGTAACTTCTCATTTTGTTCTTTATAATTTTCTGTTGATATTTGATTTCTTCTTCGTATGATTCCCAGTATGAGGGAGCTTATCTGAATGATGGTAAAGCCCTCAACAACTGGGATGTTTTCACTCACGAGCCCGGTTAGTATCATGCATCTATTTATATATGTTTTACTCCTTTGATGAAATTTTTTCCTTGTTATTTGAATCTGAAGGCGGCATTATTTTGAGTTGTCACAGATCGTATCTTGGATGGAACTAATGGAGATATTGCTGTTGATCAGTACCATCTTTATATGGTTAGGCTCTTGATACTTAAAAGGATTAATTAAGAATATTTATTGCTTTTAAAATCCACTGATGTATCTTTAAAAAATGTTATTCTATTTGTAAAATTATCTGTATCATCTCTCTAATAGAATTGGGATCTGCATGCGTTGACTGACTATACCTTTATTAGAAAGATGATATAAGTAATGATACAAATAAAAATTTGGATCCCAGATCCAAATTGTAGGGATTATAGGGATCTTGACATCTTAGTCATTCATCGTGCGATCATAAATCATTTTACTTTTTTTATTTAAAATTAAACACAAATAGTATCTAACGAAAAATAACCGCACGATATACAATGAACAACTAAAATATAAGGATCTTTAAGATCCCCACAAAATGGATCCGAAGATAATTCTCTTCCATCAAATACAGTAGTCAAATAGTTTGTTGCACTTTTATTTGTGATTAGTTCAGATGGTTAGGGACTAAATAGTAAATAAAAAAGTTATATATACCAACTCTTTTGTCATTCATCCAATTCATTCAATCAAAGAGGAATTTTACAGAAGGCTTAGTTTCTTCAGTTTCTTTATCGTATCAGAGTCATATTAATTTTCTTATATGTACATGTAGAGAAAATTTTTAGTGTGGAAACACATTTTGATAGTGTCATAATACAATTAAAAACATATTTCGTATAAATAAATTAATGATATGTTGAGTTGTGGAGAAGAAATTGACAAATGGAACGTGCGACATGAAGAGGGCCCCAAGATTTTTTTGTGGGTATTATTTTAAGTGTTGTAATTTAAATAAAATATTGATACAAAATGACTGTTTATTTTTTTTTTGTCGAAAACAAAATGACTGTGTTTCACTCACCATATAATTGTTAGAGTTATTGTTAGTTATGACACTTGTATTCTGCACAAAATTTCATTTTATTTTGTTTTATGATTCGTTTGAAAGTACTTTTAAAATAACTGAAAGTGTTTTTAGATAAAATAATTTTGGGTTTCAAAAGTATTTTAAGTGCTTCATGTAAGAAGCACTAATTATGTGTTTTTTGTAGGAAGCAAATCAAATGTTTTTTCAAGATTCACTTTTACTAAGGATCAATCCAAAAAAATTTTCACCAAAAATTATTTTAATACTTTTAAACAAGCTCTTGCTTTATCGTAATTATTCTGTTAACTCTCTCACACAAACTGTTAACTTATTGACCTAGCACGAACCTTGACATTATAGTATTTCAAGCATTTTGATTCACGAAGATTTTGGCTGCGTATTCCGCGTTCATTTTTTAGTTTGTCACCTGTAATGAGTCGATTTTAATACAAATCTTCTACTCTTCAACTTGGATGAGTTGATATAATATTAAATACTAGTAGAGAGCACACACTTTATGTGTGTGAACAATTTCTCTTAATAAATGAATTTTTTTAATATTACATAATTACTGTTTTGTCCTCCTTATGTAAATATTGTGTATCAAAAGTGAGGGTAAAATTAGAAAAATAAGTATATGATTGTCATTTTATGAAAAAAAAAAAGACGGTAAAATAGGAAAAATAAGGATATGATTGTCATTTTGTCAAAAGGTTCAAATTACTATTTTGCCCTCCTTTTGTCAATAGTGTGTATCAAAAGTGAGAGCAAAATAAATAAAAAAAAAAGAAAAAAAGTTGACAATGAGGATTCTCTTAATAATGTAGAATAGATTTACAAAGAATATTATATTATGGGGCCTACTGACAAAAATAAAAAAGAATGCTATACTGTATATGGGACCGTTACACCTCTGTATTTTACGCAAACAAAAAAAAAAAGGCCTATATAATTAGATTGTAATCCTCAGAAAAGATAAGATTTTCATGGAACGGGTGTAAGATTGAATACTAATTTTGATCCTTTGACTTTATGTCCAACTCAATGCATGTAAACCCTAACATTACATGTGGAAACGACAAAAATTGTCGGTGTGCTTTCAAATTTGAGATCATAAACCCCATCCCAGATGTTATCGTCCTCTACCCTCTTGTAGATTATATTCCAATTATTTTTTGACGAAATTTAATATTTTGTGGTATTTGCTAGCAACAACATAATGGAAGCTTTCGAATAAAACTTGCTAGTGGAGGAAGACCTCCTAAGGATAGGAGACATAGGACTAAAGAGAGTAAAAAAAAGATCCTTTGTATACAATCCTGAATAATCCGAATGTTATCAGTTTCGGTTTTCCAGTGAATTAACAAACTTTTGTGAATTTCTAGCTAGTTGAAACCCTTTATGACTAACTAAAAAATAACGTGTTGTTGATTTTACCGCTTGCTTTGACATTGATGTAAAAAACAGGAAGATTTGGATCTCATGAACTACCTTGGAGTCAATAGTTACCGGTTTTCTATATCTTGGGCAAGAGTTTTACCCAGTAAGTTTTTTCTTTCATTCCTTCAGAGGGTTTCCTGTTTGATTAGTAGCATTCAGTCTTCTTATCTCTCCTCCACTCACTTGCGCTCTAACTATTCAACCTGCAGAAGGAAGATTTGGGAGAGTGAATCGCGCGGGCATTGATCACTATAACAAGTTCATCGACGAGCTTCTGCGTAGAGGTCTTCTTTGTTACTATTGTTTATGTGCTCATCCTATTCATCGTTGCTGAAAAAATATGACATATTTTCTTTGGCAACATTCTCCATGTCATGTTCTAGGAATCCAGCCGTATGTGACGTTGACTCACTACGACATTCCACAGGAACTCGAAGACAGATATGGAGCTTGGCTAAGTCCCCAAGTGCAGTATGTAGCAACATTCCCATCTGTCTGAAAAAAAAGTCACCAATAAGTGATAACTATAAGGCTTGCAATTTTAATTTTGCAGGGCGGATTTCAAACATTACGCAAATACATGTTTCAAATTCTTTGGAGACCGAGTGAAGTACTGGGCGACATTCAATGAGCCCAATGTAGCAGTTCCAAATGGTTACAGGTTAGGGACGTACCCGCCAGCTCGCTGCTCTATCCCATTTGGGAATTGTACTAGTGGGGATTCAGAGAGGGAGCCTTTCATTGCAGCTCATAATATCATCTTATCCCATGCAGCTGCTGTGAATGTATACAGAACCAAATATCAGGTAATTAACAAGAGTATGTGTTTTGCCGATATTCCCCACAAACTTGCATGGAACCCTCAAACTATTATTTTGATGGATTTCCCTCTAAATTATTATACAGGGTCAATTTTTCCCTGGTAATGTTTCCTCACATTTCATCATCTAATTTTTCGTTAAAAATGTCACATTTCAACAAGAGAAAAGTAACAAATAACATTATTAAGAACAGATAAAATAACATTGAATGACCGTTATGTGACTTTTTTGGATGAAAAATTGTATGAAATGTGGGTAAATATGACAATATAGAGGAAAATAACTGACCATTTACAGTCGTTCATGGGAAAATTAGCCAAAATAAAAGTTTAGAAGACAAATCGGTAATAATATGGTACAAGTTTATGGATAAATGGCAATTCGTGTAAACAATCAGTTCGATCCGCATCTTTCTAATGCATGTCCTTAACGCTCAGAAAATACAAGGAGGTAGCATTGGAATTGTCATGAATGCTCCATGGTTTGAACCCATCAGCAACTCCTTAGAAGACAAATTAGCAGCTGAGAGGGCTATATCTTTCTACATGAACTGGTAAGAAGTTCCTTGCTTTTATACATCGAGGTCAAGACCATTTGATTTTCTTGCTACACGGCACACAACTAAAACGGTTCAACAATGTAGGTTCTTAGACCCGATTGTACTCGGGAGATATCCTGCAGAAATGCAAGAGCTTCTAGGAGCTGATTTGCCAGCATTTTCAAAATCTGATGTGGAGATGCTGAAGAAGACTGGATTAGACTTCATTGGCCTCAATCATTATACCGGTTGTTACTCAAAAGACTGTATGTTTTCGGTATGTGAATCAGGAACAGGAGCTTCAAGGACAGAGGGTTACGCTTTGAGAACTTTCGAAAAAGATGGAGTCTTCATTGGAGAACCAGTACGTAACTTACCTAAGATTTTTTATTACCTAATCAGTTTAGTCCTGACAACTGATACTGTTTATGAGAAATACCCGATGAATGAAAGTATAGAAAAAAATCTCACTTATAGTGCAATTACACTTGGGTCCAAGAGTTCTTTTTCTTTCTTCAAAACGGTGTTTAAAGCATTTTTTGTAATTATGAACCAAAGTTTGAGGAGTTTATTGTGAACAAGCCATTTCTTTTTTATGTAGACTACGGTTGATTGGCTATATGTCTATCCTCAAGGAATGGAGAAGATCGTAACGTACGTAAAAGAAAGATACAATAACACACCAATGTTCATCACAGAAAATGGTAAGGTGCAAACTAAAAGTAACTTCCCCAAACCTAATTTTATATCTGAAAATTAAAGACTCTTACATAATTGGAGTGGATCTTTTAGGGTTTGGTGAGATAGAGAATTCAAATTCAAGTAGTGCAGAATTACTGCATGATGTCAAGAGATTGGAGTACATGGGATCCTATTTACAGGCACTTGCAAAAGCAATGAGGTAAATCCTATTTCTTGGATTTTAAGTAATCTCAGCTATCAACGTTACCATATCCGCATTCTCTTCCCTTTGAATGCATATATGTTAGAGATATTCTTGCATATTATGGGTGTATATGTCGTTCCTTTTAAATTAAAAACTAAATCACATAATCATCAGCATAAGATATGATATAAGTGCGACTTTCAAAATGAATCTCGTATATACCCATTGTATAGAAGCATTTTCTCTATATATGCATATGCTACCAGTGTGATTTTAGGGGAATCTCAAATCTTTATTTCAGAACCAAACTCTAACATATGCAAACAGATTCCAATGTGATGAAAGGCTTTTTTTTTTTCTTTTTTTTTTTTTTTTTGCGTCGTGATGAAAGTCTAATTGAACATTTGAAAATGTGGTCAGAAAAGGAGCAGATGTAAGAGGTTACTTGGTGTGGTCGTTGCTGGACAATTTCGAGTGGACGAGTGGATATACTATTCGGTTTGGACTTTACCGTGTTGATTATACCACTCTCAAGAGAACTCAAAGACTATCAGCGACTTGGTACAAACAATTCATTTCGAATCATACGGTGCAGGGTTCAAGTACCTCATCATGATATAGACCTATGCAGGATTAATGTACACGGCCGTTATCATGACACGAAATTCGCACAAAATTGTGGTTTTGAGTTAGTCTTATTGAGTTGAATTATAAGTTATAACAGTTTGACCAATTAATCACCCATAAATATCGGTTGAGTTCATGTTAAACCGTAGATCACCAACTAAAACTAAGACATTTTAGTAATATTATAAACAATTAAAGTAAAATCTATTCATTTAGTAAGGACGTTGTAGTAAATTTATTGGATTTTGAAAAAAAATTCCAATATCATTTGGATTGTTACATTAACTTTCAAACGCAGCTTATTAAGTGTGATATTATTTATCAAGATAACAACTTTATGTAGAGCACTCAAGAGCAGCTTTCTTTGGTAGAGAATCTATGGACTGTCAAATTTTAATTAACGAATGTTTGTTGATGGCTTTTACCTTTTGACGCAAGATGTCAGGTTTTCAAATTGCGTGAGAACGTTAGGTATTCAAATTGCCATTCTCAAGCAGACCATATTTTGTTGTTGCTACTGTACACCGAATTGATGTGTACGTGCATGTGATTGCGATGATTCTATAGTCTTTATGAATAATAGCCACAATTTAGCTAATATTTTTAGAAAAGGTGAACTACATTTTACACATTATTGGTTTGATGTGATTTTTAATTGGGCCTTCTAATTTCTCACGTTACATTGCATCATAAAGTTTTGAATTTACATCAATTTATACTTTTTGTCTCTTTGGAATTTGAACGTCTAATCCTTCATAAATGATGAGTTTTTTTTTTTTTTTTTTTTTTTTTGTCAATGTAGTGCAAATTTAGCTTACACGTTAGCTTATATAAGGGTCTCACACGCATTATGTCATCAATTTAATGAAAAATCAAACAATCAATCCGACTAAAAGTATACATTGATACAATTTCAATACCTTATGGTACAAAATGGAAAAACTGGTAATTTCATGGCCCACTTGATAATCAACCAAAATATGAAGAGTGAATTGTAGTAAGCCATTTCATAAATGTTAGTTGTATAAAAACTTTTTCAAGGCTATATTTTAACTACTTATATGTAGAAAGCATAATTTGAATTTAAATACAAAAGAGCAAGCACATTGTCGTGGCCAAGTAGCCAAACTCAAACCTACGTATGTTGTATTGACAAAAAAAGTCAAAGGAAATAAAAAAATCTCACTTGGTTTCAGAAGTAAGCTAATTTGATCACATGTTATCCCCTTTATTGTTGCATTTTTTCTTTGATACAGTCATGCATGCACTTAGTGCAAGACACTTTATCACATCGTCGTCTTAGAAGTACATTGATGTCTCGAACTAATATATTTCACTCTAATACAACATACTACTCAAAGCACCTACACTCTCCCACTTCAGGCACAAAGACTTGAATCAGGTACACTACCATTTCATCAAGCAAAAATACTACCACTTCATTTAGTGTGAAAACTTACAAAAATTAAGAAAACCACTATTGTTGTACTGTATAGAACGTTCATGACATGAGTTCAATAACGTGTGAGGAGAGAGATATAGAGGAAGAAGAGGGCAATGCAATGAGCCTGTTACAAGGAAGTATTTTTCATCTCATTAGCTTATTATTTTTATTTTCTTGCAAAACTTGTTTGATGTCACCAATTTTCAATATTAAAATTGGATCAATCACCGTTTTTTCATTTTAAGAAGAATTGTTTTTATTGATTTATTTCGAGAATGAATGACCATTCATCTATACTGAAATATGAAATTATTTGTTGATTTAAACCAAATTTCCTAATTTTGGGGATACTTTCGTCTTGTTATCTCATGTATTCAAAAACGTCCAAGATATTTAACTCTTTTGAATTATATGATTGGTTGATGAATAGTGATCCACCAAAAGGATATGAAAATCTCACTGATGCATGTGACTTTGTGGTACATATGTAGGCCATGATTCATTTTTCCCTGCTTATCATTGGCGAGACGCTTCCAGATTTTTTCGTGTTGCATCTTTCTCCATCGATACCTAATGTGGTTTCCAATGTGATAGAATGATGATTTTTTTTAGATTCTTTTTGTGAGGATCTTGAGAATTTTTAAATCGTGTCTATTTATCGTATATCGTGTAGTTCGAAATTATTTTAAATACTTTTATTTATAATTAAATATAAATAGTATTTGATGAAAATTGATCACACGATATATAATAAATGAGCACGATTTGAGAATCCTCGTAAAGAGGATCCGAAGAAGATCCTCCTAATCCTGGATGTGATTCGATTTCAATGTCTTTCTTGCTTGCTGATTTGACATCTCTTCCTCTTGCCTTGATTACTGTTAAGCAAAACCAACAGTAATAACACTAATGGAGACTTGTCAGTTTGCTCACAGTGATAATGATAGATAATAGAGAATTTTAACGAAAAGATTCCGGTACTGTCTACTTTAACGAAAAATCATATTTTTACATTAGAAAGTCAATCATAGTATTATTCACTTTACCTTTTATTTTATCATTTTCGTTAAATCTCAAAGTTTTCAAACTATTTTCATTAGTTTTCTTTAGATAATATTTGTAGGGTACAAACACACATTAACACAAACCAGTTCTGCTGTCTTAAAATAAAGGGAACTTTAACGAAAAGCTCCCGGTACTGTTCACTTTAACGAAAAACCATATTTTTACACTAAAAAGTCAATCTTGATACTATTCACTTTACCCTTTATTTTGTCCTTATCATTAAAACTCAAAGTTTTCAAGCCATTTTCATTAGTTTTCCTTAAAATAAAATGCATACTAGTAACAAAATTATATTAATTTAGATTTGAAGGCTTAAAATTTTTAATGACTTAATAAAGCAAAACAACAATTTGAGTTTTTTAATGATCCATAGATTTTAAGTTATTTTTGTTTTTTTTTTGTTTAATCGAATGGTTTTGCTTTATTAATTTGTCAAATATTTTAAGCATTTAGATCTAAATTAATATAATCTTATCGTTAATATGTATTATTATTTTTATTTTTTTTTGACAAACCGATTTTGCACCCTCTTATAGATCAATAGGAAGGTCATATTTCAAGAGATTAACAAAATGCAATTTCTAAACTCTGAAAAATAAGCATAATAGTAATGTCTAGAACAAAACAACATCCATTTAAGTTTGCACAACACATCAACAAGATGAAACAAAATTTAGTCATATTTCAGGAACGACATCCCTTCTAATAACAAAAAGAACCATAACTCAATCATATATCTGTCCTATTCAAGAGCGCGGCGAGTAACATTTAGACGATGGCATTAGCAGCACTTGCAATCCTAGGCCAGAGATCAGCACACTCCTTCCCGATTAGACCGGTAATAGCAGACCCTTTCATTTCTCCCTTCGGATTCACAATAACACCAGCATTATCTTCAAAGTACATGAAGACACCATCCTTTCGGCGCCATGGCTTGCGCTGCCTCACGATGACAACAGGTAGGACCTTCTTCCTGAGGTCAGGCTTTCCCTTCTTGACAGTGGCCATGACCATGTCACCAACGCAGGCAGATGGCAACCTATTCAAACGACCCTTGATTCCCTTCACGGATATGATGTAAAGATTCTTAGCTCCGGTGTTATCGGCACAGTTCACAGTGGCTGCCACTGGAAGACCCAGTGACATCCTAAACTTGTTTCCAGCGGACCCTCCACGCCCTCGCTTCGACATCTTGATTCTCACATGTTCTCAAAATGAGGACCTTAAGAGAGCAAGATTCTAACACAAGCACCTATAATAATTCATCATATCATTAAACATACAATTGATGAGATAAAGTTTTTTTGTTGTGTCATCATGTATTAGACCAATCAAATTGTGCCAACAAAGTGGTGAGACACCACTCAACAAGCCATGATAATGGTATTTTCAAGTGTTCGCATTGAGTACATGTTTGTATTATAGCCGCAATCATGCATTCATATATCATGGCAGCCACAAATTTAGCTTCAAAAGGTCGTGAGTCAGTACTTTTTCTGGGAAAGCATTGTTTTGAAAGGAAAGGGATCCTCTCCGGATCCCATCAACCAAGTTCACCCATCTGGACCATTGAAATTTGATCTAACGGCTAAAGTTATTATAACTTTTAATAGGACCCCTTATTTGTAGCCGTTGAATCAAATTTCAATAGTTTGAATTGGTGGAAGGGATCTGGAGAGGATCCCTTTCCGTTTTGAAATTACTCATTATTGTACTCGAATGTTGGGCTATAAATTAGTATCATTGTTAAGGAAAATGTGTTACCACTCCATGCTGTCCTTGTGGTTTAGTTACCTAGACATTTTAACCATTTTGTGAATCATATGATTGGTTGATGAATGGTGAATTCATCAAAATGATGCTGAAATATCTTTGATGTAAACTTTTTCTTGCATGTAGGCCAGGGTTAATTCTCCTTCTTATGATTGAGGATGCTTCCAGATTTCTTTTTCTCATATTTCGGATTTTCCTCGCTCGTTCATGTCACATCTCTTCCTTTTACTTGTTTTCCAAAGACTTGTAACACACCAACCGGCCGGACCGTTGCTGATGTTTCTGAGCAAATCCAACGGTAATGCAGGCTCCATGCCTATCGTAGATCTTCCATCATAATGTCAGTATTTCTTTTTAAGGAGGCCTCTTGAGTAATAACTATATATATCTACATATACCATTTCATTCATTCATACTTTGAAACTTGTAATGGAGCATTTTTCAGTACTTCATGTTTTCCTTATTGTTGATATATGCTTTGCAATTCCAATGGTGTCTTGCAATGACATATTTTTTAAAGGAAACTCAGCTTCATCCCCTTTCCCAAGTAACTTCCTCTTTGGAACTGCATCCTCTTCTTACCAGGTATCACATCTAGACATATAAAAATACTTGGCAGCTAGTTACATATAAGAAGTTTTTCCTCCTTATACAAACAAACGACAATTTGACACACGCGTATAAACATTTATTTTTGTTCTTTTTATAAATCCCTTCGATATATAAGTCAGTTTGTGACATGCAGTTAGAAAATTTCTTCTCTTTTTTAACTGTAAGGAGAATGTTCCACACAAACCACACACTCACAAAGTCATCAGAATCAGTTATCTTCGTTTTCGTTTATTATTAATGTCTTCTCCATTGTATTTTCCTAGTTTGAGGGAGCTTATCTGAATGATGGAAAAGGCCTAAGCAACTGGGATGTTTTCACTCATAAGCCTGGTTAGTTTTTTTTGGTAAAAATAAGCCTGGTTAGTTTAATGCTTAGGTTTCACTCCTTTGATGTATTTTTTTCTTCTTGTCATCAAAATCCAACGGTGGAGTTATATATTTTGCTTGCCACAGGTCATATTTCAGATGGAACTAATGGAGATATCGCTATTGACCAGTATCATCTTTATCTGGTAAGCTCTTGAACTAACCTTATCGAGTTAGACTCCAAACATATATTGAACATTCTAGAAATAAAAAAGCATTTCGAATAAATTTTTATGAGTTATTTACTTTTTTTTTCTCTCTAAAGTTTTGTCTAAACAGATAAAAATTCATTTTGAATCTTGAATCTTTAGCACAATACTATATTCCGAAAATATATTTTGTGTTTTTTTTGTTTTGTTAAATTTGGAATTGTGGGGTCGACTTCTAAATTCTGCTTCAACCAAGTTCAGGCAAAATTAATCTAAGTTTGACTTGCACCCATATTCTTTTAATTTTGCACTAGGTGGTCCCATATAAGGAGACATGCCAAATTTCCTTCTCTGTATGCGTGAATGGTTTTAAGTGTGGGACATGGTGCTAAATTACTCTGTTGAATCCTTCCAAATTTTGGATATCGAGAGCTGATTGTGAGTCTAGATCACCTCCTCAAATTCTCATGATGGAATGATAGATTATGATCACTTAGCCAAAAAAAAAAAAGGTTATGAGATCATAAACCCCATTCTGGCCAGTTGGTAATGTCCTTTGTAGATTGTATTCCAATTAGAATTGTGTGCTTAACATTACGTTTTATATGTAAATTACAGTTTGACACAATATGCAAATGTAACTACAAAGTTCAAAAAAAAGTTGCACACATATAAATGTCACATGACAGTATGACACAGTATGCAAATGGCTCTTTACATGTAAGGAGGAGCCAAATATTTTCTTCCAATAATACATAGGTATATTCTTGTGGGAATAATTACTAAACTCATAGATCCCATACAATTGGTGTGCAAGTTGAAACCCTTATAAAAGTCTAGTTAAAAACCTAATGTTTTTAATTGTTATGGCTAAATTAAAATTAGATAGAACATTGATGATCTTGCTTTGACATTGATATGGAAAAACAAGAAGATTTGGATCTCATGAATTACATTGGAGTCAATACTTACCGGTTTTCCATATCATGGGCAAGAGTTTTACCTAGTAAGTCTTTTTCATTTTTCTTTTTCAGAAATTTCTACTCACTTATATTATAGAATCCAATCATCTAATCTCTACTCACATATTTTATAACTTTGAACCAGAAGGAAGATTTGGGAAAGTGAATCGAGCTGGCATCAATCACTATAACAAGTTCATCGACGCTCTTTTGCGTAGAGGTTTTCTTTGTTACCGTTGTTTATGTGCTCATCTAATTCATTGTTGCTGAAAAAATATGACACATTTTCTTCGGCAACATTCTCCATATTAGGAATCCAGCCGTTCGTGACGTTGACTCACTACGACATTCCACAGGAACTCGAAGACAGATATGGAGCTTGGCTAAGTTCCCAAGTGCAGTATGTAGCAACATTCCCATCTGTCTGAAAAATTAACCAATAAGGCCACGTTTGTTTGACAGGATTAGCTGGGACAGGACTGGAGTAGACTATAGTCCGGTGTTTGGTGGGCACCGGGATTAGCTTTAATGAGCTTAGGTGGGATTCGCTAGGACTAAGGGGGGGCTTAGCCGTTCTTCACGAGGGATCCCAAAATCGGGCGGACTCGTAAGCCAGAGAAACGAGCGACCGATTTTCTGCGTCTTCCCACATCCCACATCCCACATCGTCCTCATCTCTACGTCTGCCCTCGTCGTCGTCCTCGCCGTGCTCCCACATCGTCCTCACGCTCATCGTCGTGCTTACAGCATCTGGTCGCTGTCATCTGCCTCAAGTTGGTAAGCTTCGAATCTTCGATTTTTTCGTCGATTTGTGTGGATTTGTTTGTGATATTAACTGAGGTTTATTTGATTTTGTTGTTTTGGGTTTGAGAAATTCATAATATACAAGTGGATTTGCAATTGAACAAATTAGGGTTTTGATATTTAGGTGAAATTGAGATTAGAATTTGGGGTTTTCATAAGATGAAATTGAGATTAGTCTCAGGTGTGTGCTCTCTGTGTGTGTGTTTGTGTGTACTGTGTGTAATTTGTCTGTGTGTTTGTGTGTGTGTAAAATGTGTGTATGTGTGTAACCTGTGTGTGTAAAATATGTGTGTGTGAGTTGTGTGTGTAAAATGTGTGTGTGAGTGTGTGTATGTAATCTGTCCGTGTATGTGTGTAATCTGTGTTTGTGTGTGTACGTGAGTGTGTGTGTGTGTGTGAGTGTGTTTGTGTGTGTGTAACCTGTGTGGGTGTGAGTGTGTAACCTGTGTGAGTGTGAGTGTATGAGTGTGTTGCACTCTGTCCGTGTGTGTGTGTGTGTGACTGTGTTTGTGTGTGTGTGTGTGTGTGTGTGTGTGTGAGTATAAAAACAGAGTGTGTGTGTGAGGGTAAGAGTGTGTTGCACTCTGTCCCCGTGTGTGTGTGTGTGACTGTGTTTGTGTGTGAGTGTGAGTGTAAGTGTGAGTGTGAGTGTGAGTGTAAAAACGGAGTGTGTGTGTGAGGGTAAGAGTGTGTTGCACTCTGTCCCCGTGTGTGTGTGTGACTGTGTTAGTGTGTGAGTGTGAGTGTAAGTGTGAGTGTGAGTGTGAGTGTAAAAACGGAGTGTGTGTGTGAGGGTAAGAGTGTGTTGCACTCTGTCCCCGTGTGTGTGTGTGTGACTGTGTTAGTGTGTGAGTGTGAGTGTAAGTGTGAGTGTGAGTGTGAGTGTAAAAACGGAGTGTGTGTGTGAGGGTAAGAGTGTGTTGCACTCTGTCCCCGTGTGTGTGTGTGTGACTGTGTTAGTGTAAGTGTGAGTGTGAGTGTGAGTGTAAAAACGGAGTGTGTGTGTGAGGGTAAGAGTGTGTTGCACTCTGTCCCCGTGTGTGTGTGTGTGACTGTGTTAGTGTGTGAGTGTGAGTGTGAGTGTGAGTGTGAGTGTGAGTGTGAGTGTAAAAACGGAGTGTGTGTGTGAGGGTAAGAGTGTGTTGCACTCTGTCCCCGTGTGTGTGTGTGTGACTGTGTTAGTGTGTGAGTGTGAGTGTGAGTGTGAGTGTAAAAACGGAGTGTGTGTGTGAGGGTAAGAGTGTGTTGCACTCTGTCCCCGTGTGTGTGTGTGTGACTGTGTTTGTGTGTGTGAGTGTGTGTGAGTATAAAAACGCAGTGTGTGTATGCAGTGTGTGTGTGCAGTGTGTGTGTGTGCAGTGTGTATGCAGTATGTATGCAGTATGTATGCAGTGTGTGTGTGTGCAATGTGTATGCAGTATGTATGCAGTATGTATGCAGTGTGTGTGTGTGCAGTGTGTATGCAGTGTGTGTGTATGCAGTATGTATGCAGTATGTATGCAGTGTGTATGCAGTGTGTGTGTGTGCAGTGTGTGTGCAGTATGTATGCAGTATGTATGCAGTGTATGCAGTGTATGCAGTATGTAAGCAGTGTGTGTGCAGTGTGTGTGAGTGTGTGTGAGTATAAAAACGCAGTGTGTGTATGCAGTGTATGCAGTGTGTGTGTGCAGTGTGTGTGTGTGCAGTATGTATGCAGTGTGTATGCAGTGTGTGTGTGTGCAGTGTGTATGCAGTATGTATGCAGTGTATGCAGTGTATGCAGTATGTAAGCAGTGTGTGTGCAGTGTGTGTGAGTATAAAAACGCAGTGTGTGTATGCAGTGTATGCAGTGTGTGTGTGCAGTGTGTATGCAGTATGTATGCAGTATGTATGTATGCAGTATGTATGCAGTGTGTGTGTGTGCAGTATGTATGCAGTATGTATGCAGTATGTATGCAGTGTGTATGCAGTGTGTGTGTGTGCAGTATGTATGCAGTATGTATGCAGTGTGTATGCAGTGTGTGTGTGTGCAGTATGTATGCAGTATGTATGCAGTGTGTGTGTGTGCAGTGTGTATGCAGTATGTATGCAGTGTATGCAGTGTATGCAGTGTATGCAGTGTATGCAGTGTATGCAGTATGTAAGCAGTGTGTGTGCAGTGTGTGTGTGTGTGTGTGTGTATGTATGTATGCAGGGTGTGTGTGAGTCTATGTCAGTGTGTGAGAGTGTGTATGTCCGTGTGTGTGTGTTAGTGTGAGTGTGAGTGTGAGTATGTATGTGTATTTTGCACATTTGGCCATGAGTGTGTGTGTACTTGGTTTATAACCATGATATTACAATGTGAATGTTTTGTATTGTGTGGGGTTGATCCTGAATTGCAATTTTTTGTGGTTGTTGGTTGCAGAGAATAGGAGCATAAACGGAAGGCTAAGGCTAAGGCTACTGCATTACAGGTGTCCTTTAATTTCCCTCTTCACATGCAATGCCTAGCAATGATAGCAATCCTCATACTAGTGTTCTTAGACACATGTTTATAGATGTATAAGAGTAGAACATTTTGAATATGATACCTCGGGTTAATGATAACTTTTTTTTTTCAACGCCACCTGTATATTTGTTGCCTCGGGTTAATGATAACTTTTTTTTTCCAACACCACCCGTATATTTGATGCCTCGGATTGTGACTTCGCTAGTTACTTTGATCTAGTTCATTTCGTATCATAATCACTTCATTTCCATCACCCTTAATAACAGTAAATATTACATATATAATGTCCTTAATTTGTTTTTTGTTTTTTTTTTGTTTGGATAGATATGGATCGAAGGAAGCTTTTATTGATCTTATTGTTAGAGATGTCTTATTTGGAGACAATTTGTATTTGTACGATTCTTGTGGTGATGATGCTACGTGGCAAACAGAGACATGTTGAACGAGCCTCGTTGACTAACCGTTCACTTATTAGACGAGAGATTAGTTTGTGTTATCTTAATGGTATAATAGGGAATACTGATACTGAATGTGTCAACGAATTGAGAATGGATAGAAGGACTTTTGGCATATTATGCGACTTACTTCGTCAAGATGGGAGGGTAAAAACTGATGGTTTGGTGTCTGTAGAGGAACAGGTGTGTATGACTTTACAAATATTAGCACATCATACTAAGAATCGTAGTGTTGGCGGTAGATTTTATAGGTCGGGAGAGACTATAAGTAGGTATTTCAATAGCGTATTGCAAGGAATTTTGCGATTACAAGGTATCCTACTAAAAGTCCCCCAGCCTGTGCCTATTGATTCTACAGATCCTAGGTGGCGATGTTTTAAGGTATGATGAGAATTTTTTTTCATTTTCCCTAAGCTTTAACTCTTCATTCCCTTTGTATAAATTAACAAAAACTTTTTTATTTTTTATTTTTAAGAATTGCTTGGGAGCATTGGATGGAACACACATTGATGTGCATGTACCTGAAATTGACAAACCAAGATACCGAACAAGAAAGGGTCGAGTCGCAACTAATGTGTTAGGTGTGTGTTCAGGAGATATGCAGTTCATATATGTGTTTCCGGGGTGGGAGGGTTCCGCATCAGACTCTAGAGTGCTACATGATGCAATTAGTAGGCCTAATGGTTTTAAGGTACCAGCGGGTAAGACTATTACTTAGTCTCAACTTTGTAAGTTAGGTTTAGTTCTGTTTGTCAACTACAAAACACTAATAAGGTCTGTTTTTTTTTTCATTAGGTTGTTATTACCTTGTAGATGGTGGTTATACAAATGGTGAAGGATTCCTTGCACCCTATAGAGGAATACCTTATCATTTATCTGAATGGGAGGGACGAACACCTTCTAATAAGGAAGAATATTTTAACATGAAGCATTCTAAGGCAAGGAATGTAATTGAACGCTGTTTTGGCTTGCTAAAAGGAAGGTGGTCGATACTAAGGAGTCCATCTTTCTATCCGATAAGGACACAAGGTCGAATAATTACCGCTTGTTGCCTACTACACAATCTTATTAGGCAAGAGATGTCTGTAGATCCAATGGAGAATTTGCCAATAATAGAAGATGGACAAAATACAGAAGAAGGTGAATATGTTGGTAGTGTTCAAACATCGGACCAGTGGACTGCAAAGAGGAATGATATGGCTCAGGAAATGTATAATGAGTGGAGAGCAATTAGGAACCAGCAACCGAACTAGCTATATGTGTTAATGATAACATTTTATTTTAGTATTCCTTTTTATCATGCATTTGTTAGATATTAGCACAATGATTGGATGGTATGCAAATTAATTGGATATTATGCAAGTTGATTGGATATTATGCAAGTTGATTGGATATTATGCAAATTGATTATTTGTATGGTATTTTCCTTCATTAAAATATTTTTTGTTTAGGTATGGATAACGAAAATTTTTTGAATGCTACTCAAGAGCCAAAAGGAAGAAGGCGTAAATGGGAAGCATTTGAGGAAGAAGTATTACTAGGAGTTCTTGAGGATTTTGTTGCTCGGAAGCAACGGTGTGACACCGGTGCTTTCAAACAAGGTACTTTGGTTGAAATAGCAAAAGCTGTCAATGTTTTATGTCCTCATTCAAATATAAAGGCAAATCCACATATTGAGTCCAAGTTGAAGAAATGGAAAAAAACATATAGTATGGTCGTTGACATGATAAACACAAGTGGATTTGCATGGAATGATGTCAAAAAGTGCGTTGAAGTTGACAGTGATGACGCATGGCAAACTTATGTGCAGGTTCATATCCTATTTTATTTATGCATTAGTTAAATTCTTGCTGCTATATTTGTTACGCATGCTAAATTTTAGTTTTGCTATGTTCATATAATCTTAGAGAAATAAAGAAGCCGATGGATGGAGAAGCAAACCTTTTCCACTGTTTGATAGATTTGCATATATATTTGGAAAAGATCGGGCTACGGGTAATGTAGCCGAAACCCCTGCTCAAATGGTGGAGGAACAAAGTCATGATCATGTTGGTGAAAGTGATATTGGAGGTGATAATTTTGTTTCTTCAATGAACCAACAAAGCCAACAAAGCACCCCATCTGAAAATAGCCAAAGAAAGAGGAAAAGAGCTGTGGGAAGTTCAAGTGATGGAACCGAGGCAATTATCAGTGGACTGAAAGAATTTTATGTTGAAAGTGGGAAGATGATGCAAATGGTAACTGAAGCTTTAGTTCAAGGTACTGCAGATCATACTGACATAGCTAATGAACTTGAAGCAATGGGTCTCTCTCCTATGGATCAAATTGATGCATTGTCTCTTATTTTGGATAAACCAAAAAATGTGGGAGTGTTCAGGGCAATCAAACCGGAACTCAAGAAAGTGTTCGTCCAAAGGCTTTTAAGCGACAACGCAAGCGGATGAGGATTTTGGCTAATGTTAACATGGATGTATTTTATTAACGTTAACATGGATGTATTTTATTAATCATACAATCTTATGTTATGACTTATAACTTAGCTTTGCACTAGTATTTTGGCTTTTGTTAACTAGCCATTTTGTAAATTATGGAGATCTATTTTGGCTAATGTTAACTAATGTTAACTAGGATTTTCTAAATTATGGAGATCTTATGTACTTGTATTTGTTGAAGTTGCATGTATTGGCCACTATTATTTTTCTTCTGTTGGGTGATAGAGTTTAAATCAAGCTACATTTGCAAATTAAACCCAATTCTATTAGCAGGTAATAGAAACAAAACAATTGTCAATTTTTTTTAAGATTCATAATATACATGGTAAAAATATGCTCCAATTAACCCATATCATGAGATTTGTAGCATTACTCTATTACACAATGGCAAAAATTTGTAGTCCTATTCTAAGCAAACACAAATCTGGTGAACAGTACTGTTTTTCTTATCCTGCTTCTTAGTCCGAGACTGCACCAAACGCTTCACTAAGTTAGTCCAGCTTAGTCCAGTCTAAGCCAGTCCAGCTTAGTCCCGGCAGCTAGTCCAGTCCGAGACAGTCCGGCGCAACAAACGCACCCTAAGTGATAACTATAAGGATTGCAATTTTAATTTTCAGGAAGGATTTCCTATATTATGCAAATACATGTTTCAAATTCTTTGGAGACCGAGTGAAGTACTGGGTGACATTCAATGAGCCGAATGTAGCAGTTATTTGAGGCTATAGGTCGGGAATGTACCCTCCCGCTCGCTGCTCTAGTCCATTTGGGAATTGTACTAGTGGGGATTCAGAGAGAGAGCCTTTCATTGCAGCTCATAACATCATTCTATCCCATGCAGCTGCTGTCCATCTATACAGAACCAAATATCATGTTAGTAACAAAGATGTCAAATTCATTCGCGAGAGCAATTAATTCGATGTGGTTCTAATGCATGTCTTTTGATGCTCAGAAAAAAACAAGGAGGTAGCATTGGAATTGTTATGAATGCCGTATGGTATGAACCGATCAGCAGCTCTTTAGAAGACAAATTAGCAGCTGAGGGCTATATCTTTCTATATGAACTGGTAAGTAAGACCATATGCAGTAGGCTGTTCTCATATTTCTCTGGTCACACTACAACTAAGATGTTTAAAATGCAGGTCCTTAGACCCAATTTTACAAGGGAAATATCCTGCAGAAATGCGTGAGCTTCTAGGATCTGATTTGCCGGCATTTTCGAAATCTGATGTGGAGATTTTGAAGAATAATGGATTGGACTTCATTGGCATCAATCACTATACGAGCTTTTACTCAAAAGACTGTATGTTCTCTGCATGTGAACCAGGACCAGGGGCTTCAAGGACGGAGGGTTTCGCGTTGCGAACTGCACAGAAAGACGGAGTCTTCATTGGAGAACCAGTACGCAAACTCATCTCATGATCATCACCACAACGATTAATTTCTTGTAGCAATTTACCTACTTTATTTTTATTTACGGATGTAGACTTCGGTTGACTGGCTGTATGTCTACCCTCAAGGAATGGAAAAGATGGTCACGTACGTAAAAGACAGATACAATAATACACCTATCTTCATCACAGAAAACGGTAAGGTCCAAATTCAGATCTTTGATTAAAACACGAACCCACCCCACCCCCCGAACCCCAATTATTTGATCTGATAAAGATTCTTTTATAATTATTAGAATTGATCTTGTAGGGTTTGGTGAGGTGGAGAATCCGAATTCCAGCAATGAAGAATTACTGAATGATGTCAAGAGAGTGGAGTACATGAGGTCCTACTTACATGCACTTGCCGAAGGAATTAGGTACACTGAACTGCTTGCGTTTATTTCTTGGATTTTAAGTAATCTCAACTATCGATGTCATCAGAGTAAGTCCACCTCTAAAAAAATGCGCTAGTACCCAACTCATTTAATCCACGCACTGAACAGTGATAGACCGAATGAACAGTAATTGGCCAAATGCATCTCCACCCCTAAAAAATAGGCTGGCATAAAGTCTAAAAAATACGCTGGCACAAACGATCTCCACTCCTAAAAAATGCGTTGGCACCCAGCCCATTTAAAATATTATTAATTTATTTATAAAATAAAAAAAAAGTTTTAATTTCGGATAGGATTTTTAACCAATCTTATCACGCCACGTGTCATTATCTGAAAATACTATTTATGGATAGATGTCCGATAAGATTTTCAACCAATTCCGACGCGCCACGTGTCACTATCTATTTACAATAATTTAGCCAAGATTTGGATCAGATTTTCAACTATTTTTTAAACAATTTTTTCTGTATTTTAAACAATTTTTAATAATTTTTTAATTAATTTTTATTAATTTGGACCGTTGGATTTGAAAAAGATTCAAATCCAACAGCCCATATATGGACAAGTGGCCAACGGTCATAATGCTGACCGTTTGGTTTTTTGTTTTTTTGGGACGAAAATCATGGACCGTTGATCTTGGATTGGACGGCCTAGAACACGCCATGTCAACTAGCCGTTGGGTTCGAATTTCAAAAATTTTTGACCGTTGGAAATCCAACGGTCTAGAAAACTAGCCGTTGGAAATCCAACGGCCCATAACGAGCCAAGTGGCCACTCACGGGTAGAAATTGGTGCGCTGCAACGGCGGGCCCCACCGCCTTTTTTTGTCGTAGGCGCGTGCCCACTCACGCGTGTTTCCCACGCACCTGATGTCACGCCCCGATCCCGACATACGTCCAGGATCGACACGTGACGTCACCAAATACTCGTATATCTTACATACCCCATCTCCGGAATATGGCGAATCACAACTCGAGAATCAAATTGCAAAGTAATTTTTCGTTTACTTTATGGCTGCATCTAACCTCCTCGTTAGACTGCCTACGTACCCTCATTAGGGATCAAGCCATTCGTAGTTCCACAATCGTCAACTCTAATCTTTCCGTAAAATACTTCTAAAAGAAAATCATAAGGCACCATATTACACATCAACCTTTCGTCAACAACAATTATCATCTTTCATACACGCATGTAACCCATTCTCACACAGATACTTTCCAATTCATCCATCATATAAATCACTCTGTTTCACATAATACCGCAAATCATAGTATGTAACATATCAAAGAACCAACGAAGTACAATGTTATTCTCAAGTCACATTAATCAATTACTCTAATCATAATAATCTCAATCATACCCAACGTCATTCCACAATCACATCAATTAATTAATCATGAATCAAAGATACATGATCTTAGCATTTAATTGTTTAATCAATGAATGCAGTAACATATCATTTCACAAATTTAACCAAGGAACTCTAACAACTCCGAATGAGTCACCCAGACATCCAACGGTTCGTCTGGATCAAATCACAACAGCTCATAATCATAATCTCATACAACACCATGAAAAGTAGGGCTAGAGCGACACAGTTCGGCTGAAGCCTACATCTCTGAAGCTATCTCGATCCAAACTCAATAAAATCCAAGGTGAACACGATCCCGGACCATCTCTCAACGGAATCACGAAGTATGAGGGATTCCGGACCAGCTCTTAACGGAATCCAAGTGGATACGATTCCGGACCATCTCTCAACGAAATCGCGGAGCACAATGCATAACCACCACTAAATGAAACCCAAGTTAGATACGATTCCGGAACATCACTCAACGGAATCGCGGAGTAGAAGGGATTTCGAACCATCACTCAACGGAATCGCGGAGTAGAAGGGATACCGGACCATCACTCAACGGAATCCAAACCAGGATACGATTTCGGATCATCACTCAATTAGTAGTAAATAATATTAGAAAGGAATCTGGAAAGAAACTAGGTGTGGCAAAAACAGTACTCTGCTTCTCCACAAAATCTGCAGAAAAACAGCACTATTGGACCAAGTTTAGGCTCCCTTTGGAACATTCAAAACTAAACCAAATCATGTAATATTATATGGGTTTTGAAGCTTGTGTTCTGTACTTTAAAAGCATACAAAGTTTGTAGAAAACGGAGCTCTAAATTGGAAGTTTTGCCAAAAGAAAAACGGAGTCTTGAAACTGGACACCCAATTTTCTGCTGCTGTTTGGCAGCTCGCGGCCCAAGTTTAAATAAGGTTTTGATCAACCAAAACTCAACGGATCTGAGTGAAAACAATTGGGTTACGACCATGAACATATGTACTTTCAACACACTAAAAATTTTCTCCAAAGGAGCACATAAAGGCCTAGAAATTAAGAGCCAAAGAAGGCTACTCGAAACTTGAGTTTTCTTTGCCAAGAAATCAATTTTCTGCAGCTTACGTAACAACCCACTTCCAATTCATATAACAAATCCCAAAATACTTCCAGGTAGTCCAGAAGTCATGTATACCACATCCAAAACTAACATGACTCAAAATTAACAAGAAATTGACCTTTTGAACCAAACCCTTGATCAAGAAATTTGATCTACACACCCAATCCGAAAGACCCAACTCTAATTCATGTTTAGACTAGTTCATTGAATGATAGAAACCCTAAATAGAATTAAGAACTCCAATATATCATGGCAGTTTCAATTCAACTTAAGAAAGTTAAATTCGAAAATCAAGATAATGAAGTAACAAGGAATTTACCGTTTAAATCACTGAATCCTTCCTTCACAATCACGTTCTCTAACTCCTCTCTCTCCGATTTTTGCCTGAAGAAAGAAGGATTTTCTTCCAACAGCTATGGAAGAGCCACCTCCTCCCTGTTTCTTTTTCTTTCCTCGCAAAGCCCGGAAGAACGTGGAAGAACGTTCTTTTCCCCTTCTCTTTCGCAACTCCCTTTTTCCTTCTCTCTTCCTTTTTTTTTTCTTCTTCCGCCCCTTTTCTTTTCTTCCTCCCGTGCTGCCCTCTAAGTCCCCCTTTTCTTTTCTTTTTTTTTCTTTTTTTTCTTCCGCCCCCTTTTTCTTTTCTTCCTCCCGTGCTGCCCTCTAAGTCCACCTTTTTTTTTCTTTTCTAATTGGTCCACCTTAAATCTTACATGATTGGGCCTCTTTCCCACAAAGTGGGATTTTAATTAATTAAAAACTATAGTTTAGTAAATGATTTCAAATGTCCATAACTATACCGTTATAATTCGGACTCGCAAACGGCTTTCGCCTATGCGCTCGTAGTTTCAAGATCTATTCGAATACGTTACTTGTGACCTCGAAAGGTCAACGAATTTTAGATAAATACTCTCCAAACTTCAAACTTTGTAACTAATTTAATTAAAATCTAAATCCAAATAAATTAATATAATTTCTCGAAAAATAATACAAAATCTCAATAATACAAATACGTACATTATAACAGTGAAATCCAGGAACGAGATTTCACACCTGAGGCAAAAAAAAAAATATCAGTGGCCTGTGACGTCAGGCTGACGCAAGCCTAACGTCACATAGCCCTTCCCTTGGCTCAGCACATTTTGGGCCGGCTTGGAGACTAGCTTGGGCTAGGTGCCAGCCTATTAGGCTGGGCTAGAGCAAAAAAATGGGAGGCTGGCCTATTTTGTGTGCTTTGAGCCGGCCTACCCCAATGGGGTGGAGCTGCTCTCATGCTCATTTTGTTTTTAAGTTATACTTACATTTAGAGAGATTCCGGCATGCATATTACGTAGTGATGTATACAAAGTTCATCTTGTAATGATCAAAATGTCATAAGTGTGCGTGACTTAATAAGGTATACACTGGTTGTTTACAGTGATTTTCTGTAAGTAATTAACATTGTGATGTTTTGGTGAATCTCAAATCTGAAACACAAACAGTCTATGCAAAACAGTATCAAATCATCAAGTGTGTGAAAAATCTAATAAAGTTTATTTATTTATTTTGTTGTTGTTAATATATGGTCAGAAAAGGAGCAGATGTAAGAGGGTACTTGGTGTGGTCGTTGCTGGACAACTTCGAGTGGGCGAGTGGCTATACGGTCCGGTTTGGACTTCACCATGTTGATTACGCCACTCTCAAGAGGACTCAAAGACTATCAGCAGCTTGGTACAAACAATTTGTATCTAATCATACGGTGCAAACACACCTACCCACAAACTGAATCTTGCACCAACATATCTATGTTCATAAGGACCCTTTAGTTTATTTTGTTTTATTTTACAAAAACCGGAAAGGCAATTTCAAGCATTGCTAATCGGCAATTGCTATCATATTTATTAATAAAAAATAAAAATGTAATATGTCAAGAGGGACATGAAGCCAAACCTTTAATTGTTAAAGAAGTCATGAAAATTCTTATTCCATATCGTTGTTGACATGTGTTCCCAAGATCGTTCAGTCATCCATATTAATGTTGGTTTTGCTTCGAGTGATACTAGGGATACCATATTTTGTTGATCGCATTTTAATTATCTATGTAATAGAACTAGGGTTCACTGAAACACCCCACCCCATTTTTTTAAAATATTTTTGGTCTTAATTGGTGAGCCCAAGGGGCCCACCCCTGAATTGTGTCCCGGTTCCCTATCTTTCTTTTCTTTTATTTTTCTTTTTCTTTTTTTTCTTCTTCCTCTTTCTCTCTTCTTCCTCACCTCTCCCGTAACACTCTCTCGGCTCTCTCTATCTCAACTCCTCGGAGAGTTTTTCTTACCTACAAACATCACCATCGTCTTTATCTCGTCACTACGAACTCAACCATAGTCTTGGCATCTTGGAAGTCGAACCACGAAGCCCCGTACACGAGCTCCGGCGAGCACCGCCCCTTTCGAGGCCATTTCCGGCCAAACCACGGCGAGTTGGCCAGCGTGCAAGGTATCAATCTCTTCGTCTCGTCGAGTACTACAACTTTCGTTTTTGTCTCGCTTGATTTCGTTGAGTAGTGACAAAGTTATAGCCGTTTAAGGTGGGGTGGTTTTCCGGCCGAATCTCCGGTCTTCTCTCTCGGCAAAACCAAGGCCATCCGGCCTTTCCTTTCCCTTCCGTTTGGGCCTTAAGCCTGTTAAACCCCCCCCCAAAGGTCTCAGGCCTTATTAAATGGCCTTGGGCCGGTTTTTGTTAAAAGGCTCAAGCCCAGCCTTTTATTTTGTGATGCCTTAGGGCCGGTTTTGGTGGGTGTGGGCTGTGTGCTTGCAGCCCGTGTGTGTGTGTGTGTTTTAGGGTGTGTGTGTGTGTGTGTGTGTGTGTGAGTGTGGTTTTGGGCTTAAGCCCAAACCACCCATTTTCACTCTAACCCTTTTTATTCCTAGGCCTATCCAAAACCCAAAAACCTTAGAAAATCCAAAACCCAATATATCCTAATCCTATTTAACCTAAACCCTAATTCGGATTTCAAGCCTAAAGGGGCCCACCCCTGAATTGTGTCCCGGTTCCCTATCTTTCTTTTCTTTTCTTTTTCTTTTTCTTTTTTTCTTCTTCCTCTTTCTCTCTTCTTCCTCACCTCTCCCGTAACACTCTCTCGGCTCTCTCTATCTCAACTCCTCGGAGAGTTTTTCTTACCTACAAACATCACCATCGTCTTTATCTCGTCACTACGAACTCAACCATAGTCTTGGCATCTTGGAAGTCGAACCACGAAGCCCCGTACACGAGCTCCGGCGAGCACCGCCCCTTTCGAGGCCATTTCCGGCCAAACCACGGCGAGTTGGCCAGCGTGCAAGGTATCAATCTCTTCGTCTCGTCGAGTACTACAACTTTCGTTTTTGTCTCGCTTGATTTCGTTGAGTAGTGACAAAGTTATAGCCGTTTAAGGTGGGGTGGTTTTCCGGCCGAATCTCCGGTCTTCTCTCTCGGCAAAACCAAGGCCATCCGGCCTTTCCTTTCCCTTCCCTTTGGGCCTTAAGCCCGTTAAACCCCCCCAAAGGCCTCAGGCCTTATTAAATGGCCTTGGGCCGGTTTTTGTTAAAAGGCTCAAGCCCAGCCGTTTATTTTGTGATGCCTTAGGGCCAGTTTTGGTGGGTGTGGGCTGTGTGCTTGCAGCCCGTGTGTGTGTGTGTGTGTTTTAGGGTGTGTGTGTGTGTGTGTGTGTGTGTGAGTGTGGTTTTGGGCTTAAGCCCAAACCACCCATTTTCACTCTAACCCTTTTTATTCCTGGGCCTATCCAAAACCCAAAAACCTTAGAAAATCCAAAACCCAATATATCCTAATCCTATTTAACCTAAACCCTAATTCGGATTTCAAGCCTAAAACCCGTTTGACCTAGTTTGACCGTTGACCTTCGGTTGACCTTCGGTTGACCTTCGGTCAACGTTGACTTTTCGGGTTTTCGTCCCGGACCCTTCTTAGGGCAATTCGACGTTCTAAATCCGTTTCCAATGTCCGTTTTCCCAAATTCAATTGCTATTATATAGTTTTATTTATTAGACTCTTTATGTGCTTAGGGGCAATTATTGTGACGTTTCCGTCTTCGCTAGTGGCGCAGCTTTTGACAACTAAGTACTGTGAGTGGACCCCTTCTAAAATTGCATGATTTGATAATTCAATTGCATAAATGATTAGCATGCCTACGAATTTATGAAGTGATTTATGTGAAGCATGTTTATTGAATATATTGATTTTCGTCTCGTGTTTTTGTGAGGAATAAATTTTTAGCCTATATTGAGCTATATTTTGATACATCTTATTTCTATAAAAACCATGAACTGGTAGACTATCTGATAGATGACGATAGGATGCTAGAACATGTTTTGAACCCGTCTTTATAGTGTAGACGATGATCGGTAACCTACGCTATGAAGTGGTATTTACGAGAGGCGTAACATTTTGTGCGTACCTAGTGGACACTATGCCGCCTGGGGCGAGGAACTGGTGTTGGCATTTAGGCCGGGAGAAATAATCCCTAGCTACGGGCTGAGGGACATGGAGTAGGTATTGGGCCGGGTGGTAGTTATCTCTGGCTACGGGCGCAGAGACTTAGGTGCAGGCATTGGGCCGGGAGTTATATTTGTTCGGTGATCTTACTAGCAGCACACCGCGCTTACGAGACGATTTATGATGCGTTTACTGTTTTGATTTCCGCGATGCTTTTCCGCGATGTGATTTTTGAGATATTTGTGGCATGCTAGGATTTTTATTAAATCCATCACTTATTATGCTAGTAGTTTTCATTATATATAAACTTTGGGGGTTAGTATGTTGATAACTGTTTTATTATTATTGTATATATAAACTT
The DNA here is from genome assembly GCA_035220775.1 of Malus fusca. NCBI lineage: Eukaryota > Viridiplantae > Streptophyta > Magnoliopsida > Rosales > Rosaceae > Malus > Malus fusca. The sequence goes on from CM069068.1 coordinate 39,544,138, forward strand.
GGTCCACTCACCTTTGTTTTGCGCCCCCATTCAGGACTTAGAATCAAGGCACCTAATCTCGGCGTCAAGACACTTCCGCAGCAGCATCTTCAGATCCTCTCGATGTAGGACCCACTTCTTTATTCATTCAATTTTATCTCAATTCTTTTTAGTGATTAGGTTTAGTTGTATGTTCTGAACACGTTCCTAAATTATTAACTCATTGTTTTTTTTTAAATTCATAACCCTTATTTATTTCTTATTCTTAGCTTTTGTATCAATTAATGGCTTTCGTCACCCTCGGGTGTCGGCCAGCACGTGTCTATCCTGGTATTCGGGGAATATCAGGGTCGGGGCGTGTCATTCACAATACAAGTAGGTCTCCCCTCTATTAGAGTTTACAAAGTGGTGACCCTAACATTTTCTTAATTTTTATAATTTGAGGTGTTTATTTAATTTTTATAGAATATGGCACCCTTGGGGCCTTCTATTTGATTGTGTTGAAAGGAATATTATAATTTGAGGTGTTTATTTAATTTTTATAGAATATGGCACCCTTGGGGCTTTCTATTTGATTGTGTTAGAAGTTTACCTAGTATAATTTTTTTACATAACGATATTAGTCTTAAAGGTAGGGAAATAAATTGGCTTCAAATTCATTATTCACAAGATTCGAATATAAAATCTTTCGTTATCTACTAGCCCCTTAACACACACCTACACATGTGTCAATTGACATTTTTTATGTCAAATTATGTGTTCTGTTTTCAAATTATTGTAAATGATTTTTTCTATTTTAATTGAAAATAGAAAATGAAGTAACAACCCCTCGGTGATTTGTTTTGGAATTACTGTTTTAACCCTAACTAGATTAATTTTAATATTTTAAAATTCTAGTTAAGGGAAGGGCAAAATTAAGTATTTTGCATGATTCACCATGTTTGCCTCTCCCTGTATATATGCAAATAACTAGATAAAGCCCACACACTATACGTGTGTAAACATAAAAGATTTAAGAAATAAAATATCAAAGATGTTATAAATAGGCAAAATTTAGAGAGATAATCTTTACTCGGGACAGGAGGGAAGCAGTTGCAAAATATTATACCAACACAAGTTGTTGCAGAGGAAGTAATGTATATTATTGCTATTAGATGTTTTTCTCTTCCAAGTCTAATTTGATCAAATGTAGTGCTCTATTTATAGAGCAACCTCATAGGAAACAAACAAATGACACTATTAAACTTGTGAAAGAGCTGCTATATACATGTGGGCAAACATACCCACTATTTTACAACACTCCCCATTGGATGCCCACATATCAACATCAATTGCCTCATTAAAACCTTGCTTGGAAAAACCCAATGGGAAAAAAACCATAGCGAAGGAAAAAGAGTACAATTTTACTCGGATGGTGTTGAGCATGCTTATGTTGCCTCGTTAAAACCTTGATAGGAAGAACCTAGTGGGAAAAATCATAATCGAAGGAAAAAGAGTACAACATGCATGTATCATGGATGCTCCCCCTGAATTGTATCTCCCCCTGATTCCGCATTCTTCAAATTTGTAAGCCGACGTAATCCGATTCCCTGCACCAACTTCTGAAATGTGCACTTTGGTAGAGATTTGGTGAACAAGTCTACTAAATTTTCATTGGAACAGATTTGTCTGACTTCAATAACTTTACCCTTCTGAAGCTCATGTGCACTGAAAAATCTTGGAGATATGTGTTTGGTCTTATCACCCTTGATGAATCCTTCCTTCATCTGGGCGACACATGCTGCATTATCTTCATGGATGATAGTTGGAGTGTCTGTCTTTGAAGGTAGACCACATGAATTCCGGATGTGATGGATCATTGATCTTAACCAAGAACATTCACGACTTGCTTCATGTAAAGCAATTATTTCCGAGTGATTGGAAGATGTAGCAACTAGCGTTTGCTTCGTTGATCGCCATGAAATTGCAGTATCTCCATTAGTGAACACATATCCATTTTGTGAGTGGGCTTTATGTGGATCGGAGAAAAACCAGCATCTGCGTATCCAACAATGATCTGTTCATTTGTGGGCTTGTCTGAGTAGAAGAGACCCATATCTGTTGTCCCACGAATGTATCGTAGAACATCTTTGACTCCTTTCCAATGACGAATTGTTGGAGCAGAGTTGTACTTGGCTAACAAGTTAACTGAAAAAGTTATATCTGGTCTAATACATTGTGCTAAATACAATAAAGCACCTATTGTGCTCAAATATGGTACTTCTGGACCAAGGACCAGTTCATCATCTTCTTTTGGACGGAATGGATCTTTCTTAATGTCCAAAGAACGAACGACCATTGGGGTGCTAAGTGGATAAGTTTTGTCCATGCCAAATCGCTTAAGTATTTTTTCAATGTAAGCTGATTGATGGACCAAAATTCCATTAACACAATGCTCGATTTGCAAGCCGAGACAATATTTTGTTTTCCCAAGGTCTTTCATTTCAAATTCACTTTTCAGATATTCAGCAGTTTTGTTGAGCTCTTCAGGGGTTCCAACTAGGTTCATATCATCGACGTATACTACCACTATAGCAAATCCAGTATTTGATTTCTTAATGAACACACAAGGGCAGATGACATTGTTGGCATATCCTTCTTTAATCAAATAGTCACTGAGACGATTATACCACATTCGCCCAGATTGTTTCAGCCCATACAGTGATCGTCTTAATTTGATTGAGAACATACCTCATAGTTTGTTAGTTGCTTCAGGCAACTTAAGTCCTTCTGGGACTTTCATATATATGTCAATATCTAATTCTCTATATAGATACGTGGTGATGACATCCATAAGTCGCATGTCAAGTTTTTCTGAAATCACCAAACTTATTAAGTAACGGAACGTAATTGCGTCCATTACAGGAGAGTATGCCTCTTCATAATCAATTACAGGTCTTTGTGAAAAACCTTGTGCAACTAGTCATGCTTTATATCTTGCAATCTCGTTTTTCTCGTTGCGTTTCCTTGTGAATACCCATTTGTAACCTACGGGGTTCACACTAGGCGGGATTTGGACTACTGGTCCAAAAACACTTCGTCTTTCCAAGGAATTTAATTCTGCCTGGATTGCATCTTTCCACTTAAGCCAATCTTATCGCTGTCTGCATTCATCAACAGAGCAGGGCTCAATATCATCACTTAATATAGTTTCAGTGGCTATTGCAAATGGAAACATGTCGTCGATGATTATTTCATTTTGATCCCACAATTCATTAGTACATGTATAATTTATGGATATTTCTTTACTTTCATGTACTTCTGTCTCTTTAGGGACATGTGTCTCATCAACAGTGGCGAAGCCAGGATTTCTCGGGGGGAGGGGCGAACTTAAAAGAATGCAAGGTTAAAGAAAAATGGCAACAATTAAATCTTTTTATATAGTAATGTCTTCCATAATTAATCAATACAAACAAATTACAATTGTTGCCGGCGATGTTTCATGTCATGAAAACTTCTTGGAATATTTGAAGGAGGAGGAGGACTACTCGGAATATTTGAAGGAGGAGGACTACCCAAAATGTTTGAAGGAGGATTTAAGCACTGTTTCTTATAGTATCGTTCCATTACGTAACTGTAAAATGAAAAGAAATAAAAATTCTTAGACTCTATGAATACAACTAAGCAATTCAACTAATCATATTCATATGAATACAACTAAGTAATTTAACTAATCATATTCATATGAATACAACTAAGCAATTCAACTAATCATCCATCAAGATTCAAAGAATTCAAATTTTAATTTTCATCCTAAAAAATAATTTCATAATTTCATTCAAAATGTGGCTTATTACCAATAAGTTTAGTTAAAGATGACTTTTGACATGCCAATTTATCTATATGTACGATTATACATACACATGATTCTTCTAATTCCCAACAATTCGTATCAATAATTTCACCCTAAAAAATAATTTCATAATTTGTATTAAATAACCATGACATGAATAATCAATAATCAATAATCATATCATTTGATTCACATAATTAAGGTAGGGATTATGCATTTAAGAATTAAAAAATTTACCTTTAAATATTAATTGGAGCCGGCTCAAGCTCAGAGGAGAGGAGAGTGGCTCACTGGCTTGTGGAACAGAAATTAAAGAGAACTTTGTGGCTTTGGCTTGGCTGTTGGAGTTTGAGGAGCAGCTTGGCTGAGATGGATTGTGGCCCGCTCTTTGTGTGTGTGTTGATTATTGGTGAAGAAGACAGAAGAAAAGGATAGAAAAGAGTAAAGGGTGTGCAGTGCGGATGGGGTGTGTGTGTATTGATTAATGACAGAAGAAGAAAGCTAGGGTTTCATTGGGGCGACACGCGGAAGCGGTCCCCCACCCCATTATAATTTTTTTTTATAAATTCAACTATCAAAACGGCGCCGTTTTGATTTAGCTTTTTTAAAAAAGAAATTAGAATGCAATCTGCACTGCAGATTGCCCAGAAAACCCAGAAAAACAGAGGGCTCTGCTGCGTGAACCATTATTTTCCGGCGAGGCGCGCGAGGGGAGTGGCGATGACCTGGGGTCCAGTGGTGTTTCCCGGCGAGGGGAGTGGCGGCCGCCACTCCTCGCTCCCACGTGGCTTCGCCACTGCTCATCAAGGACATTTTCTTTTTCTGAAAGTACAGAATCATGAATTGTGGATTTATCATTCAATTTCTTTTCTTGAATGATATCATTTGGGTTCAACTGTGCCCTCATCTTTCTCTTTTGAGGGGCTGAATCTTTTGAACCTGTGGGTCTACCATGCTTCAGGCGTGCACTAGATGAATCATTCACTGCCACTTTATTTTGTCCAACAGGGACATCAATTCTTGCAGGTGCGTTTGCAACTGGTATATGTGACTTTGTCACTTTCGAAGCATCATTAAATGCATCTGGCATTTGATTCGCAATACCTTGAAGATGAACGATCATTTTCACTTCATTTTCACATTGAGTGCTTCGTGGATCAAAATGAGATAAGGTGGGAACAACCCATGTCAGCTCTTGCCATTCTTCTGGAACGGTATTTTCTCCCCCCTAACGGCGGGAAAACTGTCTCATCAAAATGACAATCAGCAAAACGAGCTGTAAACATATCACCAGTCAAAGGTTCCAAATATCTAATGATAGATGGTGAATCAAAACCCACATAAATTCCCCGTCTGCGCTGAGGTCCCATTTTAGTTTGTTGTGGCGGTGCAATAGGCACATAAACAGCACAACCAAAATCTCATAAATGTGAAATATTTGGCTGATGTCCAAACACGAGTTGTATTGATGAGTATTGGTGGTTGGCTATGGGTCTCAGCCGAACCAATGATGCTGCATGTAAGATGGCATGTCCCCATGCAAAGACTGGCAATTTCGTTTTCATGAGCAGAGTGCGGCCTATTAATTGAAGCCGCTTGATAAATGCCTCTGCTAAACCATTTTGGGTATGGAAATGAGGAACAGGATGTTCAACATCAATGCCCAGTGCCATGCAGTAATCATCAAAGGTTTGAGACGTAAATTCACCAACGTTATCAAGTCGAATGGACTTAATGGGATGATCTGGGAACTGTGCTCGCAACTTAATTATCTGAGCAAGAAGTCTCGCAAAAGCTACATTTTGAGTAGACAATAGGCAAACATGTGACCATCGGGTAGATGTATCAACTAAAACCATAAAATATCGAAATGGTCCACAAGTTGGTTGAATAGGTCCATAAATATCCCCTTGAATTCTTTGCAAAAATGATGGAGATTCATTATCAGCCTTTAGTTGTGATGGTCTAATTACCAACTTTCCTTGGGAACAAGCCTTGTAAGGGTTATCATTTGAGACATCAATGTGTCTGCTCAATAATGGATGTCCATTAGAGTTGGTAATGATTCTACGCATCATGGTAGATCTTGGATGACCTAGACGGTCATGCCAAAGCATGTAAACCTTTGAATCAATGAACTTCTGGTTCATGACAGTATATGCCTCAACTGTCTTTATGTATGTATAATACAATCCACTCGATAAACCATGCAACTTCTCCAATATATGCTTCTGGGTATCATTGGAGGTAATGCATAAATATTCCACATTTTCTACACTTTTCGTTTCAATGTGGTATCCATTTAGACGTATGTCTTTAAAACTCAACAAACAAATTTCGAATGGATCGAGTAGCATATAATGCATTCTTTATGGACAATATTGTTCCATTTGGTAACATAATCTGGGCTTTTCCTAAGCCTTCAATTACATCTGATTGCCCTGATATTGTTGTTACCTTTACTTTTGCAAGTAACAAATTCGAGAAATACTTTCGATCTCGAAGTATTGAATACGTGGTTGCGCTGTCTGCAAGACAAAAGTCTCCGCCATTACTCTTGTTTTGAGAATAACCATAATTTTTATCCATGTTATCTGAGTAAAGAAAAAGCAGTTTATTTATATTGGAATACTACTTTTATTGAATTGAAAATGCGAGCATTAAACCACAAGTACAAATAACAAGAGTACATTAAACATAAATAATTCAATCGGACCCATAAACTTCATTCCCTCTTTCATTAATAAAGTCTGTAGCATCCAGGTGGGTTGTGTTTAACTGTTTTGATAAATTGGTCACTGGATCAGGGGTTTCCATTGGTTGAGTCTGGTCGAAGAAATTGATCTCGACACCCTTCTCCTTGAAAGAGGCTTGATACAGTTCCACCAGATGCTTTGGGGTGCGACAAGTACGCGCCCAATGTCCGTTGCCACCACACCTATGACAAAATCCTTCAGGATTTCTAAGAGTGTTCATATGAGCTTTTCCTTTCTGGAGATTTACATTTTTAAAGCTCAGACCTGGATTATGCATTGGAACCTGGTTGTGAAACTGGATACCATGGTTCTTGCCTTTCTCCACCGGCCTTACTTGTGGCCACGTCCTCGTTTGTAATTATTGCCACGAGAGGATATGGTATTCCTTTCAAGGGAAGCAGCATTCACTTCTGGGAACGGTGCTGATCCAGTTGGTCGGGAATTATGGTTTTTCATCAGGAGCTCATTGTTCTGTTCAGCTACCAGGAGCACATATATCAGCTGGTTGTATTCAGTGAAGCCTCGCGCTCTACACTGCTGCTGCATGAGTATGTTAGAGGCATGGAATGTGCTGAAAGTATTTTCCAATAACATCTCCTCAGTAATAGTATCCCCACAGAGCTTTATCTGAGAGGTAATTCTGAACAACGCCGAATTGTACTCAGCCACTGACTTGAAATCCTGGATCCTTAGGTGAGTCCAGTCATAGTGAGCTCTTGGAAGAATCACCGTTGTTTGGTGATTGTATATGTTTCTCAAGGCCTTCCAGAGGGCTAAAGGATCTTCAACCGTTAATTACTCGCTATTTAGTACCTCATCAAGATAGCAACGAATAAAAATCATGGCCTTCACTCATTATTGAGAGGATGAGCTACTCTCTTCCCTGATGGTATCTCCAAGATTCGCTGCTTCCAAATGGATCTTGGTATCCAGTACCTAGGTAAGGTAATTATTCCCAGTAATGTCAGGGCAGCAAAATCAAGCTTTGCCAAGTTTGCAATTTTCTTTTCTAAAAGAAAAATGAGGTGTGTAAGAACTTGCAATAATATGTGTTCTGGAGGAATATATTGTTAGAACTTCTGGTTCTTACAAATTTTTGATCTTCAGGCCATAATGATAAGTACTCGAAACTTCAGGCTCGAGATTTACATGATTAATGAGAAGGGCAATTGTACCGCACCATTCTCATCGAAACAAGTATAGGATGGGCGATTATTCCGCACCACTTTAAACAGCAGGAAAATTTAAGTCTGTAGAGTAAGGTGGACGATTATACCGCACCACCTAAAATTGTGATAAAATTTAAATATGCAAAGCAGGGTGGACGATTATACCGCACCACCTAAAATTGCGATAAAATTTAAATATGCAGAACATGGTGGGTGATTATTCCACACCACCTAAAATTGCAATAAAATTAAATAGCAGGTAAAATTAAATATGCAGGATAGGGTGTGCGATTATACTGCTCCACTTAAAATTTGCAGTAAAATTAGATCTGCAGTCCAAGATAGGCGATGATACCGCACCATCTTGGATTGCATAAATAAACACTGGGTTAGTAGTCAAGAGTTACACCAAATAAGAAATCAAAGATATAAGTAACCGTTAGGTTGAGAACTAGAAGTAAACATGGTGCAAACAGTTCTTCGCGAGGGTATATCCAACAATTGAGGCAGAGGAAGAAGAAGAACAGTAAAAACCTTAGAGGAAACATTTTTTTCTTTCTTTCGGTGAAGGTAAATGAGAAATGATTAGAGAGTCGTGCTGATAACATGTTATAAATAAGCAAAATTTAGAGAGATAACCTTTACTCGGGACATGAGCGAAGCAGTTGTAAAATATTATACCAACACAAGCTGTTGCAGAGGAAGTAATGTATATTATTGCTATTAGATGTTTTTCTCTTCCAAGTCTAATTTGATCAAATGTAGTGCTCTATTTAGAGCAACTTCATAGGAAATAAACAAATGACACTATTAAACTTGTGAAAGAGTTACTATATACATGTGGGCAAACATACCCACTATTTTACAACAAAAGAGAGATTTTGGTAAGGGAGAGAAAACGCACGTGGGGAGGAGTTTTGAGTTCTTTTTCGTGCCAGGTTGATTTTTTAGGTTTTTTTGAATGTCTCAAATGTGAAAACAAGTTGAAAAGACCAAAGAGCAACTGTCATGTCAATGAAACTAACGTTTTCTTCAACCCACTTGACAGTATAGAGTAAAGTGGGACATAAAAGAAGAATATAAAAGTTAAAGTAAGACAAAATAAAGTGAGATTTTGTGAAGAGTGCTAAGTATCATAACCAAAAATAAGCCAAAAATATACTGTGCACTCTTCATTAGTATTTCTTTTAGGGAACTTTAACGAAAAACATCCGGTACTGTTTACTTTAACGAAAAACCACATTTTTACACTAAAAAGTCAATCCTGGTACTATTCACTTTACCCTTTATTTTGTCCTTATCATTAAAACTCAAAGTTTTCAAACCCTTTTCATTAGTTTTCCTATTTTTTTAAAGGAGTATTTTGATATGAGTTCAAAGTAACTAAAAATTGGACCTATTTCAAAAGTAGGCCTATAAAATTGGACCTATTTCAAATTTTCTTTTTTTTTAAATATAAAATGTTCGGATGCGCAATAAACTTTTTGGAATGCCAATAATAATATGTTATAAATATTTCTAAAAATTTTAAGGGAAACTAACGAAAAGTCTAAAAAAACTTCTCTTTTAACGAAAAGTCATTTTTAAATGTATAGTGAATAGTGCCAATTAAAGGTAAAAATGTGGTTTTTAATTAAAAGTGAACAGTAATTCCCAAAAATTTAAGCTTGGAAAAATACAGTGAATCTGACTGTAGACAGATCCTGTATGTGTGAGGGTTTGCTATGTAAATTTTCCAAGCAAAATGGTGACCTCGTTTATAAAATAGTTGTTTGATCGATGTTTGATAAAAAGACACAAATATTCTAAGGCAAGCTCTGAATCTCCATCCCAACTAAGTATTCACTATGGCCGTGAAGACACAGAGAAGAATCTCATCAGACAAGAACAACCTTCCAGTTCAAGAGGTGGCTGGAGTGCTGCAATTTTCATCATCTGTAAGCAAACCTTTTCATCTTCTTACAATTATTCAGTTCAGACTACTTTTTTTTTCTTTTTGGTAATTTATTTTGTTGTTGTAGTTGTTGAGATGGGGGCAGTGGCGAAGCCACGTGGGAGCGAGGAGTGGCGGCCGCCACTCCCCTCGCCGGGAAACACCATTGGACCCCAGGTCTTCGCCACTCCCCTCGCGCGCCTCGCCGGAAAATAATGGTTCACGCAGCAGAGCCCTCTGTTTTTCTGGGTTTTCTGGGCAATCTGCAGTGCAGATTGCATTCTAATTTTTTTTTTAAAAAGCTAAATCAAAACGGCGCCGTTTTGATAGTTGAATTTAAAAAAAAAAATTATAATGGGGTGGGGGACCGCTTCCGCGTGTCGCCCCAATGAAACCCTAGCTTTCTTCTTCTGTCATTAATCAATACACACACACCCCATCCGCACTGCACACCCTTTACTCTTTTCTATCATTTTCTTCTGTCTTCTTCACCAATAATCAACACACACACAGAGGGCGGGCCACCATCCATCTCAGCCAAGCTGCTCCTCAAACTCCAGCAGCCAAGCCAAAGCCACAAAGTTCTCTTTAATTTCTGTTCCACAAGCCAGTGAGCCACTCTCCTCTCCTCTGAGCTTGAGCCGGCTCCAATCAATATTTAAAGGTAAATTTTTTAATTCTTAAATGCATAATCCCTACCTTAATTATGTGAATCAAATGATATGATTATTGATTATTGATTATTGATTATTCATGTCATGGTTATTTAATACAAATTATGAAATTATTTTTTAGGGTGAAATTATTGATACGAATTGTTGGGAATTAGAAGAATCATGTGTATGTATAATCGTACATATAGATAAATTGGCATGTCAAAAGTCATCTTTAACTAAACTTATTGGTAATAAGCCACATTTTGAATGAAATTATGAAATTATTTTTTAGGATGAAAATTAAAATTTGAATTCTTTGAATCTTGATGGATGATTAGTTGAATTGCTTAGTTGTATTCATATGAATATGATTAGTTAAATTACTTAGTTGTATTCATATGAATATGATTAGTTGAATTGCTTAGTTGTATTCATAGAGTCTAAGAATTTTTATTTCTTTTCATTTTACAGTTACGTAATGGAACGATACTATAAGAAACAGTGCTTAAATCCTCCTTCAAACATTTTGGGTAGTCCTCCTCCTTCAAATATTCCGAGTAGTCCTCCTCCTCCTTCAAATATTCCAAGAAGTTTTCATGACATGAAACCTCGCCGGCAACAATTGTAATTTGTTTGTATTGATTAATTATGGAAGACATTACTATATAAAAAGATTTAATTGTTGCCATTTTTCTTTAACCTTGCATTCTTTTAAGTTCGCCCCTCCCCCCGAGAAATCCTGGCTTCGCCACTGGATGGGGGAGAGATTTTCTTACTAGGGTGTGCTATCCACACACCACATTTTACTTCTCATAACCTCTTGATAATTTCTATTCGTTGATCTTCTTCAATTCATCCGATCTGACGGCCAAAAATTAAAAAGGTGTGTGAGAAGTAAAATTGGGTGTGTGGATATCACACCCCTTCTTACTATGACACGGCTGGAAACCTCATCACATACCTCACAAATGAACTCCATGAGCCCATCCCCATGGCTGCAAAGAATGTCAACACTTGGGTTGGAGTTTCATCTCTCCTCCCAATAATCGGGGGCTTCGTCGCTGATGCCCTTCTTGGTCGAGTCAACACCATTCTCAGCTCATCGATCATTTATTGCTTTGTACGTACTGTTAAAGCATGACAACTTATAATATTGAATGATTCTGCTAATAATTGTATCGATGCCTTTTGTATATAAAATCCTTTACTTATTGACTGACTCTGAAAACGTGACACCACAATTAAATTCAGAACTTTCATTTATTTTACTACTGTTTTAATTTCAGACCATGATTGCTAAGTTTCATGTTAATTTCAGGCAATGATTATGTTAACCGTAACAGTTACATATTGGCAATTGGGCAAGGTGGCCACAAACCATGTGTACAAACCTTTGCGGCCGACCACTTTGATGAAGACTCGCCGGAGGAGAAGAAGGCGAAGAGCTCATTCTTCAACTGGTGGTACATGGGGATCATTGTTGGTGCCTCCACTGCTACTTTGTATTGCTAACCTTTTTCTCCTGGAAGTTCAAGCATGATTTTTTTTTCTTTGTCTTAATTTCCTTTTTTTTTTTTTGTTAAGTCTATGGTTTGTCTTACGAGCTGAAAAATGTAGATGCTTGGACAAGGCAATGATCATTGACCAACTTGATGCTTCAAGCATGACCAGAAATCCTTGGAGATTGTGCTCACAAAATCAAGTCGAACAAGTAAAGCTCGTCCGACGCCTCATTCCCATATGGATGTGTTGCTTAATGTTTGCTGTGGATGCAAATTTTCTCCTCTTCGATCTTGGACGATTTTGCACCTACAAAACAACTAGCACCTTAGGTTAAGACCAAAAACCTCACGCGCCCACGATGAATGGGGGGGGCTTTGGCCGAAGAACCTCCTATGCCAAAGTTAGAATTTTAGAAAGAAATAGTGTTTAGAATATTTGGGATTTTTTGCAAGAGGTTTGGAATGAATTTTTGGTGAGAATAGGTGCCTATTTATAGGGGTAGGCCTTGCCCCATTTTGAATAATGGGAACCGGCCATAAGGTTTTTTGTGGGGGTCAAATTCATGTTTAATTAGCCAATTTATTCTAATTAAATATGAAAAGAATAAATGGGTGGTTATAAAAATGAATGACTATTTTAATAAGGAAAATGGGAAAGATGAGGATGTGAAAAGTGGGGGGCCGGTTTTGGCTATTAATTGGGTGATTTAATTGACTATTAAGGATGATTTTAGGAGATATGGTAGACATATATTATTTAGCTAATTGATTAGCTAAATAATGAAATAGAAAATTCTAGGTCTTGGGAAATACCTTATAGAAAGGATTTGATGAAAGAGGTTTTTAATTGTTACATTTTTTGGGTACTTTTGACTTGATTGAAAGATGATTGCCCACTGCTCACGCGTAGGAATCCTGGTATGCCTCGAGGGTATTTTTGTCCTCTTTTGTCCAAAAGTCCACGTGTCGCCTAGTGAATATATTTGGCTCCACAAATGCCCCCACACCTGTTGGGCTGCTTACAGAAAAGGGCAACAGGTGTAGAGATTTTCTTGCTTTAGGAAACTTAAGACTGCTTCCTATTTTGATGTTGATTCTCTCTTTAAATGGAAATTAGATCCTTCTAGGAAAGGGAAATAAATTTCTCTCAAAGCCTATTTAAGTCCACCTTAAGTGGGTTATTAAATCAACTTTGGTGAGCGATTTATTCTACCCAACAAGAGAGAGAAAGTTAGAGGATATTTGTTCCCCCTCCTTTAGCAATCTTCTACATCTTGCTCGTGCAAAAGACCGTCTTTCGTTGATTTCTTCGTCTTTTCCGTGCCGCATCGATGTAAGAAAAATTTAATTTTTCTTGCCTTCTTCTTGGATAGTGCTATTGCAGGGCAGCCGTCGAGGTGGTGCGGCACGTCGGCTGGCATATGCCAGGAGTCGGCTCGGCATGGGCCGAGGAGGTATTGTGGTAGGGACCATTGCTTTAAGCTACTTGACTTGGCTAGAACCAAGGGCAGCTTGTGTAGCTGGGGTCGAGGATTGTGGCGCTGGGGCGCAGTGCTAGGCGAGCCGTATGGCTCATGTTTTTTGGGCTCTTGGACCTGACTCGGGCCAGGCTGGCGATTGAGAGAAATAAGGAGATTGCGGGTCTCATGGGCTGCTGGAATGTTGGGCATGCAAGCCTCCTGCCTGCTAGAATGCTGGGTTGAGCTCCCCTGCTGAGTACCATGAATGTCGTTGGCTGCTTAGTCTTCTTTGCTGAAAGAAAGGTGGGTTGCTCCGGAAATATGAGGTAATGAGGATCAAGGTGGATGCATTGGCTCATCTGATCGCTGTCGTGGAGCTTACTATGAATGAAGATGGAAAGAAGAGATCTTCCCCACCTGCTTATGAGATGCCAGTTAAGAAAAAACTGAAGACTTCTTCTGCTGCTCATGAGGGTCCGCTTGCTACCGAGAGGTATGTGATTGACATGACTTCTTCCAATAGGAAGAAAAATAAGGCTGCTAGATCTGAGCATGTGGCGTCTTCCATGTTGAGAATGGCTAGTACAATTGTGGATAAGATTGCTCAGCGTAAAGGTTTTATCATGCCCCCAGTGCCGAAGTCTATACTAGGACGTTCGTTGGGAGCCAAGTCCGGTTCACCTTTGTAGAGACTTGCTATTATGAAGAGTGGTAAGGTGGACTCTGCTGCTAAAGTGGCGCCAAAGCCTACTCCTTTTGCTGCTGAGATTGATTCGCCTCAGATTCAAGATCTTAAGTTTGCAGTTTCTGAGTTTCGTTTCGCTGCTTATGCTAAGAAGGGAGTGGATGAGCTGCAGCGCGTCCGTGTTAGTCTGCTTAAGAAGAATGAGCAGCTGAAGGGTGAGAAGGATGGGCTTGAGGTTTTAAGACCTTCTCTATTTCTCCGGAAGACTTGTTTACTTTTACTTTTAAAGCTTCCATTGGTGAAGTAGTTGGAGAAGTTAGTGCCCAGGCTGGGGAAGCCGGGGGTGAAGCACCGGATGATGCCGCTGCTAAGAGCGTTACGGCTACTGAAGGTGTGGCGACCAAGTAGTCGTGGGATGTCCAAGCTGCTGTAGTGTAGTATTTTAGGTAGCCTTTAGGATTTTCTTTGTTTTTCCTTGTAGCTCTTGTTTTGCTTGAACTCCTTTGGCCTTTGCTAGTTGTTTATAAACATGTTTTCCTTCGTTTTTCTTCATCTTCACTTCTTTTGTTCATGCCCTAACCTTTAGACTTGATAGACCAGTGGCAAGCATGCTACTTTTTTATAAGCAGACAAGCTCGCCTATGCAGCCGTAGGTGTTGGTGTAGAACTTGGCAAAGTTGTTAGCCATAGGGTTGGCAGCCGGATGCCTTACTTACAGAAGCAGACAAGTCCGCGTAACCACTAGGCTGCTAACCTTGACTTTCTTCAATTCCGTAGGTTGCGTAGCAAGTATCACAACACTTTAGGACTTGGTGTAGGTTGTTCCGCGCTTGGCAGAGGTGAAGCTTATCGACTACGTAGCATGTCGGCAGTGGATAAAACTTCGTATATGTGCGCTAGCTTGTTTAACCTTTCACAAGAATGTGCGGTTGTATAAGTCTAGCGCGGCTTTACTGCTCGAAGGGCAAGCCGTAGGCAGTCTTCCGGAATCCGTAGGCTACCTTAGTGCACTCGGTAGCAGCTTTAGGATTCCAGGGCAGCCGTCCATCGGATGTACTGCGTAATGTGCCCTCTCCGTCTCTAGGGCCCGGTTCCCCACGAATTAGGCCAAGAGACCCAAAATCCTTAAATTAGCTAAGCCTTGAAAAAGACCATTGCGGCTACTTCTAGGAATCCCGGCGCAAGCCATCGTGCATCTAGTTATACTAGGGCAGCCAGGCTCATCCACGTCTGGATATTCGAAGTGTAAAGTTTATCCTCCCATCTTGGAGAGCTAACCCATATGGGTGTCGGGGAATTGGTTTACCCTCTCGTACTGGAGAGCATGGTTGGTCCCTCGGGGGGCGCAATTCCTGCGATGAGTCCCTAAGAAGGGCGCAGTCTTCTTTTGAAGTGCAGGAATGATTAGTTGTTGTAAGCATGCAGCCAAGCCAAGTTTTGATTACTTCTAAATTCCTCATTGAAAAAACGAGTGAAACGAACGATAACTTTAGCTGTAAGGTAAGAACTGCATAACAACTGGATAATCCTCAGCTTGTGAGGTGGTGCCCGTCGAGCTTCTTGAGTCTTCGGGTTTTGATGTAGCGGGAGGTCACACATGGTACTTCTTCAGATTGTAGGCCATCCACTGCTTTTCGATCTTTTTGCCGTTTCATGGTGGCGAGGGTGTAATTACTCTTGCCGCCTACTCTGCTGATATTGTACAAACCTTCCCATATGAGATTCGACTTTTTGGATCCTTCTCTGCAGGCAGTGATGAGGGCTTTTCTGCGACGTCGACATGCAAATGTCAGAAGTCTCCATCGGGTGGAGTAGGCGCGGCTAGAGTGTGCTCGGCTACTTCTGAGGCATCGTTGGGCCGCTCTGTTGCGTCACCTAGGCTCGGCGTGAAGGCGCAGTAGGGAGCTGTGGAGATGGGGCCATGTCATACGCAGCAGGAGATGCTCAACTGCCGGTATTGGGCCACTCTAGAGTTGAATCATTGAGCAAGGGTCGGCTAGGGCCGTGTGGTGCGCAACAAGAAGTGGTACTCAACTGCCGGTACATGTTGCTCCTATGTAGAATCTTTTAGGGTGACGAGGACAAAACTTGCTTCTGAGTGTGTCATTCCAGTGTTGCGTTTGTCAGAAAACTTTACATCCGCCGGGGTCTATGCCTTTATCGTCGCGCGTCTGGATTGGGCAGAATAGTACGTCATGAGGATGACTGCATGCGTTTGAAAGTAAAACTTGTGCTTCTGGGTTGCAACAACTATCGCCAAAGTTAGCTTTTGAATTTTTAATAGCATCGAGGAGAGCTTTTGAACTGTAGAATACAGGTAGTCGGGCCCCCAGCTCTTCTCGCATGATGGTAGAGCTTATTGCTACTTTAGATACCGTCAAACATGTGAATAAGTCTTCCGCTGCTTCTAGGGAGGTGATGTCGGGTACTTCTTCAAGTCCTTGAATGTGCATTGGCGAGCCTCATCCCAAAGTGCATGCTTCTCTGCTAAAGCAAAAGAGTCTGCCAGAGTTAGATCTTCTTTCATGATCAATTTTCCGAATAGCGGGTGGTCTACTGGAAGTCTTTTTTGGAAGGCTGCTCTAGCTATCGAGTCGTTGCATCCGACTATTTTTGCCTTCTCTACTTTGAACCTCCTCACATAGTCGCGAAGCGACTCCCTTGGGTTCTTCTTGACGTCGAACAAATGGTCAGACTTCTTTTTGATCGAGCGATAGGATGAATATTCTTTGGTGAAAACCAAAGAAAGTTCGTAGAAATTCCAGATGGATTGTGGCGGCAGGGTGTAGAACCAATCTTGCGCCTCGCCTTGTAGAGTGGTGGCGAATATCTTGCACATGAGATCATCGTTGTTTCGATAAAGGATCATTGCGCTTTGGTAACGTTTTAAGTGTCTCTCCGGGTCTTCATCCCCTTTGAAATATGTGAAATGTGGCATGCTGAACTTGCGTGGAGGCTCTGCCTGCTCGATCTCCTCCGTGAAGGGTGACATGCTTATGTTGGTTATGTTCCGTCGTAGTGCCTCGTCGGTGACCTCGTTACGTTGGAAATCATGCAATCGCTTGGTCAAGAGTCTATTTACTTCTTCCTGAATTTGCCTTTGTTGGGGTAGCGGAGCTCTCGGCTGCCCCCAGTCATGACTTGCTGGTCTAGGCTGCTCTTCCATGTGTTTGGCTCGTCTATGCCGCGGATGCAGTGCATGTGGTGCGTTCCTAGTAGGCGAGCGAGTTCTTCGCAGGCTGCTGGTTGAACTTGAGCTGGATTGAGTGACTGCTTCTCTCCGTCCGTCGTGCTGCCTACTCTGATGTGAGGTGGAGGACACTCCTTGTGGGCTTAGCTGCGAATAGACACTTTTCCCGGAAGGTTACTCATGTTGACTATCGGAGTATGACCCCAACCGTGAATGTATGCTCCTCCGTGGGCCTAGTCGAGAGTGCACGCTCCTTCGCGCTCTAAGACGGGAATGTACACTGCCCAAACGTTCGGCTCGTGGCTGGTCGAGTGGCTGCTTGCCGGGACGCTGCTGGAAATGTCCGTCTGCCCTTGTCCTACTTCGGGATACCTCGTCCGGGGCATGTTGGATCCCGATGCTTTGCAAAAGTTGATTCACCAAGGTTCTCTGTTGTGCAATGGCGCTCGTCAACTCTATGACTTGTCGAGACAAGTGTTGTTCGCCATTTGGATTGGAAGAGCTTGGAAGGAATGCGCCTCCTTGAGCAATGGAATGGTGGTAGACTTCGGGCGCGAGATTTGAGTTGGGAAATGTCAAATCCGCCAAAAAATGTGGTGAGAATGCCCCCGGCTCGATGGTAGGTCCAGATGGTTGAGATAGTCTTGGGCCGACTTGGGCTGCTCGGAAAGCCACGGGAGCAGTCTGGGCTTTGAGAGTGGGCTGCTCGTCGGGAGCAGGCTGGGTCACGAGAGCAGGCTGCTTGGCAGGAGCATGTTGGGCCGTGAGAGTGGGCTGCTCGACGGAAGCAGGCTGGACCACGGGAGTGGGCTGTTCGTCGGGAGCAGGCTCGATGGTAGGTCCAGATGGTTGAGATAGTCTTGGGCCGACTTGGGCTGCTTGGAAAGCCACATGAGCAGTCTAGGCCTCGAGAGTGGGCTGCTCGTCGGGAGTGGGCTGCTCGTTGGGAGCAGGCTGGGTCACGAGAGCAGGCTGCTTGGCAGGAGCAGGCTGGGCCACGGGAGTGTGCTGCTTGGCAGGAGCAGGCTGGGCCACGGGAGTGGGTTGCTCGACGGGAGCAGGCTGGATCACGGGAGCAGGTTGCTCAATGCGCGGTGCATGTGAATGCGAGGCTTGGGCTTGGGTCCACGTAAACTTGGATGGCACGGCTTGGATCGTGGTCTTGGTACCGTGAGCCTTGGATGGCACGGCTCGGGCCATGGTGAAGGCTCCATGGACCTCGCCACGAGTGGCTACCATAGTAGCCATCGCGGTGGTTCCCATGGTGGCCGTGGTGAAGGCACCATGGACCTCGCCGCGGGTGGCTACTGAGGTAGCCACCACGGTGGTTCCCATGGTGGAAGCTCGTGGTGATGATGTCGCTCCCCTTATTGTCGCATTTAGCCTCACGGATCTCCGCAATCCCATTTCTTGAACATTAGAATTTTCACTTGTGGAATTTTCTAAATTTCTAGCCATTATATTTTTCTTATACGTTTTATCAAAAAACCTTTGCAAGTAAAAAAATTCTATAAATAAGAACGTATGAAAAATATTCAAATGGACTAGAAAACAAAGAAAAAACCTTTTTGCGCTAGAGTCTTTTACGAGTATGGATTTCAACTCTCAATGAAAGCACCAATTTGTGGATGCAAATTTTCTCCTCTTCGATCTTGGACGATTTTGTGATGCGTAAATTAACTAAACACACAAATTAAACCCTCTTGTTGACAATTGTAGTATGGATAAGTAGGGATCGTTCTTAAACCGGGGATTAGGAGGGATTGCTAAACACTTGGAAACTGACTTAAAGACTCAAAAACAAAGTTTAAAACACTAAACTAGACTCAAAGAATGCAAAACTAAAGGTTAAAACACTTAAACAAACCTAAAACTCAAAACAGCAACTAGAAGACTCAAAACTGCCTAAAAACCACTTTCTGGGCAGTTTTGAGCACAAACACAAAATCTGACGAATTTGAGTGAAAACTTGAATCAAAACACTTAAAACACAAATCAAAACACTTTCTAACTAATCTAAGACTTCAAAATAAAGGGGGATTTGGTTTTGGACGAAAATTGAAAACAAAACAAAAACTTTAAAACAAAACAGATTGTAAAACGTTTTGGATGAAAATGATGGATAAAAGGCTAGTTAGGAGGTTCTTCTCCACACATGACACACTTGCAAACAAAACGATTTTCAGTTGTTCTTCCAATAAATTATGAAACTCAACACCCCAAGTTAATTAGATACGCTTAAATTAACCTTCAAGTTCTCCTTATGTTAATGAATTGGATGGGAAAGCGCATACAACAATTCAAAGCATTCCTCAAAGGTTCCTTACGTGATGAGCACAATAAAGATACAATCAAGAATCATGAAGTACAATGAGAACTATAAGTGTTGACGAGGCATTCGTTACTATGATGAGCATGAAACTAATGCCAAGAATTCATTCAACGCGATCGTTTATAAGCGACCTTCACTACTTGTGATTATAAGATTGTAACTATTAGGTGAAACTCCCTCATAATCTAGCATCATATTCATGCATGAAAACTAAGCGTGCACTCTCAATCAACATACACAAATAAGTTATCAATCAAGTAGATGAATGAATTGAATCCACAACTTATGAAATAACAACTGAATGTAATCAAATCATATTGCAAGTATGTACATGGTTTCGAATCACCCCCCAACCAAGGGGGTTTAGTTCCTCATACTCACAACACAAAGTTTATTGAATTGAAACATTGAAAACATAAGAAAGATCACACCTAAAAATTCCAACGATTCGATGTTGAACAGCTAGAACCTTCAAGTAATTCTTCTTCCTCTCCTTTGCTGCGGCACAGGGACTTTGGGCAGGTTTTTGGGTTATTGAATGATGTAGAATGGATGGGGGACGTATGGAAGTGTTTAGGGTTGATGGGTGGTGCGGCTAGGGTGGTTTTGGGTCAGAAAGTATGGTGAATGGTGAAGGAATGGGGCTGTTGAAGATGGTGGATGATTTCTGGCGTGAATGGGGTTGAATGGATGTGTGTGGAATGTTTTGTGGCTGCAACCAAGAGGTTTATTTAAAGGAAAACAGAAATTAAAACCCTAGGTTGATTAGGAAATCAGAAATTAAGTCTAAGGATTCTAGAATTAGGAAACAAATCAGAAAATTAAAGGAAAGGCAAGGGAATATGCGGCTAGGGTTTGAGAGAGATTAGGAAAGTGTTTTAAAGCTTAGAATCAGGAAATAACCCTCTCCCTTGCACGGCAAGGAAGAGGAAATACCAAGGGGGTGCGGCAAGGGTTCAAAAGGTGCAAGGGATGTGTATTTGATGTCCTAAAATGCTTGAGAAGCCTTCAAAGTTTATAAGACTTAGGAACATTTAGGAAAGGTCAAACCAAAGTAGGAAACCTTGGCTTAACTTTCCTATTTCAAGTAGGAATCCTTCTTGGAGTAGGAATCCTTGTTAGAGTAGGAATCCTTGTTGGAGTAGGAATCCTTGTTCTTCTAGGAATCCTCATGTGAGTAGGAATCCATCTTCAATTAGGAATCCTTCGTTGATGTAAGCACATTCCTATTTCAACTAGGAAACCTTGTTCAAGTAGGAATCGTCATCTTCAAGTCTTCAAATTCGTCCAAACCTTGGCTCCAAATATGTGACATGCATTCCAAGCTCCATATTGCTCCAAAAAGCTCCAAAATGCATCTTCTTGCATCCTTTGGCCTTAAAACCTGAAAACACATAAAACTAGCTTAAAAGACTACTTTAACTAAGAAAACACCATGGAAATGCATAAGAACTAGCTAACTAAGGCCCATAAATATGCTCCTATCATTTTGCACCTACAAAACAACTAGCACCTTAGGTTAAGACCAAAAACCTCACGCGCCCACGATGAATGGGGGGGGCTTTGGCCGAAGAACCTCCGATGCCAAAGTTAGAATTTTAGAGAGAAATAGTGTTTAGAATATTTGGGATTTTTTGCAAGAGGTTTGGAATGAATTTTTGGTGAGAATAGGTGCCTATTTATAGGGGTAGGCCTTGCCCCATTTTGAATAATGGGAACCGGCCATAAGGTTTTTTGTGGGGGTCAAATTCATGTTTAATTAGCCAATTTATTCTAATTAAATATGAAAAGAATAAATGGGTGGTTATAAAAATGAATGACTATTTTAATAAGGAAAATGGGAAAGATGAGGATGTGAAAAGTGGGGGGCCGGTTTTGGCTATTAATTGGGTGATTTAATTGACTATTAAGGATGATTTTAGGAGATATGGTAGACATATATTATTTAGCTAATTGATTAGCTAAATAATGAAATAGAAAATTCTAGGTCTTGGGAAATACCTTATAGAAAGGATTTGATGAAAGAGGTTTTTAATTGTTACATTTTTTGGGTACTTTTGACTTGATTGAAAGATGATTGTCCACTGCTCGCGCGTAGGAATCCTGGTATGCCTCGAGGGTATTTTTGTCCTCTTTTGTCCAAAAGTCCACGTGTCGCCTAGTGAATATATTTGGCTCCACATAACCTTCTTCACAAAGCAAGGAAGCACACTGGTCCGCTCAATTGGTTCGAACTTTAAGCTTCCCCAAGCATCACTTCAAGTCTTCAGTGGCCTTACGATTATAGTTGTCGTTCCAATTTATGATCGGGTTTTTGTCCCTGCAGCCCGAAAAATCACGGGACACTCCTCTGGCATCAGTACCCTACAAAGAATCGGCATTGGCCTATTTGTATCCATATTCACTATGGTTGTGTCAGCTTTGGTAGAAGCCAAAAGGGTTCGCATTGCAAGAGACCAAAACCTCTTGGACAACCCGAAAACAATAGTGCCGATGAGAGTGTGGTGGTTAATTCCACAGTACATGATATGTGGTTTGTCTGATGTATTTACATTCGTTGGACTCCAAGAATTCTTCTACGATCAAATGCCGGAGGAAATGAGAAGCATGGGAGCAGCAGCATACCCCAGTGCGGTAGGTAGGGATAGGTAAATACCCATTGATTATGAGTAATCGCGGTTGCCCGCCCATTTAAATTAAACGGTTACGGTTATGGGTAACCGTTTAGATAAATAAACGGTTATGGGTATAACCGTTTACCCGCAAAATTTAAATGGGCGGTTATGGGTATTGACCATGGTTATAAACGGGTAACCGTTTACCCATTTATTTTATATATGTAAAACTAACACAAACCATGTTTTCGATCCAATAATACTTAGCACCCAATAAATTAGCAAGGAATTCATCGGTCATTCTCTTAATAACACTATTACAGGAATGATGATTCTCATCATCAAGGAATTGGCCAAATTAATTTAAATTTCTTGCGGGTAACCGTGAAATTGACAGAAATGCTTTGACAACAATATCTTCTAAACAATTTTTGTAACCCAATAATACTTAGCAAATATTATATTTACCTTCATTGGGAACAGTTAAAAATATCGTCCGTAAACTATTATTTCAATTATTGGAATGGTATAAGGACTTAAAAAATTAAAATATGGAAATGTATGATGAATGTACCTATAACGGTGTTTAATTGTCAAAAAAAAAATTATGACAATTTTTTTTTAATTTTCAAGTTGTTAAAAAACATGTAGATGGGTGAAAAAAGGTAATGGTAAAAAAAAAAAAAAGATAAACGGGTTAAAAATGATAAATGGGTAAACATGTATTAAACGGTTACGGTTAAATAGGTATGCGGTTATGGGTATGGTTAACCGTTTATAAACGGTTATGGGTATGAGTATAACCGTTTAAGCAATTACCCAACGGGTAAACGGTTATGCGGGTATGAGCATAAACGGTTATGGGTAAATTAACCGCGGTTACCCGCCCGCATAACCATTGCCCATCCCTAGCGGTAGGTGTTGGAAACTTCTTGAGCAATGCTATAATATCTGTGGTGCAAGAAATTAGCTCAATGCATGGTGAAAAATGGCTTGGTAACAATATCAATCGTGCCCACCTCGATTACTTTTTTTGGGTAATTGCAGCTTTGAGCACTTTGAATTTGTGCGTTTATGTATTTGTTGTTGAACTTTTCATATACAAAGAGTTTGAAGCACAAGAAGCCAACAAGGAGAAAGAGCTGACTTGAAGCTTATGACCTCTCTTGCAGTTAACAGAAAGTACTGGTATTAGTGTAGAAAAATGTCTCTACTCATTCCGTGTTTAAAATAAGGCTTTTATAATATAGTGGACACCTCACTGCCTCAACATTATACTACAGTGCTTGCAGACATAAGCATTATACTACAGGAACTGTACAATACGTATAGAAATCAGACGGAACAGAATCGGAACTCACAAACTTGTGAGTTCCGATTCTGTTATGAGAAAGTGAGACGAAAAAATAGAAAAACCTTAGATGCGAGAGTCTTCTACGAGTGTGGGACTCAACTCTCACTGAAAGCACCAATTTATGGATGCAAATTTCTTCCTCCTTGATCTTGGACAAAATTGCACCTGCAAAACAAATAACACCTTAGGTCAAGGCAAAAAGCCTCACACACCCATGATGAATTTGGGGGGGGGGGGGGCTTTGGTAGAAGAACCTTCGATGCCAAAGTTAGAATTTTGAGGGAAAAATGTTTGGAGAATTTGTGAGTGTTTAGCAAGAGTGAAAACTTAGCTTTTTAGAGAAAATGAGGTAGAATATAAAAGGCATGGCCGGCTCCCTTGGGAGAGAAGGTGACCGGCCCTTTGTGTGTTTTTTTGGTGTAATTGGTAGTTTAATTGACGATTAATAGATTAATTAGGTAATAAATCCATTAATTAGCCAATTAACATAATTTAAAAGGAATGTTTTGGGGATTACCTTGTGGAGAAGATGGATGAAATAGGTTTTGAATAAATACCTATTTTGGGCACTTTTGACTTGATAGTGGGATGTTTGCCCACTACTCGCACGTAGGAATTCCGGTGTTCCTCAAGGGTAATTTTATCATTTTTACCCAAAAATCCACGTGTGGCCTTGTGATTATCCCTACTACAAAATGGGATATTACTGTCGGAGTAAAAATGACAAGAAACACCACTTACTGTCGGATTATTGGTAAAAATCCGACATTAAATCGTGCAATGTCTGATAGAGGAAGTGACACCAATGCTACCGTCACAACAAAGGTATTGACATCGCTTCGGCCCCTTAATCTGCCACCATGAAGCAAAGTAATATAAAATAACAAGGAACAAAGGCGTCGCTTAAAACTGACATAGGTATTGACGTCGCTTATAAGCAACATAGAAAGGAACAAAAGCGTCTCTCCAAACCGACGTTAAGTAACAAATAAACAATTAAATATCACAGTTATTGTCGCTTCCAACCGACATCACTTGAGTTAAATAAATAAAATAGTCAAGCTGCTGTCGGTCGTAACCGACATTACCTAACATCTCGATAAAACTGACATAGGTGCTAACGTCGCTTATAAGCGACACTAGATATATTAAAAATAAAAAATTTAATAAATCTTCTCAGTTTTTAATTAATAATAATTACACAAAAATTATATAAAAATAATTCCAACTAATAAATCATATATAGGTCAAGGCAGCCATTAACAAAAACTCATAACAAACATTTTATATTTTACATAACATACAAAAACTCATCCATCATAGCAAACACCAAATCCAACATTACAAATACAACATACAAAAAAAGAGAAGAAATAGAAACTATAAATGCTAGCACAAGTGTCACACATGCCCTAACTCTTGCAAAAGATTTTGCACCAGTTGTGTGGTTCATTGTCTTCAACCGCCTATTATGCTTATTTTTGTAGCAATCTCCTGAAAAAAAAATTATTAAACAAATTTCAAGCTATAATAAACTAAATAATAAAAAGTTTACCTTCATTTTTTCTTTATTCCAGTAGGACACCAAATCAGCCCACTGTTTAGGAAACTTAGGACTGCTTCCTATTTTGATGTTGATTCCCTCTTTAATAGGAAATTAGATCCTTCTAGGAAAGGGAAATAAATTTCTCTCAAAGCCTATTTAAGTCCACCTTAAGTGGGTTATTAAATCAACTTTGGAGAGCGATTTATTCTACCCTACAAGAGAGAGAGAGCTTAGAGGATATTTGTTCCCCCTCCTCTAGCAATCTTCTACATCTTGCTTGTGCAAAGAACCGTCTTTTGTTGCTTTCTTCGTCTTCTTCGCGCCGCACCGAGGTAAGAAAATTTTAATTTTCCTTGTTGTCTTCTTGGATAATGTTGTCGCGGGGTAGCCGTTGGGGTGGTGTGGCACGTAGGCTGCAGGGGCCAGGAGTCGGCTCGGCAAGGGCAATTTGCACGGCTGGGGTCGCGGATTGAGGCGTTGGAGCGCAGGGCTAGGCGAGCCGCATGGCTCATGTCCTTTGGGCTCTTGGACCTGACGGGGGCCAGACCGGCGATTGAGAGAGATGAGGAGGTCGTGGGCCTCATGAGCTGCTGGAATGCTGGGCATGTAGGCCTCATGCATGCTGGTTTGAGAGAAAAAAATGTGGGAAAAACCAATATGGGTTGAGCTCCCCTACTGAATATCGTGAATGACGTTGGCTGCTTAGTCCTCTTAGCTAGGAGAAATGTGGGCTGCTTCCGAGAGGGAAGGTAAAGTGGATGAAGGTGGATGCATTGGCTCGTCTGATCACTGTCGTGGAGCTTATTATGAATGAAAGTGGAAATAAGAGATTTTCCCCGCCTGCTCAAGATATGCCGGTTGAGAAAAAACTGAAAACTTCATCCGTTACTCATAAGGGTCCGCTTACTGCCGAGAGGCCTGTGATTGACATGATTTCTTCCAATGGGAAGAAAAATAAGGCAGCTAGATCTGAGCCTATGGCACCTGCCATGTCGAGAATGGCTAGTACAACTGCTGATAGGATTGCTCAGCGTAGATGTACTATCATGCCCTTAGTGCTAAAGTCTGTACCAAGATGTCCGTTATGAGCTAGGTCCAGTTCACCTTTGGAGAGACTTGTTATTATGAAGAGCGATAAGGTGGACTCTGCTGAGACTGATTCACCTTCTGGGAAGGAAGAGACTGCTCGCATGCGCAGCTGTGAGAAATCCACTAAGCCTACTTTTAGGGAGGCTGCTGAGATCTGTGTGCTCTTGAAACCAGATCTGCTTGAAGACATGGAAGCTTGTGCCAAGTTTGTTGATGGCGTTAGAAAGGTTTGTTTGCCCAAGTTCCTTTGCGAAGCATACGACCCAATATAGAATGATTGCTCTGCTTAATATGATGTAGAAATAGCAAGGATGCTAAGGAGGTAACAAAGACTATGGCAGTTGAAGCTTATTCCTCGGCCGAGGAGATCAAGAGGTTGGATTCTAAGCTTGTTGCTTTGAAGGGGTCTAATATTTTTGCCCCCATTTCTATGTAGCTTAAGACCGCTCGCCAAGAGATCATTGACTTGAAGACTAGGCTTGACGCGAACCAAGTTAAGTATGAAAATGCAGAGAAAGAGATTGGATTTTACATACCTCAGATTAAAGATCTTGAGTTTGCAGTTTCTGAGCTTTGTTTCGCTGCTTATGCAAATGATGAAGAGTTAATTGCTGCTTATAATCAAGTGATCCACTTCAAGAGAATCGTCGATAGGTTTGAACCCCAAGTGTTGGAACTTCAAGGTGTACTGAAGATCAACGAAAGTCTGAAGAAGGAAGTGGATGAGCTGCAGCGCGTCCGTGTTGGTTGGCTCGAGTAAAATGAGCAATTGAATGGTGATAAGGATGGGCTCGAGGTTTCAAGACCTTCTCTATTTCTCCGGAACACTTACTTGTTTTTACTTTTGAGGCTTCCATTGGTGAAGTAGAAGTTGGTGTCCAGGCTGGGGCAGCCGAAAGTGAAGCGCTGGATGATGCCGCTGCTAAGAGCGTTGTGGCTGCTGAAGGTGTGGGGACCGAGTAGTCGTGGGATGTCCAAGCTGGTGAAGTGTAGTCTTTTAGGTAGCCTTTAGGATTTAATTTGTTTTTCCTTGTAGCTCTTGTTTTGCTTAAACTCCTTCGGCATTTGCTAGTTATTTATAAACATGCTTCCTTCACTTTTCTTCATCTTCGCTTCTTTTGTTCATGCCCTAACCTTTAGACTTTATAGACCAGTGGTAGACATGCTACTTTTCTATAAGCAGACAGCCCGCGTAGCTTATGCAGCCATAGGTGTTGGTGTAGAATTTTGCAAAGTTGTTAGCTATAGGGTTGGCAGCCGGATGCCTTACTTACAGAAGTAGACAAGTCTGTGTAACCACTAGGCTGTTAACCTTGGCTTTCTCCAATTCCATAGGTTGCATAGCAAGTATCACAACACTTTAGGACTTGGTATAGGTTGTTCCGCGCTTGGTAGAGGTGAAGCTCATCGACTACGTAGCATGTCAGCAGTGGGTAAAGTTTCGTATATGCACGCTAGCTGTTTAACCTTTCACAAGAATGTGCGGTTGTATAAGTCTAGCGTGACTTTACTGCTCGAAAGCCAAGCTGTAGGCAGTCTTCCAGAAACCGTAGGCTACCTTAGTGCACTCGGTAGCAACTTTAGGGTTCCACGGCAGCCTTTCATCAGATGTACTACGTAATGTGCCATCTTCATCTCTAAGGCCCAGTTCCCCACGGACAAGGTATTAAATATCGGTAATATCGGAAATATCGGTAGTCCGAAAACATGGAAATATCGATAAAAATATCGGGATAATATCGATATCGATAAAAATAATATGGAAACCACGGAAATTGTAAGAAAAACTTGGAAATTTTTATTGAAACTTTGCAGGATGTTTATTTAGTCAATTATCTATTAGTTTATCACAAAAAATTGGAAGGAAATACATTGCATGATGGATTTAACATTATCAAGTTGATTATATAGCGAGCTGGCAAACATTATGAGTGTAGAAAATATGTAGTAATTAATGAAAGAAGTTTAAACACACCATAATCATTTATATATAATGAATTAGTACAATATTTTACACTTTATACATTGCATGGTAAGATACATGAGTGACTTAGTACCACATAGAGTTCCTATGAGGTTCATAATTTTGACTATCTTCATCATCTCTATGTGTAGAGTAAGTGTATTGTGAAGAGTAGTCATCAAATGATAAATCCCCAAAATAGTTTTGCATGTAATTGTTAACATGCCACCCATATGGATCCGAGATTAATTATCACCATTTTTTTTTACAGAAAATAGATCCGCAAACTAAACACAATCCAAAAAAAATTTAATTTTGTTCAACAAAAGATTTAAGAGAACCAAAAATTTTAATTTTGTTCAACAAAAGAAAAGAACATTAATGTTTTTGTTCTAGCATGTGTTGAAACATTGGATCCCCTTTCAATTGCCTTGAGCCATGAGCCACTCTGATTTTCAAACCAACCCGTGTAGAAAGAAAAAGGAGATGCTTTTCAGATTCTCAACCACTCTCTCACTCCCTCACCCTATCTCTCTCTCTCTTTTCCTGAGTCTCTCTCGGACACCTCACTCTCTCTCAGTTCTCAACTCTATCTCTCTCTCGAACTCTCATTCTCTCACTCCATTTCCCCGATCGCACTCATACCCAGGCACACCCAAAATCATCTACCCCGATGCCAGCGCAGCATCTCCACCACCCTCCTGAACTCTCCCTCCCTCTCTTCCATCTCTGGGAAGCACGGCGACGCACAGAGGAACCCCGATGACCCCAAGGAACCACGACCTTCTGCTCCTCCCTCTCATTTCTCTCTGCACCGAGACCCATATACACCTCTCATTTCTCTTTGCACCGAGACCCACACGCACACCATCGCACCTGCTCCAGCGAGTTCCTTCAATTTCTCAGGTTAGGTAAGCTTCGGGTTTTTCTTTTTCTGTTATAGATCGAAGCTTAGATGTGAAATTGAAGTTTTATCTCGTGTTTTTGCAAGGTTTTTGGGATGAAATCGACTCGGGAATAGGCACACCCATCTCCGGCGAGGCCGTGGGTGTCGACGAACTTTCCGAATACCTCCGATCGTTTCACGGTAAACGGACGTTATAAAAACGTTCATCTCGTATTCTATTTCATTTTCATACCTAGATCGGAGTCTAGGGGCTGTTTTACAGTCGGCCGGAGCTGTAGAAGCTCCGGCGTTCGTCTCCGACTTGCACAGTTCCGAAATTTCGCGATAATATCGCGATATTATCGATATTAGCAACAATATCGCGATATTTTGACGAAAACCCTTTGGATACCTATTAAAATATCGGTCCGGTGAAAAACCGATAATATCGGCGATATATCGGCGATATTATCGGCATTTTGTTCCTTGCCCACGAATTAGGCCAAGAGATCCAAAATCCTTCAATTAGCTAAACCTTGAAAAAGACCATTGTGGCTACTTCTAGGAATCTCAGCGCAAGCCATCGTGCATCTAATTGTACTAAGGTAGCTAGGCTCATCCACTTCTGGATATTCGGAGTGTAGAGTTTATCATCTCGCTTTGGAGAGTAGACCCCTGTGGGTGTCGGGGAATTAGTTTACCCTCTCGCACTGGAGAGCATGGTTGGTCTCTTGAGGGGTGTAATTCCTGCGATGAGTCCCTAAAAAGGGCGTGGTCTTCTTTTGAAGTGCATGAGTGATCAGTTGTTGTGAGCATGCAGCCGAGCCAAGTTGTGATTACTTTTAAATTCCTCATTGAAAAACGAGGGAAACGAACGAGAACTTAACTGTAAGGTAGGAACTGCATAACAACTGGATAGTCATCGGTTTGTGAGGTGGTGCCCGTTGAGCTATTTGAGTCTTCGGGCTTTGATGTAGCGGGAGGTCACACATGGTACTTCCTTATATTGTAGGCGTTCCATTGTTTTTCGATCTTTTTGTTTTTTCAAGGTGGCGAGGGTGTAATTACTCTTGCCGTCTACTCTGCTGATCTTGTACGGACCTTTCCAGATAAGATCTATCTTTTGGAGCCTTCTCTGCGGACAGTGATGAAGGCTTTGTTTAGGACTAGATCTCCTGGTTGGAACTGCTAGATCTTGGCCCATTTGTTGTAGCTGGAGATTAGCTGCTGGTGGTAAACTGTAATGCGGGTGATGGTCTGCTCGCGCTTCTCCTCTGCCAGATCTAAGCTTGTGGCCATCTCCTTACTGTTCTGCTCAATGCTTGGTAGTAAAGCGGTGATACTTGGCTTGATGACATTGGGATGAATGATTGCTTTTAGTGGTGCAATATGCCCATAGACATCTGGAGAGTTCGTCTGGCCATTTTCCCTTCTTGCTGGTGAGGGATTTCTTGAGACAGTCGATTATCATCTTGTTGGATGCTTCCGCCCGCCTATTTCCTTGAGGATATCTCAGTGTGGACATGTGCTGCTTGATGCCATACTTTTGGAAGAACTTCACCAAATCTTTGCCCACGAATTATTGGGCTGTTGTCGGTGACAATGGACTGAGGGATGACAAATCGGCAAATGATGTTCTTTCATATGAAGTGCTCTATGTCTATCTAAGTCATGGTCGTCATGAGCTCCGCCTCTATCCATTTGGTGAAGTAATCAGGCGGCATAGGTCCTACCAGTTCGATTGCCCACTGAATAAACAGCCAAGAACTCGTATGCTGGCGTAGCTCGTTGGCAGGCAGTGTTGGTACCGGCTTGTAGCGTTGGCAGCGGTCGCACTTTTGTACTAACTTCTTAGAATCTTAGTGCATGGTAGGCCAATAGTAGCATGCGTTAAGAGCCTTATGTGCTAAGGATTGGCCTCCGAAGTGGTTTCCACAAACACGTTCGTGGATTGAGCTTAGAACCTTCAAGTCATCGAGGGGCGCTAGGCAGCAGAGATGTGGTCCGGTGTAGGATCTTTGAATGAGAATGTCGTTCCACATGTAGTAGCGTGTTGCCTTTATTTGGAGCTTTCTAGACTCTAACCTGTGACACTTCGGATGCTGGCTCCGCCTCTATGCTTGGCTTGTCTAGATACTCCACCGGAATAGAACGTTTAAGTTGGTGGTCGAGAGTGGAGCCTAGGTCGACATCGTTGTCTACCTGTGGAACTTGAGTGAAGATGTAAGTCTGAAACGCCTCAAGTAGTCTGGCTAGTGATTAGCTGGGAATCAGAATAAATTGCGAGCATTCACCGCTAAGTCTTTTATCATTCGGAGGCCTGCTAGTAGGGTCTCGTACTCTGCTTCGTTGTTGGATGCTTTGAAACCTAGAGTGATCACCTGCTCAGGCATCGAACCGTTTGGGGTGACAAAGACTACACCTACTCTTAAACCTTTGTAGTTGGATGCGCCGTCGACATGCAAATCCCAGAAGTCTCCATCGGGTGGAGCAGGCGCGGCTAGGGCGTGCTCGGTTACCTCCAGGGCGTCTTTGGGCCGCTCTGTCGCTTCGTGAATGCGTGGTAAGGAGTCGTGAAGTTGGGGCTATGTTACACGTAGCAGGAGATACTAGGGGTGGGTTCAAAAAACCGAAAAAAAACCGAAAACCAAACCGAACCGAACGAAAAAATCGAACCGAACCGAATTCTTTTGGTTCGGTTCGGTTTTAGTGATCTAGAAACCGAACCAAACCGAACCGAACCGAATTAATTAAATTAATTTTTTATTTAATTATTTGTTGTGGGTATTATTTTCTAAACCCAATTTGTAAGTTAAAATGTGCTAAACCCAATGTGTTGCCAAACTTTAAACTCAAAATATTTAAAAAAGGCCTATAAAAACTCTAAACCCTAACCTATTATTTATCCCCCCATATAAGGTTCCGGAACCAAACCTCCTCCTGAAGTACCTACATCCATCTCCATAGCACTGTCTACTTCTGCCCCAACTTTCTTTTCCAAATCTACTCTCATATAACATGTAACAGAATCCATAAACATTTATTTCGGGTAGATTACTTGGGTAATTTGTGATGGAAAAGAATCCAACACAAACTAAATAAATCCACCCACGCATTACTTTTACTAATCAAGTTGTCAACATGCAGTTACAAGCAAACAACCTTGATCTTTGAACAACATCATACAATTTAACTTTTCTAAGTCATTTGTACGATTTTTGTGTTGTGAAGTTGTTAGTTTGGACTTTGGAAGACTTGATTGATGATTTTAGTTCAACTTTAAATGTTTATTTTCATTGTCTTTGATTCTAGTTAGAATGCTTATGTTATGATTGTGTTGGATATGTTAAAATTTAAAATTTCAATGTTTTTCATTTTTTGAAAAAAAAAACAACAAAAAACCGAAACCAAACCGGAAAAAACCGAACCGAAAAAAACCGAAAAAAAAATGAACCGAACCGAACCGAAATTTTGGTTTGGTTTCGGTTTTGGCAAAAAACCGAACCGATTTAAACCGAACCCACCCCTAGGAGATACTCAACTGCCGGTATTGGACCACTCTAGAGCTAAATTATAAAGCATAGGTCAGTTAGGGCCATGTGACGCGCAGCAGGAGGTGGTGCTCAACTGCCGGTACATGTTGCTCCTATGTAGAATCTTTTGGGGCGACGAGGATAAAACTTGCTTCCGAGTGTGTTTTTCCAGTGTTCGTCTGCCCTTAACGTGTCTTTTGGGCCGAGTTGTTGCGTTCGTTAGAAAACTTTGCATCCTCCAGGGTCTACGCCTTTATCGTCGTGCGTCTGGATTGGGCGGAATAATGTGTCATGAGGATGACTGCATGCGTTTGAAGGTAAAACTTGAGCTTCCGAGTTGCAACAACTATTGCCAAAGTTAGCTTTTGAATTTCTGGTAGCATCGATGATAGCTTTTGAACTATGGAATACAAGTAGTCGGGCCCCCAGCTCTTCTCGTATGATGGTAGAGTTTATTGTTGCTTTAGATACCGTCAAACATGCGAATAAGTCATCCGCTGCTTCTGGTTTAGATAGTAAGGAGGTGATGTCGGGTACTTCTTCAAGTCCTTGAATGTGCATCAACAAGCCTCGTCCCAAAATGCATGCTTTTCTACAAGAGCGAAAGAGTCTGCCATAGTTAGATCTTCTTTCATGATCAATTTTTCAAATAGCGGGTGGTCTGCTGGAAGTCATTTTCTGAAGGCTGCTCTAGCTATCGAGTCGTTGCATCCGATTATCCTTGCCTTATCTGCTTTGAACCTCTTCACATAGTCGCGAAGTTACTCCTTTGGGTTTTTCTTGATGTTGAACAAATGGTCAAACTTCTTCTTGATCTAGCGATAGGATGAATATTATTTGGTGAAAAACAAAGAAAGTTCGTCGAAACTCCAGATGGATTGTAGCGGCAGGCTGTATAACCAATCTTGTGCCTCGTCTTGGAGAGTGATGGCGAATATCTTGCACATGAGATTGTCGTTGTTTTGATAGAGGATCATTGCACTTCGGTAATGCTTTAAATGTCTCTCCGGGTCTTCATCTTATTTGAAAAATGTGAAATGTGGCTTGCTGAACTTGCAGGGAGGCTCTGCCTGCTCTATCTCGTCCGTGAAGGGTGACCTGCTTATGTTGGTCATGTCTCGTCGTAGTGCCTCGTCAGTGACCTCGTTGCGTTGGAAATCGTGCAATCGCTTGGTCAAGAGTCTCTCTACTTCTTTCTGAATTTTCCTTTGTTGGGGTATTGGAGCTTTTGGCTGCCCCCAGTCGTGACTTGCTGGTTTAGGCTGCTCTTCCATGTGTTTGGCTCGTCTATGCTGCGGATGTGGTGCGTTTCTAGCAGGCGAGCGAGTTCTTCGCAGGTAGCCGGTTAAAATTGAGTTGGATTGAGTGACTGTTTCTCTCCGTCCGTCGTGCTGCCTACTCCGATGTAAGGTGGATGATGCTCCTTACGGGCTTAGTCGCGAATGAACACTTCGCCTGAAAGGTTGCTCATGTTGACTATCGGAGTGTGGCCTTAACCGTGAATGTATGCTCGTCCGTGGGCCTAATAGAGAGTGCACGCTCATCCGCTCGCTAAGACGGGAGTACACGCTATCTCGATGGCCCAATCAGGAGTGTATATTGCCCGAACACTCGATTTGTGGTTGGTCAAGCGGCTGCTTGTCGGGATGCTGCTGGAAAGGTTCTTCGTCTGCCCTTGTCCTACTTCGGGACATCTCGTCTGGGACACGTTGCATCTCGGTGCGCTGCAAGAGCTGGTTCACCAAGGTCGTCTGCTGTGCAAGGTCGCTCGTCAACTCTATGACTTATCGAGACAAGTGTTGTTCTCTATTTGGGTTGGAAGAGCTTGGAAGGAATGCGTCTCCTGAAGTAATAGAAGTGTGGTAGACTCCGTGGAGCGAGATTTGAGTTGGGAAATGTCAAATCTGCAGAGAAATATGGTGAAAATGCCCCCAGTTCGATCGTAGGCCCAGAAATTTGAAGCCAGGACGGTTGAACCAATTTGGGCTGCTTGGAAGGCCACATGAGCAGGATGGGCCGCGAGAGTGGGTTGCTCGGCGGAAGCAGGCTGGGCCACGGGAATGGGCTGCTCGATGGAAGCAGGCTGGACCACAAGAGTAGGATGAACTGCGGGAGCAGGCTGGGCCACGGAAGTGGGCTGCTTGACGGGAGCAGGCTGGGCTACGGGAGTGGGTTGCTCGGCGAGTGATGCACGCTGGTGAGAGGCTTAGGCTCGGCTTGGCAACGCATTGGGCTGCGTTGGGACATGGCTTGGGCCGTGACCTTGGTGGCATGAGCCTTGGATGGCACGACTTGGGCTTGCTTAGATGGCACTGCTCGGGTCGTGGTGGTGACACCATGAACCTTGCCGCGGGTGGCCACCGTGGTGGCCATCACGGTGGTTCCCATGGTGGAAACTCGTGGTCATGGTGCCGCTCCACTTATTGTCACATTTAGCCTCGTGGATCGCCGAGGTCCTATCTCTTGGATATTGAAATTTTCACTTGTTGAATTTTCTAAATTTCTAGCCATTATACTTCTCTTTTACGTTTTATCAAAGAATTTTTGCAAATAAAAAATTCTAATAATAAAAACGTACGAAAAATCTACAAATGGACGAAAAAATAGAAAAGTCTTGGATGCGAGAGTCTTCTACGAGTGTGGGACTCAGCTCTTACTAAAAGCATCAATTTGTGGATGCAAATTTCTTCCTCCTTGATCTTGGACAAAATTGCACCTACAAAACAAATAACACCTTAGGTCAAGGCCAAAAGTCTCACGCGCCCATGATGAATTGGGGGGGCTTTGGCCGAAGAACCTCCGATACCAAAGTTAGAATTTTGAGGGAAAAGTGTTTGGAGAATTTGTGAGTGTTGAGTAAGAGTGAAAACTTAGATTTTTAGAGAAAATGAGGTAGAATATATAAGGCATGGCCGGCTCCCATGGGAGAGAAGGTGATTGGCCCTTTGTGTGTGTTTTTGGTGTAATTGGTAGTTTAATTGGCCATTAATAGATTAATTAGGTAATAAATCTATTAATTAGCCAATTAACATAATTTAAAAGGAATGTTTTGGGGATTACCAGGTGGAGAAGATGGATGAAATATGTTTTGAATAAATACCTATTTTGGGCACTTTTGACTTGTTTGTGGGATGTTTGCCCACTGCTCGCGCGTAGGAATTCCGGTGTTCCTCAAGGGTAATTTTATCTTTTTTGCCCAAAAATCCACGTGTCGCCTTGTGATTATTTTTGGCTCCACAGTGATTGTAATACAATGTGATTGCATAGGAAACACATGTAGCATGCGGTTTAATAAGCTTGTTTGAACTTATTAACCATAACTTTGTTCACACATATTTAAAATGACGCCATCTGCACATTTTGGTTTTAATTGATTTTTATAAAGATGATCACTACATAGAAATTCATAATATGAACGATTCTAAAACACAAAATTTTATAAATCAGTCACTAAGTGAATTAAAAAGGAACTCCTCCTCAATTTTGAACAGTATAATACAAGATTGCAATATGTACAATCTTCTATAGAATTCTAGTCAATCTGGAGAGACAGAGCCAGCAGAGCAACCGACAAGATAAAGTCACATATACCTGAAGACGATGACTAAGATGATAACCGCGACGGCGACGACGGGACAATGACGATAACCATTTTATGGGTATTAAACTAATTAAACTTTTGAAAAGAAAAGAAAAGTTATGCCCCCAACTTCCCGGCAGGAAGTGAAAGTGTCAAACCATCTAGTCAAAACTCAAAAGCAAAGTGAACAGACATTCCGAGTCCTTAAATCCATTCACCCATAAAAAAGGTCATGCCCCCAACTTCCCACCAGGAAGTGAAAGTGTCAAACCATCTAGTCAAAACTCAAAAGCAAATTGAATTAAGAGTGATTTTATTCACACATCATTTTTTTCATTTCACATATTTTTTTACTATAATTTTTTAGTCTTCAGATTAGATTGATGAATTGAAAAAGATTAAAATACAAAAACAAACAAGAGATGTGTAGAAAGTAAAAAAACGGATATATGGATAGCATCATCCTAAAGTAAAACATTCATCCAAAAGTTTTATGGATTTTTTTCTCAGGAAACAATCCTCTTTTCACTAAGTAATGTCACAAAAAGAATTTCATCACACACTAAGAATTAGTTAGAGCTAGTTGAGAGAGATTTCTCTTGAATTTTACTTTTTAAGTGTGTTTCTATTAAAAAGGAGTAGTTGTTAGGGTTTAGCTAGGGTTCGGGGTAATATTACTAATTAAATAATGTGACACTTTGGATGTGGTCCTTAACTCCCAATATTCTTTGACTGAAACCTTGGTGGTTTTTAATTTTTTATCGAAGTCTCTGACATTAATGTAATAATGTATTTCTACGTAGGTTATTATATTTTTAAATTAAAAATAAAATCTATAGTTATTTATATTAATGAGATTTTAAATAAAACCCATATTTTATGGGATTAAAAATATTAAAGATGAATTACACTCTCCAATATATTGTGTGTGTGTGTGTATATATGTATATATATGTATGTGTGTGTGTGTATAGTGTATATATATATATACACACACACACACACACACACATGGGTACGTTCATCAAAACTAACCAAAAAATTATTGTACCAAAGCATGGGTACATTTTTCAAAAGCACACAAAAAACATATATATATATATATATATATATATATATATATATATTAGCCTTAATAACATTATTAAATTTCTTCTATTAAACTTGACATGGATACATTCTCAAATCAACGAAATAAAATGTACCCATATAAGTTTTTAAAATGGATTAGAGAAAAGATTGAATGAAATTTTATATAAAAAATGGGTACATTTTAAATTAAAAAAGGGTACATTTTTAACAAATTGGTAAATTTAAGAATGGATACATATAAGATTAAAAAATTGAATTTTTTAATAAAAATTTAATGGGTACAAACTTATTCTAATTTTATTTTTTTATTTGGAAAATGATTGAATTGAAAATTAATTTAGGAGTTTAATAAAGGCGTGATTTTAAAAACTCTAATCAATTACTAATTTTTTTTAAATAAAAATTATGTAACTTACATGTAATTCATTAATATATTAATGCTATGGACTTTGATCAAAATCTAAAAACTAATAAGGTCTTAGTCAATGAACATTAGAAACTAGGGACCAAAAACTAATTTTTCCTTAAATAATTAAATTTTAAATGATTTGGGATTGAATTGGTTTTAATGAAAGAATAAGCTATAGATAGAGACTCAAAATTAGACCGTTCGAAAAGAAGGGGCATGCTTAAGTGAACTTAAAGAAATAATGAATCCTTAAGGGACTACGCTAATTACCCTTTAACTGTATCTTCATGCAATGATAATCTATAGCAAGCTAGCTAGCTCTCATTCCATCATTTTGTTTGTCCTACAATGGCATACTCTCCTTGGTCTCAACTTTCCCTTTTCATTCTTTTGCAACAAAGTCCGAGCGGGGCTGCAACGTGTAATGACTGTTTTGGTCTCAACTGAGATGGCTTGATTGATTTGGGGTTTCTAAATCTCGAGAAATTTTTAGTTGTGACGGGAACACGGATGGTATACCACGTGTTGGTGGAAAATTTAAAATTTTAAGTTATTAACCTTTTAACACATATATCCCACCATTTATATAAGGACACGTGGAGTACCACCTCGTGTGACGGTCACACTGAAAAATCTCTTCTAAACATCCATCTTTTCGTTACAAGCTTTCAGTAATAACTAAGTTTCAGGTGAACTTCCAAATTTAGCTTTGCAGACAACGAGGGCCGGTATCGCAAAAGGCTGCAACTCAAACATTCCTCAAGCAATCTAACTGCTTTACAGTACAAGTTTCTATCCAACAGTCTGAACAACAATATATGTAACTACTGAGATTGGCCTACTGAAAGTCTTTTAAGAGTTGGATCCTAGTGTCAACAACTTCTAACATTCCAGAGACCAAAATATCAAACCTCGCAAGATTGGAGACATTGGACCTCTCTCCAGAAATCTATCAGTCGTGCAGCATCCTAGCTTCGCTATCAAGTCATCATTTCTTGTCGTCATTTCTTGTCATCATTTACTGTTGCATATAATAATCTGGCCAGCTGTTGAATATTAAAATGCTACCTAATCATCCCATCATGTTTTCTTTTGAAATTAAAGTTCCGAAAGCTTGAAATACCGCTACCACAGACCAAGACTAAAATCATTTTTCACCTGCAGTCTTCTTGGCTCTAGATTAGCAATAGTAATCACTAAATTGTTGCAAGTGCAATATAGTCAAAAGAAAAGGCCGTGCATACATAATAATGTGATTTGTTTGCAATTTCTACAAATGCACCTTCCAGCATGCTAATTCTGTGTTCCGATGCTGTTTCTACATCTTTTGCCTATAAAAAGCAGTGTAGACCTTTGAGCGATCTAATATACTTGTATGCCACTTTCAACAAGAACCATGGCACTGCAGCCTAAGTATCTAACTAGATCATATGTCCTCCTCCTTTTCATCTTGTTTATCACAAGCGTTATTTCTACAACCCATGCTGCATGCAGCAAAATGGACCAACACTCTCTTTTTTCTTCATTTGATATCGCTTCTTCTAGTTTAAACTGGACTTCCCAAGATTGTTGTCGATGGGAGGGCATCACTTGTGATCTGGCTGGTAGGGTCACCCGTCTGTTGTTGCCCTCCAAACGCCTCAAAGGAGTCATTTCTCCATCTCTTGGAAATCTCACGCATCTCTCCCACCTCAATCTCTCCCATAATATACTTTCTGGCCACCTGGAAGCTGGATTCTTTTTGTCCTTGAGTCGCCTTCAGATCCTTGATTTGAGCTACAACCTTCTCTCTGGAAAACTACCGTTATCTCCACCACCAATTTATATCCAAATAGTGGATTTGTCCAGCAATCAATTCAACGGAACAATTCCACCTTCGTTCCTCCAGCGTGCCTGGAATTTGAGCAATTTAAATGTCAGCAACAATCTCCTTAAGGGCCAAATACCATCTTTCAACTGTTCTTATTTTCCTTTTGTTAGAAGCTTGGATTTCTCCCACAATGATTTCAGTGGCATAGTTCCCCTTGGACTTGGTAACTGTTCAAAATTGGAGCTCTTTCGTGCAGGCTTCAATAACCTTTCGGGGACACTTCCAAGTGATATTCACAAGGCTCGAGCACTAGAAGAAGTTTCGTTGCCTTCCAATAAGCTTTCCGGGGCCATTAATGAGAACATTGCCAATCTTACCAACCTCATAATCCTGGATCTCAACTTTAATCAGCTGAGCGGCCCACTTCCTCTTCATATTGGGAAGCTCTCCAGATTGGAGCTCATAATCCTCCATTTCAACAATCTAGAGAGTTTTTTGCCTCCGTCTTTGATGAATTGCTCGAGCCTTACAGAACTGAATCTAGGATACAACCAATTGGAAGGAGATCTCTCCGTGCTTAATTTCTCCAAACTTAGTCAACTTATTAAACTTGACCTAATGCATAATCGCTTCGCCGGTCCCTTGCCAATAAGCGTTTACTCATGCAAGTCCTTGATAGCACTCCGACTTAGCTCAAATTATCTAGAGGGACAATTACAACATGAAATTATTTCTTTAAAATCCTTGTCATTCCTTTCGCTTTCTTATAACAGATTGACCAATGTCACAGGAGCAATGAAGATATTGAAGGATTGCAAAAGTTTAAGGGTACTCCTTCTTACAAATAATTTTCTAGGTGAAGAAATGCCAGATGGTGATCTCATGGTTGATTCATCTGGGTTCCAAAATCTCTCCGTTATCAGTTTCTCAAGGTGCCAATTGACAGGAAAAGTACCTGTGTGGCTGTCGAACCTCAAGAAAATGGAAGGGTTGGATCTGTCTTTTAACAGACTCACGGGACCAATACCTGGTTGGATGGGGACTCTTCCAAGTCTTTCCTTTATAAACTTGGATAATAACTTCATTTCAGGTGAATTTCCAAAGGAGCTTTGCAGACTACAAGTGCTCAGATCGGAAAAGGCTGCAACTCAAACAGGTCAAGGCGATTTAGAGTTGCCCGTCTACTACAAAAGCGTTAATGGGTCTGCATCTCTGTTAGAGTTCAAGTATTTGTCCAACATGCCGACAACTATCAGCCTCAGGAACAACTGTCTAAGTGGCAATATACCCCGCGAAATTGGGCAATTGCAACTGCTCCAAGATCTGAATATTGGTTTTAACAAATTCTCTGGCAACATTCCACACCAAATCTCGAACCTCCGAAACTTGGAGATATTAGACCTCTCAAGAAACCATCTCTCTGGTGAAATCCCAGCATCACTATCAAGTCTTAATTTCTTGTCTTCATTTAGTGTTGCCTACAATAACCTCCAAGGCGAAATACCATTAGGCACTCAGCTCCAAGGCTTCAATGTTACTGCCTTTGAGGGTAACCCGGGACTTTGCGGTTTCCCGCTTCCAAATGAGTGCCCGAAGAAGAGTCCAGGTGATAGTGATACGCCTAAAGACCGGGAAGATGTACATGACTCTGGGAATGGAATTCCATGGCTTCAAATTTCAGTGTCTCTTGGTTTCATTGTAGGGTTTTGGGGAGTTTGTGGCCCTTTAGCTTTGAGCAGGTCATGACGATACGCATATTTTGAATTTTTCTCCAATGTTGTAGATTGCTTTGTGCGTTAATCGAGTGTACTCTTCTTTGGGAAATAAAAGACTTATTTACTAGTACACATCACTGTTGCTATGTTGTATCGCAATAATCTAAGATATATAAGAGTGTTTGATAACCATTTTGTTTTCAGCTTTTAGTTTTTGTTTTTACTTTTTCTAAAACTGAAATTTTGTTTGGTAACATTGAAAACAAAAAACAAAAAACTGAAGATGACTTCCTTGAGTTTTCAAAATTTGACCTTGAGTTTTTACTTTTTGGCTTTCAGTTTCAAACAAGATTTCACTTTTAAAGACAAGTTATTTAATTTCTTAAGTCATAGGTCTTTTGTTTCTTATTTTACTTTCGGTGCCATTTCTTTTTGAAAAGAAGACAATATCATTAACTTGGGAAATCATGCATTGTTTCTTGAATCATGATGAGGTCCTGAATAACAGTTGGAGGCCATTTCGAATACAAAGAAGACCAAGACATTAAACAATGCAATAAACAATGAATTAGTTATTTGCAGCTGTCATGACTTGTATTACACAATATGATTTATCTTTATTCTTCTTCTTCTTGGTTTTACACCTATACTTTAATTGGGTTTCAATCCGAATCCAATGTAATTAATAGGACATAGATTTGAGACTTCAATACGATAGCTTGTTAATGATTCAAATCTGATATCTCTTATAGCAAATATGCATGTTCTGATAATAATCCGATTTGGTAATCTGATAGTCCGTTTTAATTATTTATATTATGACATTTGATATATCGATTGTATTATAAGCATACTGAAAAAAAAAAATTCTATAAAGTGAAACCTCACATGTGTAATGGATGGCGTTAATTTTTATTCTTCTTCTTTGCTTTCTCCTTAATTTTTCTTTTTAATATCTCTACTAATTAATAAAACATTCATTGTCAACCAAAATCTTATGAAATTACCACTTTAACTCTCTAATTAAAAATGAATATGAATAAGAAATATAGGGCAGAAATGTAATTTCACACACCAAATTTTGCTGTTTTTTTTTCTTCAAATCCTCACCTACATGTAATCCTAACATATCTCTAACTAAAAAAAAAACCTCTCACTCCCACCTTCTCTATCACTCTCTTCCTCTCTCCTTCTATCTCAAAAACAAAAATAAAAAAATTTCTCACACACTTTGTGTGCCCATATACACGCGAACAGAGCCGTTTGCCAAAAAATATATTCGTAAGAGTTCGAAATCGGGTTGCCGGCCCATTAATTATTCTAATCCTTACTTAGTCAAAAAAAAAAAAAAAAAAGCGTTTCGCACAATCTTCAATTCCAAGTTAATAATTCAAGGGATCCCAGGGAACGGTGAAATCCATTTCCAGAAGAAAAAGTGGAAAAAAGGTAAAGATCCAGGAATAAACAAATCCAAGAAATCAGATATGGGAGATGGTGAGGGCTGTACGACCGTCCCACTGATTGATCTGAACCAGTTTCCAGATGCACAAGCATACAAGAAACTGAGGGAAGCATCTGAGACATGGGGTTGCTTCAGACTTATCAACCATAAGATCCCACTGAGTCTGATGGCAGAGATGAAGGCTGTGGTCAGATGTTTGCTTGACCTGCCTGCAGAACAAAGATGTCATTGCTGGCAGTGGCTTAGTCGCACCCAGCAAAGCCAACCCTCTCTATGGGGCTTTGGGTCTTTATGACTTGGGATCATCTCAGGCTGTGCATAGCTCTCTCAGTTGGATGCTTATTCCCACCAGAGGTTAGCTTTTTTGGCGCAGACTTACTTTCTTTCACCGCAGATTTCTATACATTGTTTCTCCTTATTATTAAATAGTTTGCTTACATACTATCTGCCCAAATCAAGTTGCTACCTTAGTATTCTACTTTAATCTACAGTCACATATAATCATTTTATGTGTAGGATGTCTATTAATTTTTTTTTATTGATTTATATTCTAATTTAAATTACGGAATGAGAATTCGAACTTTAGTGTGGATGGAAAGCAATCTGCTGTAGTCTATTTGGGTGTATGACGTTCATTATTTTGTCAAGGAACTGACGTGTATCGGTAATATGTTGACACCAACAACATCGACACATTATCGATCGATTGCATCTCTTTAACTTGTTTTCTAATAAATAACGTATACATATATACACACACGTACATGTACGTGGTCTTCTCCTAGCCGGATACGTTATTGATGAGGGTCTTGAAGTTGGTTTTCTTATTGAATGAGCAGAGAGGTGATAGAGAAGTATGCTCAAGCAGTGTATGAGCAGTGTGTGGATATAGGGCGCAAGTTGGCAGAGCGTTATGGGTTGGTTTGGTTGATAGTGATTTTCTCAAGGGCTGGCCCTGCCAGTTTAGGATAAACAAATACAACTACACCCCTGAATCAGTGGGCTCTTCTGGTGTACAACTACACACAGATTCAGGATTTCTAACCATTCTGCAAGACGATGAAAACGTTGGTGGTCTAGAAGTGATGGACAGGTCTGGTGCTTTTGTAGCAGTTGATCCTTGCCCAGGTACTCTCCTTATCAATTTTGGTGATGGTGCTCAGGTACATATATGCACCAAAAGATTGTCTTGTTAATTTTTCGCTAATTTGCACTATAATAAGGCAATCTAATCTTCTTGTTGATATTTTCATACCAAGGCACGGAGCAATGGGAGGTTGTGCAATGTGAAGCATAGAGTACAATGCAGAGAGGCAACTACTCGAGTTTTGATCGCTACATTTCTCTTGGGACCCAAGGAAGAAGCAGTTGAAGCTCTACCAGAATATGTGGATTCTAAGCACCCTCGACTCTATGTCCCTTTTACTTATGAAGATTACAGAAAGCTCAGACTATCCACAAAAATGAGAGCTGGTGAAGCACTTGAACTACTACACACCCCGTCCTAATTGCTGATATGAGGCAAATTGCTCAGCTTGTTAAATTTAATTTCCTAATGATGGTGTGATATGAAATGTAATATTCATTTAGAGTCATTAGACTTATGCCTTGCTTTGCTGATAACAGGCCACTTCAGTGGCTCTAACTCTGCTATGTGGGTAAATTAGGCTGTAAATTAAGCCTAGTTATGTTGTATTTGGAGTATCAAATGTGTGTTGGTGCAAGTGTTGATACCACTGCCACTTTGAAATAAAAAAAAATAGGTCTTGGCAGCAAGACTCGACTTGCCACTGCTTCATTGGTTCTACTGATCGCCGGTCCGTCCATGATACTTGCCTCTCGTGCTTGTTCTTTAACAGGACTACTCCTAAATACAACACAACTCGCAACA
This sequence comes from Malus fusca, assembly GCA_035220775.1. Taxonomy (NCBI): domain Eukaryota; kingdom Viridiplantae; phylum Streptophyta; class Magnoliopsida; order Rosales; family Rosaceae; genus Malus; species Malus fusca. The sequence continues at coordinate 39,588,577 of CM069068.1, forward strand.
TGGCACAATCGGAAGTTTGGCTATAGCTAATTGTTGTAAGTTTTGATTGACCCAAAATCCAAGATCTTAATATATAACTGGAAGAGATGACGGATTTGATTGTTGGAGTCTATGACATGCCCAACAATTCATAGGAGTTGTTTTAAAAACATGCCCAACAATTATCCCCTTATCTACATATTTCTTTGTGCAGATGGAGTTGTTGACTGTATTTCTTGCTAAACCTTATTGTATGAGAAACAGAGTGCTTTCCATTAGAGACTTTGTTAACCAAACAAGAAACTTGCTAGTTATGTCATTCAATTTTCGACAGTGACAGACTTGGTTCTGTTTTTGGCAAAACCTCCTCTTGCTTCAGCATCCCAATAACTAAATTATCCACTTCAATTGATTACTGCGCTTGGTTTCGGTTTTCCTTGTTTGAGACTCTATTTTTGTGCTTTTAATTTCTTTTTCAATTGCAAGGGGCAGCTCAAATGGACGATAAAAATAGTTATTCCTGCAATCAAGGTTGTCACGTCCCGATCCCGACATACATCCAGGATCGACACGTGACGTTACCAAATACTCGTATCTCAACATACTCCGTCTCCAGAATATGGCAAATCACAACTCAAGAATCGAATCGCATAGTCATTTTTCCGTATACTTTATGTCTGCATCTAACCTCCTCGTTAGACTGCCTACGTACCCTTATTAGGGATCAAGCCATTCGTAGTTCGTTTTTTCGCTACACTCGAACATTCATCACATAAACCACTGTATCTCAACATAATACCACAATTCAATTATGTAGCACCTCAAGGAGCATTTAACAAGGCACAATATTAATTTCTATTCATATCATCACTCATCCATACATATGCATTCCAACACCATCCAACTGTCACATCAATCAATAATGCCAATCACCATATCATCAATAACACATACAATTCATCGAACTGCAGGGCTAGAGCGACACAGTTCGGTTGAAGCCTACATCTCTGAAGCTGTCTCAAATGATGCGATTTCGAACCACTCAACGAAATCCATCATCATCGGGTTCTGGACCTCTCAACGAAACCAGGACACCAAAGGGAATTCCGGACCATCACTCAACGAAATCCAAATTGGGATACGATTTCGGACCATCACTCAACTGAATCGCGGAGTAGGAGGGATTCTGGGCCATCACTCCACGAAATCCAAACCAAGATACAATTCCGGACCATCACTCAACGGAATCGCGAAGTATAAGAGAATTTCGGACCATCACTCAACGGAATCCAACCAAGCATATGATTTCGGACCATCACTCAATGGAATCACAGAATAGAAGGGATTCCAGACCATCACTCAACGGAATCCAAGCAAGCATATGATTCCTACCAAATGTACCAGGTATATCTAAACCTCATCATCTACATACTTACAACGTAGTCACTTACACATTCACTTCTCGTGACCACCAACTAATATGTCACACAAGCATATTTAAACACACATATATCACAATCATCACCCGTACACAAGCCAATTCATGTTTAATAAACATAAGTCTATGGCTATATATATATATATATATATATCATATGTCAATAGAAATCCTATTTATAAGACCAATTCATATTCACAATTAATACCAATATAAGAAATTAAGATAATAAACAATATCACAAGTATTCAAGTCAGTCTCCAACCAATGTAGTCCCACTAGACTTCACTTACGTCTCCCATAGTACTAGTTTTAGTAATTAGGACGTTTCATGTCACGCCCCGATCCCGACATATGTCCAGGATCGACACGTGACGTCACCAAATACCCGTATCTCTAACATACCCCACCTCCGGAATATGGCAAATCACAACTCAAGAATCGAATCGCATAATAATTTTCCGTATACTTTATGGATGTATCTAACCTCCTCGTTAGACTGCCTACGTACCCTCATTAGGGATCAAGCCATTCGTAGTTCGTCACTCCACTTCAATCGAACATTCAACACATAGACCACTATGTCTCAACATAATACCATAATTCAATCATGTAGCACCTCAAAAAAGGAACATTTGACAAAGCACAATAATACGTTTTAGTCATCTTGTTAATCATCCACCCATAAGCGTTCCAACAACATCCAATTATCACATCAATCATTAGAACTTGACAAGCATAAAAATTCCTAGACTCAAGGTACATAACAAACCCACATAAAAAAAAATCAAGATTTCCCTTCCATCCTTCATATAATCATTATGACTCAACAAGATATCTCAATTCACAACATACATCATATTTAAGAACCGACAACGCACGAAACCATTCTCTAGCCACATTAATTAATTAATATGGTCAAAATAATAACAATCATTCCCATAACTTCTAAATTCATAAACTATGAAATCATAATTGCATCGTAGAAAATCTCGAAGGAAACCCACGGACGTACAACCGCTTTTATAATTCAATTCATAACATTCTCAAAACCATTATTCACAATATACTAAAACGAAGGCTAGAGTGACACAGTTAAGCCAAACCTACTTCTCCGAAGAATGGGATTTCGGACCACTCAACGATATCCAACCTAGGATACGATTCCGGACCATCACTCAACGGAATCGTGAAGTACAATGTATAACAACCACTAATTGAAACCCAACGGGATTCCGGACCATCACTCAACGGAATCCGAGTGGATACGATTCCGGACCATCACTCAACGGAATCGCGGAAGGTCAACAACCATATGTACAACGGCTCAAGGAAATGAGACAAGCACATGTTACTTAATTTACCAAAGCTCAACCAAGGGAAATAAGGCACAAACACTAAATTCAGAACGAAGCAACAAATTCCCATCCCAATGGTTAACGGTCCACTCCTAACCCTCACATTTCATCACATCATATCAATCATGTGAATCAAACCATATTTCAAATATGCACGTCAAATCACATTTCCTCAAACAATTCAACAAGCACTTCACAACAAGTTCAATACACATCCAAATATACATTTTGTCGATTCCTCTTGAACTACCAATATCTAGTCACCTATACATTTGAACGAGTACAATTTTAGTAGCATAGAAAATGTAAAAGTCAGATAAAAGTATGCCATCCCTTGAAATTAATTACATGATAACCATATGTCTTATACATCCTTTTGTATCTCGATCTCCGAACATAAAAACCAAGAGGTATATACTCCTTACTGTAAATACCTATTATACTAATCACCTATCATGTTGTATATATATAACGCAATGAACCAAAATAGGAGGAGCCATCGGGTTCCGCTCTAATTCAGGCTTTCTACTTTCTGAACCATAAACCATATTAATTCTGTATATAACAACCAATATTCAGTCATTAGAAGAATAAAGAAATTTGAAATGTTTACCCCTATATGCAAGCTACAGGTTGACCACAAGTGAAATAGTTATTCCTTAATCCTTTCTCTCATTTGAAATAAATCAACTAGCAGCCAAAGTAATATCATATATCAATTTGTTTACCACGTAACATAGACATTATTTTAGTACAATATATACTTCAAATAACGATACTAGTACAAAGCAAAAGCACTTTAAAGGAAAAACTCGGAGAAGAATTGGATAATGTAAAAATAAACACTCATTTTCTCCACAAAAGTTGCATAAAACTACTTTGATCAACCAGGTTTAGGCTCACTTTGAAAGCTCAAACCTGAACCAAATGGTACAAACTTAAATGGTTTTTGGAGGCTTGTTTTGTGCACTTTGAAATCATATAATATTGGTAGCGAACGGAACTCTAAATGGTAAGTTATTTCAACTATGAAATGGAGTTCCAAAACTGGAATTACAGAACTTGCTGCTGCCTGGCAGCCCTGTGACTCAACTTTGGACATGATTTTAATCTATCAATACTCAACGCAGTTAAGTGAAATCAGATGGGTTTTGATCATGGACATGTTTGTTTCCAAAACACATAATATTAGATCAAAAGGAACTCCCAAGGACATGGAAATCAAGAGCCAAAGTAGGCTACATGAAACATAGTTTCTCTCCGCAAAATGCACAAGTTTCCTGTAATTTAGAACCCATACTCGTTTAATCAAATTTACAATTTCAGAGCACTTCCCAAACTATCAAGGAATCATATTTAACTTATATTTCAATGTGTTAGCTTACCTATAACATGCTTAAATCTTCCTCTTTTAGCCAAAGTCTACAAACAATTCAATAAAATTAGCGTCTGTACCATTTCTTGTTCTTGTCCTGCCCTCCAAAGTCGTTCATCAATCTCCACTTAGCTACTAAGCTCTTGAATCAATGTTACCCCACAACTCCCCATCAAGAACACCAGAAATTCAAGTTAAACACATAAATCTCAAACTTGTGGGAAAAATAAAACTTGAAATTCGGAAGATCCACTTACATATCCTGGAAGCGCATGAAGAGAGGACTATTATTCCCTCTTGGGTCAAGACCTATCTCCGGCGAGGTTAGCCGGAATCGGCGAAAAACCCACAAAAGCCGTCGAAGCTTCTAGGCTTCAAAATACGGGCACGTTTTGTTCCAGCATATGGGTTTTGTATCAATTTGAAGAGTGCTTCGCTACGAATACATAGGCCTTGACCGTGCGTGATTTCGTTGCCGTACGAGAAAGTTATGATTCCCTGAAATTTTTGGAGTGAAGGAGAATTAAAAGGAAGAAAAATCAGCAGCCTCCCCCTTTTCTTTTTCACGCAGGAAAGAAGAAAAAAGGAAGTCCTTGCTTCCAGAAAGTTCCACTTGAATTAACTAAAATGTCTGTAACTATACCGTTATAATCCGGACTCGCAAACGACTTTCACCTATGCGTTCGTGGTTTCGAGATCTATCCAAAAATATAAATTGTGACCTCGAAAGGTCCACGAATTTTAGATAATTAATTTCCAAACTTCAACTTCGTAACTAGTTTAATTTAAAGTCTAAATTCATATAAATTAATATAATTTATCGTAAAATAATATAAAGTCTCAATAATACGAATATGTAGATTATAACAGTGAAATCCAAGAACGAGGTTTCACATTTCATGACATGTTGACCAAAAGTCAACTCTCGATCAACAGTATGGTCCACAAACTTACGTAATTTGATTCAGAAGATCTGTACCTTGGATTTTCAATCCGTAACTTTCCAAAGTCCACATTATGCTCAAATAACAACATACTAAAATCTCAACACGATCCGACGGTCGGATCTCCGCCAATTTCAAAATTCAAGTGACGATCGACATTTAATTTTACAAACTTAGAAATCCAATTAGGCAAGATCCGTACATCAGATTCTTGATCCGTAAGTTTCTATGATCCAAAAATATTATTTTCTATCATACATTAAGGTTTGGTGACGATCCAACGGTTGGATTGTCGAATCATATATTTGACCTAACCACGTATAGTAATGAAATTAGGTTCAAACAATCAAACCATATCACAAGAATATTAATTATGAAACCAGGGCATATAATTGAACTTAAAAGAATATCGTCGGCCCACCGGCCAGGCCGCCGCCGCACCCGCCGCCGGGTGGCGGTTGGCCACCCCGACTTGTCGGAAAATTCAACTATTTTTAAAAATTACCAAAAATTACAGAAATGAAGATCTCAAAGATTAGAGCAAACTTTATACCTGTGGCCAAGTCCAATTTGGCCGGGAACCACTTCAATTTCACTCAAACCCGCCGAAAACCCTTGAATTTGGGTGTTCTTGATTCGACTCCAAAGCTACTCCGACGCCTCAACCATTACTTGGGCTTTGTTCCAGGCTTCAAGAAGAGTCTAATGGTTGTGGAAATTTGATGAAATCGTTTCGGATTTGGGTGATTCGAACACATCACCACGGCACCCTACCGTGCGGATTCACCCATTTTCAAGGCCAAAACCCTTGATTTTTGAGGTGCAAGAGGAAGAAGGAAGGTTGTGGGGAAGTTTTCAATTGAGTGTTTGGTGGAATTCATCGGAAAAACCGTCGGAAAAGCCGAATGGGTGGCCGGAGTTCACGGGTCCGTTCGACCCGACCCCCTTTCCCTTTTTTTTTTTTTTTTCCTTTCCCTCCTTTCCCATCCTTTCCTCCCTCTCTGATTCGCCACTTCCTTCCTCTCTCCTCTTCTGATTCGTCCCCCCTCCCCCTCCTTTCTCTCCCGCACCTACTTTTCTTTTCTTCTTCCCCCCTTTCAGCCACCCCCGTGGCTTTTTCTTTCAATTTTTTTTTCTTTCTTTCTTTAGCTGCCATTTGGCAGCTCAATTTATTAACATTAATAATATTATTTTTTTTTCCAACAATATGCGATCGAGGGGCTTCTCATAAAAAAAACATGCGTTCTACATATAAATGCGTTGCAATTAATAATACGAAAATATGTACCTTTAAACAGTGAAATTCGGGGACGGAATTTCACAGAGGTTCTGTGTTCAAATACCTCTGTTTTTTCAATTCTTAGAATCCTCCCTTCGGCAATATCGTTTATATAAAGAAAAAAGGTAAATTAATAAACAAAAATCTTGTTTCGCAAATGACCTGTAGTTCAAGTAGTTAAGAGTGTTTATTCTTGCACTCGAGGTCCCTTGTTCAATCCCCATCGTCCAATATCGTTTAATAAAAAACATTGTTCAATTATTTCGTTACCTTCCTACTCTGCTCATCTCAATGAAACCAATGCAGAAAATCAACATACATACGTAAGTGGCATGTGACTCCTCAAGATGATGTCTATGGATATAACTATCTTTTTTTTTTTTTTTTTTTTTTTTTTTTGGAGAACCTCGGCGGTACGAGGGAAATTTATTGATAAGAAAAAAGAAGTTACACCTAGACAGGGGGGGACATAAACCTAACCCCTCATAGAACAAGAGAAAAGAAATACAAAAGAAAAAGGGGGGGACATGCACCTTACCCCTTTCGAGAAAGGAAATGCCGGAAAAAAGAGGGGGGGACATAGACCGTACCCCTCTTGGAAAAGAAAATACAAGGAAAAAACTAGGCGGACATAAGCCCAAACCCCTCTATAAACCTTAAAAGGTAATAACCTGCAAAACAAACTGCAAAACAAAAGGGAATCCAAAAAGGTTAGGAAAAGAAAGGAGAAGACACATCAAGAAGAGGAGACAAACCTGTAGGTTGGCATGCCCAAGAAATCTGAGTGCAGAGGAGGGATGATCTCAAATGGGGGAGTGGAATGCCAGACAAGTGAAGATGATAGAAGCCCTAAATTGGCTAATTTGTCAGCAACAGCATTCCCTTCTCGAAAAATATGAGAGCAACGAAAAACCATGTTCTGCAAAAGGAGAGTACAATTGTTCCAGCGTGTCTGGAGCGACCAAGGGGGAGAGAAAGATCCAGAAGCAAAACATGATATTACACTCGAATAGTCGCTTTCAAGCCATAAATTTTGCCAGCCTCGCGCGTGGGCCAATTCGACAGCAAGGATGACAGCATGGAGCTCCGCATAGAAAGAAGTACGATGGCCCAAGCTTAGGGAGAAACCACCAAGAAAATAACCCGCAGAATCTCGAAAAACCCCGCCACATGCCGCAGGACCCGGATTACCTTTAGCAAGGCCATCAGTATTCACTTTGACCCAAGAAGAAGGAGGGGGTGCCAAAGAACAAGGACAATAGAATGAGCTTTACAGGGGTTAGGCGATATTCCAAGAGAGACTAAAAGTTGCCGGTCCAAAGTGCCTCGTACATGGCCAGGGGTGAGAGCTCCAACCTGCCTAATCCAGGCCGAGGTGGAGCGGCAGAGACGTGAGAATGAGGGAGGTTTGCCTTCAAACTTCACTTTATTACGCATCTTCCAAATAGCCATGAGTAAGAAAAACCCTGAAGCTAGCCAGACATTGCGAAGATGTGGAGAGAACCGCTTTGACAGAAAATCAAGCCATAGATCAGAGAGGGAGCCCGTAGGTTGAATAATAGTGCCAAATTGGGTAGCTAGCCAACGCCAAGCACATTGTGCAAAGTCACAGCTAGAAAATAAGTGGTCAATAGATTCAGAATTCTTGTGACAAAGTTGGCATATTGGAGCCAGCGGGAGGCCTCGGCGCTGAAGTTGATCCTCCGTTGGGAGCTTGTTGAATAGAATCTTCCAAACTAAAATAGAGTAACGAGGTGGGATGAAAGGACGCCAGATAATGGAAGCCCAACTCTTGACAGGAAACCGATGACGAACAATTTCATAGCCATTGGAAAACGAAAAACCACCAGAAGTAGAAGCTTCCCAAATTAAAACGTCCTTATCCTCATCAATTGGAAGAGGCATTTCTAAAATCTCTTTAGTTAGGTTTGGGAAAGTAGAAGAGAAGATAGAAGGAATAACCCATTGTCCCATACGAATAATATTTGAGACCTTAGTACGAGATAGAGAAGGGGCAATCTCTGTTGCACCAACGACGTCCACAATAGGCTTATCCAACCATTTATCAACCCAAAGGGAAGTAGTAGAACCATTTCCAATCACCCAACGACAATTCTGAAACAAGATATGAAGAATGGATTTAATACCAGGCCATATAGAAGATCGCATATAACTACAAGAGTATAGGCGACTATGTAGCTTGAAACGTGTCCGAATATAAATACTCCAAGGGGAATCAGTAGTAATAATAAGCCATCCAAGCTTTAAGAGAGCTGTAGTGTTAAGAGAGCCAAGATCACGCAAACCCAAACCACCTTCATTCTTCGGAGCACATATCTGATGCCAAGAAACGGTAACCAACTTCTTGGAGGTTACGTCACCAGACCATATAAAATTGCGAGCACAACGTGAAATAGACCTTAGCAAGGAAGAAGGCCACTTATAAACAGAAAAGCTATGCAAGAGCATACTTTGAAAAACTGATTGAGTGAGTTGAACTCTTTCTGCCATAGATAAAAGTTTCCCCTTCCAACCAGTTAACTTAGCTTTAGCTTTATCTGCCAAGGCTTGAAGATGACTCATTTTAGGCTTGCCACAGAAGATTGGAACTCCAAGGTAGACAAAAGGTGCTTTGCCTTCTTTGAAACCCAAGTAACTCTCAACCACAGCTTTGCGATGCCTTGAGGTAGAGCCCAAGTAGAAAGTACTTTTTTCCTTATTGATAAATTGACCAGAGGCTCTACTATATCTATCGAAGAAACCTTGCAAGTTACGCAGGGTGACACCATCACTTCTACAGAAAATGAATAAGTCATCTGCATAGAGAACGTGAGAAGGAGATATACAACCTCTTGGAGCAAAAGTTGGCTTAGTAAGCCCATCAAGTTGAAGACGACTCAAGCCCCTTGATAAAGCCTCCTCAGCTAGACAGAAAAGTAACGGAGAGAGAGGATCCCCTTGGCGCACTCCTCGAGAACAAGAGAAAAAACCATGCGGGGAACCATTGATTAGGATGGACAATTTAGCATATCGTAAGATGGTAGAAACCCAGTCTATAAAACAAGTGGAGAACCCAAAGTTAGTAAGCACCCGCAATAGAAATGACCAATCAAAAGTATCAAAAGCCTTAGCTATATCAACTTTGACTCCCATATTGCCACCACGAGTTTTTTTGTCAAGCACATTGAGACATTCTGAAACTAGGCCAATACAATCAGTGATACGTCGGCCAGGTATGAAAGCAGCTTGATGTGGAGAAATAATGCGTTGAACAACATGAGAAAGGCGAACTGCCAAAATTTTGGGAATAATCTTAAAGAGAAAGTTTGCCAAAGCAATAGGTCTAAAATGAGTCATGGAAATAGCGTCTTCCACCTTCGGTATCAAAACTAAGAAGTTACTATTGGTATTGGGGTATAGCCAATTTGATTGAAAGAATTGCTTCACAAATTGAATGACATCAAAGCTGACAATATCCCAACAGTGATGATAGAAAAAACCTGGAAAACCATCTGGCCCTGGCGCACTGGAAGCACTTAATGAGAAAACTGCCTCCTTAATTTCCTCATCAGTAGGTAATGCAGATAAGAGATCATTTTCAGAGTCTGTGACCATCGGCTGGATGACCTCACAAACCTCATCAATACCTGAAGGGTTGAAAGAAGAGCCGAACAAAGTCTGATAGAAATTAACAATATGGTTCTCAATAGCCAGCGGGTCGGTAAGAAGATTATTTCCATCAAGAATACAACTGATATGAGAGCTGGATGATTTAATACGAGCATAAGCATGAAAGAAAGAAGAATTTTTATCCCCTTTAGTTAACCACTTAACACGAGCTCTATCTTTCCAAAATGCCTCTTGCATTTGAAGAGACTCCATTACTGTAGTCTTGGCGACAATTTCCTCCTCGAAAAGATCATTATTTATACCCTCAATTGAAATTCTTTGTTGAATCATAGAAAGTTTATGCCGAGCATTAGCCACTCTATTATGAACATCACCAAAAACCGAAAAATTCCATTGGCGCAGGCAGGTTTTTAGAGCTTTCAATTTTTGCAGAATGATAAACATAGGACAACCATATACAACTGTATTGCTCCAGCAATGAGTTACAGTTTCTCGAAAAGATGGATGTTGAACCCACATTGATTGAAAACGGAAAGGACGATGACCATTGCGCAAAACTGGATATAACTATCTCTTATTAAAACAAACAGAACTTTTAGAGAGCTGGGCTAATCGAAAAATAGTTGCATACAATTAATTAACTTTCCTTCTTTATGATTTAAAACATCAGTGGAGTAGACCTCCCAAGAAATCAGGCGGAATCTCATTTATACTACCAAGTCTTTCATTTCTTATCTTCACCACCGGCCAAGACCAAAATCCGTTTTTTCACCTGGCACTAGGTTAGCAACAGTAGTCAGTAAATCGGTATGCCATCATGTTTATTCTCGACAAATCTTTTATTTACGAACACACAAGAAATGAACAAAATAAGTCGGTCCTATGCAGTAAAATATATACGTTTCAACAAATTATCATTACCGATAGCGGAACCTTTATCCGATATGTGGACAATTAGGCATCAGTCTCCCCATCTATATCACTCTCATTCTCATTCCTAAAAGCATTGTAGGAAAGCATGCTCTAAAAGCAAAGCTAAGAAGAAGCATAACAAAGATATATAAATAACATCATGTAATAGAAGTCACTAGAAGAATTGATTGCCGCACGTTGAGGCGGGTTAAAAAAAATTGTCATGCGATTCAAATTATATCTTGAAGAAGAGTGGTAATTTATTTTTATTTTTTTGTTATTTGGAGAACAACATCACATCAAAGCAAGTGACATTTAATACAAATAAAGGTCGTACCCAGTGCACAAGGCTCCCGCTTTACGCAGGGTCTGGGAGAGGTGAATGTCGGCTAGCCTTACCCCCATTTATGGAGAGGCTGCTCCCAAGTCTCGAACCCGAGACCTACCGCTCATGGGCGAAGGCACTTGCCATCACACCAAGTGCGACCTCTATATGATTGCATAGAACAAAATTAAATATTTTAACAGAAAGTGATCGCAGTACAATGTGATCGCATAGAAAACACATGTAGCATGCGGTTTAATAAGCTTATTTGAACTTATTGACCATAACTTTGTTCACACATATTTAGAACGACGTTATCTGCACATTTTAGTTTTAATTGATTTTTATAGAGATGATCACTCAATAGAAATTCATAATATGAACGATTTAGAAATACAAAATTTTATAAATCAGTCACTAAGTGAATTAAATGTTGAGAGTTGTCCCAAATCGGTAAGTGACAAAGTTTGCTAAGTGCTTATATAGCCTTTGACTACTCTCCATATTGCCAATTGATTTTACGGTGGAATCCAATTTCATCATTAAAGAGGAACTCTTCCTCAAATTTGAATAGTATAATACAAGATTGTAACAAGATTGCAATATGTACAGTCTTGTATAGAATTCTAGTCAATGTGGAGAGACGGAGCCAATACAGCAACCGACAAGATAAAGTCACATGTAAAATGAAAAATATGCAGCACCTGAAGACGATGACTAAGACGATGATGGCGACGGCGACGACGGGACAATGACGATAACCATTTTATGGGTATTAAACTAATTAAACTTTTGAAAATAAAAGAAAAGTTATGCCCCCAACTTCCCGGCAGGAAGTGAAAGTGTCAAACCATCTAGTCAAAACTCAAAAGCAAAGTGAACAGACATTCCGGGTCCTTAAATCCAACTACCCATAAAATACAATTTTTTTTTTTTTTTGTTGTCGAGCAAAATATAATTCTAAACATTAAATTAAGAGTGGTTTTATTCGCACATCATTTTTCATCTTACATAACTTTTTTTTTAGCCTTCAAATTGATGAATTAAAGAAGATTAAAGTACAAAAATAAACAAGAGATGTGTAGAAAGTAAAAAACGAGTGTGTGAATAGCATCATTCTAAACTAAAACATTCGTCCAAAAGTATTTAGGATTTTTTTCTCAGGTAACAATTCTCTTTTCACTAAGGAAACAATTCTCTCCCTTCCTATTACCACCTCCTCCTCTCACACTCTTCTTTTTATCTTATTCTCTATATAAAAAAATCTAAACAAGATGTAGACGTGGCATAATCGCAACCGTTTAAATATGAGGGGATGGAAGGGGAGAGAGATTAGAAGGGGAGAGAATCCTACTCCTTCCAAACCTCCGTCTTTTCGTTACAAGCTTTCAGTAATAACTAAGTTTCAGGGGAACTTCCAAATTTAGCTTTACAGAAAACGAGGGCTGGTATCGCAAAAGGCTGCAACTCAAACATTCCACAAGCAATCTAACTGCTTTACAGTACAAGTTTCTACCCAACATGCCACAAGAAATTTAACTCCGACTCAACAGTCTGAACAACAATATATGTAACTACTGAGATTGGCCAACTGATACTTATTTAAGAGTTGGATCCTAGTGTCAACAACTTCTAACATTCCAGACCAAAATATCAAACCTCGCAAGAGTGGAGACATTGGACCTCTCTCCAGAAATCTATCAGTGGTGCAGCATCCTAGTTTCGCTATCAAGTCGTCATTTCTTGTCATCATTTACTGTCGCATACAATAATCTGGCCAGCTGTTGAATATTAAAATGCTACCTAATCATCCCATCATGTTTTCTTTTGAAATTAGAGTTCCGAAAGCTTGAAATACCGCTACCACAGTCCAAGACTAAAATCGTTTTTCACCTGCAGTCTTCTTGGCTCTAGATTAGCAATAGTAATCACTACATTGTTGCAAGTGAAATATAGTCAAAAGAAGCAGCCGTGCATAGATAATAATGTGATTTGTTTGCAATTTCTACAAATGCACCTTCCAGCACGCATAATTCTGCGTTCCGATGCTGTTTCTACATCTTTTTGCCTATAAAAAGCAGTATAGACCTTTGAGCGATCTAATATACTTGTATGCCACTTTCAACAAGAACCATGGCACTGCAGCCTAAGCATCTAACTAGATCATATGTCCTCCTTTTCATCTTGTTTATCACAAGCGTTATTTCTACAACCCATGCTGGATGCAGCAAAATGGACCAACAGTCTCTTTTTTCTACGTTTGATTTCGCTTCTTCTAGTTTAAACTGGACGTCCCAAGATTGTTGTCGATGGGAGGGCATCACTTGTGATCTGGCTGGTAGGGTCACCCATCTGTTGTTGCCCTCCAGACGCCTCAAAGGAGTCATTTCTCCATCTCTTGGAAATCTCACGCATCTCTCCCACCTCAATCTCTCCCATAATATACTTTTTGGCCACTTGGACTCTGGATTCTTTTTGTCCTTGAGTCGCCTTCAGATCCTTGATTTGAGCTACAACCTTCTCTCTGGAGAACTACCACCATCTCCACCACCAATTTATATCCGAATAGTGGATTTGTCCAGCAATCAATTCAACGGAACAATTCCACCTTCGTTCGTCCAGCGTGCCTGGAATTTGAGCAATTTAAACGTCAGCAACAATCTCATTAAGGGCCAAATACCATCTTTCAACTGTTCTTATTCTCCTTTTGTTAGAAGCTTGGATTTCTCTCACAATGATTTCAGTGGCATAATTCCCCTTGGACTTGGTAACTGTTCAAAATTGGAGCTCTTTCGTGCAGGCTTTAATAACCTTTTGGGGACACTTCCAAATGATATTCACAACGCTCGAGCACTTGAAGAAATTTCGTTGCCTTCCAATAAGCTTTCCGGGGCCATTGGTGAGAACATTGCCAATCTTACCAACCTCGCAATCTTGGATCTCAACTCTAATCAGCTGAGCGGCACACTTCCTCTTCATATTGGGAAGCTCTCCAGATTGAAGCTCATAATCCTCCATTTCAACAATCTAGAGAGTTTGCTGCCTCCGTCTTTGATGAATTGCTCAAGCCTTACAGAACTGAATCTAGGACATAACCAATTGGAAGGAGATCTCTCCGTGCTTAATTTCTCCAAGCTTACTCAACTTATTAAACTTGACCTTAAGAATAATCACTTCACCGGTCCCTTGCCAATAAGTGTTTACTCATGCAAGTCCTTGATAGCACTTCGACTGGGCTCAAATGATCTAAAGGGACAGTTACAACCTGAAATTCTTTCTTTGAAATCCTTGTCATTCCTTTCACTTTCTGATAACAGATTGACCAATGTCACAGGGGCAATGAAGATATTGAAGGATTGCAAATGTTTAAAGGTACTCCTTCTTAGAAATAATTTTATAGGTGAAGAAATACCAGATGGTGATCTCATGGTTGAGTCATCTGGGTTCCAAAATCTCTCCATTCTCAGTTTCTCAAGGTGCCAATTGACAGGCAAAGTACCAATATGGCTGTCGAAGCTGGAGAAAATAGTAGTGCTGACTCTGTCTTATAACAGACTCGTAGGCTCAATACCTGGTTGGTTGGGGACTCTTCCAAGTCTTTCCATTTTAAACTTGGATAATAACTTCATGTCAGGTGAATTTCCAAAGGAGCTTTGCAGACTACAAGCGCTCATATCGGAAAAGGCTGCAAATCAAACAGGTCACAACGATTTAGAGTTGCCCATCTACTCCAAAAGCCTTACTGGGTCTACAACTGCGTTGTACAAGTATTTGTCCAACATGCCGTCAACAATCAGCCTCAGGAACAACAGTCTAAGTGGCAATATACCCCAAGATATTGGGCAGTTGCAACTTCTCCACTCACTGCGTATTGGTTTCAACAACTTCTCTGGCAACATTCCACACCAAATCTCAAACCTCCGAAACTTGGAGAAATTAGACCTCTCAAGAAACCATCTTTCGGGTGAAATCCCAGCATCACTATCAAGTCTTAACTTCTTGTCTTCATTTAGTGTTGCCTACAATAACCTCCAAGGGCAAATACCATCAGGCACTCAGCTCCAAACCTTCAATGCTAGTGCCTTTGAAGGTAACCCAGGACTTTGCGGTTTCCCGCTTCCAAATGAGTGCCAGAAGAAGAGTCCAGGTGATAGTGATATGACTAAGGACCGGGATCATGACACTGGGAATGGAATTCCATGGCTTCAAATTTCAGTGTCTCTTGGTTTCATTGTAGGGTTTTGGGGAGTTTGTGGCCCTTTAGCTTTGAGCAGGTCATGGCGATATGCGTATTTCGAATTTTTCTCCAATGTTGTAGATCGTTTTAGGCGTTAATCAAGTGTACTTTTCTTTGAGAAATGAAAGACTTATTAACTAGTACAATTTACACATTTCTGCTGCTATGCTGTATCGCAACAATTCAAAGGGCATTTGATAACCATTTCGTTTTTAGCTTTCAATTCTTATTTTCATTTTTTCAAAAACTGTAATCTTGTTTGGTAACATTGAAAACTAAAAGCTACTTCCTTGATTTTTCAGAATTTGGTCTTGGGGTTTTACTTTTTTGCTTTCAGTTGAAAACTGAAAGTAGCTAGTTACCAAACACGATTTAATTTTTCAAACTACTTTCAGTTAAAAAAAATGAAAATAAAAAACCTAAAAACTAAATGATTAACACGCGGCCTAAGTCTACAAAAAAATGTAATAATTGAAAGGAAGAAAGAAAATAAAGATTTTCTGGCCGACAAATATTTTCAATGAAATATGAATGAAGATAACCAAGGCAAGTTATTTAATTCCTTAAGTCCATGTCCATAGGTCTTTTCCTTCTTATTGGATTAATTACACTAAAGTTTTTTGTGTTTTCACAAAAAACCTCTCATGTTGAAAAATATCATTAACACCTCCTCATGTTTTAATTCACTTTCACATAATGTCTTTAAAGACGGATATACTCTTGTAATTAATTACTTAAAATAAAAAAGCTTTATAAATAAATAAAATAAATCTAGAAAAATGTTAATTGAAGCCATCAACTTATGAGATGCTTCAAGATCGCATTCTTTTCAAAGGATCTGGTCTCCGTCCTTAAGTCATCACCACAAATGGATCGCAAGAACATTCCAAAAATCGAACAACGATGCCGCACAGACTGGTCGCAACCTTACGCGTTTGCATGGTGGTCATCCAGATTATCCCATTGTTCCTTAGCCACGATTTGATCATAATCACCCTCGTTTAGTGAATAAAACCCGCAGACCCAATGCACATACCATTTTTATATTAATACACCTTTCAACCCTTTGTTCCTTATCGTGGAAAATTTCCCTCACCAGCCTCTGCAGCAGCTTTTTCAACACCGCCACTTTGGCCACTGCCGTCATATCAGAGTGGAAAACACCCGTCTTTGCAATTCCGCTTGTTTTTGGTTCTGTATTTTGGTGGATTTTTTAGTTCTGGGAATTAAAAATGATCAAATGAAATCTTTGTTTCTGGTAAATTATGAACAATAGGAGGAGAATTTTTCTTGTCATAGTATATGTTCTTCTTCCTCCTACTTCCATTATCGCAAAGAGAGTATGAATCAGACCAAAAAATATAAAGAGAATAATTATGAAACTTGAAAATATTGAAGGAAGTCACCAATAGTCAAATACCAAAACCAAAAACCCAACACACGCATCCCGGAATTCAAAGCCGAGAAGAATTCTACAATTTGGCCATTTTTAATGTTTAATGTGATTTTTTTTAATTTGATTTCTTTTTCTATTTATTTATAAAGATTTTTTATTTTAGGTAATTAACTACAAGGGTATATACGTCTTTAGAGGGGTTATGTGAAAGTGAATTAAAACCTCAAGGGTATTAGTGATATTTATCAAACGTGAGAGGTTTTTATTAAAACGCGAAAAAACTCAGGGGATGTTAATGTAATTAACCCTTTTTTTTTTTACTCTCAGTGCCATTTCGAATGCAAAGAAGACTCAGACATTAAACAACGCAATAAACACGACTTTGAATTAGTTATTTGCAGCTATCATGACTTGTATTACATTATATGATGGGTAAATTACATAGTAACCCCTCAGGTTTGAGGTATATTATAACCTCATACAACATCTTTAAAACATTTCACTTTCATACCTCAAGTATTTTATTTCAATATAATACATCCGTTAGATTTTCCATCCATTAATCCGTTAAATGCTGACGTGGTTGACACATTTGTGTCACGTGGCTGCCAAATGTGTGCCTCGTGGCAAAAAAATAATTTAAAAAAAAAAACTGAATCTTCAACCCAAAAAAAAAAAAAAAAACCCAAATCCAGATCCATCACCCCCCCCCCCCAAACAATTATCCCTTCCCCAGATCCCCCATCCCTCCCCCCAAACCCCCCATCTGCGACCAACCTCACTGTAGCATCCCCCAACCCCACAACCCACCTCACTCAAGCCCCCCTCCACACTACCTGCAACCCAGAAAAGAAAGAAGAAAAAAAAAACCCATATCATTTTCCCTGCAACCCAAATCCCATTGATGGAGCCCCGAGTCTCTCTCTCCCTCCAATCAGGCCCCGTAGCCCAAGGACATTCATCTCCACGCCTAGCCTGCACCAGGCATAAGATCAGAAAGGGCTTGAGCCCGTGGCTCTCCTGTTGGAAATATGCCCTGAAAGTCAATCTTTGGAATAAACCTTTCAGGACAAATGAATGGATGTATAGATGAATCTTATACGTCAAATGGCAAAGACACGAATTAGGACTATCTCAATAAACGATATATGTCTTAAATAGTGTATCCATGGACAATGGATCGATTGAAGAAGTAATCTAATGATGTTAGACTACAGAGACCTTCTTCAGATAACCAAATGTCCAAAAGGTTCCTGGTCATTGGATTGTCAGAAGGAAACTGACAATGCTTAGATCGGTACATACTGTGTCTGCTTCAAATGGAATGATGGAAAGTCTCATCCCATTCGTGTTGTGACACTAAGACAAGTATGTAGGTGCTCATTAGGGGAATGAGTTCACTGAACACAATCGAACGAGAGTACTTGCATGGAGGTCTACTCACATGTCAAGCAAGTAACTCTAATGGTTGGAATAATGTAAGTAGTCCTTAGACCTGAGGCATCGTCGTTGTCTTGTGGTTAAGTACTTGATCTTTGATTATGTCAAACGTCACTCTTTCAGAATGTCAACGGCATAGTCGAGGTTAAGCCACTTAGTCATGAAGGCAAGTGTATGCGCAACAAGGAATCTCTAATCCTCGATAAGAGAGGAAGAATACTCTAAGATATGATTCGGGAATCTTCAGCCGAAGCATCGAGCGTATTAAAAGGAATGCGTTCCTATACGACTCAAAAGAATCATATAAGAAGGAATAATCACATTAGGGGTTTGACATAATATATCCATACCCTAGTAATATGATTGAGAGTATTGTATTAGAGAATGATCGAATTACATTGTAATTCCAATGGAATAGGTTCTCCGAATAAACTTCTACATTAGCTTGGGTAGCTATGACATATGGTTAGATGTCACTCATAGCTTGTGAGTTCTTCTAGATAATTAAATGTAGTCATCAAAGAAGAATGGTGAATTAAAATGAAGTTTTAATTCACTAAGTGATTGAATTAAATGTAATCAATTGGATTGATGCCAATCACCTCACTGCCTTGCTAATTAGAACCTAAAATGATTGTTCACCAATACACTATTGTAGTGAGTAATTAATGGATGATGGAAACAATTAATTGGATTAATTAAGTGTTGGGATTAATTTAGAAAGTCTAAAGAAATCATAAAAGCGATAAAGATCGTTTTGGGCTTAAAGAAACGTTCGGGTTTAATTGGGCCCATTGGGCCTAAACCCATTGGGCTTTTATTCAAGCATTGGATGACTTGAAATAAATAAAAGCCCAAAGCCCAAATAAACACAAGGAGGCCGGCCAACTAAGGGTTTGGGAGAGATAGGAAGTCAATTTGTTGACTAGGTTTCTTTATGCTATAAAAGGAACTTTATAATGAAATGTTTATGAGGGTTTTTTTGGTGAGTTTAGAAACACAAATTAAGAAAACCATCTCTCTCTCTCTCAACTAAAAGGCCGGCCAACCAAGAGGTGAATTAGCTAACAATCTTTCACCCTTTTGGTCATTCCTCCATCCTTCTCATTACACTAGTGGGTGAGGATCTTTAGAGGTCTTCTACTTTGGAGACTTAAGGAGAACCTTGGAGCACTCATTCAATAAAAGTGGAGGAGGCAAGGAGGGAACCTTGGAGAACCTTGAAGATTCAGTTTTTTTTTTTTTAAATTATTTTTTGGCCATGTGGCACGCATTTGGCAGCCACGTGGCACAAATGTGGCAACCACGTCAGCATTTAACGGATTAATTGATGGAAAATCTAACGGATGTATTATATTGAAATAAAATATTACTTGAGGTATGAAAGTGAAATGTTTTAAAGATGTTGTATGGGATTGTAATAGACCTCAAACTTGAGGGGTTACTATGTAATTTACCCTTATATGATTTATCCTTCTTCATCTGCTTTTTGGTTTTACGCATTTTCTTTAATTGGATTTTGATCCGAATCTAGTGTAATTAATAGGATATAGATATGAGACTTGAACCAATAGTTCGTTAATGATTCAAATATGGTATATCTTATAGAAAATATGATCCGATAATTATCCGATTCGGTAAAACCCAATATTCCTTTTCCATTCCTACATAATACCATTTTTTTTTAACAAAACATAATACTGTTGTAGGCCTAATTCACTGAATCATATAACGGACAGAGAGAAAGGGTGCGTAGAGAAAAAGAGAGAGATGTGTAATTGTGAGGTGTGTTTATCTCACCCTTTTGTGCCTTTATTTATAGTAGTAGGGAAGGTGAATTCCTTACCCCAATAGGATTACAACTCTAATAGAATAATATCTAACCTTAGGGAATATTCAAAGATATCCTTAGATACACTAGGATTTACACAATCACATTCCTAATCTAATAGGACTGCAACACTCCCCGAATGTGTAAATACTCAAGTAAATGACGCATCAGGTCTTCAGCGATGAAGTAAGTACATTTGATGAAATCATCGGCACAATGAGTGAATGTGAGTCTTAAATCAACGAAAGAATGCATAAAAGGTAAAAGTCACAAAACCTCGCTATGGTAAAACCCAAGGTGGGAGAAAAACCCATATACTAAGGAGAAAAGTGAGAAGTTGCATTAAATCAAAACTATACGTCTTATGGACGCAAGTATAAGAGCTCACAAGGGTATGATCAGCCCAAGATGGGTGCCTCGTCAGAACCTAGTTAGGTAGCAAAAACCTAGTGGGAAAAATGCTCCTAATCGTAGGGAAAAAGAGTACATTAAGATCAAGTGAGTATACTTCTAGATACTCCCCCTGAGTTTGACAGAACTTCCAAATGAGAACTACAAGCATTGTGTATGAATAGTTAGGCATACCAATTCCTCGGACAAGCTTCTGGAAAGTTAACTTCGGTAGTGATGTCGTATAGAAGTCGGCAAGGCTGTCTGGGATCGGTTTGCATGACTTCAATCTCCTGATGCATTAATGATGTAGATGCAATATGTCTTGGCGTTAACTTTATTGATGTATCATGTCTTGGTTGGGTGGATACATGTGGCATAGTCTTCATGGATCGTCGTTGGGACTCAACGATGGATAAAAACAGCAAGCACTTCGAACAGGCTCAACAAGAGATCTCAACCATGTCTCACGTGTGGCATAGTGAAGTGAGGTGAGTCTTGGAACGATTTGAAGATTTTGTAACTAAGGTCATATCGTGGACCTCCAAGATATTGCGATATCTCTAACAGTAAAGACATAACCATTTGCCTTGTGTGGGTTTGATAAGGAACAAAACAAACAAGGCAAGCATCATTCTGAGGATCAAGGGGGTCAGATCCAGTTGGGATGCATTGGGATTAGCCCAAATTCGTAGTACCTTTTAGGGTAGCGGAAAAACGTCTTTAATACCAATTCAGTGGTTGCGTGTAGGCACGAGGTTGCATCTTTACCAACAGATCAACATCGAATGAGATGTCATATCTAACACAATGAGTTAAGTACAACAAAGCGCAAAGTTGAACTTAAATATGCAATTTTGGATTCCATAACCTCTTCAAGGGTTTCATTTGCATATAACGTATGAAAGATTATAGGTATACTCAAAGGTAACACCTTCGGGGTGTAGTTTGACTGGTAGACCAAGTATCGTTAGAACAACGCTTGAACTTCAAGTCAAGGTGAGTTTTTCCAAGATCATTCATCTCAAATTTCGTCTTCAGGTACGAGACAGTTTTCTCAGGCTTCCAGGTGTCATTCTTCTTAATCATAGCTAATTCATCTTCCATTGCTTTCAACCATGATTCATCTTCCATTGCTTCTTCACACTTCTCTGGATCCATGATACAGAGATTGCATTGGGCCAATACTTCATCTAGTTTTCTCTATTTCAGTGGAGTATGATCAAATGCTTGAGTGTTTCTCTCATCTTGACTTATGTTGCTGAATGATTCACCTGAGAGAGGCAAGATAGTTGGAGAGTTTAAGTTTTCAGCATTGGTATTCCTTCCATGATATTGTGATACAGGGAAAATTTATGATAGCATATGACTTTCATTATTTCCAGAACTGAAGCTGTCATATACAAATCTTCCATCAGTGGGAAACATCACATCAGAACTTCATTTCCAATCCCAAGCTGCTTCCTCATAAAAAACAATGTCTTTGGACTAGACAAGTTTCTTGGTAACTGGATCAAACACTCTATAACCCTTTTCACAGGTTGCATAGCCAACAAATACTCATTTGATACTTTTGGGTTCAAGCTTGTTTCTAAGCTCATTTGGAACATGAACATAGCATAGAACACCAAATATTCTCAGATGAGCAATACATTGTTTCCTTCCAGAATAGGCTTCAAAAGGTGTGATGTTGTCCAATGTCTTTGTGGGACATTTATTTAATAGATACACAGTTGTATGCACTGCTTCAGCCCAGAGATAGTATGACATTCCCTTCTCATGTAGCATAGGCTTTTCCATTTCAACCACTGTCTTATTTTTCCTCTCTACAACTCCATTCTGCTATGGAGTGTAAGCTAGAGTAAGTTGCCTCTATATTCCTTCATTCTCACATAATTGTACAAACTCAGTTGACATGAACTCTCCCCCCTCAATCACTTTTTAAACACTTTACTTTAAAACTGCATTGTAGTTCTGTCATGACTTTGAATTTTCTAAAACAACTGAATGTTTCAGACTTGTACTTTAGAAAGTATACCAAAACCATTCTGGTACAATCATCTATCAAGAGCATGAAATATTTATTTCCAGCAATTGACTCAACTTTCATAGGACCACATAGATCAACATGGACAACTTCAAGTGGAGCATTTGCTCTCAGTGCTTGATTCTTTGAGAACTCATCTATATGTTGCTTTCCATATTGGCAGCCTTGCACATACACCACTGTGACTTTCAAGCTGTGGCAAACCATGTACCATATCCTTACCCCCTCAACTGCTTAAGACCACCAAAATGTAGGTGCCCAAGTCTTCTGTGCCAAACCCAAGTAGAATGATTTACACTAGCTCTCAGTGCAATTTGGTTTTCAGGTTGAAGTGACAAAGGATAGCATCTGTTTCCTTTCATCTTCAATTTAATGACTAAGCAATCTAGTGAAGGACCATCAAATACATTACATATTCATCCACCAAATAACAAGAAATATCCATGTTCATCCATTTGTCCAACATTGAGCAAGTTTTCTTTTAATCCAGGGAGATACATGACTTCTCTGACATATTTTCTGCCCTTATTAGTGTCAATAACCAAAGAACCCATTCTTGCAACATTTACAATATCTCCAGTAGGCATTTGAACTTTACATGCAATGTTGGTTCTCACATCAACAAGGAGATTCACATTTTCCTATCATATGATTGATGCATCCACTGTCAATGTACCATTCTCCATTCACTTTAGCCTCAGTGATTGCATTGTTAGCATAGAATAAATTCCCTGACACTTTTGCTTGATTTGCACTATTAGCTTTCTGCACTGTTTTTCTTGTCGTACACTATCTAGCCCAATGCCCAAATTTGTCGCAATTATAACATTTTGGTTTGCCCTTGTGTCTACACTCACCAAAATGAAACTTCAAGCACACCTTGCACTGAGGTTTTATGACTTCTTGGCTCATTGATTGAGATGGGTTCACATTCTGAAAGAAGTTTATAAAAGGTCTATGTTGAAACTTGGGTTTTGACTCCCATTTCTTTCCCTTTGGATTCCAATTTCTCTAAGATTTAGATGGCCCTGAGTAGGAGCTACCTCTATTTTTCCACTTTTGACTCACAGAGAGTGAGGAGAAAGCTTTCTTAGTTGTATCAACAGTATGCAAATCAAACCGCTGTTCTTGGCTCTTCAAGATTGCAATTACTTCCTGCAATTCTACAGTCTCCAAACATTTTGTATTTTCTATGACCAAACAGATAGGATCATAAGGTTTACTTAGACAAATCAAAACCTTTTGCACAAATCTCTCATTACAGGGAGTTTCACCAAATGTTTTCATCTGATTAATCAACTCATTTAGCTTTGTAAGATAACTAGATAGTGACTCATCATCTCGCATCCTAGCATATTCAAATTCTCGTCAAAGGTTTTGAAGTTTTACCGATCTAACCTGATCACCACTGTGGTATTCTCCATACAACAGATCATATGCCATCTTGGCTGAGTCAACGTTGGCAATCTGAGGAAAAAATCTGATCAGAGACTACATTTTGTATGATTCCTAGAGCCTTCGTGTCCTTCATGAACACAACAGTCATTTCTTCATCAGCTTCATCTTCTGATGACTCTTCAGCTTTCTTTTTCTTCTTTGAATCAGGGGTTGTAATCCCCTTTTCTACCAGATTCCATAACCCATGAGATTTGAAGATTGTTACCATCTTGATTCTCCGGAACTCGTAGTTCTCACCGGAGAAAATTGGAGTCTTCACTTCCGAGCCTCCAGATCCAGACATCTTTGGTCTGAATGGGTTGAATATACTTCTCAGATGATAACAAAACTCCAGCAATCTTCACCAAGCTTCGAAATGAGCTTCGATTCAACTCGAAAGTCATAGTTTTACGCCCATATTCAAATAATTGAACCTGACTCTAAGGCCATGTTAGTGTTTCTGGTTTCTGAGATTTTCAATGGTTATGCGAAAAATGGAGAAGAAGAAAGAATTGATGAATGTTTTCCTCTCTGCCACGAAATGTAGCAGAGGAATATATCTCTCTTACTCTGATGCAATCACGCATACATCGAGCAATATACATGACCATTAGAGAGAAGTGGCTGGATTCCCTACATCACAAAATGATCTCAGCCATACATTTAGCTAATTACTAGGATCATCACACATGGCATTTTATGCCTTACATCTTTTGACCTCACACTTGGCAATAATATACTCAAGTGAATACACAAATAAACTCATCTTACACTAATACTAATCAGCTATAGACTTATAATTCAGCGATGTATTTACATTTGTTGGACTCCAAGAATTCTTCTACGACCAAATGCCGGAGGAAATGAGAAGCATGGGAGCAGCAGCATACCTCAGTGCGGTAGGTGTTGGAAACTTCTTGAGCAATGCTATAATATCTGTGGTGCAAGAAATTAGCTCAATGCATGGTGAAAAATGGCTTGGTAACAATATCAATCATGCCCACTTCGATTACTTTTATTGGGTAATTGCAGCTTTGAGCACTTTGAATTTGTGCGTTTATGTACTTCTTGCTAAACCTTTCGTATACAAAAAGTTTGAAGCACAAGAAACCAACAAGGAGAGAAAGAGCTGACTTGAAGCTTATGATCTCTCTTGCAGTTAAGAGAAAGTACAGGTATTAGTATAGAAAAATGTCTGTACTCATTCCGTGTTTAATATAAGGCTTTTATAATATAGTGGACACCTCACTGCCTCAACATTATACTACAGTGCTTGCAGACATAAGCATTATACTACAGTAACTGTACAATACTTATAGACTTTGGTGCGTTGCATTGATGACAATTTGTGGTAACTAATCCTTTTAATGATTCGATAAAAAGGAAGCCGTTATTGTTTCCTCGAATCCTTTATCCTTGTATCTTTTTTTCAAAATACAAATGTACGAATCATTATATTGCAATTGGTTAACTAGTAGAATTGGATGATCTTTTTCAAAACACACATGAATTTATGTACCTAGAGTAACTGTACAATACGTATAGAGATGGAGCTCCCAACAAAACATAAAAGATAAAACAATCAAGTAATTGTCCCCTAGGTGACAGGGAAATGATGGAATAGGTGGAATGTCTGAAAAGAAACAAAAAAGATAAAAACACTCGCATGCATTACACAAAACTATCTTCTTCTTTTTTCCTGTCCTCCATTTCTTGGCAGACAGTGGAGAGATTTTGCAAAAGTTTCTATAAAGTGAAACCTCACATGGGTAATCGGTGACGTTAATTTCTAGTCTTCTTCTTTGCCGTCTCCTTAATTTTTCTTTTTAATATTGTAGGTATGAGATGCCAGCTTACTTTAAACTCTTATAAGTCAAACGATACACGCGAACAGAAATCGGGTTGCCGGCCCATTAATTATTCTAATCCTTAACTAGTAAAAAAGAAATGCGTATCGCACAATCTTCAATTCCAAGTGAATAATTAAAGGGATCCCAGCGAACGGTGAAATCCATTTCCAGAAGAAAAAGTGGAAAAAGGGTAGAGATCCAGGAAAAACAAAACGAACCCAAGAAATCAGAAATGGGAGATGGTGAGGGCTGTACGACCGTCCCACTGATTGATCTGAACCAGTTTCCAGATGCACAAGCGTACAAGAAACTGAGGGAAGCATCTGAGACATGGGGTTGCTTCAGACTTGTCAACCATAAGATCCCATTGAATCTGATGGCAGAGATGAAGGCTGTGGTCAGATGTTTGCTTGACCTGCCCATGGAGATGAAGATGCAGAACAAAGATGTCATTGCCGGCAGTGGCTACGTGGCACCCAGCAAAGCCAACCCTCTCTATGAGGCTTTGGGTCTTTATGACTTGGGATCATCTCAGGCGGTGCATAGCTTTTGCTCTCAGTTGGATGCTTCTTCCCACCAGAGGTTAGCTTTTTGGCTCTATTTTGCTTCTTTCACCACACATTCTGTACCTTGATTCTTATTATTAAATAGTTTGATTACATACTAGCTGCCCAAATCAAGTTACAACGTTAATAATCGTCAAGATTATTTGGTCTAGTGGCACCATGTCTTCACATCAATATTCTACATTCGTCTGTAGTGTTATATATAATCATTTTTTGTGTCGGACGTCTATTAATTTTTTTGTTTGAGCAATATTCTAATTAATTTGATTTAAACTATGGAATGAGAATTCAAACTTTGGTGCGGATGGGAAGCAATCTGCTGTAGCCTATTTGGGTGTATGACGTCCATTATTCTATTAAAAAATGGACGGGCATTGGTAATATGTTGACACCAATGACACCGACACATTATTGATCGATTGCATCTCTTTTAACTTGTTTTCTAATAAATAACATATATATACACCCACATATACGTGGTCTTTTCAGAGCCGGATACGTTATTGATGAGAGTCTTGAGGTTAGTTTTGAGAGTCTTGAAGTTAGTTTTCTTATTGAATGAGCAGAGAGGTGATAGAGAAGTATGCTCAAGCAGTGTATGAGCAGTGTGTTGATATAGGGGGCAAGTTGGCAGAGAGTTATGGACTGGTTGATAGTGATTTTCTCAAGGGCTGGCCCTGCCAGTTTAGGATAAACAAGTACAACTACACCCCTGAATCAGTGGGCTCTTCTGGTGTACAACTACACACAGATTCAGGATTTCTAACCATTCTTCAAGACGATGAAAACGTTGGTGGTCTAGAAGTGATGGACAAGTCTGGTGCTTTTGTAGCAGTTGATCCTTACCCAGGCACTCTCCTTATCAATTTTGGGGATGTTGCTCAGGTATATATGCACAAAAAGATTGTCTTGTTAATTTCCCCCAGTTTTATGTTTGTATTTAATTTTTTTCGCTAATTTGCACTATTATAAGGTAATCTAATCTTCTTGTTGATATTTTCATATCAAGGCATGGAGCAATGGGAGGTTGTGCAATGTGAAGCATAGAGTACAATGCAGGGAGGCAACTACTCGAGTTTCGATCGCTACATTTCTCTTGGGACCCAAGGAAGAAGCAGTTGAAGCTCTTCCAGAATTTGTGGATTCAGAGCACCCTCGACTCTATGTCCCTTTTTCTTATGAAGATTATAGAAAGCTCAGACTATCCACAAAAATGAGAGCTGGTGAAGCCCTTGAACTCCTACGCACCCCATCCTAATTGTTGATATGAGGCAAATTGCTCAGCTTGTTAAATTTAATTTCCTAGTGATGGTGTGATATGAAATGTAATATTCATTTAGAGTCATTAGACTTATGCTTTGCTTTGCTGATAACAGGCCACTTCAGTGGCTCTAACTCTGCTATGTGGGTAGATTAGGCTGTAAATTAAGCCCAATTATGTTCAATTTGGAGTATCAAATGTGTGTTGGTGTAAGTGTTGATACAACTGCATCCTTGGTTTTACTGATCGCCGGTCTGTCCCTGATACTTGCCTCTCGTGCTTGTTCTTTAACGGGACTACCCCTAAATACACAACAACTCGCAACATGGCGCAATCAGAAGTTTTGCTATAGCTAATTGTTGTAAGTTTTGATTGACCCAAAATCCAAGATCTTAATATATAACTGGAAGAGATAACGGATTTGATTTTTGGAGTCTGACATGCCCAACAATTATCCCCTTATCTACATATTTTTTTGTGCAGATGGAGTTGTTGACAGTATTTCTTGCTAAACCTTATTGTATGAGAAACAGAGTGCTTTCCATTAGGGACTTTGTTAACCAAACAAGAAACTAGCTAGTTATGTCATTCAATTTTCGACAGTGACAGACTCGGTTCTGTTTTTGGCAAAACCTCCTCCTGCTTCAGCATCCCAATAACTAAGTTATCCACTTCAAATGATTACTGCGCTTGGTTTCGGTTTTCCTTGTTTGAGACTGTATTTTTGTGCTTTTAGTTTCTTTTTCAATTGCAAGGGGCAGCTCAAATGGACAATAAAAATATTTATTCCTGCAATCGAGATTCTGTGTTCAAATACCTCTGTTTTTTCGATTCTTAGAATCCTCCCTTCGGCAATATCGCTTGTATAAAGAAAAAAGGTAAATTAATAAACAAAAATCTTGTTTCACAAAGGACCTATAGTTCAAGTAGTTAAGAGTGTTTATTCTTGCGATTGAGGTCCCTTGTTTAATCCCTATTGTCCAATATCGTTTAATAAAAAATATTGTTCAATTATTTCGTTACCTGCCTACTCTACTCATCTCAATGAAACCAATCTGCAGAAAATCAACATACATACGTAAGTGGCATGTGACTCCTCAAGATGATGTCTACGGATATAACTATCTCTTATTAAAACAAACAGGACTTTCAGAGAGCTGGGCTAATCGAGAAATAGTTGGATACAATTAATTAACTTTCCTTCTTTATGATTTAAAACATCAGTGGATGCTAGAAAGTCACCAAACAGGACCAATGATCATTTTTTTTAGTTTTATTCATTGTCTTTTTCATTTTTAATTTTTCGTTTGCATTTTTTTACATTTTCTTGCGTGCTTAACTGATTTATTTCTTTTCTTTGCAGGAACTTTTGGCTATTTCCACCCTTGAAGTTGATTGCAAAAATTTTAGCTTGGGGGGTCATCGCTCGATTTTCTGCAAATCAGGGAAGTTTTCAGTCCTATTGCTTTATTTTGTTTCTTTATATTTATCTACTTTATTTTTATTTGTTATTTGCATTTTATTATATTTTCTGACATTGGGGACAATGTCTAGTTTAAGTGTGGGGGTAAAGAGTATGAAAAATGACCAAATTGAAAATTTTTGTACCTTCGACTTTGAACTGGTTTCATTTGTTTCCATGTTATTGCTTTGTTTTCTTAATTAGTTTTGTTTTATTAAAAAAAAAAAAAAAAAAAAAAAAATTCGAAAAATTTTAAAAATCCAAAAATATTTCCTTGTTTTCCTTATTGTTTTGAATTAGTTTTTTGTTAGTTTCCCGACCCAATGATATAATTGGATAAAATTTGAACCATGATGATCAAGAACTTAGTTAACGTGTGTTGTGTGAAATTCCTAATTCTTGTGTTAGTTTGTACATTTTTGATCATCTTTGAAAAACTAAACGCACATAGCCTTGTTGATGTGAAATTAAAGCATGATTTAAAACTCCATATGTGAATTTAGTGACCATATACATCCTATGTGAGTTTTTGAGCCTATTGAAAGTGTGTGCATTTTTCATACACTCCTATTTTTTTTATGTGTGATGAACTTATGTGAGATAATTCTCTAGAACTTGCATAACGATCTTTCGAAATATTTGTCATTAATTGCATGAACTTGAAAATGATAGAGGCATTAGGTTTACCACCATGGCCCAAATAACCTTGTTTCCCAAAGAAAAATGATATCATTAGATTGCCAATTTGAGCTGTATTTGTGAGCCTTTTATTTCTTATCACTAGATATGTCTACCCTTATGCCTGAAATAAATATTTTTCCTTACCCTTTCCAAGCGAGCAATGCGAGATTGTCTTATGAGAAATGTTTGTGAAGTACTTTGGAGGGTGTTTGGCAAAAGAATAAGTGTGGGGGTTTTTCATATTTGTTTCTGTTTGAAAAAAAAAAAAAAAAAAAAAAAAAAAAGAGAGAAAAGGAAAAGAAAAAGAAAGATTGTATACAAAGAAAATAAAAAGTTTTTAAAGTTTCAGTTTATGGGTGTGGTTGGAGGTGACTTGTAGAATAGCGGGAAATGTTGAGTTCTTATAAATCTAAACAAAAGAATTGCTTGCAATGTAGCTTGGAACTTGTGTTTTCCTATTCTTTCGTTTCAATAACCCTATCCCGAAGCCTCATTACATCCAATAAAAGTCCTCTTGATTTAAGTTTTGCAATTATGACTGTGGAGATGTGATCTTTATGCAAGCTTATGGTAGAACTTTCACATTTGTTTCTTTGAGCGAAACACATTTAAACTAAACACATGTGTGATTGAGAGTATATCCAGTGAGAAGGTTGCTAGTTTGCATATGGTGTTTTTAAAAATAAAAATTTGAAATTGCATTAGCATGGCTATCTCACACACTACACTTCAAGGATGTTTCAAAGATTATTGCTAATATTTGAATAAGGAAGATGAACTTGAATTGCTTGTTGTTGTTAGCTATGGTTCTTGATGATTATGTTCTCAAATGAAATTCTATGAGGGTAATATAGGGGAAAACTAATAATTTTCATGTTATTACTTTTTCTGTTTTCTCTGTTTTGCTCGAGGACTAGCAAAAGCTAAGTGTGGGGGTATTTGATCGGATTATATTTATACATATTTTACATCAAATTCTCTCGTCTTTTCTTAGTTAGTTTCTTAGACACTTTCTCAGAGCAGAATCGGAACTCACAAGCTTGGAAAAATTAGACCTCCCAAGAGATCAGGCGGAATCTCATTTATACTACCAACTCTTTCATTTCTTATCTTCACCACCGGCCAAGACCAAAATCCGTTTTTCACCTGGTACTAGGTTAAGCAACAGTAGTCAGTAAATCGGTATGCCATAATGGTTATTCTCGACAAATCTTTTCTTTTATTCCGGTGAAGCTTCTTCACGAGGCGTCAGGGCACGTGGTGACGGTGGAGCTCAAGAGCGGTGAGCTTTACAGAGGAAGCATGGTCGAGTGCGAGGACAACTGGAACTGTCAGCTCGAGAACATCACCTACACCGCCAAGGACGGAAAAGTTTCACAGCTTGAGCACGTATTTATCCGAGGGAGCAAAGTAAGGTTTATGGTCATACCTGACATGCTAAAGAATGCTCCAATGTTCAAGCGCCTGGATGCTAGAATCAAGGGCAAGGGTGCTTCACTAGGAGTCGGCAGAGGTAGAGCTGTTTCAATGCGAGCTAAGGCTCAAGCTGCTGGCCGTGGGACAGCCGGTAGGGGTGTTGTACCACCTGTTCAGAGGTAATCAGCCGCCCGTTGTGCTACCCTTCAAAATCCTCGGTGTAAAAGAATAGACATTGTTTGGGAGATGAGAGAAATCAGAGAAAGGGTTTCTTGACAGGCTGTTCTCGTTTTGTATGCATGTTATGTTTTGGATGCTACATTTTTCGACTCTTACATGTACTCGATTTCCATGTAGTTGATATTGTTGATGTAATAGCGTCATTTCAATCTAAATCTTCAGAAAAAAAAAAAAAAAAAAAAAAAAACAAAGTATAATTACCAATGGCGGAACCTTTATCCGATATGTGGAAAATTAGGCATCAGTCTCCCCATTTATATCACTCTCATTCTCATTCCCAAAAGCATTGTAGGAAGGCATGCTCTAAAAGCAAAGCTAAGAAGCATAACAAAGATATATAAATAACATCATGTAATAGAAGTCACTAGAAGAATTGATGCCCGAGCGTTGCGGCGGGCTAAAAAAATTGTTTTGCGATTCAAATCATATCTTAAAGAAGAGTGGTAATTTTTTTTTTTTTTTTTTTTTTTTTTTTGTTATTTGGAGAACAACATCACTTCAAAGCAAGTGACATTTAATACAAATAATAGAACAAAATTAAATATTTTAACATAAAGTGATTGTAATACAATGTGATTGCATAGGAAACACATGTAGCATGCGGTTTAATAAGCTTGTTTGAACTTATTGATCATAACTTTGTTCACATATATTTAGAACGATGATATCAGCACATTTTAATTTTAATTTATTTTTATAGAGATGATCACTATATAGAAATTCATAATATGAACTATTCTAGAATACAAAATTTTATAAGTCAGTCATTAAATGAAATAAAGAGGAACTCCTCGTCAATTTTAAACAGTATAATACAAGATTGTAACAAGATTGCAATATGTACAATCTTGTATAGAATTCTAGTCAATCTGGAGAGACAGAGCCAACAGAGCAACCGACAAGATAAAGTCACATATAAGATGAAAAATCTGCAGCACCTCAAGGCGATGACTCAGACGATGACGGCGACGACGGGACAATGACGATAACCAATTTATGGGTATTAAACTAAAACTTCTGAAAAGAAAAAAAAAAAAGTTATGCCCCCAACTTCCCGGCAGGAAGCGAAAGTGTCAAACCATCTAGTCAAAACTTAAAAGCAAAGTGAACAGACATTCCGATCTGAGTCCTTAAATCCGGAAAAGGAATCCTTTTGCTGGTGATATGGGGGATTCAGAAATTATGTTCGTTCATCGTACATTGTACGGTTAGTTTTCATTAGGTATTATTTATATTTAATTTTAAATAATTTATGACTGCATTATGTACGATGAACGGACATGATTTCTAGATCCCCAGAAAAAGGATCCAGCAAGGATCCTTTTCTCTTAAATCCAACCACCCACAAAATACAATTCTTTTTTGGAAGTTTTAACAAAACACTCCATATACTGTTCACTTTTAACGAAAATAGCATTTTTACTATAAAAAGTCACTCTTGATACTATTAACTTACAACAATTTTTTGTCATTTTGATTAAAACTCAAAGTTTTTAAGTCATTTTCATTAGTTTTCCTTTTTTTTTTCTTTTTTTTTTTTGTTGTTGAACAAAATATAATTCTAAACATTAAATTGAGAGTGGTTTTATCCACACATTATTTTTTCATCTCACATACTTTTTTATTTTTTTGGCCTTTAGATTGATGAATTGAAGAAAATTAAAGAATAGAAATAAACAAGATATGTGTAGAAAGTAAAAAACGGGTGTGTGGATAACACCACCATAAACTAAAACATCCGCCCAAAAGTATTATGGATTTTTTTTCTCAGGAAACAATCCTCTTTTCACTGAGGAATGTCACAAAAAGAATTTCATCACACACTAAGAATTAGTTAGAGCTGGTTGAGTGAGAATTCTCTCGAATTTAACTTTTAAAGGGTGTTTCTATTAAAAAGGACTAGCTGTTAGGGTTTATTGTTCAGGGTAATATTACTGATTAAATGATTAAATGATTTGAGATTGAATTGATTTTAATGCAAGAATGATCTATAGATAAAGACTTAAAATTAGACTGTTTGGAAAGAAAGGGCATGCTTAAGAGAACTTAAAGAAATAATGAATGCTTGAGGGACTACGCTAATTACCATTTAAGTGTATCTTCATGCAATGATAATCTATAGCAAGCTAGATAGCTCTCATTCCATCGTTTTGTTTGTCCTACAATGGCATACTCTCCTTGGTTTCAACTTTCCCTTTTCATTCTTTTGCTTGTAGCACAAAGTTCGAGCAAGGCTGCAACGTGTAATGACTGTTTTGTTCATTCTGAGGCTGCAACGTGTAATGACTGTTTTGATCTCAACTGAGATGACATGATTGATTTGGGGTTTCCAAACCTCCGTCTTTCGGTACAAGCTTTCAGTAATAACTAAGTTTCAGGTGAACTTCCAAATTTAGCTTTGCAGACAACGAGGGCTGGTATCGCAAAAGGCCGCAACTCAAACATTCCACAAGCAATCTAACTGCTTTACAGTACAAGTTTCTATCCAACATGCCACAAGAAATTTTACTCCGACTCAACAGTCTGAACAGCAATATATGTAACTACTGAGATTGGCCAACTGAAACTTTTTTAAGAGTTGGATCCTAGTGTCAACAACTTGTAACATTCCAGACCAAAATATCAAACCTCGCAAGATTGCAGACATTGGACCTCTCTCCAGAAATCTATCAGTCTTGCAGCATCCTAGTTTCGCTATCAAGTCATCATTTCTTGTCATCATTTACTGTTGCGTACAATAATCTGGCCAGCTGTTTTCTTTTGAATATTAAAATGCTACTTAACCATCCCGTCATGTTTTCTTTTGAAACTAAAGTTCCGAAAGCTTGAAATGCCGCTACCATCCACAACAGACCAAGACTAAAATCATTTTTACCTGCAGTCTTCTTTTGGCTCTAGATTAGCAATAGTAATCACTACGTTGTTGCAAGTGCAATATGGTCAAAAGAAACGGCCGTGCATAGATAATAACTAGCATGAATGTCCACGCTTTGTTGGGAATTTTCAAACTACTCAGAGAGAAAAATTGATTTAATACTAAAAGTATGATAGATGCATTTCGACAGATATAAAACTGTTCCTATTTAATAATGAAAAAAGTGTAAAGATTTAACCTCTTGGTCAACAAAGACACCGTCCAAACTTGCAGGTTGACAATCAGCTCCAATATTCTTTGTCACCTAGATTCTGCATATGGTAACAAAAGACGATTTGGCATATTCTCCATCAATCTATACAAAGTAAATTTAAAAGCAAAAAAAATCCTCAAAATCGTACGACACACATATGAAACAAAGAATACATTACAATTTTGAAAAATAGACAAAAACAGAAAAAGAAAAATGAATTGCATTCATGCTACAATTACAAAAAGCAAACTAACCTTATTTACAAAGTCATCATGTAAACAGTAAAGATTTAAATTATCAGACTTCAAAGTCTTCATGTGCACAGTGATATTGCAATTATCTTTCGAATTCTTTATTTAGGGCATCCACCATATTTATTTACAACATTAAAAAATAAAAACAATATAAGTGGCAGTCATTGAAGAGTACAAACAACATCCACCTTCTCATCAATTTCAACGTTTTGGCAATTTTTTTTATTGTTGTTAGAATCGTTCATCAAGTTATGTTAGAGATAGCTCTGTGTCCTTTTCCAAAACCATCCTTTTTTCGTGCAATTTTTTTATTTTATATAAACCTCTTTTGTACGTTTGTAATATGTGACTGTGATTGTC
This sequence comes from Malus fusca, assembly GCA_035220775.1. NCBI lineage: Eukaryota > Viridiplantae > Streptophyta > Magnoliopsida > Rosales > Rosaceae > Malus > Malus fusca. The sequence goes on from CM069068.1 coordinate 39,623,813, forward strand.
GCATCCCAGTCTCGCCTAGCACGATATTATCTACTTTGGATCATAGTCACGTCCTCAAGGTTTGTTTTTGAGAACTCACATGAGAACTTAATGGGTCACCCATCCTGTGAATGCTCTCACCCGAACTCGCTTAACTTCGGAGTTCCGATGGAATCCGAAGCCAGTGAGCTTTCAAAATGCCTCATGCTATATAGAGATAGGCATGTACATATAAGGCACATCACCCCCTTTCCGTTGGTCGATGTGGGATGTTACAATCCACCCTCCTTAGGAGCCCAACGTCCTCGTCGGCACACTCACACCACACGATAGAGTGGCTCTGATACCATTATGTCACAACCTAGTCTCGACTCTGCCGTAGTACGATATTGTCCACTTTGAAGTAGCTAGCTATCATTTTGTATTTTTCTGGGTTAGTGGGATGTCTAGAATTTGGACGAAAGTTGCGCTTTATGTCTTGTTATAAATCTCTTACGGACTACTTAGCCTTTTTAACCACTGGTCTTTTTACTTGCTTTGTTTATGGCCTTTTCCTGGGGCTAGACTGCTTTTTAGCCTTCTTTGTTGTACATCCCATGGTAATTCAACTTAAATTGTAAAAGGGAGGATTGATAAAAAGAAAAAAGAAAGAAACCAAACATTTAACCATGACATATAGCAAATAGATTAACCTATGCACATAAAGTCAATAAATTCAGTAAAAACTGAAGATAAAGAGTAAATTCAAACAATTGAGAAACATACATGAAGCAACACATGGAGAAAAAGTAAAAAAAATTGAATAATATATATATATAACAGCTAGAAGCATGCAGAGAGAAGTTGTCACATCCCGGGCTCAATTCCGTCATAGCACGATATTGTCTGCTTTGGGCCCCGACCATGCCCTCACGATTTTGTTTCTGGGAACTAACACGAGAACTTCTCAATGGGTCACCCATCCTAGGATTGCTCTCATGCGATCTTGCTTAATTTCGGAGTTCCTAAGGAACCCGAAGCCAGTGAGCTCCCAAAAGGTCTCGTGCTAATTGGAGGTGGAAATGTACATATAAGGCATAGAGGATCCACTCCCCTGGGCGATGTGAGATCTCACAGAAGTGGTAAAAATCCCAAGCTTATTTGATTATCTTGAAAACCCACCGGATCCTTCTCACACTCCAAAATCCACATAACCACTTAAAATCCATAAAATTACAATGAAATCAATTCCAGAATGCACCAAACAACAGTAAAAAAGATGCAGTAAAGGCAAGGATGAATTCAACAGCCCATATAAGCAAAAACATTCATACCTCATTTGAATTTTGAACTTTATTCTCGCTTAAAAATCTTAATCTACAAAACCAAATTAGTTTTATTAAATTGAACAATCTAAATAAGCAGAAGCATTCATACCTGAACTGAATTTGCAGGTTGATTTTGTCGCTTAAAAATTCAGATCTACAAAACCATATCAATTTTATTAACACGGATAACTTAAGATTTGATATGCCAAATTATTATGAAAAAAGCTATTGATGAAGAAATTTTTCATTGTTCCTAGAATACTGATGGGTATTTTTACCACCTGCAAAATTAGAATAAAAACACTTAAAATATTTGCAAGAGTACAAGGTAATCGTAGTATAGCAACTCAAGTAAGGTCGTTCTCCATAGGAATTGGATGAATAATTTATGTTAAATCAAATGTTAATTAATTACTTAAAACAAAGTTTTGGGGAAAAAAGTTGATTTGGTGATTTCAAATAATAAAAACGAATTTAATAGAAAATAATTAAGTAAAGTGACAAAATAAAATAAACCAAAAGAAAACAATTTTAAAAATTAAATTGTAAAAGCTTAGGGTTCCGCCGCTACCTTAACAATCATATGTAGTTATTCCAATTACTTATGAATTACACATGCATATTTTGAAGGTTAGGTTTGCCTAAAGTATGCCCACTTGGACCCCCAACATAGAGCGTATATAAAAAATGCAACTCGTCTGTGGTATTCAGATCAAATCTAAACATGCAAGACACATTAAGTTTTGTGAAACCTTTTGAAAAACCACACAACCCTTAAGAAGTGGTATTCATCCTAAGTGAACTTGCTCATATTAACCTCAAGAAGCTTTCGTCAATTTCAAGGACCGACCTCCGACCAAAATTGCATCAAATTACTTTTCTAAATATCCTAATAGTAGCTAAGCGTTAAGACAATTAGATAGTTTAAACCAGTGATTAGTAATTTAAACCTGCATGCATAATATCATAAGCAAATTGAAAAGAAACTACATATTCTTGCTAAGGCTCGTGGCATCGCCTTAGCAAAAGAGATTAGTTACGAACAATCATAAAACAAATTATTATTAAAAACAAGGATAAAAAACACCTTAAAAATAGCCAAAGGCTCTTTAAGCCGAATTCTCTGGCGCGTTTACTAATCCGTAATCAAATTGAGAGGAATTGAATTAAGGAGGAATTAAAATGAGGTAGAATCAGATACAGATTCCTGATGAAGTTATTCCCCGTCATCCTTGCTCCCTGATACTCTTCTTACCATCCCCTAATTCTTTTAGCTTCCTTATCTTTTTTCTTTTCTTTTCTCCATCTTCTTCCCTGTCAATTCAATGCTGATGCGCACCGAACGAGTTACAAACCCAGTTGGCGCCAACAACAACCTATTCTTCACCAACTACATTTTCGAAACCCATCCTGACAAAATCATCCTGAACCAATTAGCTTGAGCCCCGTCATCGTCGGTGGACGTGATTGAGCTGGAATCAACACTCTGCTGAAAGGCATAAGGACATGGGTAGTTTGGGTAGAAAAGTCGAATTCCTGATGGAGGCTTCTTCCTGGAATCCAAATACCACCTCTATGGAAGGGATCCAATTTCGGGAGATTCAGGAGTTCAATTCCTGATTTTGTGTGAGCCCCACCTTGTTTCCAATTACTGAAATGTTTGGTAAACGGTTGAATGCCTCGAAAAAAATGCAAATCCATTTCTTCGTATTCCATTCCGGTTACATAAACACGGCCTAAAGTAGTCTCGTCCCTCTCTCTGTCTGTCTCTCCCAAACCCTAATGGCTAAGTATCATTATTTATACTACTACAAAATAAAACCCTAAAAGGTCTTAGAATACAACTAGGAAACATAATAAAATAATAAAACAGAAAATAAAAGGTTTCCTATTTGAACTAAAATTCAGACTTCTCAAAAAATCAAACTTTTGACTAACCAAATCAACTCTGATTTGGTCCCAAAATGTCTCTTTACAAATCCTCAGAAGGAATCTTCGTCACAATACGCCATCTTGACCTTCAAAATACCCAAAATGTCCAAAAACATCAATTTAGAAAAACTGCACTCTGGGTCTTTATTTCATCGCCACGGTCAAACGGCTTGGTAGAAAAATCTGGAATTTTGACACAATCATTTTGAAAGACTCACGAACATCCTTCAATTAGAATCACTCTAGCTTGGTAGAAAAATCTGGAATTTTGACACAATCATTTTGAAAGACTCACGAACATCCTTCAATTAGAATCACTCTAAAATTCGTCCGTTTGATCACTTTTTGCTCTAGAAGAAGTCGAATGCCCTACATTGAAAATATATAACAAAATATCAAAATTCTACCAAAAAAATCAATAAACTATAACTAAGAATAGAGTAAAATATATAATATAATATGGACTCATCAAATACAAGTATCATACCATGTGTCATTATATAAATGAAATGAAGTTTTATTTTTTAAGTTGTTAATTTTTTAACACAAGTATCTTACTACTTGCACTAGTGATACTTAGTGTATCACTTCGTCACTTCGTGTTCCAGACATATTGAAAAATTTCTCCTATTAATGATATGATTTTTACTTGAAGATGTGCAGTCCACATTCCAATGAATTATAAACATTACCTAACAACATATGTCTGGGTGGCAAAATATCTAAAATTAAAGTCACTTAGTATTACGATTTATTGGTATCATTCCATTTGTAAATCCATACTATGAGGGCTAGTATCGCAAAAGGCTACAACTCAAACATTCCACAGGCAATTGGCCCCCAAAAAAAAAAAAAAATCCATTCCACAGGCAATTTAATTGCTTTACTTTACAGTTAAAGTTTATGTCCAACGTGCCACAAGAAATTTAACTCTGAAAAAAAACAGTCTGAACCGCAATATACGTACATACTGAGATTGGCCAACTGAAACATTTTGAAGATTTGGATCTTAGTGTCACCAACTTCTAACATTCCAAACCAAAATATCAAACCTCGCAAGATTGGAGAGATTGGACCTGTCTGCAGAAATCTATCAGTCATGCAGAATCCCAGTTTCGCTATCAAGTCGTCATTTCTTGTCATAATTTACTATTGCATACAATGATCTGACCAGCTATTGAATATTCAAGTGTGTGTGTGTAAATATATATATCTACAATTACATCTTGTTCATCGTACATGTGTGGTTATCGTTCGTTATGTACTTTGTGTATTTAATTTTAAATAAAAAATTCATAATAATTTTTAATCGCATAATGTACGATGAACGGATAAAATAGATCCTCACAAAGAGAATCCAAATCCCTATTCCCCATCCCTTGTCTTGTGATGAGTTGTGAATACCACCTATTCCCCTTGATTTATGGCAGTTGATTGTGCCTTGTATTTAGGGCTGGTTTGGTATTGTTGTGCTTTGAAAAAAAAACTGTTTTTGCTATGCTGTGAGAATAAACAGCTGTAAAATAAAGCAGCTGATTGTTTGGTAAACTTTTTTGTAAAAGTGCTTTTGCAAAAAAAAAAAAAAAAAAAAAAAAAAAGCAATATGATAGTGTTTTGTAATCTTTTATGTAAAATAGTTGTGACTCTGTGAAATGACAAAAAAAAGGTATAATACTAGATGTGCCATTAATTTAATTTTCTTAACAAATAAAGGTAAAATACTAAACATACTTTATTTTTAAAAGGAAAATATTTATAAACTTTATCTCAAATATTAATTAGTATGACAAAGTTATCCCTTTGTTTGTAGTTATTTCAACTTTTAAAATTTTAATTAGTTATGAAAATGTATTTGTTGATATGCCCAAAGTTATCCCTTTCTCAAAATCTTCTCTCTCAAGAACCCAAAATCAAGCAGCTTTGGCGGTCAAGAAAAATGAAGTGTAGGCTTTAGGTTCTTGCGTTGGCTTCTTCGATGAGCTTCAATCCCACTCCACCGTCCTTCCCCTTCAACCTCTTTTTACCCGACAAAAACTCCACCTCCAATCCCTCCAGTTCCAATCCATAAACCTTTCTGCCCCATCATGTCAGATACCAAAAGACTCATTTCTAAAACTCAAATCCAAATTTAGACGAACTCCAAATCTTTCGAATAAGAAGTTGTGGGTTCATGCGTCGGATGATGGAGACAGATCCATCAGGTCTCGTAGGAGAAAGAGAAATCAATTTGAAGCAAATAAGGGGTTGGGTTCGAGGGACGATGGAGATCGGCGAAACCGTTTCCGGTTTGGTGATTAGAGAAGGTGGTGTGGATACAAATTTTTTCCTCCTTGATCTTGGACAAAATTGCACCTACAAAACAATTAACACATTTGGTTAAGGCCAAAAGCCTTATGCGCCCACGATAAATGGGGGGCTTTGGCCGAAGAACCTCCGATGCCAAAGTTAGAATTTAGAGAGAAAAGTGTTAAGAGAGTTTTTGGAGTTTTGCAAGAGTGTGGACTTAGTTTTTAGAGAAAATGGGGTTCAATATATAGAGCAGGGTTAAATGGTGGCCGGCCCTTTGGGGTATTTTTGTGTGAAATTGGTGATTTAATTGTAATTAATGGATTGATTAGGAATAAATCCATTAATTAGCCAATTAACTCAATTTATATGAAATGTTTTGAAGGTTATGAAATAATTACCTTGTGGAAAATATAGGATGATGATGGAAGAAATAACTTTGAATTTGTTACCTATTTTGGGCATTTTTGACTTGATTGAAGGATGATTGTCCACTGCTCAGGCGTAGGAATCCCAATGTGCCTCGAGGCTAATTTGTCTTTTTCACCCAAAAATCCACATGTCGCCTCTTGATTATTTTTGGCTCCACAGGTGGCAGAGCCGTTTCAATTTGACGCATGCTTCCAGAACGAGTCTAAGAGATTCCAGTTTGAGTATTAAGGACAAGGTCTGTCATTTTGTAAAAATGATGAGGGTGTTATTAGACTTTATAAAATTTCATTAAAGATGCAATGTAGCTCCGTGTGCTTTGGAAAAAAACCAGTTTTCCAAACCAGCATTTAGCTACTTCGACTTTTCTGATAATTTCAGCTGTCAATCACCACAGCCTCCAAAATAATCCTTTTTTTTTTTTTTTTTTTAGTTTACCAAACACCTTCAACATAAAAACTTCAAAAATAAGCAGCTTTTTTTTAAGTACCTTAATGTCAAACCAAGGCTTAGTATTTCTTTCCCTTGATTTGAGGAGAAGGTGAGGTGTGTTGTCCGACAGTTCATGCCCTCCCTCTCAATCCCATTCGCTTGAAAAAAAACGTTACCATAGACCAAGACTAAAATCGTGGAATTTTTAGATCTACGAGTCCCCCGAGGCCCACTTAGAGGTCTATCCAATAGAATTCGGACTTGTTTTCAATCTTTTCAAGAAGTGCTTCTTAAGAACTTAGATGCCGGACCCACACTTCCTGGTGACCAAAGCCTCTTTTAAGGACACTTCTCGGTGACAAGCCTTTGGTTTATATGGGTCTGTAACCGTGTGGTTTGATACCATGTTAGAATTTTTAGATCGACGAGCCCGAGGGCCCCACTCTAACGAGACCAATAGAGTCTCCAACTTGGTAATTACCACTTACCAAATTCGTCAAGTGTGTGGTTTTATCACAAAAAACATCAATATTAATTAGGGTAGGGTAATCATATTTAAACCCATTATTTTCTTTGCCCCCACCGATATGGGATAGCTAACAACCTGCAGAAACGGCCGTGCATATACAACGATGTCGTATGCACGCAATTTCTACAAATATGCACCTTCCAGCACGCATAATTTTTGTCTATAAAAGCAGTATACACCTTTGAGCAATCTAATATACTTGCATGCCACTTCCAACAAGAACCATGGCAATGCAGCCTAATCATCTAACTAAATCATATGTCCTCCCACTTTTCATCTTGTTTATCACAAGCGGTATTTCTACAACCCATGCTGCTTGCAGCAAAATGGACCAACAATCTCTTTTTGCTTCATTTGATATCGCTTCTTCTAGTTTAAACTGGTCTTCCAACGATTGTTGTCGATGGGAGGGCGTCACTTGTGATATGGCTGGTAGGGTCACCCATCTGTTGTTGCCCTCCAAACACCTCAAAGGAGTCATTTCTCCATCTCTTGGAAATCTCACGCATCTCTCCCACCTCAATCTCTCCCATAATATACTTTCTGGTCACCTGGAAGCTGGATTCTTTTTGTCCTTGGGTCGCCTTCAGATCCTTGATTTGAGCTACAACCTTCTCTCTGGAGAACTACCGCTATTGCCACAGCCAAGTTATATCGGAATAGTGGATTTGTCCAGCAATCTATTCAACGGAACAACTCCATCATCGTTCCTCCAGCATGCATGGAATTTGAGCAACTTAAATGTCAGCAACAATCTCCTTAAGGGCCAAATACCATCTTTCAACTGTTCTTATTCTCCTTTTGTTAGAAGCTTGGATTTTTCCCACAATGATTTCAGTGGCATAATTCCCCTTGGATTTGGTAACTGTTCAAAATTGGAGCTCTTTCGTGCAGGCTTCAATAACCTTTTGGGGACACTTCCAAGTGATATTCACAACGCTCGAGCACTTGAAGAAATTTCGTTGCCTTCCAATAAGCTTTCCGGGGCCATTGGTGAGAACATTGCCAATCTTACCAACCTCGCAATCTTGGATCTCTACTCTAATCAGCTGAGTGGCTCACTTCCTCTTCATATTGGGAAGCTCTCCAGATTGAAGCTCATAATCCTCCATTTCAACAATCTAGAGAGTTTTCTGCCTTCGTCTTTGATGAATTGCTCAAGCCTTACGGAACTGAATCTAGGATTTAACCAATTGGAAGGAGATCTCTCTGTGCTTAATTTCTCCAAACTTACTCAACTTATTAAACTTGACCTAGTGAATAATCACTTCACCGGTCCCTTGCCAATAAGCGTTTACTCATGCAAGTCCTTGATAGCACTCCGACTGAGCTCCAATGATCTAGAGGGACAATTACAACATGAAATTCTTTCTTTAAAATCCTTGTCATTCCTTTCGCTTGCTTATAATAGATTGACCAATGTCACAGGGGCAATAAAGATATTGAACGATTGCAAAAGTTTAAGGGTGCTCCTTTTTACAAATAGTTTTCTGGGTGAAGAAATGCCAGATGGTGATCTCATGGTTGATTCATCTGGGTTCCAAAATCTCTGCATTATCAGTTTGTCAAGGTGCCAATTGACAGGAAAAGTACCTGTATGGCTGTCGAAGCTCAAGAAAATGGAACGGTTGAATCTGTCTTTTAACAGACTCACGGGACCAATACCTGGTTGGTTGGGGACTCTTCCAAGTCTTTACCTTTTAAACTTGGAAAGTAACTTCATTTCAGGTGAATTTCCAAAGGAGCTTTGCAGACTAAAAGCACTCAGATCGGAAAAGGCTGCAACTCAAACAGGTCACTGCGATTTAGAGTTGCCTGTCTACTACAACTTTAATGGGGCAATTATGTTACAGTACAAGAAATTGTCCAACATGAAGGCAAGAATCAGCCTCAGGAACAACAGTCTAAGTGGCAATATACCCCGCGATATTGGGCAATTGCAACTTCTCCAAGAACTGGATATTAGTTTTAACAAATTCTCTGGCAACATTCCACACCAAATCTCGAACCTCCGAAACTTGGAGTTATTAGACCTCTCAAGGAACAATCTTTCTGGTGAAATCCCAGCTTCACTATCAATTCTTAATTTCTTGTCTTCATTTAGTGTTGCCTACAATAACCTCCAAGGCCAAATACCATTAGGCACTCAGCTCCAAGGCTTCAATGCTACTGCCTTTGAGGGTAACCCGGGACTTTGCGGTTCCCCGCTTCCTAATGAGTGCACGAAGAAGAGTCGAGGTGATAGTGATACGACGAAGGACCGGGAAGATGTACATGACTCTGGGAATGGAATTCTATGGCTTCAAATTTCAGTGTCTCTTGGTTTCATTGTAGGGTTTTGGGGAGTTTGTGGCCCTTTAGCTTTGAGTAGGTCATGGCGTTATGCATATTTTGAATTTTTCTCCAATGTTGTAGATCGCTTTGTGCGATAATCAAGTGTACTTTTCTTTGAGAAATAAAAGACTTATTTACTAGTACACATTACTGCTGTTATGCTACATCGCAACAATCTAAGATATACAAGAGCGTTTGATAACCATTTTGTTTTCAGCTTTCAGTTTTTGTTTTCACTTTTCCGAAAACTGAAATTTTGTTTTTTAACATTGAAAACTTAAAACGAAAAACTGAAAACTACTTCATTGAGTTTTCAAAATTTGACCTTGAGTTTTTACTTTTTGGCTTTCAGTTCCAACCAAGATTTCACTTTTAAAGGCAAGTTATTTAATTTCTTAAGTCATACGTCTTTTGTTTCTTATTTATCCTTGTTCTTCTTCTTGGTTTTACACCTATACTTTAATTGGATTTCGATCCAAATCCAATGTATTAATAGGATATAGATTTGAGACTTCAATCCGACAGGTTGTTAATGATTCAAATATGGTGTCTGTTATAGCAAATATGATCCGATAATAATCGGATTCGGTAACCCGATAGTCCGTTTTCATTCCGACGTAATACCATGTTTTAATCATTTTGCGATTAGCTAGGGTTTTGTGGGAGTTTTCCACCACTCATGAAGCTCAATTCCTTAGATTCATGGGCATTTGCCATTGGGTGATTTGGAAGGAGCGATGCAATGTTATATATGTTTGGAGAGAGTATTGTCCTCGTCCTGCTGTGAGATCAAATCTTTTGCACCCAAAATGAGTTTATAAACAAGTGTCACTCAATAATTGAGGCCACAACCATTTTGAATGCAGACGATTAGAGAGAGAGAGAGAGAGAGAGAGAGAGAGAGAGAGAGAGAGAGGGGGGGGGGAGAGAGAGATCACCAAAATACAAGGGCAGGCCGCAGGCATATCCAAATATGAACTTATAAACACAAGTATGTCTACATTGTGCCTTGTAATGATAGAAATTAAGCATATGATCCAGGCAGACACCCTAACTCCACCAAAAGGAGAATACCGTACCATGCAATCGATCCGCATCCACCTCTTCTAATTTTATTGGCACCTCCACCAAGGAGCTCCAGCCTCAAAAGTGTACTTCCCATCATCCCATGATATCTGACATGCTTGAAGACCGATAACAACACCAGGTTCCTTCCCATGCTGTGCACTCCACTCTTCGATCGCTACTTCTTTATCAGTTACATGAGTATAATGCTTCTTATATTTGCCAAACGGGTTCCGACCAGGACTTGCCATTTCTGCAACTGCAGCTGGCATGTACACGGAATCGCCAACTATTGGTGCACCAAGCGCAGCCAGTTGTGCTCGAACCTGCATCATCAATGTAGTTATTTCCAAAGAAATTATCATTATCTGACCTTACTTGCAACACAAACTATTAAAAGAATCGTCGATATTCTTTTAACTCCTTGTTCCTTAGAATCCAATGACATAACTAACGGAAACAGAATACAGTAACCATGTAAGATTCAAGTGATACATTCCTTATGCCAAAGAACGAGAAGTCAAAGTTTTTAGATATTTAGTTATAACTCATCTTCCCAAAATCTTGAATTCTAAACTACGGAAAATCTTATTCCTTTTGAAATATTATATGCTTGAAGCAGCGGGACGTCTCCTTTTATTTGAGCCAATTTAAAGCCAATATTAATAAGACCATATCTCAGAGATATCAGGAAAAAAACAAAAAAAACAAAAAAAACAAAAATCCAAACAAAACAAAAACAAATTGAGAAAATGATCACCATCTCGCTCCAAATCAGAGTCCAAAAAGAAAATGAAACTAATTGAATTCATGTATCACTATAGATTTTTGCTCCTAACCTGATGAGTCCGCCCAGTCAGAAGGTTGATTTTACACTCATATGCATATTCTTTTGAAGGCCACCCAGAGTCTTCAACACAATATTTCTGTTCAACAACAGAACTTGGCCAGGGAACCTCCTTGCATTCCATGACTTCAAGTTGACACAAACTCCACCGTTCCATGAAATCTGCGTTGCCAATAATTGTTTAGCTTCATACGGAAGGAGTTTACTACTAAGTGTAAAAATTTCACAACGTATATTTCTATTCACGAAGTTTGTTTCTTCAACTGTGGTTGTGAAGATGTTACATCAAGTTAAAGAAAGCTTTCTATGGGCGGGCTTCAATTAATTAAAACTTTAAACTTGCTTTTAAAAACATTTATAAAAACCAAAAGAACTAGACATAATCCTGAAATTGCTTCAAACAACAGTCATGTCCTGTCTATTTGAATCATCCCACCAAATGCCTGTCGTGAGAAATAATGGTTTTTAGTTCTACACACAAGCAGCACACACTGAAGGTGTCATTTCAGCTCCAAATAGGCAAACAGAAAGGAAAGATATTGGCAAAACAATGTGGTGAGGATGTAAATCCCTCACGGCACTTGACACATTCAAAGTACAACTCCTCAAACACCAAACTAGTTTCTATGCAGTGCTTGACATAGACTATTACCTTCTGAAATGAGTCTTGGAGCCATGTTAATTGGACGCATGTAGTTAGTAATTGTTCCAATTGGCACAGGGGCAGCGGCAAGAGCAAGATAATGCTTCTTCACCTTTTTCTCCTGGGTGAAAGAAAAGATAAATAAACTTAATGACCTAAAGAAAACAAACTCCGTGTTGGAGGGAAGTAATAAGGAACCCCTCAGCTTCTGAGTTATCACACTCCGCCCTCCCCCTCCCAGTAATTATGGCTATCAAAATTATGTATGCCAACGCACGAAATTGCAAAACTTACTCTGATTTTTCCATGAAAAACTGAGCAATACTCCTTGGTTCTAGCTAAGACAACACTGCAAGTGAGTGAGTAGCATTACCCTCAATGTCTCGGGTCTCAACAACAAGAAAGACAACAAACTAGTATAATAGAACATACCATCCTTCTGTACAATTATCAATCTGATGTGTAGTCATCAGGGGTGTTGTTAGTCCCAAGGCACGAGTGGCAAAGGTTGCACAACTTTCTTCGATGTTGTCTGTAGTTCCTCCTACCTGGACAAAAATTGTTATTGAATCATAGTTGATGTAAGCAACTAATTAACTACACAAAAAACATTTGATAGTGCCAGATAACAGATATCGAAATGTGTCTGTAATGATACGTACTGTTGTACCAGCAGGTTTGTCCAAAACCACGAATTCATCAGTTACAGCTACAATTCTTGATTTCCAGTCAATTTCATAGCACCTGATCAAAGTTTGATGTGAACAAGAATAACACTAGTAAAAATTATAATAAGGACGCGTAAAACATTGTGTTTTACCTAGGAAAACGCTTTGGGTGTACATGAACACGTAAGTAGGTTCCAGTTTCAACAAATTGGTCTGGATGTGTTATGCGGAAAGTCTTCTGTGCTTCTCTTACAGTTTTTCCTTTGATGGAAGCTCTATCTTTTAGTACTGATGGTGCTGTAACTTCTTTAAATACCCTCATCTGCTCTGGGGTTGCAGTTGGAGGAGGCCGTGGACAGACAAGGGCATAATATACAGCTCCGAAATGGATGAGATCTGCAACAAACCTTCAAAGAATGAATTTTTTTTTCAATTTATCAACTCGAACTTGGTAATGACGGAAATCATATGCCATAGATCAACAAAAAAACAATTAGAAGACAAAAGGAGCAGAACTCACTGAAGAGGAAGATCCAGAACTTTGCAGATGTATTCTAGTACAGGCCCCCCTTCTGAAACAACCAAGTGCTCGATTCTTGGCGGTCCATTGTCTGAGGGACATGGAAGCAACCGAGTATATTCAGAGTAGCTGAAAGAAGATGTGATATCAAAGTCGGCAAACCATAGAACACAAAATGGCAGAAACTCTATGTAACATTTTGTTGTTGGCGACAATTATATCGACACATTATCCGTCACAATGATCAAAATTATAAAACTCTAAAACGATAGAGATTCAAATTTTCATTTCCAGATTCTTTTGCTCTGCTCATTTTCTCAGTAACCAAACAAAGTGCTTCCGAATTAGACCAGTTTAATCCAAACCTCACTTTCAACAAATAGATACTAACAATTAAGCCAAAATCTCAGAGCTTCCATTTCCATTACAAAGAAAGAATTTGGTATTCTAAAACGATAAAGATTCAAAATTGCCATTCCACATTCTTAATCTCTGATCATTTTCTCGGTTACCAAACAAACTGCTTCCAAGTACGACCTTCATTCGAACTCTCACTTTCAACAAATAAATACCAACAATTAAGCCAAAATCTCAGAAACCCAAAAACAAAAACAAACAAAAAAGCATCAAAGTCGGAAAATTTAAGGTACCCATTTTCAGAAGAAACGGCAGTTGGCTGCGAAACGTCTTGTTTAAGGGACTGACGTGCAGATTTTCGTTTATTCAAACTCCGAGAAAACCATGCCACCTTAACGTGCCTGTAGCTGTTGGAGTGTTCACTGAGAGCAACGTGGGTGAGTGCTAACGTGCGCACAAGGGCCGCCGGCGCACTGAAACTCCGGCAGCCGTTGGCCAACATTGAGGAGAAGCTCACCGGCCCCATCTTCTTCCTCCGGAGGCTGAAGCTGGACAGTACAAGCTGCTATTTGAGTTGATTTTTGAGGTGAGGTTTTTAACTGAGATTTTGATTTCTTAAAGCCGGGTTGTGGGTCGGGTTTTTACAGAGTAATGGACCGCGTCCAAAAGCATTATCCAAGCTCGATCGAGTCCACTAGTTATTGGGCCTCTGTTACCCAACTACCCTTGAGTTGGGCCCGATGAAGTTCTTAGGCTTTTTTTCTAAGGAAAACTAATGAAAATGACTTAAAATTTTTGAATTTTAACGATAAGAACAAAATAAATGGTAAAGTGAATAGTACTAGGATTGAATTTTTAGTGTAAAAATATGGTTTTTTGTTAAAGTGAACAATACTGGAAGCTTTTCGTTAAAGTTTCTTTTTTTCTACCCTCTAAGAGCTCGTTTGGAAGTGTATTTAAAATAATTGAATGCGCTTTTAGTGAAAATATATTTGGGGTAAAAGTATTTTAAGAGATTCTAGCAAAAAGCACCACGAAGCCCTTCATGGGCTTTTTCAGGATTCATTTGCAGTTAAACTAACGATTTATTCTAAAAATATTTTCACCGAAAACGATTTTAACCATTTTAAAAGTACTTCTAAATGAACTCTATGTTGAGAAGTTCTTGTGTGCGGTCATGTGTATGCACTAAAATAATAAAGATAATGTTAGGAAAACCAAATTTTAAAACTAAGTAATGTGTCGCCAATAAAAAATAAACACGTTAATCGATACTTAATTAATAATATATTAATCTACGATCAGATTATTTAATTTATAAATTTAATCTCTCTACCATTATCCGAACAATAAATATAACAAACATTTGATAGTTCCATTTTAAAAGTACTTCCAAATGAACTCTATGTTGAGAAGTTTTTGTGTGCGGTCATGTGTATGCACTAAAATAATAAAGATAATGTTAGGAAAATCAAAATTTAAAACTAAGTAATGTGTTACCGATAAAAAACAAACACGTTAATCGTCACTTAATTAATAATCTATTAATCTAAAACCACATTATTTAATTTATAAATTTAATCTATCTAACGTTAACCGAACAATAAATATAAAACTGAATTAGTCCGGATTATTGAAAACTTATCAAAACAGAAAACATTACAGGCTTTGTCTTCTTTCTACCGTCAGCAATCAGCATTGACTTGGCTTGCTTATCATGTCATTGACACAGCTCAGATGGAGAATTTCTACTGCTTGAAGCTATACAGGTCCAGGCAGCTAAAAGCAAGAAAAGAACAAAAAGAAACAGAGATAACAATGGAGGACTGGCTGTCAATGCCAAAGGTGGAACTTCACGCTCACCTCAACGGATCCGTCAGCTGGTGTTTTTGTTTTGTGTGCAGAGAACTTGCTAGTATTTTGGGTGAGAAGGGTGTCATAGTTTTCTCAGATGTGGAGCACGTTATTCGGAAAAGTATGCCCCTTTTCTCTTTCTTGCTTGCTTTCTGTTTGGTTGCTGGGAAAATGTAGGGTCAAGAAGGAAAATTTAGTCTTACGATTCTTACCCATCTTAAATTTTACATTTTTCTTGCCTGGTATTTCTAAATCCTCAACCGAAATGTCCCCATTGCATTTCAATTAATGATTTTTTTAGTGATTTTAGCAAACGCGGGTTAGGTCAGTTGGGCAAGGATTCCCGCTCGCTTACTGTAGTTTAGAATAATTCCCGTCGATCAGCGTAGTTTGAAACTTTTTCAGTTCATTTGTAATAGGACATGTGTTTTTTGAACAATGTAATTTCAATTCTTTCTTGAATCCTAACATTGGAAATATGTCTGTTCTTGCACTCAGATGACCGTTCTTTAACCGAAGTGTTCAGGTTGTTTGACTTGATCCACATTCTTACAACTGACCACAAAATTATCACAAGAATTACGAAAGAAGTATGATAACAACCCGTACCTTCGTGGTCCTTCGCCGTAGCCGGGAAGTGGCCGGAGAATGGGCTTGAAGCCGTCGGACTCGCGGAGAGGGTTGGGTGTGCTGGGTTCCGGTGGGTGTGCTCTGCTCTTCACGGAGAAGGGGAGAGAGAGCACGGAGTGAGGGTGATGGTGGGGGGTGTCGTCGCCGGCTTGGTATGGGTGGGTGTGTCCTCGGGGAAAGAGAGAGAACGAGGGTGAGTTGCGAGAGGAACAGGTCCGACAGTGAGAGAGAGAGAGAGTGAACTCGGGGGAGAGGAGAGAAGAGAAAGTGAGGGGAAAAGAGGAGAGGGGTCGACGTGGCAGCCAAGAAGAAAGCAGGGTCGGGGGACCAAAAGGGAAGGTGGGCCCCGCCCGGATCACCATTTAGGTTCAAAAACAATCTCCAAAATATCTTTCACCCGTGAAAAGTTCAAAATGCCCTCGTTTTAAAAGGATTTGGATCTCCTGAGCTAATGAAGAGGATCCTTCTGGCCCATCATCGTGGGCCGTTGGATTTTTATTCAACGGTTATAATTATTATAACTTTAAAGGGATCTCCCTGTTTGTAGCCGTTGGATAAAAATCCAACAGCCCAAGATGATGGGTCAGGAGCATCCTCTCCATTAGCTCAGGAGAGGATCCAAATCCGTTTTAAAATTGGTAAAAAATTATTGTTACCGTAACTGTAGTTATAACCGACCAAGGCTCCAGTGACGGCACAGATTTCATCCTGAGCAAACGAGCATTTTGTCGGATGGCTAAAACTACTAATGCAGCTGCTCCTCTGTTTTCTCTTGGTATCGTTGACATCGAATACGGACGGTAAGAGCATATAAGTCTTGAAAGCAACTTTGAGGAAACTTCATGATTAATTTCTACTTCGGGTTCGAGATTTGGTAGCTCTATCTGTCTCTCTTCACAAAACATTGTTTCATGCAGCTATCCAAACAAAAATATTACGATCAAGATTGAAGAGAACCGTAATTATCTTCATATATTTGGCTTTTGCAATTTTGCACCAGCAACGGAAGAAAGATATCACAGCTATCCAGCTATGTGAGGTACATTATATGCTCTTTTACTGTTACTTATAAACTTGTGCTTAATTTCATTCCGTCAATATTTATAAACCAATCCAGAAATGTGCGTTACTCTTGCTAGTTAGTCAGGATAGTGTGCTCACCTCTTTCACTACTCAGCTTTTTGCAAGCACTTGTTTTTTCTTCAAAAGGAAACAACAGTTAATTTAGACTTTTAGTTATACACCAAAGAAAATATATAATAAAGAGCTGCATATGAATTCAGTCAAGTTGTTATCTTTTAGCTAAACTCTTGTTCTTGTATCTGTTGAATTTATTTGCTTTATTCTTACGTTAACCTCATTGTGGAGCAAAAAATAATCGAGAAAAATATGGAGGCGACACGTAGATTCTTGAGTGAAAAAGACAAAATTACCCTTGAGGTACACCGGAGCTCCCACGCGCGAGAAGCAAACGATGACAGCTCAATCAAGGTCAAAAAGAATCAAAATAGGTATTTATTCAAAACATATCTCATCAATCCTCATCAAATCCTCCACACAAAGTAACTCCCAATTACTCTTTTCAAATTGGGATTAATTAGCAATTAATTGATTAATTACCCAATTAATCAATTGATTGCCTAATTAATTGATTTATTGCCAATTACCACCATAAGTGGCCGGTCCCCATTTCTCCAAATAGGGCCAGCCACACCCCTATATATATCATCACATTTCTCCAAAAACCTAAGTTCAATTCTCTTGCTAAACTCTCCAAATTTCTCTAAACACTTTTCCCTCAAATTCTAACTTTGGCATCGGAGATTTTTCGGCCAAAGTCCCCCCTTCATCGTGGGTGCGTGAGGCTCTTGGCTTTTACCGTAAGTGTTAATTGTTTTGCAAGTGCATTTTCGTCTAAGAATAAGAAGGCGCAAATTTGCATCCACACTCATCATGACATATTAATTGAAATAATATAAAAACTTTGCAGACAAACAACTTTGTATGCAAAGTATTAGACAGGATTTATGGAGCAGTTTGGACAACAACCTCGCCCCCAAGTGGACCCTTGCAAATAAGAATGTTATATAGTAATGATGAAGGTGATGAGACTTGGGTTCTTCCTCACAATAACTGTATAACATACCACAACACTGGAAAGTTGGACAAATATATGTCTCAGAAGTTCAAGTGAATTAATGTTTTCTTTTGCAAATGGGAATATATATGCGTATATATATGCTTGAATAAGAGGTTCAATATCAGAATTCCTTAATGTGATCATCGTATTATATTTTTCTTGTTGACACTCTAAGTTATTACGTACAATACAAAAAGTTGCTGTTATATATATATATTATACATATACTAAAATCCAAACTCGGGTGGCACTGTTTTTCACTGTTCGTGAACAGTGAAATGGCGAAAAGGCCCTCGAGTTTCTTCTTTGGATTGCCACTGTTTCATTTTTTATACAGTAAAAAATCGCTTTTGCCCTTCCCGGTCACGCGTCTTTCCTCGTTTCTTTCTCTGCTTGGACCGCATTTTTTCTACCATACTTTTCCTCTTTGTTTTTCACCCTCTTCATCGTTCCCTCTTTTGCTGCCAAATCGTTGCTCTTTCTTCGCAGAATAGTCTTTAGAAGAGATCCTGACTTTAATTTTATTTTGGATTTGGTTTCGGGTCTTCTCCGGTGTGCAACCCTTTGTTTGATTTTATTGGGTGTTTTGTTTCCGGTCTTCTCCGGTGACGAACCCTTTGTTGGTCAGCGTTTTGTTCTCATCTTGCCATCGTCGGGATCAAAATTTTAAGGTAGTCAAGGTTTTGTCGAAACTGACAACAACGTTTTGTCGAAGCTTATAAAATTGGTTTCGAGCGTTCGCGACCGTTGGTGCAAGAATTTCAGAGTGTTGGTCTCTGTTTTCGTCGGCGATCCCGGAGTTGGGACTGAGCACGGCGTGCCTTTAAATTATCGTCGGGCAAATTGTATTGAACTCTGGTATCTTCCAAAACAGCTGCATAATAATATTTTTTTTTTCAAATTTGTGTTCGTTTGAATGAAACCCTAACAGTTTCGTTTTGCAGTGAGTTGTAGCGGTTTGTTGAGAATTTGTCGGCTAAGGCATATTTTGTGTTTGGCTTCCTCTACTGACAAGTCTGAGAATTCGCATGAGCCGGAACGCTACTGTTGGTTTGGGTATGCCGTCATTTTTTCACAATTGTCTCTCCGTTTCTTATTTGGATTAGTGAAGTTTTTCTTTTTCTTTTTAGTGTTTAATTAATTTTGTGTGATTTTATTTGCTTGGATATTGGGTTTGATCGGATTACATGCTTATTTTGTAATTAATAATTGTTTTTCAATTAATGGGGGTATTTCGAATGAACCAGAAAAGTCAATCGGTTTATGAAGAGCATGTTTGTAGGTTGATAAATTATGAAATCTATGAAAACTGGGCAGATTGATAAATTACATACGTGCTCTTTATTTGTAGAATTACATACTTTATTTGATGCATGTTTGTAGAGCCAGTTTTAAACAAAAACACCCAAAAAATTCTCCCAGCAAGTAGTTAGCAATATTCCTGACTTTTCCAGTTCTGAAAACAATTTGATGCATACAAATTTATTCCTGCTTATTGTTGTTTTACAGCATAACCAGCTTTTCTGTATAGCATGGCCTCCAATCATCATTCATTTGAAGGTACGCCATTCTTCCACTATCTTTTATTTATTTTGATAAAATTATCTCATATGTTTAACTTATTAACAATAACACGATTTCATGTACTAACTAGCTACCAGGATGCTTGCTTTTTGTATGATTTCCATTATTTGAAGTATCTGAGTAGAGTTTTGTTCGAATTAGAAAAATCAATTTAAACTCAAGCTTCTTTACAAGCTTGAGAAGAGATTTTAGTCTTATAATAGTTAATAATTAAGAAACAATTAGAGTCATACATGTACTACACATATTGCTAACTATCCTAAACCAAAAGTGTTGTCGTTACTGCTTAAACATACCAATCAGTCTACATTCTGTGAATGCATATGATGACTGAGCAGTTTAACCCTCAATTATAATCTCATTTGTAAAGCTTTTGCTATCCCAACTAATACACACCTGTAATATTGTATTTACACCATACTAAAACATTATCTTTTTCATCTGTTCAATCAAAATTTTATCTAATGCACATTCCAAAAAGACAAACGTGCAAAAATTTGATCACATCGTATAAAATTGCCAGTAAAAAGGTCATTCCCAAATCATGCAAAACCAGCCTTCTTTCCTGCACAAAAAAATGGGTAAACACAATCTATCCTTATTTTATTCATGATATAAGGTAATTAAAACTAAAATATCTTTTTTATGAACACCAATCAGCTTCTTTGCCCGCTAGGTCCATTGTTCTTCATTTCGCATGTCTTTATAGAGATTTAATACTCCTCAATTTGGGATTTCTGTGTTGTAGATTTTGCAACAACGGTTGCATGGGAAGCAGGGAAGCTGTTGGTGACGGAGAGGGTGAAGGTTGCTCCATCTAAGGCCATGGAAATGAGGATAAAGGTCAAATATACCTCAGTTTATCACACTGAACTCTACTTCTGCCGAAGGTCAGCAATAATATCTACTACATACATATAATATTCATAATATATATATATATATATATATGATTTTATATGATTAAGCTTTGAGAATTGCAGATTTGTAAACTATGAGTAGAGTTTTCCAGGCACATTTACTTCGAGTGAATACATTGTTGTTCATTTTGGCCGTCTTTCCAAAATCAAGCCCCTTGCTCAGTTGAACAAAGTTTGCATCCTTAGTTGTGCCATACCAACAGGTTTGGTGTTGTACTCAATGCTTTAGAGCCTTGAATTATGCATCCTCAACTGATACTACATATTGAATCGTTTGCATTATTGCTGAATACTTTGTTTTTTAATATCAGGTTTGGGTTCCCCTCTCAATGTAGCAAAACAAAAAATTATCCTCAGTTGTTGTTTATTGGCCTCGCTGTAAGTTTGGACAAACTTTGTTGATCCCAAATTCTTTGTTGTAATAAATTGCATTTACTTTTTTTTTTTCCGTATTTATGCTGATACATGGATGATCTAGGCTACTGAAGGTGGAAAAATTCCTGAGGCGCTAGAGTATTGGGGTGGAGTCGGTGGACTTGAAGCCCAAGAGGTTTGACGAAGGTATTTATCTTTTATTTTTTATTTTTTATTTTTGACGTTTGGCTTTGGTTTAACAGGTAGTTTAGTGGGAAAACATAGAAACATATTTTTGCTTAAACATTCTTTCCCTGGCCATAACTAAGAAATTCGGAGTAAATGAATATGTGAATTCGAGTGACAATGACAAACCAGTGCACAAGATGAAAAATGATTCGCTATTCTTATTATGTGTTGGACATGAATCAACATAGATGGTTAAGTTGTAACTTTAACTTATATTTTTATTTTCTTCTGCTTCTCATCTACCCAAGTCTACAATGTACATACAGCTAAGGAAAAGACCGAGACATCAACCAGTGCAGAAGCTCCTGATAGGACTAATTGCAGATATCACTACAAATGAGCACTACAATTTTAAGCTTGATGTTGGTATGTGATTTCCACTCCATCTCATCTTTTTTTTTTGGCTAAATTGGATTGTTCATCCCCGTGGTCATAGGACACTTGCATGATGACCCCTGTGGTGAAAAAACTAGGAATTAAACCCCTGCGGTCTAGAATGTTAGCAAATTTAGTCCAAAAGTAAGATTTCTGTTAAAGGACTGTTAAAAGTTGGGGTAAAACTGTATTTTCAGTTCCAATTGACATGGGTAATCGGTGGAGAGATTTTGCAAAAGTTTCTATAAAGTGAAACCTCACATGGGTAATCGGTGACGTTAATTTCTATTCTTCTTCCTTGCCGTCTCCTTAATTTTTCTTTTTAATATTGTAGGTATGAGATGCCAGCTTAATTTGAACTCTTATATGTCAAACGATACACGCGAACAGAAATCGGGTTGCCGGCCCATTAATTATTCTAATCCCTAATTAGTAAAAAAGAAATGCGTATCGCACAATCTTCAATTCCAAGTGAATAATTAAAGGGATCCAGCGAACGGTGAAATCCATTTCCAGAAGAAAAAGTGGAAAAAGGGTACAGATCCAGGAAGAAACAACAAAAACCCAAGAAATCAGAAATGGGAGATGGTGAGGGCTGTACGACCGTCCCACTGATTGATCTGAACCAGTTTCCAGATGCACAAGCGTACAAGAAACTGAGGGAAGCATCTGAGACATGGGGTTGCTTCAGACTTGTCAACCATAAGATCCCATTGAGTCTGATGGCAGAGATGAAGGCTGTGGTCAGATGTTTGCTTGACCTGCCCATGGAGATGAAGATGCAGAACAAAGATGTCATTGCCGGCAGTGGCTACGTGGCACCCAGCAAAGCCAACCCTCTCTATGAGGCTTTGGGTCTTTATGACTTGGGATCATCTCAGGCGGTGCATAGCTTTTGCTCTCAGTTGGATGCTTCTTCCCACCAGAGGTTAGCTTTTTGGCTCTCTTTTGCTTAGGAAAATAATTTCCGCACACCTCTTTTCTTTCACCACACATTCTATACCTTGATTCTTATTATTAAATAGTTTGATTACATACTAGCTGCCCAAATCAAGTTAATAATCGTCAAGATTATTTGGTCTAGTGGCACCATGTCTTCACATCAATATTCTACATTCGTCTGTAGTGTTATATATAATCATTTTATGTGTCGGACGTCTATTAATTTTTTTGTTTGAGCAATATTCTAATTAATTTGATTTAAACTATGGAATGAGAATTCAAACTTTGGTGCGGATGGGAAGCAATCTGCTGTAGCCTATTTGGGTGTATGACGTCCATTATTCTATTAAAAAATGGACGGGCATTGGTAATATGTTGACACCAATGACACCGACACATTATCGATCGATTGCATCTCTTTTAACTTGTTTTCTAATAAATAACATATATATACACCCACATATACGTGGTCTTTTCAGAGCCGGATACGTTATTGATGAGAGTCTTGAGGTTAGTTTTGAGAGTCTTGAAGTTAGTTTTCTTATTGAATGAGCAGAGAGGTGATAGAGAAGTATGCTCAAGCAGTGTATGAGCAGTGTGTTGATATAGGGGGCAAGTTGGCAGAGAGTTATGGACTGGTTGATAGTGATTTTCTCAAGGGCTGGCCCTGCCAGTTTAGGATAAACAAGTACAACTACACCCCTGAATCAGTGGGCTCTTCTGGTGTACAACTACACACAGATTCAGGATTTCTAACCATTCTTCAAGACGATGAAAACGTTGGTGGTCTAGAAGTGATGGACAAGTCTGGTGCTTTTGTAGCAGTTGATCCTTACCCAGGCACTCTCCTTATCAATTTTGGGGATGTTGCTCAGGTATATATGCACAAAAAGATTGTCTTGTTAATTTCCCCCAGTTTTATGTTTGTATTTAATTTTTTTCGCTAATTTGCACTATTATAAGGTAATCTAATCTTCTTGCTGATATTTTCATATCAAGGCATGGAGCAATGGGAGGTTGTGCAATGTGAAGCATAGAGTACAATGCAGGGAGGCAACTACTCGAGTTTCGATCGCTACATTTCTCTTGGGACCCAAGGAAGAAGCAGTTGAAGCTCTTCCAGAATTTGTGGATTCAGAGCACCCTCGACTCTATGTCCCTTTTACTTATGAAGATTATAGAAAGCTCAGACTATCCACAAAAATGAGAGCTGGTGAAGCCCTTGAACTCCTACGCACCCCATCCTGATTGCTGATATGAGGCAAATTGCTCAGCTTGTTAAATTTAATTTCCTAGTGATGGTGTGATATGAAATGTAATATTCATTTAGAGTCATTAGACTTGTGCTTTGCTTTGCTGGTAACAGGCCACTTCAGTGGCTCTAACTCTGCTATGTGGGTAGATTAGGCTGTAAATTAAGCCCAATTATGTTGAATTTGGAGTATCAAATGTGTGTTGGTGTAAGTGTTGATACAACTGCATCCTTGGTTTTACTGATCGCCGGTCTGTCCCTGATACTTGCCTCTCGTGCTTGTTCTTTAACGGGACTACCCCTAAATACACAACAACTCGCAACATGGCGCAATCAGAAGTTTTGCTATAGCTAATTGTTGTAAGTTTTGATTGACCCAAAATCCAAGATCTTAATATATAACTGGAAGAGATAACGGATTTGATTTTTGGAGTCTGACATGCCCAACAATTCTTAAGAGTTGTCTTTAAAGTTTAAAACATGCCCAACAATTATCCCCTTATCTACATATTTCTTTGTGCAGATGGAGTTGTTGACAGTATTTCTTGCTAAACCTTATTGTATGAGAAACAGAGTGCTTTCCATTAGGGACTTTGTTAACCAAACAAGAAACTAGCTAGTTATGTCATTCAATTTTCGACAGTGACGGACTCGGTTCTGTTTTTGGCAAAACCTCCTCTTGCTTCAGCATCCCAATAACTAAGTTATCCACTTCAATTGATTACTGCGCTTGGTTTCGGTTTTCCTTGTTTGAGACTCTATTTTTGTGCTTTTAGTTTTTTTTTCAATTGCAAGGGGCTGCTCGAATGGACGATAAAAATATTTATTCCTGCAATCGAGATTCTGTGTTCAAATACCTCTGTTTTTTCGATTCTTAGAATCCTCCCTTCGGCAATATCGCTTGTATAAAGAAAAAAAGGTAAATTAATAAACAAAAATCTTGTTTCACAAAGGACCTGTAGTTCAAGTAGTTAAGAGTGTTTATTCTTGCACTCGAGGTCCCTTGTTCAATCCCTATTGTCCAATATCGTTTAATAAAAAACATTGTTCAATTATTTCGTTACCTGCCTACTCTACTCATCTCAATGAAACCAATCCGCAGAAAATCAACATGCATACGAAAGTGGCATGTGACTCCTCAAGATGGTGTCTATGGATATAACTATCTCTTATTAAAACAAACAGGACTTTCAGAGAGCTGGGCTAATCGAGAAATAGTTGGATACAATTAATTAACTTTCCTTCTTTAAGATTTAAAACATCAGTGGAGTAGACACTTTCTCAGAGCAGAATCGGAACTCACAAGCTTGGAAAAATTAGACCTCCCAAGAGATCAGGCGGAATCTCATTTATACTACCAACTCTTTCATTTCTTATCTTCACCACCGGCCAAGACCAAAATCCGTTTTTCACCTGGTACTAGGTTAAGCAACAGTAGTCAGTAAATCGGTATGCCATAATGTTTATTCTCGACAAATCTTTTATTTACCAACACACAAGAAATGAACAAAATAAGTCAGTCCTATGCAATAAAATATGTACGTTTCAACAAAGTATAATTACCACTGGCGGAACCTTTATCCGATATGTGGACAATTAGGCATCAGTCTCCCCATTTATATCACTCTCATTTTTATTCCCAAAAGCATTGTAGGAAAGCATACTCTAAAAGCAAAGCTAAGAAGAAGCATAACAAAGATATATAAATAACATCATGTAATAGAAGTCACTAGAAGAATTGATGCGGTTGCGGCGGGCTAAAAAAATTGTTTTGCGATTCAAATCATATCTTAAAGAAGAGTAGTAATTTTATTTATTTATTTGTTTTTTTTTTTTTTTTTTTTTTTGGGTATTTGGAGAACAACATCACTTCAAAGCAAGTGACATTTAATACAAATAATAGAACAAAATTAAATATTTTAACATAAAGTGATTGTAATACAATGTGATTGCATAGGAAACACATGTAGCATGCGGTTTAATGAGCTTGTTTGAACTTATTGATCATAATTTTGTTCACACATTGTTACACCCACCCCTAATTTAAATTGTATTTTCACTAAGTTTGAGATTATCTTGTTTTTAAAATTGTTTTTGGATCTTAAATGGTGTGCCCAAGGGGCGCACCCCTGTTTTGTCCCCCGGTGCCCTTTCCATTTTCTTTTATTTTTCTGAAAAGTCTCTCTCTATCTTCTCTCTTCTCCCTTACTCTCCCTTATCTCTCCCTCTCGAGCTCACCTCTCTCTCGGGCTCTTTCCCAATCGACACCCATACATACAAACGTACACACACACACCCATACACACTTTCATGGATGCACCAAGTCACCATCTCAACGGAGGACGAAACGAATACCAACCTTCGAAACCGTAAGCTCGGAGAACAACTCCCTCCTCCAATGAACCCTCAACCTTGGTAAGCTTCGGGACTCTCTCTAATCTTCCTTAGATTGATGAAACTCTAGTTAGGACTCATTTTAGGTACTTTTGTGAAGGTTTGTAGTGAGAAACAACTCGGGGAGCTTTCCCCAGATTTCCGGAGAGGATTCCGTCACTTTCGAGGCAATTTCCGGCCAAACCACAACGAGTTGTAGGGGTGCAACTTGGGTGGGTTGGAAGGTCAACCCAATCCTAACCCAACTTTTACAATTCGGGTTCGGATTTGGGTTGGGTTTTAATCAGGTTTATTCGGGCTCGGGTTTAATCGGGTTCGGGTTTACTAAGGTTGGGTTCGGGTTGGCCCAACTTTTTCAAAATTAAAATTCAATTCCGCAAATTGTATCCGTTATAAAGTTAAACTAAATATGAATGTTTCAACCATGCAAAGTTTGAATTAAAATACAAGAGATACCAAAGCTAGTACCAAAAGAAAATGAAAAAAAGAAAAAAAAAAGAGAGGAATACTTCATTGTCCAAATTTTCTTGGGCTTTCAGATATAGAGGAATACTTCATTGTCCAAAAAAAGAGAGGGGCAACTGCAAATTTTCTTGGGCTTTCAGATAGAGATGGAGACCTCTAGCCTTGAGACTTAGTTTTTGACTTCTTAATAAGAGGAAAAAGGTAGACTGAGTTGCAGAGCCGCATAATGAAATTGCAGACTAATAATTTAATATATAGCTTTAGGGTTTAGAGGGGTAATTTATTAAAAAAATATATTAGAAAGGATGTGGGTTTTTGTACTTGGTCCATTTAGGTGTAATATGAGTATTGATTGATATGTGTCATATTCGGGTTTGTTTAATTGGGTTGGGTCAGGTTGGGTTGGGTTGGGCAAATGATCAACCCAACTCAACTCAATCAATGAACGGGTTGAAATTGGGTTGGGTTCGGACGAGTTATAACTAAAAAAACCCGTTTGTTCGGGGTAAAGTCGGGTTGAACATGGGCAGGTTCGGGTTGGCCCAACCCAAGTTGCACCCCTAGTGAGTTGGCCAGCGTGAAAGATATCAATCTCTTCGTCTCACTGAGTACTACAACTTTCCTTTTTGTTTCACCCAATTTCGTTGAGTATTGAAGAAGTTATATCCATTTCAATCTTACCTTATGGCGAGTCCGACGGCTTTCGAGGCGTTTTTCGGCCAAAACACGACAAGTTAGACGTCGTGCGAGGTACCATTCTCTTCGTCTCTTTGAGGGATACAATTTCCGTTTTTGAATCACTTAATTTCGTTAAGTATTGACAAAGTTATGAGCGTATAAAATTAGAGAACCTTCCGGCCGAATTCCGGCCTTCTTCTTCCTTGGGTCTGGTGACCCACCAAGCCCAGGCCCTTTGGGCCTTTCCTGCCGAGCCCAACCCAAAACCCATTTCAGATTTATTATTCATTTTATTTATTGTTTTAACGTAAAAGGCCCTTTGGGCCATTCCTTTTAAAAACCCAAGTCTTTAAAGGCTTAAAGCCTTGGGGCCGTTTCACCTTAGGCCCTTGGCCTTGGGGCCGGTCCCTGAACCCCATTCCCTTAAAACTCCTAAGCCCAAATGCGAAACCCAATTCCCTAAAGCCCTAAACCCTTTTAGTTTAAAAATCCTAAACCCTTTAACCTTTCAAACCCTTAACCCTAACTGGTCCAAACCCTTTATGGGAAATATTCCATTAGGGAATATTCTGTCAGGGAATATTCTAGAAATATTCTATCGACTTTTAGGAAAATTAATCGGGACCTTCTTAGGGTAATTCGACGTCCTGAACTCGTTTCCGACATCCGTTTTCCCAAATTCAATTGTTATAATAGAGTTTTATTAATTGGACCATTTATGTGCTTAGGGGCAATATTTGTGACGTTGCAGTGGTAGCTAGTTTGCATGGCTCTTCGGCGGCTAAGTATTTGTGAGTGGACCCTTCTAAATATGCATGTTTTAATAGTAGAAATGCATACATGAAAGACATGATTTAATGATTACGTTTTATGAAACGTTTTGAGATAACATGCTTACTGAGGCTAGATTGAATTACTATTATTTTTCCTATAACCCGTGTTCTTATAGAATATCTGATGGATGATGATATGATATTTAGAACATGTTTCGAACACCTCTTTATAGTATAGATGATGGATGACTTTATACTCTGAAGTTGTTTTTCAATATATATATGTTCAATGGTTTTGTACTTACCTAGTGGTCCTTTTCGCTACGGGACGTAGGGATAGATTCCGGTCCGTCCCGGGCGACGGTTTGGTGTTGGTATAGGGCCTGAAGTGTGTTTCCCCTGGCTATTTAGCACAGGGACGAGGTGCCAGCATGGGGCCTAAAGTGTATTTTCCTCTTACTGTCTGCTAAGAGACGAGGAGCCGGCATAGGGTCTGGGGGATATCGGACAATTCACTAGTGATTATTATAGATACAAGTTATGGTTTGAGACATTGCCCGACATGCTAGGTTTCGGAAAACTTATGATATATATATGTGTTTTCATAAAACCTGGGGGTTAGTACGTTGATAACTGTTTTACTATATATATATATATATATCAAATTGGTCCACTCATGTTTGTTTTGCGCCCCCTTCAGGGCTTAGAATCGAGGCATACAATCCCGGCGTCTAGGCACTTCCGCATCGGCATCTTCGAGTCCTCTCGGTGTAGGACCCACTCCTTTGTTAATTCAATTTTTATATTAATTCTTTTAGTGTTATAGATTAGATGTGTGCTTTGAACACGTTCCTTAAATGCATATTCTTGATTCTTTTATATTTCTAGGTCTTATCTATTCCTTATTCTTAGATTTTGCATTCAATAAATGGCTTTCGTCACCCACGGGTGTCGGTCAGCACGTGCCTATCTTGGTATTCGAGGAATATCAGGATCGGGGCGTGTCACACGTATTTAGAACGACGTCATCTGCACACTTTAGTTTTAATTGATTTTTATAGAGATGAACACTATATAGAAATTCATAATATGAACGATTAAGGAGCACAAAATTTTATAAGTCAGTCACTAAATGAAATAAAGAGGAACTCCTCGTCAATTTTAAACAGTATAATACAAGATTGTAACAAGATTGCAATATGTACAATCTTGTATGGAATTCTAGTCAATCTGGAGAGACAGAGCCAACAGAGCAACCGACAAGATAAAGTCACATATAAGTTGAAAAATATGCAGCACCTCAAGGCGATGACTCAGACGATAACGGCGACGACGGGACAATGACTATAACCATTTTATGGGTATTAAACTAAAACTTCTGAAAAGACAAAAAAGTTATGCCCCCAACTTCCCTGCAGGAAGTGAAAGTGTCAAACCATCTAGTCAAAACTTAAAAGCAAAGTGAACAGACATTCCGATCTGAGTCCTTAAATCCGGAAAAGGAATCCTTTTCCTGGTGATCTAGGGGATCCAGAAATTATGTTCGTTCATCGTACATTGTACGGTTAGTTTTCATTAGATACTATTTATATTTAATTTTAAATGATTTCTGATTGCACGATGTGCGATGAACGGATATAATTTCTAGATCCCCATAAAAATGATCCGAAATCCAACCACCCACAAAATACAATTCTTTTTTGGAAGTTTTAACAAAACACTCTTCACTTTTAATGAAAATAACATTTTTACTATAAAAAGTCACTTCTGATACTATTAACTTACAACAATTTTTTGTCATTTTAATCAAAACTCAAAGTTTTTAAACCCTTTTCATTAGTTTTCCCTTCTTTTTTTTCTTTTTTTTTTGTTGTCGAACAAAATATAATTCTAAACATTAAATTGAGAGTGGTTTTCTCCACACATTATTTTTTCATCTCACATACTTTTTTTTTTTTTTGTCCTTTAGATTGATGAATTGAAGAACATTAAAGAATAGAAATAAACAAGATATGTGTAGAAAGTAAAAGTCGGGTGTGTGGATAACACCACCATAAACTAAAACATCCGCACAAAAGTATTATGGATTTTTTTTCTCAGGAAACAACCCTCTTTTCACTAAGGAATGTCACAAAAAGAATTTCATCACACACTAAGAATTAAGTGAGATTTCTCTTGAATTTGACTTTTTAAGGGTGTTTCTATTAAAAAGGAGTAGCTGTTAGGGTTTAGGGTTCAGGGTAATATTACTAATTAAATAATTAAATGATTAAATGATTTGAGATTGAATTAATTTTAATGCAAGAATGATCTATAGATAGAGACTTAAAATTAGACTGTTCGGAAAGAAGGGGCATGCTTAAGTGAAGTTAAAGAAATAATGAATGCTTGAGGGACTACGCTAATTACCATTTAAGTGTATCTTCATGCAATGATAATCTATAGCAAGCTAGCTAGCTCTCATTCCATCATTTTGTTTGTCCTACAATGGCATACTCTCCTTGGTTTCAACTTTCCCTTTTCGTTCTTTTGCTTGTAGCACAAAGTCCGAGCAAGGCTGCAACGTGTAATGACTGTTTTGGTCTCAACTGAGATGGCATGATTGATTTGGGGTTTCCAAAGCTCCGTCTTTCGGTACAAGCTTTCAGTAGTAACTAGGTTTCAGGTGAACTTCCAAATTTAGCTTTGCAGACAACGAGGGCTGGTATCGCAAAAGGCTGCAACTCAAACATTCCACAAGCAATCTAACTGCTTTACAGTACAAGTTTCTGGAAGAGTATCATCTCCTGAGCATTGTATGGGGATCCTCATGACCAGGTCATCTGGGCCGTTCAAATTTAATCCAACGGCTCCAAACAGGAAGGTCCTCTAAAAATTATAATAATTGCAACCGTTGGATAAAATTTGAACGGCCCAGATGGCCTGGTCATGAGGATCCTCATACAATGCTTAGGAGAGGATCCTCTTCCCAAGTTTCTATCCAACATGCCACAAGAAATTTAACTCCGACTCAACAGTCTGAACGGCAATATATGTAACTACTGAGATTGGCCAACTGAAACTTTTTTAAGAGTTGGATCCTAGTGTCAACAACTTCAAACATTCCAGACCAAAATATCAAACCTCGCAAGATTGCAGACATTGGACCTCTCTCCGGAAATCTATCAGTCTTGCAGCATCCTAGTTTCGCTATCAAGTCGTCATTTCTTGTCATCATTTACTGTTGCATACAATAATCTGGCCAGCAGTTTTCTTTTGAATATTAAAATGCTACCTAACCATCCCGTCATGTTTTCTTTTGAAATTAAAGTTCCGAAAGCTTGAAATGCCGCTACCACAACAGACCAAGACTAAAATCATTTTTACCTGCAGTCTTCTTTTGGCTCTAGATTAGCAATAGTAGTGATACAATAATCTGGCCAGCTGTTTTCTTTTGAATATTAAAATGCCACCTAACCCTCCCGTCATGTTTTCTTTTGAAATTAAAGTTCCGAAAGCTTGAAATGCCGCTACCACAACAGACCAAGACTAAAATCATTTTTACCTGCAGTCTTCTTTTGGCTCTAGATTAGCAATAGTAGTGATACAATAATCTGGCCAGCTGTTTTCTTTTGAATATTAAAATTGATTTAATACTAAAAGTACGATAGATGCATTTTGACAGATATAAAACTGTTCCTATTTAATAATGAAAAAAGTGTAAAGATTTAACCTCTTGGTCAACAAAGACAACGTCCAAACTTGCAGGTTGATAATCAGCTCCAATATTCTTTGTCACCTAAATTCTGCATATCCTAATTTGTAGTTTCCTTGTTAGCTTGTATGGTAACAAAAGACGAATTGGCATATGCTCCATCAATCTATACAAAGTAAATTTAAAAGCAAAAAAAAATCCTCAATCTCGTACGACACACACATGAAACAAAGAATACGTTACAATTTTGAAAAATAGTCAAAAACAGAAAAAGAAAAATGAATTGCATTCATGCTACAATTACAAAAAGCAAACTAACCTTATTTACGAAGTCTTCATGTAAACAAAGATTTCAATTATCAGACTTCAAAGTCTTCATGTGCACAGTGATATTGCAATTATCTTTCGAATTCTTTATTTAGGGCATCCACCATATTTACAACATTAAAAAATAAAAACAATATAAGTGGCAGTAATTGAAGAGTACAAACAGCATCCACCTTCTCATCAATTTCAACGTTTTGGCATTTTTTTTAGAAAACTTTAACGAAAAGCTCTCGCTATTGTTCATTTTAACGAAAAACTACATTTTTACACTAAAAAGTTAATCCTGATACTATTCACTTTACCCTTTATTTTGTCCTTATCGTTAAAACTCAAAGTTTTCAAACAATTTTCATTAGTTTTTTTTTTTATTGTTGTTAGAATTGTTCATCAAGTTATGTTAGAGATAGCTCCGTGTCCTTTTTCAAAACCATCCTTTTTTCGTGCAATTTTTTTTATTTTATATAAACCTCTTTTGTACGTTTGTAATCTATGACTGTGATTGTCACATCCCAGTTTCGGTTCCGTCGTAGCACGATATTATCCATTTTCGGTCCCGGTAACGCCCTCACGATTTTGTTTTGGGAACTCACATGAGAACTTTTCAATGGGTCACCCATCCTGCGAATGCTCCCGCCCGAACTTGTTTAACTTCGGAGTTCCAATGGAACCCAAAGCCAATGAACTCTCAAAAGGCCTCGTGCTATATGGAGGTAGGCATGTACATATAAGGCGCATCACCCCCTTTCCGTTGGTCGATATGAGATGTTACAATCCACCCTCCTTAGGGGCCCGACATTCTCGTCCGCACACAGCAGAGTGGCTCTGATACCATTCTGTCACATCCCAGTCTCGGCTCTGCCGTAGCACGATATTCTCCATTTTGAAGTAGCTAGCTGTCATTTTGTATTTTTCTGGGTTAGTGGGATGTCTAGGATTTGGACGAAAGTTGTGTTTTATATCTTGTTATAAATCTCTTACGGACTACTTAGCCTTTTTAACCACTGGTCTTTTTCCTTGCTTTGTTTATGGCCTTTTCCTGGGGCTATACTGCTTTTTAGCCTTCTTTGTTGTACATCCCATGGTAATTCAACTTAAATTGTAAAAGGGAGGATTGATAAAAAGAAAAAAGAAGGAAACCAAACATTTAACCATGACATATAGCAAATAGATTAACCTATGCACATACAGTCAATAAATTCAGTAAAAACTGAAGATAAAGAGTAAATTCAAACAATTGAGAAACATACATGAAGCAACACATGGAGAAAAAGTAAAACAATTGAGTAAAAAAATTGAATAATATATATATATATATATATATATATAACAGCTAGAAGCATGCAGAGAGAAGTTGTCACATCTTGGGCTCGACTCTGCCGTAACACGATATTATCTGCTTTCGGTCCCGACCACGTCTTCACGATTTTGTTTCTGGGAACTCACACGAGAACTTCTCAATGGGTCACCCATTCTGGGATTGCTCTCGCGCGATCTCGCTTAACTTCAGAGTTCCTAAGGAACCCGAAGCCAGTGAGCTCCCAAAATGCCTCGTGCTAATTGGAGGTGGGAATGTACATATAAGGCATAGAGGATCCACTCCCCTAGACGATGTAGGATCTCACAATCCACCCCTCTTAGGGGCCTGACGTCCTCGTCAACACACTTCCAGCCAGGGATTGACTCTGATACCCATCTGTCACATCCCGACCCGGGCTCCACCACATCCCTGGCTCGACTTCGCCGTAGCACGATATTGTCCGCTTTGGCCCCCGACCATGCCCTCACAATTTTGTTTCTGAGAACTCACATGAGAACTTCCCAATGGGTCACCCATCCTAGGATTGCTCTTGCGCAATCTCGCTTAACTTCGGAGTTCCTAAGGAACCCGAAGCCAGTGAGCTCCCAAAAGGCCTCGTGCTAATTGGAGGGGAGAATGTACATATAAGACATACATGATCCATTCCCCTGGACGATGTAGGATCTCGCAGAAGTGGTAAAAATCCCAAACTTATTTGATTATCTTGAAAACCCACCAGATCCTTCTCACACTCCAAAATCCAAATAACCACTTAAAATCCATAAAATTACAATGAAATCAATACCAGAATGCACCAAATAACAGTAAAAAAAATGCAGTAAAGGCAAGGATGAATTCAACAACCCATATAAGCAAAAACATTCATACCTCAATTGAATTTTGAACTTGATTCTCACTTAAAAATCTTAATCTACAAAACCAAATTAGTTTTATTAAATTGAACAATCTAAATCAGCAGAAGCATTCATACCTGAACTGAATTTGCAGTTTGATTTTGTCGCTTAAAAATTCTAATCTACAAAACCATATCAATTTTATTAACACGGATAATTTAAGATTTGATATGCCAAATTATTATGAAAAAAAAGCTATTGATGAAGAAATTTTTCATTGTGCCTAGAATACTGATGGATATTTTTACCACCTGCAAAATTAAGGATAAAAACACTTAAAATATTTGCAAGAGTACAAGGTAATCGTAGTATAGGAACTCAAGTAAGGTCGTTTTCCACAGGAATTAGATGAATAATTTATGTTAAATTAAATGTTAATTAATTACTTAAAACAAAGTTTTGGAAAAAAAAAAAGTTGATTTGGTGATTTCAAATAATAAAAACGAATTTAATAAAAAATAATTAAGTAAAGAATTGTAAAAGCCTAGGGTTCCGCCACTACCTTAACAATCATATGTAATTCTTCCAATTACTTATGAATTACACATGCATATTTTGAAGGTTAGGTTTTCCTAAAGTATGCCTACTTGGACCCCCAACATAGAGCGTATATAAAAAATGCAACTCGTCTGTGGTATTCAGATTAATTATAAACATGTAAGACTCATTAAGCTTTGTGAAACCTTTTGAAAAACCATACAACCCTTAAGAAGTGGTATTCATCCTAAGTGAACTTGCTCATATTAACCACAAGAAGCTATCCTCAATTTCAAGGACCGACCTCCGACCAAAATTGCATCAAATTACTTTTCTAAATATTCTAATAGTAGCTAAGCGTTAAGATAATTAGATAGTTTAAACCAGTGATTAGTAATTCAAACCTGCATGTATAATACCATAAGCAAATTGAAAAAAAAACTACATATTCTTGCTAAGGCTCGTGGCATCGCCCTAGCAAAAGAGATTAGTTACGAACAATTATAAAACAAATTATTATTAAAAACAAGGACAGAAAACACCTTGAAAATAGCCAAAGGCTCTTTAAGCCGAATTCTCTGGTGCGTTTACTAATCCGTAATCAAATTGAGATGAATTGAATTAAGGAGAAATTAAAATGAGATAGAATCAGAATCAGAGTCAGATTCAGATTCCTGATGAAGTTCTTCCCCGTCATCCTTGCTCCCTCATACTCTTCTTACCATCCCCCAATTCTTTTAGCTTCCTTATCTTTTTTCTTTTCTTTTCTCCGTCTTCTTCCCATCTTCTTCCCTGTCGATTCAATGTCGATGCGCACCGAATGAGTTACAAACCCAGTTGTCGCCAACGACAACCTATTCTTCACCAACTACATCTTCGAAACCCATCCTGACAAAATCATCATGAACCAATCAGCTTGAGCCCCGTCATCGTCGGTGGACGGGATTGAGCTGGTGTCAGCATTCTGCTGAAAGGCATAAGGACATGGGTAGTTTGGGTAGAAAAGTTGGATTCCTGATGGAGGCTTCTCCTCGGAATCCAAATACCACCTCTATGAAGGGGATCCAATTCCAGGAGATTCAAGAGTTCAATTCCTAATTTTGTGTGAGCCCCACCTTGTTTCCGATTACTGAAATGTTTGGTAAATGGTTGAATGCCTCGAAAAAAGTGCAAATCCGTTTCTTCGTATTCCATTCCGGTTACGGAAAAACGGCCTAAAGTAGTCTCGTCCCTCTCTCTGTCTGTTTCTCACAAACCCTAATGGCTAAATATCATTATTTATACTACTACAAAATAAAACCCTAAAAGGTCTTAGAATAAAACTAGGAAACATAATAAAATAATAAAACAGAAAATAAAAGGTTTCCTATTTGAACTAAAATTCAGACTTTTTCAGAAAATCAAACTTTTGACTAACCAAATCAACTCTGATTTGGTCCCAAAATGTCTCTTTTGAAAACTGAAGACGTTCCCTACAAATCCTCAGAAGGAATCTTCGTCATAATACGCCATCTTGACCTTCAAACTACGCAAAATGTCCAAAAACGTCAATTTAGAAAAATTGCACACTGAGTCTTTATTTCATCACCACAGTCAAACGGCTTGGTAGAAAAATATGGAATTTTGACACAATCATCTTGAAAGACTCACGAACATCCTCCAATTAGAATCGCTCCAAAATTCGTCCGTTTGATCACTTTTTACTCCAGAGGAAGTCGAATGTCCTACATTGAAAATACATAACAAAATATCAAAATTCTACCAAAAAAACTATAACTAAGAATAGAGTAAAATATATAATATAAGATGGACTCATCAAATACAAGTATCATACCATGTGTCATTATAAATGAAAGGAAGTTTTCTTTTTTAAGTTGTTAATTTTTTAACACAAGTATCTTACTACTTGCACTAGTGATACGTAATGTATCACTTCGTGTTCCGGACACATTAAAAAAATCTCTCCTATTAATGATATGATTTTTACTTGAAGATGTGCAGTCCACATTCCAATGAATTATAAACATTATATAACAACGTATGTCTGGCTGACAAAATATCTAAAATTAAAGTTACTTAGTATTACAATTTATTGATATTATTTTATTTGTAAATAAGATGTTAAGTTCAAATATAAGAAATGATGAGTCCGTAACTAATTTATTCCTCCATGCTCTCCATACTATGAGGGCTAATATCGCAAAAGGCTGCAACTCAAACATTCCACAGGCAATTGACCCAAAACAAAAAAAAAACATTCCACATGCAATTTAACTGCTTTACTTTACAGCAGTGTTCTAAAAATCGGCCTAGGCGGCGGCCGGCCGCGGGGATGAACTCAAAATCAGGAGCAAAATCGGGACAGGAATTAGGTGGCCGCCGAGACGGCCTGGGCGGCCTAGACGGGCGACTGAGTGGCCTAGGCGGTCCAGGAATTTCAGTTTGTTCTGTTTTCAAGAATGCAGATCAGCTGCATTCTTGCATTTCTGGGTTTTTGGTTCACGGCTTGGAGAAGACGAAGGGTTGAAGACGATGAGAAATGACTTTCTCTCTCTTCCTTTCACACCGCACACTACATACTTTTATTATTTAATTTTTTTTCTTAGTTTACCTCCAATCATGTTTTGACAGCATGCATCAAGTTGCTTGCTTTTTTGTAAAAAAAGCCATAGGCTGTCAGTGCATGTTGATTTTTCTCGTAAAAAATGATGGGGTGTCAGTCCTTACACAAGTAGACCAACCTTAGAGCCGTCCGATCTGCGTTCTTTGTCCAATAGGATCTGAGCAAGAATTTAGAGGATTCTTAAGACGTTGGATATGACTTTGCATGGGTGCATAAACCAAGGAGATATTGAAGCCTAAAGATCCATCGCCATCACCCTTAAAGTTTGCTATCTCTGACTGCTTTTTCTCACAACACCATTTAAGTCATGGCATTACTTCTAGGGATTTGATTTGCTTTTAGATTAATTGGTATGGCTCTCTTCAGAACGTGTACCATCGGGTATATTTGACATCTTTATTTCCCTTTAAATTAAACATAATTAATATGATCTCTAAAAAATATTTTTCCTTTTTTAAATTACTATGAACCTCCTATATTCACATTAGAATTTTCTCTTTAGTATGAACCACCCAACCCACTACGTGGGATTTTCACTTTTATTTTAAAAAAATTTAGATATAATCATTCAAAATGTCTTAAGTTATATGGCATATATGCTTAATGTGTTTTTAAATTTTGGATTTGTTGGATACTTTTTTTGCATTTTATCCATAGATTTCATACAAGTATATTTTTTTGTAAGTGTCAATATGCACTTATTTACAAGATATACAAGAAATTTACCTAAATCCGCCTAGGCCGCCTAGGCGCCCGCCTAGACTCCGCCTAGCCGCCCGCCTAGACTCCGCCTAGCCGCCTAGGCGCTAGGCGCTAGCACACCACCCGACTAGCGCCTAGCGTTTTTTAGAACCTTGCTTTACAGTGAAAGTTTATGTCCAACGTGCCACAAGAAATTTAACTCTGAAAAAAAACAGTCTGAACCGCAATATACGTACATACTGAGATTGGCCAACTGAAACATTTTGAAGATTTGGATCTTAGTGTCACCAACTTCTAACATTCCAAACCAAGATATCAAACCTCGCAAGATTGGAGAGATTGGACCTGTCTGCAGAAATCTATTAGTCATGCAGAATCCCAGTTTCGCTATCAAGTCGTCAATTCTTGTCATTATTTATTATTGCATACAATGATATGACCAGCTATTGAATATTCAAGTGTGTGTGTATATATAAATATATATATATATATATATATATATATATATCTACAATTACATCTTATTTGTTCATCGTACATCGTGTGGTTATCGTTCGTTATGTACTTTGTGTATTTAATTTTAAATAAAAAATTCATAATAATTTATAACCGCATAATGTACGATGAACATATAAAATAGATCCTCACAAAGAGAATCCAAATCCCTATTCCCCATCCCTTGTCTTGTGGCAGCTGATTGTGCCTTGTATTTAGGGCTAGTTTGGTATTGCTGTGTTTTAAAAAAAAAACTACTTATGTTGTGCTGTGAGAATAAACAGATGTAAAATAAAGCAGCAGATTGTTTGGTAAACTTTTTTGTAAGCTTTTGTAACAATAAATAAATAAATAAAAAGTTTGATAGTGTTTTGTAATCTTTTATGCAAAACAGCTGTGACTGTGTGAAATGACAAAAAAAAAGTATAATACTAGATGTGCCATTAATTTAATTTTCTTAACAAATAAAGGTAAATTACTAAACATACTTTATTTTTAAAAGGAAAATATTTATAAACTTTATCTTAAATATTAATTAGTATGACAAAGTTATCCCTTCGTTGTAGTTATTTCAACTTTAAAAATTTAATTAGTTATGAAAATGTATTTGTTGATATGCCCAAAGTTATCCCTTTCTCAAACTCTTCTCTCTCAAGAACCCAAAATCAAGCAGCTTTGGCGGTCAAGAAAAATGAAGTGCAAGCTTTAGTTTCTTGCGTTGGCTTCTTCGACGAGCTTTAATCTCACTCCGCCGTCCTTCCCCCTTCAACCTCTTTTTACCCGACAAAAACTCCACCTCCAATGCCTCCAATTCCAATCCATAAACCTTTCTGTCCCATCATGTCAGATACCAAAAGATGCCTTTCTAAAACTCAAATCCAAATTCAGACGAACTTCAAATCTTTCGAATAAGAAGTTGTGGGTTCATGAGTCGGATGATGGAGACAAATCCAGCAGGTCTTGAAGGAGAGAGAGAAATCAATTTGAAGCAAAGAAGGGGTTGGGTTCGAGGGATGATGGAGATCTGCAAAGCCATTTCCGGTTTGGTGATTAGAGAAGGTGGTGTGGATGCAAATTTCTTCCTCCTTGATCTTGGACAAAATTGCACCTACAAAACAATTAACACATTTGGTTAAGACCAAAAGTCTCACGCGCCCACGATGAATGAGGGGGGGCTTTAGCCGAAGAACCTCCGATGCCAAAGTTAGAATTTAGAGAAAAAAAGTGTTTAGAGAGTTTTCGGAGTTTTGCAAGAATGTGGACTTAGGTTTTTAGAGAAAATGGGGTTCAATATATAGAGCAGGGTTTGAGAAAAGGTGGCCGGCCCTTTGGGGTATTTTTGTGTGAATGGGTGATTTAATTGGTAATTAATGGATTAATTAGAAATAAATCCATTAATTAGCCAATTAACTCAATTTATATGGAATGTTTTGAAGGTTATGAAATAATTACCTTGTGGAAAATATAGGATGAGGATGGATGAAATAACTTTGAATTTGTTACCAATTTTGGTCATTTTTGACTTGATTGAGGGATGATTGTCCACTGCTCGGGCGTAGGAATCCCGATGTGCCTCGAGGGTAATTTTGTCCTTTTTACCCAAAAATCCACGTGTCGCCTCTTGATTATTTTTGGCTCCACAGGTGGCAGAGCCGTTTCAATTTGACGCATGCTTCCAGAACGAGTCTGAGAGATTCCAGTTTGAGTATTAAGGACAAGGCCTGTCATTTTGCAAAAATGACGAGGGTGTTATTGGACTTTATAAAGTTTCATTAAAGATGCAATGTAGCTCCACGTGCTTTGAAAAAAAAACCAGTTTTCCAAAGCAGCATTTAGCTGCTTCGGTTTTTCTGATGATTTCAGCTATCAATCACCACAGCCTCCAAAATAATCCTTTTTTTTTTTTTGAGTTTACCAAACACCTTCAACATAAAAACTTCAAAAATAAGCAGCTTGTTTTTTTAAGCACCTCAATGCCAAACCAGGGCTTAGTATTTCTTTCCCTTGATTTGAGGAGAAGGTGAGGTGTGTTGTTCGGCAGTTCATGCCCTCCCTCTCAATCCCATTCGCTTGAAAAAAAAGTTACCATAGACCAAGACTAAAATCGTGGAATTTTTAGATCTACGGGTCCCCCAGGGCCCACTTAGAGGTCTATCCAATAGAATTCAGACTTGTTTTCAATCTTTTCAGAAAGTGCTTCTTAAGAACTTAGATGCCGGACCCACACTTCCTGGTGACCAAAGCCTCTTTTTAGGACACCTCTCGATGACAAGCCTTTGGTTTACACGGGCCTGTAACCGTGCGGTTTGATACCATGTTGGAATTTTTAGATCGACGAGCCCGAGGGCCCCGCTCTAACAAGACCAATAGAGTCTCCAACTTGATAATTACCACTTACCAAATTCGTCAAGTATGTGGTTATATCACAAAAAACATCAATATTAATTAGAGTAGGGTAATCATATTTAAACCCAATATTTTCTTTACCCCCACCCATATGGGATAGCTAACATGCAAAAACGGCCGTTTATATACAAGGATGTGGTATGTTTGCAATTTCTACAAATATGCACCTTCCAGCACGCATAATTATGTGTTCCGATGTTGTTTCTACATCTTTTTGTCTATAAAAGCAGTATACACCTTTGAGCAATCTAATATACTTGCATGCCACTTTCAACAAGAACCATGGCAGTGCAGCCTAATCATCTAACTAAATCATATGTCCTCCCACTTTACATCTTGTTTATCACAAGCGGTATTTCTACAACCCATGCTGCTTGCAGCAAAATGGACCAACAGTCTCTTTTTTCTTCATTTGACATCGCTTCTTCTAGTTTAAACTGGTCTTCCAACGATTGTTGTCGATGGGAGGGCATCACTTGTGATATGGCTGGTAGGGTCACCCATCTGTTGTTGCCCTCCAAACACCTCAAAGGAGTCATTTCTCCATCTCTTGGAAATCTCACGCATCTCTCCTACCTCAATCTCTCCCATAATATACTTTCTGGTCACCTGGAAGCTGGATTCTTTCTGTCCTTGGGTCGCCTTCAGATCCTTGATTTGAGCTACAACCTTCTCTCTGGAGAACTACCGCTATCTCCACCGCCAAGTTCTATCCGAATAGTGGATCTGTCCAGCAATCTATTCAACGGAACAACTCCATCATCTTTCCTCCAGCGTGCATGGAATTTGAGCAACTTAAACGTCAGCAACAATCTCATTAAGGGCCAAATACCATCTTTCAACTGTTCTTATTCTCCTTTTGTTATAAGCTTGGATTTCTCTCACAATGATTTCAGTGGCATAATTCCCCTTGGACTTGGTAACTGTTCAAAATTGGAGCTCTTTCGTGCAGGTTTCAATAGCCTTTTGGGGACACTTCCATGTGATATTCACAACGCTCGAGCACTTGAAGAAATTTCGTTGCCTTCCAATAAGCTTTCCGGGGCCATTGGTGAGAACATTGCCAATCTTACCAACCTCGCAATCTTGGATCTCAACTCTAATCAGCTGAGCGGCACACTTCCTCTTCATATTGGGAAGCTCTCCAGATTGAAGCTCATAATCCTCCATTTCAACAATCTAGAGAGTTTTCTGCCTCCGTCTCTGATGAATTGCTCAAGCCTTACAGAACTGAATCTAGGATTCAACCAATTGGAAGGAGATCTCTCCGTGCTTAATTTCTCCAAACTTACTCAACTTATTAAACTTGACCTAGTGAGTAATCACTTCACCGGTCCCTTGCCAATAAGCGTTTACTCATGCAAGTCCTTGATAGCACTCCGACTGTGCTCAAATGATCTAGAGGGACAATTACAGCATGAAATTCTTTCTTTAAAATCCTTGTCATTC
The DNA here is from genome assembly GCA_035220775.1 of Malus fusca. Taxonomy (NCBI): domain Eukaryota; kingdom Viridiplantae; phylum Streptophyta; class Magnoliopsida; order Rosales; family Rosaceae; genus Malus; species Malus fusca. The sequence goes on from CM069068.1 coordinate 39,666,135, forward strand.
CTTTCGCTTGCTTATAACAGATTGACCAATGTCACAGGGGCAATGAAGATATTGAAGGATTGCAAAAGTTTAAGGGTACTCTTTTTTACAAATAGTTTTCTGGGTGAAGAAATGCCAGATGGTGATCTCATGGTTGATTCATCTGGGTTCCAAAATCTCTACCTTATCTGTTTGGCAAGGTGCCAATTGACAGGAAAAGTACCTGTATGGCTGTCGAAGCTCAAGAAAATGAAGGGGTTGAATCTGTCTTTTAACAGACTCACGGGACCGTTACCTGGTTGGTTGGGGACTCTTCCAAGTCTTTCCTTTATAAACTTGGAAAGTAACTTCATTTCAGGTGAACTTCCAAAGGAGCTTTGCAGACTACAAGCACTCAGATCGGAAAAGGCTACAACTCAAACAGGTCACGGCGATTTTGAGTTGCCTGTCTACTACCAACATTTTAATGGGTCTGCAACTATATTACAGTACAAGTATTTGTCCAACATGGAGGCAAGAATCAACCTCAGGAACAACAGTCTAAGTGGCAATATACCCCGCGATATTGGGCAATTGCAACTTCTCCAAAAACTGGATCTTAGTTTTAACAAATTCTCTGGCAACATTCCACACCAAATCTCGAACCTCCGAAACTTGGAGTTATTAGACCTCTCAAGAAACCATCTTTCTGGTGAAATCCCAGCGTCACTATCAAGTCTTGATTTCTTGTCTTCATTTGGTGTTGCCTACAATAACCTCCAAGGCCAAATACCATTAGGCACTCAGCTCCAAGGCTTCAATGCTACTGCCTTTGAGGGTAACCCGGGACTTTGCGGTTCCCCGCTTCCAAATGAGTGCCCGAAGAAGAGTCCAGGTGATAGTGATACGACTAAGGACCGGGATGATGTACATGACTCTGGGAATGAAATTCCATGGCTTCAAATTTCAGTGTATCTTGGTTTCATTGTAGGGTTTTGGGGAGTTTGTGGCCCTTTAGCTTTGAGCAGGTCATGGAGAAATGCATATTTCAAATTTTTCTCCAATGTTGTCGATAATTAAGTGTACTTTTCTTCGAGAAATAAAAGACTTATTTACTAGTACACATTACTGTTGCAATGTTGCATCGCAACAATCTTGATATACAAGAGCGTTTGATAATCATTTTGTTTTCAGCTTTCAATTTTTGTTTTCACTTTTCTGAAAACTGAAATTTGGGTTGGTAACATTGAGAACTAAAAACGAAAAACTGATAACTACTTCCTTGAGTTTTCAAAATTTGACCTTGAGCTTTTCCTTTTTGACTTTCAGTTCCAAACAAGATTACACTTTTAAAGGCAAGTTATTTAATTTCTTAAATCATAGGTCTTTTGTTTCTTATTTTACTCTCGGTGCCATTTCGAATACAAAGAAGACCAAGACATTAAACAACGCAATAAATACGACTTTGAATTAGTTATTTGCAGCTATCATGACTTGTATTACACGATATGATTTATCTTTGTTCTTCTTCTTCTTGGTTTTACACCTATACTTTAATTGGATTTCGATCCGAATCCAATGTATTAATAGGATATAGATTTGAGACTTCAATCCGACAGTTCGTTAATGATTCAAATCTGCCGTCTTTTATAGCAAATACGAGAAAATATGCCCGCACGTTGTTGCGGGAACCTGTTGTTTCAGGTGTAATCGGATGAATAAATTCAACACAATAATGAACAAACAGTTTTTTTTTATATACATTCAAGTGAGCTGGCATATAAACACATTGTACAATGAGTGATAAGAAACTTATTGTATTTGATTAGAAAGAGATGGTTTCCAAAAAAGTTCTGTTTCCTTAAGAAACAGAAGAAACATACATAAAATTTCAGTTACCAAATCCAAAAATATAAAACAAAAACAAAAATGTGACTCTACGGCTTTCTTACTACACAAAAATATCCCTTAGTTAAAGCATGCCACACATCATCACATTGCTATTATATGAAGTATATTCCTCAGTGGCAAGTAATATACTCTCCTTAGCATGACCTCTCAATCCCTTCTTTATCTCCCTAGAATCGTACAACAACCCATAAATACAGTGCCCCTTTAAAATCCAAGCATACATTAAGCTGAGTAGTCAAGTTTGGAGAAGTCGTTAAATAATCACTATCTGAGGATTGAGAATAACCTACGTTCACATTGCACAAAGTTCTATGGAAAAAGGGGACAAATTAACATAATTAAAATAAGTATTAAGATGCAAATATTCTTAAGATAAATTAAGCAGAAAAATGAATACACTTTACCAATTGTCAGACACTGCTAATTGCCAATATAGCAAGATAATGAATTCCATGAACAAAAAAAATGATTTGCAACTTCAACTTACCATGCCAAAGAAGCTCCATAAGAGTAGTAGCTTCCTCCTTACTTCATGCATCCGTTGATCATGGAAATTATAAAAATCCATCCAATCAAGAGACAATGTAAAAGTTGTGACAAGGTGAATATGCAATGAAGAATCTTAAGATATACCTGACAAATTTGAGATTCCATTATAATTTCACACAAAACAATCTCATCTGTTACAGATTGGACCAACCAAAAAAAATATTATATTAACATGATTTTCAACTCAACTATAAATAGGAGCTTTATAACAGCACAATCAATATCATTTCAACCCAACCAAAAAGAAACTAATTGTATGTCATCAGTTTGTAAAGAGAAAATGTATCATATTTCGTGGCTAATGAAAAGCTTACAAATGTCATGTAAGAACATACGTAAGTTCAAATGCAAGAATGCAAATGAAGACAATTCACTCCATTGTGTTCAGCAAGGGAAAAAAAAGTTACGAAAATAGTATGACAGTGATTCGTACCTTTAACTTGATCTGATGGCAGGGCCTTTAATGTTGACTGAACAAAACTTTGCAAGTAATGAGGTTGTGTAAAAACTTTCACCTAAAAATTTAAACCCACCATTATATGAAGGTAAATAAGGAAAATCCAATCCAATAATCACCGCAATCTGAGAAGTGTATTTTAGTTTAGAGAACATGCATGTATTTTCTAACAGCGAAAACATGAGCAAATATGAATGGGCAGAAACATGAGTGTAAAAATTCTAAACCTCAAGGATATGATTGTATTACAGCAAATATGATTGGGTCGTACTCGAGGATCAAATGGGGACTTGAGATTTTGGTAACTGTGTAGAAGAAAAAGAACACCAATGGAACATTCCTACAAACTAACCCTCAAACCCATCCGAATCAGATCAACTAATCAACCAAATTAGCCCAATCAATAACCCTATATTTACTCAACCAAATTTGCCCAATCAATAATCCTCAAGGATAAGATTATTTTAACTATACACAAATTCACATGCTAGTCATTTGATACATTTAACTAATTCTGCAAGTTGTATTTCTGTAAATGGGAATGAAAATGTAACTTTTGGTCTTATACTTTCAAAACCAATACACATCTCAAATGTGGGAGTCTCAAAAGTTGTTTCATTTGTTTCATTCCAAAGAAATTTTTTGTTCGGACAAATATTCTAACAAAATACTCTCTGATTGACACTCACTTTAACACCTTAGAAGAACTCACGTTTCTCTATCTGAAAAGGAGTTCAGGGATATGAAAAAAATACTTAATACCAAAAGCATAAACCACACTCAATACAATCAATAACTAAACTAACAATTTATCAAAAACACCATCAAATTAAACACCTTTAAACCATAAAAACCAAAGGAACAAACCATCTAATTAATGAGTGGTGAGTGCAGACTTTCTGGCATTCAGGGCACCAATTATCCCAACAGAGAATGCGTTTTGGTCCTCCTCCTTTACCATTTCCTCCTCATCCCCTGAATCCTCATCCCTTGCACGTTCCAATGCCGTCTCGAGAAGCGCCTTAGCAAACATCGGGGGAGGAAAAACTAATTAATTTTTTAAAAACAAATATTAGTGCACTACAAAAATACATCATCTATAATAAGCAAACACGTGAATGCCTAAAAACACTATTAAGTCTATTATATCCTTGCATTTCTATTTGAATTCAGAGTACGTGGAAATCACATCAACAAATGAAAGCCCTAAATTTTTATCATCCTAAATTGGAAAAATCTGCAAAACCTACAAAATTTCGCCGCATCAAAATAATTACAAATTAAACCCCCCATTCTCTTATATAGCTGATAATCAAAACCAAATTAGTAAATTACTCAGCTAAAAGCCTTTTTTCACCGAAAACACGGAAGGCAAGCCTGAGTCCTAATAATCCAAAATCACGTCAAATGGAGGAAAATGATATATCAGAATCGAATACTCATATATTAATAGAAAATTTTTCCTTAATTTATCTAATTATAGAAATAAAAAAAATTAGATCAAGAAAACCAAGAGCCAAATACAATTTTGATGCAAAGAAAGCAAAGTTAGAATACCAAGAGCCAGATTATGCTATTAAATCAGAGAAAACTGAGATGCAATGGAATATATACAAATCTAATCCAAGAAAGCAAACCAAAACCCTTACTGTCTGAGAGAAATTGGGATAGAACATCGTAGAGATAAAGCAAGAGGAGAGATATACCTGGCTCTGGTTGGAATTGCTGCCGATGAATGTTTGGAGAGAAACTTTACCTTTCACTTGCTTTTGATTCCTGTAGCCACAACAGACACATCACTTGTGACAGTTTCCAAAGGGAATTCAGAATTCAACAACCTAAACCATAATTAACTCACAATTTAGTTCCATCAATATGATAGACATACCAAACTGTCAACAAACTAACAAAAGTAAACATAAACGTCCCTAGAAATAGCCCAATGGTAGGATTATGTAGTCCAACTGTGCTGAACTAAATAAGAAAAAATTCAAGCGATCAAAGCTAATCTAGAGCTTTCTCCGCTCCCAAACATAGCAAGAATCAGAACGTGCGTCGTCAATTTCAAGAAATTCACAGAAAGAGAGAAAGAAAGGGATAGAGTCGTACAAACCTCAGATCGATTGGCCTCGATCCTCTGGATTCCCTCATTATCTTAGCAGAAATCGACAAAAGCATATATACAATGACATTTTATCAGCTACTGGTTGGACCACGTTTATTACCTGCCATAAACGGAGAAACAATTTGGTATAAGAATCTGATAAGAATCTCATTCCACAAAACTTCTTCAGTGTTGGCCTAAACAACTGCAAGCAAAAAAATCCCCAAGATACATACTTTCATCCAAATCATCCACCGCCATTAACAAAACCACACCATATCTTCCTCTAGCTAAGATTAAAAGAGTGAACTTATCACCCAAATAAAATAGGTATATTAACGAATATGAGTTAAAAAGTGGAGGAAAGCAACAAAACCAATCAAACAACGAATTGTCAATAGAATAAAACAACAAATATAGATATCTGAATCAAAGTTTTTTTTTTTGTCAAATGAAGACTTAAATTTCACTCAACATTGTTTCTAATCGCAGCTTCCTCTCTACCTATAAAGCATGGTGGTCTTAGCCCGACATACATTCTGATCATGCAGAATCGAGATGGAGACGTTATTTGCTAACAACAGAAATGGAAGTTCAAAATATTATTGAATCATCAAATGTAGAAATTACCAATCAAATACAGATAAACCACCACCAGCAACCAAAACAGTTTTTTTTTTAATGAAATTATACTCCTTTCATCCAAGCAGCAACCAGTTTTTTTGAACTGCGCGTCTGTAAAACACATAAGCACGGATATATTATAGAGAGCAACAATCACTAAATTTCTAACATCACCAGCATTTACAACATTAAGCATGTAGGGAAACTATTTCATTTCATTTTAATTTTAGGTGACACAACTGATAAGAAAGGGTTGAGCAAGTAGCATGGCATCAAGAATAAAGGAAGATATTTAGGATGGAACAATTAAAAGTTTCTGTAAACCATTAAATTTATGCTTAGTGAGTATACCAGAATATCTGCGTGCAATGAAAGTACGGCAAACATGGGTCTGTGGTTAGCTGGAGAACTCTGGAGACACGAAAATTTCAGGGGTCTGATTTAAGCGTCGAACGAACTCTTTCTCTCTCTGCAACCAATTTTAATTTTAAAAAAAATCCAAATTATGAGCACCGACTAAAAAGGTCAACTAAAAGGAAAATTCATACTTCTAGACATGGTGGGAAAAAACATGAACTCAGAATGAAACATAAATTTTTTTTTCCTAATAAGCATAAGAAACAGAACATTTTCATTTAACATTTTCATCTTTTTTTCCTAATTTTTAGAAGTAATGTAGATAGATTTGTTTAGTTGCATCAGGCTCCTCAGTTTCCAATTGACATGCCAATTTATGGTCCACTGCCCTTTCTTTTTCAGACAATAAATCCCAACATTTATATAACCAAATGCATCCAATAATAGAAAAATACGCAAATTTCCTAGGAAAGTGCACATTCACATAGCGAAGGGTTGCGTGAGAAAATGTATCTAAAAAAAGTATATTGGGGTACCTTATTTGCATTATATTTCACAGGTGTAGCAGGATAGGCTTCAGGCAGTAATCTTTCTTCTGCTATTTCCTTCACGGTTTGTAACTCATTGGTGAGTTTCGTTGCAAGGCATTCAAAAGAATATAAATATATTATAGTTCGTTTTTATGACACAACAACAAAGTTATAAATAAATTATCAAGGAATACCATATATAAATGACAAAACCAATTATTATAGTTATTGCAATGATTTCAGCTTTGTTTATTTTTCTTTTATAATGGTCTTGTATATGTGTTAATTTCTTATAAACTATTATTTGGTTGAGTCTATAATTTTCAGTCGAACATTCCAACCATAAAAACCAAACCTTCGATCATTCAAACTACGTATTAAATCTTCATGGCCAACAACTTCGCTTCCAAAATCCAATTCACCACGTGAGGGAAGGATTTATGAGTAGAACGACGGGTACCGTCATTGATCATTGCAAACAAAAAGCCAAGAAGAATAATACGACTGGGACTAAATTTGTGCAAGCATGGTTTCATTTGACAAATATATGTTCCCAATTTAATAGGCCATTACTACTTAGCACAACAAATTAGTTTTCGTATCGAAACCAACATAAATCTAAGCAACATACACATTTTAATAGTAAATAAATCAAAAAGCAGATTAATAACCACATCACAAATTCCCCCTGATTAAATAGTGATGTTACCTCACCAGCAGGAGCAGAAGGGTGGTGTGCAGTTGTGCTGTGGCCTTGTACCAAGAAGGATGACGACACTTAGGAAGATATTTGCTTGCCGTTTAACCAGAAATTACCCATCAGATTTCTGAAACTCACCGGAAAAATGCAAATGTTAGGATTACCTTTGATTAACCTTAAAATGAACTCAAATCCAACATGCAATACCTGAATTTATCTCTTGGGAGTGAGAGTAGTCGTTTCCAGGTAATGGCAAGGGCCAATTCGCCTGCAGATTTGGAATTAAAGATCTGATACCTTCCCTCCAATTCGAAAAAGTTCTGGAAGGTCGTGAAATTCCCCATGAATATCAGTCGTAAGTACATGCAAATAAATAATAATAAGTAATAATAACGCTTTTTTCCCCATACAAAATGAAATAACAGTGAAATATGTACTGTAATACAAATATAATAAGAGATTAAAGAAACCAAAATCTTCACCTGAACATTGCTTTCTCCCATTAGAATTTCCTTTGCTTTCTCGCATAACATTCTCAACTACAATGAAGCAATGAAGAAACGATCATGTACAGATAGACGGTTCTGATTCTAAAAGACAGGAGATAAGTTTTAAAATAAAATAGAAAACATAATATAACTTAAAATGTGCTTAAACAAACCATTCTCGCATATAGCCAAGTTCTATACGGAGGTAAAAGTCCTGGATTATACTTTAGTCCATTTCACATAGTTTACTTTGTATGTGCATAAGATAATTCATTTTGAAAAACACAACTGCCTTATCTTAAAGTGGCAATACAACTGATAAGCTCATATTTATACATATTTTACATCAAATTCTCTTGTCTTTTCTTAGTTATTTCCTCATATTTTTGTACTATTTACTTTGTTTTTGTGTTTTATAGAATTTATCTAGCTAAGAAAATAAAATTAGCACAAGTAAGATTTTAAGTGACAAAATTCGTAAAAATTATCTTCCTCACTTATTTGATTTTTGTAGCTTTAGAAAAAAATAAAATAACAAAAATCGTCTTTCACCATTTCACCTCCTACTTCTATTCCCTTCTTGTCATTGTTGTGTTTTAATTTTTGTGGTGATTTATGTTTTCATATGATTATTTTATGATACAGGATGTACTTTAACACATAATGTAAATTGGAAAATGTCATAAAATACTTAAAGGACTGTGCAGTGTGTGCAGGAGAAAGGAGTGAAAGCTGCTTGGCAGCTGGCATAAAATAGAAAAAAAAAGAAATTAAAAAAAACAATGACTGAAAGTTGGCAGCAAATAAAAGTGGAGGATTGAGTGGAAGCTGCCTTGGCAGCGTGGGAGATGGCAGTCAGCATGGGTGGAATTAATAAAAGGAAGAGGAGCTGAGGAACGTGCAGAAAGGGAAGCACGACAGAAACCAGTGGACACGTGGAAGAGCACTGCGGAAAACAAAAGACAGGAAGCTGCCCTTGGCAGCTGAGAGAGAAAAATATAAGAAAAGACTAGACGCAGAAATTGAGGAGGAAGGCGCGGTGCGCGCGGAAAGAGAAGTGAGGGGGGAGGAATAAGAAGGCAGCACGCTGCCCTTTTGCAGGGGGAGGTCAGCACGGGAGAAATAAGGGGGGACGTGAGGGCAGGTCAGCACGCAGGAAGGCGAGAGGGAGAGACGCTGCCTTTGGCAGCGAGACGTGCAGCGAGAGAAGAGAGGACAGGCGCTGCCTTGGGCAGCTCGAAGGAAAGACAGAGAACCAGGACGACGACGACCGACGACGGGCAACGTTGAGCTGCTCTCACTGAGAAACAGACTGTGCAGGATCCACGGGCAACAAAGAAAGACAGCTGCCTCGAGCTTAAGCACAGCACAGCAAGCTTCCTCATTTGGTTTTATTTTTCTAAAACTCATGTTTAATTTAATTTGCTTTCCAATTATATTAAACATGTGTAATTAATTTCTGTTTAGTTAGAGGTGAATTTGAAACCATGGATAAATGTTTATTATGATTTGATTTACTCCAGTTATGAATTCTTGAACGTTGGATGTGGTTTACTTTTCTGTGTTGATTAATAACTTGTTTATGTATGTGGGTTAAGGGTCGACACTTAAATTGCATGCTTAGACTTGATGCTAGGATATAAGGGAATTTCACCTAATCGTTATGAACTTATATCCATGAGTAGTAAAAATCGCTAGTCACGATTGTGTTTAGTAAACCCTAGGTTGGATTAACATGTGTATTCCATAGTTATGAATGCCTAGTCGATGTTTATGATTTCCATTAAACTTAATGATCTTTGATATGTCTCTCTATCATGCGTATTCCATAGTTAGGGAACTTGATAAGAATAATTTGGTTGTGATGCGTATCCCGTCCAATTCAATGAATATAGGGAAATCTGAAGCTTAATTTAAGCGGACCTAATTAACTTGGAGCATTGTCATTTATTCGTTTGTTGAATTCATAACTGGGAATCAAATTATATGCATTTGTTCATGTGTGGATAAGGACCCCTCTAACTAACGTTTCCTCATTTTATTTCTATAAAATATATTTTCTTTGAAGTTTGTTTTTAAGTTTCTGTTTTAAATTCAATTTCGTCAAAAATCAATCCCCCGTTTATTTTAAAGTGTTAGATTTGTTAGAAATAAATTTAGTTTGTGTTTTCTTGAGTCTTGAATTATTTTGAGTCTTTGGATTTGTTTTGGTTTATTTGTTAGTTTTATTTTAAGTGATTCTAGTTAAGTGTTTTGATTTTAGTTTAGTGTTTTAAATTTTGTTTTTACGTTTTTAATTTAATTTTACTTTGGTTAGCATCCCTAGTTAATCCCCGGCCTAGAACGATCCCTACTTACATCATTACTACAATTGTCACAAATAGGGTTTAAATTTGTGCGTTAGTTAATTTTCGCATCAACAACTGCCTTATCTATAGTCAATCGCTAAAATATTTATAGAATCCAATACATTTTTAAAATAAATGAGAAGCATGTTGTAAGACAATTTGGTTCTTCATGTTATCAGCTCAAAGGTCCCCTTGCCAAAATACATTCTTCGACTGAAATAGATTTATGAGACTATAAGCATCCCCTGTTTTTAAGCCATATCTAACTAATTTCATGTCATTCTGGAAATGGCCTATCTACCATTTTCCGCAAGATACAGATTAGATTTTGTAGTAAATTCAAGATACAACCGTACCAACTGTGACAATTACAGAGTTTCCCGTGCACAAAATCATCAAATTGTATTGCCTAACAATCTTTACCCCTCTTTCCATTAAAAACTCTGAACACCGGGCATCTCGCTCCAAATCATGACAAAATGATTCGTATCTAAAACTGATTATGGCAAAAAGAAATTTCCAAGCTCAAGAAACTTTTGTATCACACTTACAAAGCTCATGAGTTGTCCCAAAAATTGGTAAACAAATCAAAGGCACAAAAAAAAAAAATTAGACGAAGTAAGGCATTTAATTTAAAATCACAATAAACAGAACCTGAATTACATCACTACAAACATAAATAAAGAAATGAAATATTCCTCATTTGGTGGCCAAGAAAACCAAAAAAAGTAAGAACTTTTTTCCGTTGAGAAAATGATGTAGTAAAGCATAGTCATATTCCAGAGTTAAACAACACAATACCCAAGCATATAAGATTTAAGATATTCAGATCCATATTAAAGATGAATTGACCCATTAAATGAATACCAATTTTCACACATTTGTATACTGACCAATAAAACCATAATTCATACACTATCCATGCAACCGAGGCAATGACTGTGACTGCTAAGGCATTTGAGAACTTCCATTCAACCAGAACCCCGTCGCTTCTTCTGTTTCAGGTTCTTCAAATTCCTCTCTTTTGGAGACACTTTCCCCATCTATAAATCTTCAATCTCTCAATTCAATCAGAAAAACCTAAGCAAGCATAAGCTATCAAATCTGAAACGTAAGATTTCAATCTTTAGCTTCCGAACCAAGAAATTAAAGCTGAACAAAAAATAAAAAAAAACACAACAAACCAGAATAAAATTGCTAACTAAATATCGAATGCTAACGAAGTATACCTTTTGACGGTTTGAAATCGCCCCCAGCTAGTCCATCCATAAAAAAAAAATTATAAACCAAGCAAAAAATTAAAGAAATCTCATACCTTCCATAAAAAATCAAAACGAAAACCAGAGAAGCTACATTCGTGAGGATATGAAGAGAATTGATTCGCAGTGTGGAGGCACTAAAGGCGAAGGAATTGATTCGCAGTATGAAGGGGATCTGGAGATGAGCGTTGAGGGGCTGGGGCCGACTGATTTGCAGAGGCTCTGTGTGAAGGGGAAGGATCCGTCTCTCTCTCCCCCTCTCTCTCCCTCTCTCCCTCTCTACCTCAGAGGCGGTGTCTGCCCACAATCCCCTAACAATAGATCCCAATCAGTCCCGACAATTAAGATGACAAAAGTACCCTCCAAACTTTTAATCCGGGCCGTCCGATCAAAACCGAAAGAACAAGACATAATCCTGAAATTGCTTCAAACAACGGTCATGTCCTGTCTATTTGAATCATCCCACCAAATGCCTGTCGTGAGAAATAATGGTTTTTAGTTCTGCACACAAGCAGCACACACTGAAGGTGTCATTTCAGCTCCAAATAGGAAAACAGAAAGAAAAGATATTGGCAAAACAATGTGGTGAGGATGTAAATCCCTCAAGGCACTTGACACATTCAAAGTGCAACTCCTCAAACACCAAACTAGTTTCTATGCAGTGCTTGACATAGACTATTACCTTCTGAAATGAGTCTTCGAGCCATGTTAATTGGACGCATGTAGTGAGTAATTGTTCCAATTGGCACAGGGGCAGCGGCAAGAGCAAGATAATGCTTCTTCACCTTTTTCTCCTGGGTGAAAGAAAAGATAAATAAACTTAATGACCTAAAGAAAACAAACTCCATGTTGGAGGGAAGTAATAAGGAACCCCTCAGCTTCTGAGTTATCACACTCCGCCCTCCCCCTCCCAGTAATTATGGCTATCAAAATTATGTATGCCAACGCATGAAATTGCAAAACTTACTCTGATTTTTCCGTGAAAAACTGAGCAATACTCCTTGGTTCTAGCTAAGACAACACTGAAAGTGAGTGAGTACCATTACCCTCTCTGTCTCGAGTCTCAACAACAAGAAAGACAACAAACTAGTATAATAGAACATACCATCCTTCTGTACAATTATCTACCTGATGTGTAGTCATCAGGGGTGTTGTTAGTCCCAAGGCACGAGTGGCAAAGGTTGCACAACTTTCTTCGATGTTGTCTGTAGTTCCTCCTACCTGGACAAAAATTGTTATTGAATTATAGTTGATGTAAGCAACTAATTAACTAATAAAAAAACATTTGATAGTGCCAGATAACAGATATCAAAATGTGTCTGTAATGATACGTACTGTTGTACCAGCAGGTTTGTCCAAAACCACGAATTCATCAGTTACAGCTACAATTCTTGATTTCCAGTCAATTTCATAGCACTTGATCAAAGTTTTGATGTGAACAAGAATAACACTAGTTAAAATTATAACAAGGGCGGGTAAAACATTGTGTTTTACCTAGGAAAACGCTTTGGGTGTACATGGACACGTAAGTAGGTTCCAGTTTCAACAAATTGGTCTGGATATGTTATGCGGAAAGTCTTCTGTGCTTCTCTTACAGTTTTTCCTTTTATGGAAGCTCTATCTTTTAGTACTGACGGTGCTGTAACTTCTTTAAATACCCTCATCTGCTCTGGGGTTGCAGTTGGAGGAGGCCGTGGACAGACAAGGGCATAATACACAGCTCCAAAATGGATGGGGTCTGACACAAACCTTCAAAGAATGAAATTTTTTTTCTATTTATCAACTCAAACTTGATAATGACGGAAATCATATGCCATACATCAACCAAAAAACAATTAGAAGACAAAAGGAGCAGCACTCACTGAAGAGAAAGATCCAGAACTTTGTAGATATATTCTAGTACAGGCCCTCCTTCTGAAACAACCAAGTGCTCGATTCTTGGTGGTCCATTGTCTGAGGGACATGGAAGCAACCAAGTATATTCAGGGTAGCTGAAAGAAGATATGATATCAAAGTCGGTAAACCATAGAACACAAAATGGCAGAAACTCTATGTAACATTTTGTTGTTGGCGACAATTATATCGACACATTATCCGTCACAATGATCAAAATTATAAAACTCTAAAACGATAGAGATTCAAATTTTCATTTCCAGATTCTTTTGCTCTGCTCATTTTCTCAGTAACCAAACAAAGTGCTTCCGAATTAGACCAGTTTAATCCAAACCTCACTTTCAACAAATAGATACTAACAATTAAGCCAAAATCTCAGAACTTCCTTTTCCATTACAAAAAAGAATTTGGTATTCTAAAACGATAAAGATTCAAAATTTCCATTCCACATTCTTAATCTCTGATCATTTTCTCGGTTACCAAACAAACTGCTTCCAAGTTCGACCTTCATTCGAAATCTCACTTTCAACAAATAAATACCAACAATTAAGCCAAAATCTCAGAAACCCAAAAACAAAAACAAACAAAAAAGCATCAAAGTCGGATAATTTAAGGTACCCATTTGCAGAAGAAACGGCAGTTGGCTGCGAAACGTCTTGTTTAAGGCACTGAAACCACGGCACCCGTTGGCCAACATTGAGGAGAAGCTCACCGGCCCCATCTTCTTCCTCCGGAGGCCGAAGCTGGATAGTAGAAACTGCTATTCGAGTTGATTTTTGAGGTGAGGTTTAACTGAGATTTTGATTTCTTAAAGCCGGGTTGTGGGTCGGGTTTTTACAGAGTAATGGACCGCGTCCAAAAGCATTATCCAATCTCGAACGAGTCCACTAGTGATTGGGCCTCTGTTACCCAACTACCCTTGAGTTGGGCCCGATGAAGTTCTTAGGCTTTTTTCTAAAAAAAAAAAATGAAAAAGACATAAAAATTTTGAGTTTTAACAATAAGAACAAAATAAATGGTAAAGTGAATAGTATCATGATTGACTTTTTAGTTTTAAAATATGGTTTTCGTTAAAGTAAACAGTACCGGTAGCTTTTCGTTAAAGTTCTATTTTTTCTACCCTCTAAGAGCTTGTGTTGGAAGTGTATTTAAAATAATTGAAAGAACTTTTAATGAAAATATATTTGGAGTTTGAAAGTACTCTAAGCTATTCTAGCAAAAAGCACCACAAGGTTCTTGAAGGGTTTTTCCAGGATTTACTTGCAGTAAAACTAACAATTTATTCTAAAAATATTTTCATCGAAAATGCTTTTAGCCATTTTAAAAGTACTTTCCAAATGACTTTGTGTTGAGAAGTTCTTGTGTGCAGTCATGTGTATGCACTAAAATAATAAAAATAATGTTAGGAAAACCAAAATTTTAAAACTAACTAATATGTCACCGATAAGAAACAAACATGTTAATCGACACTTAATTAATAATCTATTAATCTACAACTATATTATTTAATTTATAAATTTAATCTTTCTGCTATTATCCGAACAATAAATATAAAACTGAATTAGTCCGAACTATTGAAAACTTATCGAAACAGAATACATTATGGGCTTTGTCTTCTTTCTACCGTCAGCCATCAGCATTGACTTGGCTTGCTTATCATGTCATTGACACAGCTCAGATGGGAAAAGTACCTGTATGGCTGTCGAAGCTCGAGAAAATGAAAGTGTTGGATCTGTCTTTTAACATACTCACGGGACCAATACCTGGTTGGTTGGGGACTCTTCCAAGTCTTTCTTTTGTAGACTTGGATAGTAACTTAATTTCACGTGAATTTCCAATGGAGCTTTGCAGACTACAAGCGCTCAGATCGGAAAATGGTGCAACTCAAACAGGTCACGGCGATTTAGAGTTGCCCGTCTACTACCGAGGCGTTCATGGGTCTGAATCTATGTTACAGGTCAAGTATTTGTCCAACATACAGACAACAATCAACCTCAGGAACAACAGTCTAAGTGGCAATATACCCTGCGATATTGGGCAATTGCAATACTTCCACCATCATTGCTATGTCTCCGAACCTACATGCTACAGTCAAGCCAATAAATTTCAGGAATGGAGGACAGCTATGGCTGATGAATTCAATGCCCTGCAACGTGCGGGGCCTGCGGGCACATGGTCTTTGGTACCCTGTACTCCTACCATGAATGTACTACCAAATAAATGGGTATTTCCTATTAAACGTAAGTCTGATGGGTCTATTGACAGGTTTAAGGCTATTCTTGTGGCCAATGGTTTTCATCAACAACCAGGTCTTGATTATGGTGAAACTTTTAGTCCAGTGAAGACACACTCAACCATTCGTCTTATTATTGTTATGGATGTTCATTAGGTGGATTAAATAGTGAATAGGCCTCTGGGCCTTTCCCACGGTGGAACTGCTCTTACCTTCTCACTTTCCAAGCATACTAAATGCACAAATATTGCATCTAGTTATAGGCATACACTAACAACTATGCCAACAACCAAGATTAAAAAGCCTTAAGTTCACGTGACATAATCATCACCTAGCTTATCTAGTATGCACCGAAGTCTATACCTAGCCTATAGAATACAACTTTTTCTTCATTTGCCATTTAATGCATAGAAGAGAAAACATGCACAATTGCATGCAAGTAAACACAAAGTTACGGTTGTTGCCATTTCCTTGTACCATTCACATGGTCTTCAATTGTTGACAACACATAACTCATAATTACTCACAAATGTATGAGTCAAACACAACATTTAATGCTTCTTAGATTTGCCAAACATAAAATCAACACTTCATAATGAAAGCTTGAAAAAACGTTACCATAGACCAAAACTAAAATCTTGGAATTTTTAGATCTACCGGTCTTCGGGGCACTACTTAGAGGTATGTTAAATGGGAGAAATTTTTATTGTGACGGGAACACATGTGGTATACTACGTGTTCTTATATAAGTGGTGGGAAATTATATATTTTAAGTTATTAACTTTTTAACACACATATCTCACCATTTATATAATAACACGTGGTGTACCACTCGGTGTATTTGTGACATTGAAAAATCACTCTTTCAATGGAGTCTGTTTAACGCATAATTCTGTGTTCCGATGCTGTTTCTACATCTTTTTGTCTATAAAAGCAGTATACACCTTTGAGCAATCTAATATACTTGTATGCCACTTTCAACAAGAACCATGGCGGTGCAGCCTAATCATCTAACTAAATCATATGTCCTCCCACTTTTCATCTTGTTTATCACAAGCGGTATTTCTGCAACCCATGCTGCTTGCAGCAAAATGGACCAACGGTCTCTTTTTTCTTCATTTGATATCGCTTATTCTAGTTTAAACTGGTATTCCAACGATTGTTGTCGATGGGAGGGCATCACTTGTGATATGGCTGGTAGAGTCACCCATCTGTTGTTGCCCTCCAAACGCCTCAAAGGAGTCATTTCTCCATCTCTTGTAAATCTCACGCATCTCACCCACCTCAATCTCTCCCATAATATACTTTCTGGTCACCTGGAAGCTGGATTCTTTCTGTCCTTGGGTCGCCTTCAGATCCTTGATTTGAGCTACAACCTTCTCTCTGGAGAACTACCGCTATCGCCACCGCCAAGTGATATCCGAATAGTGGATTTGTCCAGCAATCTATTCAACGGAACAACTCCATCATCGTTCCTCCAGCGTGCATGGAATTTGAGCAACTTAAATGTCAGCAACAATCTCCTTAAGGGCCAAATACCATATTTCAACTGTTCTTATTCTCCTTTCGTTAGAAGCTTGGATTTTTCCAACAATGATTTCAGTGGCATAATTCCCCTTGGACTTGGTAACTGTTCAAAATTGGAGCTCTTTCGTGCCGGCTTCAATAACCTTTTGGGGACACTTCCAAGTGATATTCACAACGCTCGAGCACTTGAAGAAATTTCGTTGCCTTCCAATAAGCTTTCCGGGGCCATTGGTGAGAACATTGCCAATCTTACCAACCTCGCAATCTTGGATCTCTACTCTAATCAGCTGAGTGGCACACTTCCTCTTCATATTGGGAAGCTCTCCAGATTGAAGCTCATAATCCTCCACTTCAACAATCTAGAGAGTTTTCTGCCTCCGTCTTTGATGAATTGCTCAAGCCTTACAGAACTGAATCTAGGATACAACCAATTGGAAGGAGATCTCTCCGTGCTTAATTTCTCCAAGCTTACTCAACTTATTAAGCTTGACCTAGTGGGTAATCACTTCACCGGTCCCTTGCCAATAAGCGTTTACTCATGCAAGTCCTTGATAGCACTCCGACTGACCTCAAATTATCTAGAGGGACAATTACAAGATGAAATTCTTTCTTTAAAATCCTTGTCATTCCTTTCGCTTGCTCATAACAGATTGACCAATATCACAGGGGCAATGAAGATATTGAAGGATTGCAAAAGTTTAAGGGTACTCATTTTGTCAAATAATTTTCTAGGTGAAGAAATGCCAGATGGTGATCTCATGGTTGATTCATCTGGGTTCCAAAATATCTCCATTATCTGTTTCTCAAGGTGCCAATTGACAGGAAAAGTACCTGTGTGGCTGTCGAAGCTCAAGAAAATGCAGGTGTTGGATCTATCTTTTAACAGACTCACGGGACCAATACCTGGTTGGTTGGGGACTCTTCCTAGTCTTTCCCTTGTAAGCTTGAAGTATAACTTCATTTCAGGTGAATTTCCAAAGGAGCTTTGCAGACTACAAGCGCTCAGGTCGGAAAAGGCTGCAACTCAAACAGGTCACGGTGATTTAGAGCTTCCCATCTACCACGAAACCGTTAATGGGTCTGCATCTATGTTACAGTACAAGTATTTGTCCAACCTGCCGCGAACAATCAGCCTCAGGAACAACAGTCTAAGTGGCAATATACCCCTCGATATTGGGCAATTGCAACTTCTCCAAGAACTGGATATTAGTTTTAACAAATTCTCTGGCAACATTCCACACCAAATCTCAAACCTCCGAAACTTGGAGATGTTAGACCTCTCAAGAAACCATCTTTCGGGTGAAATCCCAGCATCACTATCAGGTCTTAACTTTTTGTCTTCATTTAGTGTTGCCTACAATAACCTCCAAGGCCAAATACCATTAGGCACTCAGCTGCAAAGCTTCGATGCTACTGCCTTTGAGGGTAACCCAGGACTTTGCGGCTCCCCGCTTCCAAATGAGTGCCAGAAGAAGAGTCCAGGTGATAGTGATACGACTAAGGACCAGGAAGATGTACATGCCTCTGGGAATGGAATTCCATGGCTTCAAATTTCAGTGTCTCTTGGTTTCATTGTAGGGTTTTGGGGAGTTTGTGGCCCTTTAACTTTGAGCAGGTCATGGCGATATGCATATTTCGAATTTTTCTCCAATGTTGTAGACCGCTTTGTGCGTTAATCAAGTGTACTTTTCTTTGAGAGATAAAAGACTTATTTACTAGTACACATTACTGCTGCTATGCTGCATCGCAACAATTTAAGATATATAAGAGCGTTTGATAACCATATTGTTTTCAATTTTCAGTTTTTATTCACTTTTCCGAAAACTAAAATTTTGTTTGGTAACATTGAAAACGAAAAACGAAGAACTGAAAACTACTTCCTGCAGCCGGCATGTACATGGAATCGCCAACTATTGGTGCACCAAGCGCTGCCAGTTGCGCTCGAATCTGCATCATCAATGTAGTTATTTCCAAAGAAATTATCATTATCTGACCTTACTTGCAACACAAACTATTAAGAGAATCGTCGATATTCTTTTAACTCCTAGTTCCTTAGAATCCAATGACATAACTAACGGAAACAGAAAACAGTAACCATGTAAGATTCAAGTGATACATTCCTTGTGCCAAAGAACGAGAAGTCAAAGTTTTTAGATATTTAGTTATAACTCATCTTCCCAAAATCTTGAATTCTAAACTACTGAAAATCTTATTCCTTTAGAAATATTATATGCTTGATGCAGCAGGACGTCTCCTTTTATTTGAGCCAATTTAAAGCCAATATTAATAAGACCATATCTCAGAGATCTCAGAAAGAAAAAAACAAATTGAGAAAATGATCACCATCTCGCTCCAAATCAGAGTCCGAAAAGAAAATGAAACTAATTGAATTCATGTATCAGTATAGATTTTTGCTCCTAACCTGATGAGTCCGCCCAGTCAGAAGGTTGATTTTACACTCGTATGCATATTCTTTTGAAGGCCACCCACAGTCTTCAACACAATATTTCTGTTCGACAACAGAACTTGGCCAGGGAACCTCCTTGCATTCCATGACTTCAAGTTGACACAAACTCCACCGTTCCATGAAATCTGCGTTGCCAATAATTGTTTAGCTTCATACGGAAGGAGTTTACTACTACGTGTAAAAATTTCACAAAGTATTCACGAAGCTTGTTTCTTCAACTGCGGTTGTGAAGATGTTACATCAAGTTAAAGAAAGCTTTCTATGGGTGGGCTTCAATTAATTAAAACTTTAAATTGGCTTTTAAAACAGTTATAAAAACAGAAAGAACAAGACATAATCCTGAAATTGCTTCAAACAACGGTCATGTCCTGTCTATTTGAATCATCCCACCAAATGCCTGTCGTGAGAAATAATGGTTTTTAGTTCTACACACAAGCAGCACACACTGAAGGTGTCATTTCAGCTCCAAATAGGAAAACAGAAAGGAAAGATATTGGCAAAACAATGTGGTGAGGATGTAAATCCCTCAAGGCACTTGACACATTCAAAGTGCAACTCCTCAAACACCAAACTAGTTTCTATGCAGTGCTTGACATAGACTATTACCTTCTGAAATGAGTCTTGGAGCCATGTTAATTGGACGCATGTAGTGAGTAATTGTTCCAATTGGCACAGGGGCAGCGGCAAGAGCAAGATAATGCTTCTTCACCTTTTTCTCCTGGGTGAAAGAAAACTTAATGACCTAAAGAAAACAAACTCCGTGTTGGAGGGAAGTAATAAGGAACCCCTCGGCTTCTGAGTTATCACACTCCGCCCTCCCCCTCCCAGTATACATGGCTATCAAAATTATGTATGCCAACACATGAAATTGCAAAACTTACTCTGATTTTTCCGTGAAAAACTGAGCAATACTCCTTGGTTCTAGCTAAGACAACACTGCAAGTGAGTAAGTAGCATTACCCTCTCTGTCTCGAGTCTCAACAACAAGAAAGACAACAAACTTTCTGTACAATTATCTATCTGATGTGTAGTCATCAGGGGTGTTGCTAGTCCCAAGGCACGAGTGGCAAAGGTTGCACAACTTTCTTCGATGTTGTCTGTAGTTCCTCCTACCTGGACAAAAACTGTTATTGAATCATAGTTGATGTAAGCAACTAATTAACTACTCAAAAAAACATTTGATAGTGCCAGATAACAGATATTGAAATGTGTCTGTAATGATACGTACTGTTGTACCAGCAGGTTTGTCCAAAACCACGAATTCATCAGTTACAGCTACAATTCTTGATTTCCAGTCAATTTCATAGCACCTGATCAAAATTTGATGTGAACAAGAATAACACTAGTAAAAATTATTATAAGGACGCGTAAAACATTGTGTTTTACCTAGGAAAACGCTTTGGGTGTACATGAACACGTAAGTAGGTTCCAGTTTCAACAAATGGACACTAAAATTTCAGAGCTTCCATTTCCATTACAAACGATATAGATTCAAAATTCCATTCCACATTCTTAATTTCTGATCATTTTCTCGGTTACCAAACAAACTGCTTCCATGTTCGACCTTCATTCGAACTCTCACGTCCAACAAATAAATACCAACAATTAAGCCAAAATCTCAGAAACCCAAAAACAAAAAACAAACAAAAAAGCATCAAAGTCGGAAAATTTAAGGTACCCATTTGCAGAAGAAATGGCAGTTGGCTGCGAAACGTCTTGTTTCAGGGACTGACGTGCAGATTCTCGTTTATTCGAACTCCGAGAAAACCATGCCACCTTAACGTGCATGTAGCTGTTGGAGTGTTCACTGAGAGCAACGTGGGTGAGTGCTAACGTGCGCACAAGGGCCGCCGGCGCACTGAAACTCCGGCACCCGTTGGCCAACATTGAGGAGAAGCTCACCGGCCCCATCTTCTTCCTCCGGAGGCTGAAGCTTTGAGTTGATTTTAACTGAGATTTTGATTTCTGAAAGCCAGGTTGTGGGTCGGGTTTTTACAGAGTAATGGACCGCGTTCTCTTTTTTTTTTTGGTCAATTTGGACCGCGTTCAAAAGCATTATCCAAGCTCGATCGAGTCCACTAGTGATTGGGCCTGTGTTACCCAACTACCCTTGAGTTGGGCCCGATGAAGTTCTTAGGCTTTTTTTCTACCCTCTAAAATATCGTTTAGAAGTGTATTTAAAATAACTGAAAATACTTTTAGTGAAAATATTTTTAAAGTTTAAAAGTATTTGAAACATTTCCAACAAAAAGCACCATAAAGTCCTTCAAGTGTTTTTCCAAGATTCACTTGCAGTTTAACTAACAATTGGTTCCAAATATATTTTCACCAAAAACACTTTTAAGCATTTTAAAAGTATTTCCGAACGAGCTCTAAATTGAGAAGTTCTTGTGTGCGGTCCACTGTATGCACTAAAGCAATAAGAACAATGTTAGGGAGCCTAAATTTTGAAACCAAATTTGCAAACCAAATGATATATCACAAATAAGAACCAAACACGTTAACACTTAATTAATAATCCAATAATTTACAACCACATTATTTGGTTAGTAAATTTAGTTAAAAAAAAAATTGATCCCCTAAAATTATCTAAACAATAAATACAAAACTGAATTAGTCCGGACCATTAAAAAGTTACCGAAACAAAAAACATTATGGGCTTTGTCTTCTTTCTACCGTCAGCAATCAGCATTGACTTAGGCTTGCTCATCATGTCATTGACACAGCTCAGATGGAGAATTTCTACTGCTCGAAGCTATACAGGTCCAGGCAGCTAAAAGCAAGATAAGAACAAAAAGAAAGAGAGTTAACAATGGAGGACTGGCTGTCAATGCCAAAGGTGGAACTTCCGAGACTCCACTTTACTGTTACTTCTCTCTCCTCTCTCTCTCTCTCTCTCTCTCTCTCTCTCTCTCTCTCGCTTTGTTCTCAGGAAACACAATCTAATCTCTGGTGTTTTGTTGTGTGTGCAGAGAACTTGCTAGTGTTTTGGGTGAGAAGGGTGTCATAGTTTTCTCAGATGTGGAGCACGTTATTCGGAAAAGTATGCCCCTTTTCTCTTTCTTGCTTGCTTTCTGTTTGGTTGCTGGGAAAATGTAGGGTCAAGAAGGAAAATTTAGTCTTACGATTCTTACCCATCTTAAATTTTACATTTTTCATACCTTGTATTTCTAAATCCTCAACCAAAATGTCCCCATTGCATGTCAATTAATGATTTTTTAGTGATTTTAGCAAACGCGGGTTAGGTCAGTTGGGCAGGGATTCCCGCTCGCTTGCACCTGAGTTCGAATCTCTCTTACTGTAGTTTAGAATAATTCCCGTCGATCAGCGTATTTTGAAATTTTTTCAGTTTATTTGTACTAGGACATGTGTTTTTTGAACAGTGTAATTTCAATTCTTTCTTGAATCCTAACATTGGAAATCTATCTGTTCTTGCACTCAGATGACCGTTCTTTAACCGAAGTGTTCAGGTTGTTTGACTTGATCCACATTCTTACAACTGACCACAAAGTTATCACAAGAATTACGAAAGAAGTATGGTAACTTTCGAATTTGGTTTGTCTTTACTTCCAACAATTCCATGTCGATACTTGATACTACATTTTCCCCCGACACAGGTTGTTGAAGATTTTGCTTCTGAGAATGTTGTGTATCTGGAGCTAAGAACAACTCCGAAGGTGGTTTTCTAAAATTAGCCGACTGCGTGAATTATTCATACTGAAATGACTTGTACATTTCATTGATACGATAGTGGTGTTTCATTCTATGTAGAATAATGCGTCGATAGGAATGAGCAAGCGCTCTTACTTGGAAGCAGTACTGGAGGGTATAAAGGCAGTCACTGCAGTTGATGTCGCTTTTAGGCCTCACAGTTCTGACTTTGGCAGTCAGAAGAATTCTTCACTTGTAAACCATACATGTAGCGGAAGTGCAAGAAAAAAGATTTATGTTAGGATTCTTTTGAGCATTGACCGCCGGGAAACCACAGAGGCTGCAATGGAAACTGTATGTGATGAAATGTATTATGAAGAAATATTTGAGCACATGCATTTTACTAAGTTTTTCGAGGGACAAAGCGTTTGACTAGCTTTGTCATTACTGTAGGTGAAGCTTGCTCTGGAAATGAGAGATTTTGGGGTAGTTGGTATTGACCTTTCTGGAAACCCGATTGTGGGAGAATGGTACTTAATCACTATCCTGAGTTTGTTGCAGAAGACTGTTTCATTTAACCCGACTGTGGTACATATTTTTATATGCATGTTATATTGTATCTGTGGCAGGCTTACATTTTTTCCAGCCTTAAAATTTGCTAGAGAGCAGGGTCTTTATATAACCCTTCATTGTGGAGAGGTGCGTTTGTTCTTCTTACACCTGCAGCGTGTGCCCTTGTGATCAACCTGACTAGTTTATTTCTTCAAGTGCTTGTAGGTGCCTAATCCAAAGGAGATACAAGCAATGCTAGATTTTCAACCACAGAGGATTGGCCATGCCTGTTGCTTCGAGGAATAGGAATGGAAGACTTTGAAATCTTTAAGTATTCCGGTGAGATAATTGTGTAATCATTATGTTGTAACTTTTATATAACTTTCCTTACCACGGAATTCTAGATATTAGTCTTTCTGACTGCCATAGGATGGGTGCCAAGGAGACGTCCAAAATATGATTCGGTCTGGTGTTTCTGGCAGTTCGATCAGAATATCCTTATGACGATTCATAATTGGGATTTAGACATCAATGCCAAGTTCTTATTTCCAAATAGGGTACTGAGTTTTTGGTCAGTTCCATCTTTGCTTATAAACATATGAGCAGAAAATGTAGATAAGACTTATAGTTTTCTCATTTTTTATATTTGTTGTTGTAACTTTTACATTGTTTCCTTAAAATTGTTGTACAGTTTGAGATTTTTAGTAGTTAGAATAGCTAACTTCTTTGTATCGTCATCGTTGTTTGTGTTTCAAGATGAGATTTGTTTGACGTCCAACATTAGGACTAATACAATTCCGTCACTTGACGTGCATCACTTTGGTTAGGCTTTCTGCTTCCATTTATCGTGGCTTAATTATCTGAAATCAGAGATACTTTAAAAATATTGTTAAATTTTCCTTTTCCTAAACAAACATCTTTTGTTTGGTGATGCAGCTGATCTGTATAATGCAAAACATCCTTTAGTCATCTGCACAGATGATTCCGGGGTGTTCTCTACCAGTCTTTCCAACGAGTACAACCTCGCTGCTGCTGCGTTTGGTAGGTCTGATTTCATTGGATCTTGTAACGTGAATTAAACTGATGGCTGATAACGGCTGCTTGTTTGTTTTCTTGACTTCTTAGGACTTGGAAAGAGGGAACTATTTCAGCTAGCAAAAAATTCAATCGACTTTGTATTTGCTGATGATGGAGTGAAGAGAGAATTGAAGGAAATCGTCAATTCCGCTGAAAAGAAGCTAGATCTATGATTTACCATTGCAGTTATAAGGCATGCGTAACTGCACGTAGTATGGTTGCTGGCAATCCCCAGAACTACTCATTTCCGCCAGCAAAATTCGTTTCTCAACTGCAGCCGGACACCAACTGATGCGCCAGAATTCAACACTGCAGATTTCTTATCAAGTTATTAGAATATCCTAGTGTAGTCAGAAGTAGCTGGTAGATTTACATTGGTTCATCTTTGCTTTGAATAAATTTACGGTCTTGATTGAATATAACGAATTTCATGACTGAACTTTCGTATAAGTGAATTTGTTTCTCATGTTTGAAAATGGCGTTTCAGGTCGCCAAAGGAACAAAAATTGCAGAGCCATGGGAAATGAATTGAAGAGCAGGTGAGTGTATTGAATTTCTAATTAACATTTCGTTCTAAATTTTGATTAAACTTTATTTAAATGTTGATATCAGAACTTCACCTCCCTCTCTCCCAAAACTCAATTTTGAACTTTTTATGCACATTTTTTTTTTTTTGAATCATTGCCTAACAGTCTTTATTACCTTCTGCAGTTGTATTCACAACTGTCCAAGACACTCTCCGGAATTTATTACAACAAAAGGTCAAATTTTCCTTCGTTGGAAACATCTCAAATTAGGAACAAGCCTGGTATCCAAGCTTTACATTCAACATTGTTTAGCATATAGCAAGCTTTGAATTAGTTATTTGCAGCTGTCATGACTTGTATTACATGATATGATTTATCTTTGTTCTTCTTCTCCTTGGTTTTACACCTTCACTTTAATTGGATTTTTGATCCGAATCCAGTGCAATTAATAGGATATAGATTTGAGACTTCAACATTGTTTAGCATATAGCAAGCTTTGTTTGACTGGTATACTCTCAATACTGCGTGTGGAATTTATGCAGTTATCATTAGTCCAACTTTTTGAATGAAAAATTGTCTTCTTCTTTGCACTTTGAAAGAATAGATTTTTCTCTTGATATCCAAATTTGTTCCGTTCTTGATGAAGTTACATATAAATTGCATTACCATTCATAATTCTTTGTTTTTCACTCGTTGTTTATGAAAATTGAAGCTATAAAATATTTCATATAATTTTCAATTACGCAGCAACGCGCAGGTACAAATTACTAATTTAACTCTGAAACAACAGTCTGAATAGCAATATACTTACATACTGAGATTGGCCAACTGAAACTTTTGATGAGTTGGATCCTAGTGTCACCAACTTCTAGTTGAATATTAAAATATCAGAGTGTGCAACTAACAAACGAACAAAGTAACTATAAACTAATATGAGGTGAGGTGCGTATTTTAGTGTTTCTTTTCTTTGATTTGACGAGAAGGTGAGGTGTGTTGTCCGGCAGTTCATGCCCTCCCTCTCAATCCCATTCTCTTAGATATGTCTTTGTAACCTTGTAAAGATCTTATTATGAAATGTACACATAGTTGAAACATAAAATCAACACTTCATAATGAAAGCTTGAAAAAACGTTACCATAGACCAAGACTAAAATCGTCGAATTTTTAGATCTACGTGTCTCCCAGGGCCCCACTTAGAGGTCTGTTTAATGAGAGAAATTTTTTATTGTGATAGGAACACAAGTGGTATAATATGTATTTTTATTTAAGTTGTGGAAAATTTTATTTTTTAAGTTATTAACTTTTTAATACACATATTCCACCATTTATATAGTGACACGTGGTGTACCATTCGGTGTGCTGGTCACACTGAAAAAGCCTGTTTAACGTATAATTCTGTGTTCCGATTCTGTTTCTACATCTTTTTGTCTATAAAAGCAGTATATACCCTTGAGCACTCTAACACACGTGTATGCCACTTTCAACAAGAACAATGGCGGTGCAGCCTAATCATCTAACTACATCATATGTCCTCCCACTTTTCATCTTGTTTATCACAAGCGGTATTTCTACAAGCCATGCTGCTTGCAGCAAAATGGACCAACAGTCTCTTTTTTCTTCATTTGATATCGCTTCTTCTAGTTTAAACTGGTCTTCCAACGATTGTTGTCGATGGGAGGGCATCACTTGTGATATGGCTGGTAGAGTCACCCATCTGTTGTTGCCCTCCAAACGCCTCAAAGGAGTCATTTATCCATCTCTTGGAAATCTCACGCATCTCTCCCACCTCAATCTCTCCCACAATATACTTTCTGGTCACCTGGAAGCTGGATTCTTTCTGTCCTTGGGTCGCCTTCAGTTCCTTGATTTGAGCTACAACCTTCTCTCTGGAGAACTACCGCTATCTCCACCGCCAAGTTGTATCTGAATAGTGGATTTGTCCAGCAATCAATTCAACGGAACAACTCCATCATCGTTCCTCCAGCGTGCATGGAATTTGAGCAACTTAAATGTCAGCAACAATCTCCTTGAGGGCCAAATACCATCTTTCAACTGTTCTTATTCTCCTTTTGTTAGAAGCTTGGATTTTTCCCACAATGATTTCAGTGGCATAATTCCCCTTGGACTTGGTAACTGTTCAAAATTGGAGCTCTTTCGTGCAGGCTTCAATAACCTTTTGGGGACACTTCCAGGTGATATTCACAAGGCTCGAGCACTTGAAGAAATTTCGTTGCCTTCCAATAAGCTTTCCGGGGCCATTGGTGAGAACATTGCCAATCTTACCAACCTCGCAATCCTGGATCTCAACTTTAATCAGCTGAGCGGTGCACTTCCTCTTCATATTGGGAAGCTCTCCAGATTGAAGCTCTTAATCCTCCATTTCAACAATCTAGAGAGTTTTCTGCCTCCGTTTGCTCAAGCCTTATGGAACTGAATCTAGGATTCAACCAATTGGAAGGAGATCTCTCTGTGCTTAATTTCTCCAAACTTAGTCAACTTATTAAGCTTGACCTAATGCATAATCACTTCACCGGTCCCTTGCCAATAAGCGTTTACTCATGCAAGTTCTTGTCAAATTTTAGTGTTGCCTACAATAACCTCCAAGGCCAAATACCATTAGGCACTCAGCTCCAAAGCTTCGATGCTACTGCCTTTGAGGGTAACCCAGGACTCTGCGGTTCCCCCCTTCCAAATGAGTGCCAGAAGAAGAGTCCAGGTGATAGTGATACGACTAAGGACCAGGAAGATGTACATGACTCTGGGAATGGAATTCCATGGCTTCAAATTTCAGGACCAGGAAGATGTACATGACTCTGGGAATGGAATTCCATGGCTTCAAATTTCAGTGTCTCTCGGTTTCATTGTAGGGTTTTGGGGAGTTTGTGGCCCTTTAGCCTTGAGCAGGTCATGGCGATATGCATATTTCGAATTTTTCTCCAATGTTGTAGATCGCTTTGTACGTTAATCAAGTGTACTTTTCTTTGAGGAATAAAAGACTTATTAACTAGTACACATTACTACTTACTGCTGTTATGCTGCATCGCAACAATCTAAGATATATAAGAGCATTTGATAACTATTTTGTTTTTAGCTTTCAGTTTTTGTTTTCACTTTTTTGAAAACTAAAATTTTGATATACAACCTATGACTTATTAAGTCATAGGTCGTTTGTTTCTTATTTTACTCTCGGTGCCATTTCGAATGCAAAGAAGACGAAGACATTAAACAACGCAATAAACACGACTTTGAATTAGTTATTCGCAGTTGTCATTTACCTTTGTTCTTCTCCTTGGTTTTACACCTTCACTTTAATTGGATTTTTTATCCGAATCCAATGCAATTAATAGGATATAGATTTGAGACTTCAATCTGATAGTTCATTAATGATTCAAATCTAGTATCTCTTATAACAAATATGATCCGATAATAATCCGATTCGGTAGCCCGATAGTCCGTTTCCATTCCGACGTAATACCATGTTTTAATCATTTTGAGATTTGCTAGGGTTTTGTGGGAGTTTTCCCCCACTCATGAAGCTCAGTTCGTTAGGTTCATGGGCAATCGCTGTTGGGTGATTTGGAAGGAGCGATGCGATGTCTATATTTTTGGGGAGAGTATTGTCCTCGCCCTGCTGCGAGATCAAATCTTCTGTACTCAAAATGAGTTTATAAACATGTGTTAGGTAATAATTGGGGCCACAAAGATACCACACCCATTATGGGTGCATAAGCTTTGATCTGGCCTGCTGCGCCCTACAATGGTTATTTAAGGTTGATGCACCATAACATGGATGAGGTTTGAGAGAGAGATTACCAAAATACAAGGGCAGGCATATGATACAGGCAGAATACCATACCACAGTCTTCAACACAATATTTCTGTTCAACAACAGAACTTGGCCAGGGAACCTCCTTGCATTCCATGACTTCAAGTTGACACAAACTCCACCGTTCCATGAAATCTGTGTTTTCAATAATTGTTTAGCTTCATACAGAAGGAGTTTACTACTAAAAAGGTCGTACCTAGTGCACAAGGCTCCCGCTTTACGCAGGGTCTAGGAGAGGTGAATGTCGGCTAGCCTTACCCCCATTTATGAAGAGGCTGCTCCCAAGTCTCGAACCCGAGACCTACCGCTCATGGGCGAAGGCACTTGCCATCGCACCAAGTGCGACCTCTAGAAGGAGTTTACTACTAAGTGTAAAAATTTCACAAAGTATATTTCTATTCACAAAGTTTGTTTCTTCGACTGTGGTTGTGACGATGTTACATCAAGTTAAGAAAGCTTTCTATGGGTGGGTTCAATTAATTAAAACTTTAAAGTGGCTTTTAAAAACATTTATAAAAACCGAAAGAACAAGACATAATCCTGAAATTGCTTCAAACAACGGTCATGTCCTGTCTATTTGAATCATCCCACCAAATGCCTGTCGTGAGAAATAATGGTTTTTAGTTCTGCACACAAGCAGCACACACTGAAGGTGTCATTTCAGCTCCAAATAGGAAAACAGAAAGAAAAGATATTGGCAAAACAATGTGGTGATGATGTAAATCCCTCAAGGCACTTGACAGATTCAAAGTGCAACTCCTCAAAAACCAAACTAGTTTCTATGCAGTTCTTGACATAGACTATTACCTTCTGAAATGAGTCTTGGAGCCATGTTAATTGGATGCATGTAGTGAGTAATTGTTCCAATTGGCACAGGGGCAGCGGCAAGAGCAAGATAATGCTTCTTCACCTTTTTCTCCAGGGTGAAAGAAAAATTCTAAAACTCTAAATTCTAAAACTCTAAAACGATTATATCGACACATTATCCATCACAATGATCAAAATTATAAAATTATAAAACTCTAAAACGATAGAGAATCAAATTTTCATTTCCAGATTCTTTTGCTCTGCTCATTTTCTCAGTAACCAAACAAAGTGCTTCTGAATTCGACCAGTTTAATCCAAGCCTCACTTTCAACAAATAAATACTAACAATTAAGCCAAAATCTCAGAGCTTCTATTACCATTACAGAGAAAGAATTTGGTATTGTAAAACGATAAAGATTCAAAATTTCCATTCCATATTCTTAATCTCTGATCATTTTCTCGGTTACCAAACAAACTGCTTCCAAGTTCGACCTTCATTCGAACTCTCACTTTCAACAAATATTTACCAACAATTAAGCCAAAATCTCAGAAACCCAAAATGAAAAACAAACAAAAAAGCATCAAAGTCGGAAAATTTAAGGTACCCATTTGCAGAAGAAACGGCAGTTGGCTGCGAAACGTCTTGTTTCAGGGACTGACGTGCAGATTTTCGTTTATTCGAACTCCGAGAAAACCATGCCACCTTGACTTGCCTGTAGCTGTTGGAGTGTTCACTGAGAGCAACGTGGGTGAGTGCTAACGTGCGCACAAGGGCCGCCGGCGCACTGAAACTCCGGCAGCCGTTGGCCAACAATGAGGAGAAGCTGGATAGTGGAAACTGCTATATGAGTTGATTTTTGAGGTGAGGTTTAACTGAGAATTTGATTTCTTAAAGCCGGGTTGTGGGTCGGGTTTTTACAGTCATGGACCGCGTCCAAAAGCATTATCCAAGCTCGATCGAGTCCACTAGTGATTGGGCCTCTGTTACCCAACTACCCTTGAGTTGGGCCCGATGAAGTTATTTGGCTTTTTTCAAAAGAAAACTAATGAAAAATGTTTGAAAATTTTGAGTTTTAACAATAAGAACAAAATAAAGGATAAAGTGCATAATACCATGATTGACTTTTTAGTGTAAAAATGTGGTTTTCGTTAAAGTGAACAGTACCTGTAGCTTTTTGTTAAAGTTCCCTTTTTTCTACCCTCTAAGAGCTTGTTTGGAATTGTATTTAAAATAATTGAAAGCGCTTTTAGTGAAAATATATTTGGAGTTTAAAAGTATTTTAAACTATTCTAGTAAAAAGCACCACGAAGTCCTTCAAGGGTTTTTCCAGGATTTACTTGCAGTTAAACTAACGATTTATTCTAAAAATATTTTCATTGAAAACGTTTTTAGTCATTTTAAAAGTGCTTCCAATTGAACTCTATGTTGAGAAGTTATTGTGTGCGGTCATGTGTATGCACTAAAATAATAAAAATAATGTCAGGAAAACCAAATTTTAAAACTAAGTAATATGTCACCGATAAGAAACAAACATGTTAATCGACACTTAATTAATAATCTATTAATCTACAACCACATTATTTAATTTATAAATTTAATTTTTCTGCCATTATCCGAACAATAAATATAAAACTGAATTAGTCCGAACTATTGAAAACTTATCGAAACAGAATACATTATGGGCTTTGTCTTCTTTCTACCGTCAGCCATCAGCATTGACTTGGATTGCTTATCATGTCATTGACACAGATCAGATGGGACAATTACAACATGAAATTCTTTTTTTGAGGTCCTTGTCATTCCTTTCGCTTGCTTATAACAGATTGACCAATGTCACAGGGGCAATGAAGATATTGAAGGATTGCAAAAGTTTAAGGGTACTCTTTTTTGGAAATAAAAAATTCTAATAATAAGAACGTACGAAAAATCTACAAAGAGAAATTTTATTTGAACTCATATTTTGTATCTCAACACCCAGCTTACTTTTTATATCCACATTGTATTTGATTTATCTATGATTATCTGTTTACACCCAACATTATTTCCGAAACTACCCTTACTTATCAAAACTCAACTCAATCAAATTTCTTTTTACACCCAACTCAATCTACTTAAAAATAAAAAATAAAATGCTAACCAGTCCATCATCTCCATGCCCTTCTCTCTTTAAAAAAATCCTTCCATCTCCCATGGTTGTCATTCTGCACCCCCATCTACTCCTCCGTAGTCATCCAAACCTCTTCCTCTTCCCTTTCTTCATCATTTGACATCTCTAAATTTCTAGAGCACTAATTAGCTTAATAATCGGTATGAACTTCTGGTTAGAGTGTTTAATGAGTTTGGTATGTTTCAATTAAATGAGAATCTTCTAGCCTATATATTCCTATATATGGTAGAAAATGGGTATGTCCATTATAACTTTTAGTAGATCAATGAATATTTTTAACCGTGGATATTTATTAGATACAAAAGTTGCGGACAACAATTCACATTACATTGAATTATGGCTAAAAAGTATATCGCCTTTGCACGTTTTATAGGCGAACTCATAGCTAAGCAGTTTTTATTGTGGATCAAAACTTCGGGAATTGATCTAACCTGGATGTGTAATTGAGTTTATGCATTTTAATGATTAAACTGATAAATATTTTGACCATATATGAATTTAATATCGTAGTATATTCTAGTCTCAATATGACACAAAAGTTGCGGACAAAAATTCACAATACATAGAACTGTAGTTAAAAAGTATATCGCATTTGCACATTTTATAGGTGAACTCATAGGTAAGCAGTTTATTGTTGACCAAAACTTCGGGAATTGATCTAACTTGAATGTATAATTGAGCTTATGCATTTTAATGATTAAATACATAAATATCTCAACCACATATGAATTTAATATCGTATTGTCTTTTAACCTTTATATTGGTATATGTGGCA
This sequence comes from Malus fusca, assembly GCA_035220775.1. Lineage (NCBI taxonomy): Eukaryota > Viridiplantae > Streptophyta > Magnoliopsida > Rosales > Rosaceae > Malus > Malus fusca. The sequence goes on from CM069068.1 coordinate 39,698,923, forward strand.
AAAAAATGGGCACCTTCATGAGAAAATTTTGTAAATCGATGAATATTTTCAATCTGGATATTTATTAGATACCAAAAATTATAAGTCTATTTGTGAAAGTCTAAGTCAATGCCACGTACAATATTTGTTAAGACATATTTAGGGAACTGTTATTAGCACTCCAAAAATCTCATTCTACACTCCGCATAAGTATATTTTTCTTTCTAATTATAGAAAGTTTGGAGTGCCAAATAAGATTTTTGGAATGCTAATAACAATTTTCTATATTTATATACATTTTATTTTAGTTTGGAAGTCGACTTCCTTTTTTTTTCTTTCTTTATCAAGTTGAGAGTAACACTGACTGTGACCATGTGCAACTAGTTGTTGATTTGTTTTGAATAATCAAAATTATTTCTTACAATGTCTTGGGCATATGAATAACAGAAAGAAAACGGTCATGATACAAGCTAATAGTAGTAATACTAATTAGTAAACAACTTGTGCATGATGTTTGCTTATAACCAAGTGGCATGAAGGGACAAATGTATAGGTTTCATGCATGACTTGGAATAGTATTAGTAAATGCATGATGTTTGCTTATAACCAAGTGGCATGAAGGGACAAATATGTATGTTTCATGCATGACTTGAAATGGTATTAGTAAATGCATGATGTTTGCTTATAACCAAGTGGCATGAAGGGACAAATGTGTATGTTTCATGCATGACTTGGAATAGTATTAGTCATCGGGAGATTTTGCATCAATTTGTTTTTGTTTTTAATATGTATATATTAAGTTCTATTTTAATGGGATTGCTCACCACCTCTAAGTTGTGATAATGCCTTTATTTATCGTTGTTATGTGAGTTTAATTAAATTTTGAGATTGTGTTTATCCACTACATACATTTCGATTTTTTTTTTTTTGAGTCGAGCGATAGCATTAGTAAGTTAGATGTTAGATTAGTCACTGACACAATTCGAATCCACGTCGTCATGCAAGAGCACAACACTTTTTCACCACTGTGGTAAATGGCCACTCACCAACAAGTTGATTGGCCTATGTGACTTTACTAATATTATTCCAAGTCATGCATGAAACATACATATTTGTCCCTTCATGCCACTTGGTTATAAGCAAACATCATGCACAAGTTGTTTACTAATTAGTACTACTCGTATTCAGCTTGTATAATGACCGTTTTCTTTCTGTTATTCATACGTCCAAGACATTGTAATAAATAATGTTGATTATTCAAAACGAATCAACAACTAGTTGCACATGGTCACAGTCAGTGATACTCCCAACTTGATAAAGAAAGAAAAAAAAAAAAGGAAGTCGACTTCCAAACTAAAATAAAATGTATATAAATAGAGAAAATTGTTATTAGCACTCCAAAAATCTCATTTGGCACTCCAAACTTTCTATAATTAGAAAGAAAAATACACATGTGCAAAGTATAGAATGAGATTTTTGGAGTGCTAATATATAACAGTTCCCTAAATATATCATAACAAATATTGTACGTGGCATTGAATTAGACTTTCGCGAATAGACTTATAATTTTTGGTATCTAATAAATACTCAGATTGAAATATTCACCGATCTACAAAATTTTCTCATGGAGATACCCATTTTTTTGCCACATATACCAATATAAAGGCTAAAAGACACTACGATGTTAAATTCATATGCGGTCGAGATATTTATGAATTTAATCATTAAAATGCATAAGCTAAATAATACATTCCAGTTAGATCAATTCCCGAAGTTTTGTTCAACAATAAAAATTGCTTACCTGTGAGTTCACCTATAAAACGTGCAAGGGCGATATACTTTTTTACCACAATTCTATGTATTGTGAATTTTTGTCCGCAACTTTTGTGGCATATAGAGGCTAAAAGATACTACGATATTAAATCCATAGGTGGTTGAAATATTTATTAGTTTAATCATTAAAATGCATAAACTCAATTACACATCCAGGTTAGATCAATTCCTGAAGTTTTGCTCCACAATAAAAACTGCTTAGCTATGAGTTCGCCTTTAAAACGTGCAAAGGTGATATACTTTTTAACCACAGTTCAATGTAATGTAAATTGTTGTCCGCAACTTTTGTATCTAATAAATATCCACAGTTTCGACAAAAATATATATATATATATCCATGCTTAAAAATATTCATTGATCTACCAAAAGTTATCATGAACGTACCCATTTTTCTACCACATATAGGAATATAGAGTCTAGAAGATTCTCATTTAATTGAAACATACCAAATTTATTAAACACTCTAACCAGAAGCTCATTTAATTGAAAAGAAAAAGGAATCAATACGTAAAAATTGAACCAATCGATCGAACACATACCAATTATTAAGCTAATTAGTGCTCTAGAAATTTAGAGATGTCAAATGATGAAGAAAAGGAAGAGGAAGAGTTGGATGACTACGGAGGAGTAGATGGGGGTGTAGAATGACAACCATGGGAGATGGAAGGATTTTTTAAAGAGAGAGAGAAGGGGCTTTGCTCCATGGAGATGATGGACTGGTTAGGGTTTTATTTTTTATTTTTAAGTAGATTGAGTTAGGTGTAAAAAGAAGTTTGATTGAGTTGAGTTTTGATAAGTAAGGGCGGTTTTGAAAATAACGTTGGGTGTAAAGAGATAATGACAGATATTTCAAATACAATATGGGTATAAAAAGTAAGCTGAGTGTTGAGATACAAAATATGGGTTCAAATAAAATTTCCCATCTACAAATGGACAAGAAAATAGAAAAAACCTTTTGATGCGGGAGTCTTCTACGAGTGTGTGACTATTCTCTCAATGAAAGCACTAATTTGTGGATGCAAATTTCTTCCTCCTTGATCATGGGCAAAATTGCACCTGCAAAACAATTAACACATTTGGTTAAGGCCAAAAGCCTCACGCGCCCACGATGAATTTGGGGGGGGGGGCTTTGGGGGGCTTTGGCCGAAGAACCTCCGATGCCAAAGTTAGAATTTAGAGAGAAAAGTGTTTAGAGAGTTTTTGGAGTTTTGCAAGAGTGTGAAGTTAGGTTTTTAGATAAAATAGGGTTCAATATATAGAGCATGGCCAGTCCCCCTTTTGAGAGAAGGTGGCCGGCCCTTTGGGGTATTTTTGTGTGAAATGGGTGATTTAATTGGTAATTAATGGATTAATTAGGAATAAATCCATTAATTAGCCAATTAACTCAATTTATATGGAATGTTTTGAAGGTTATGAAATAATTACCTTGTAGAAAATATAGGATGAGGATGGGTGAAATAACTTTGAATTTGTTACCTATTTTGGGCATTTTTGACTTGATTAAGGGATGACTGTCCACTGCTCGGGCGTAGGAATCCCAATGTGCCTCGAGGCTAATTTTGTCATTTTTACCCAAAAATCCACAAGTCGCCTCTTGATTATTTTTGGCTCCACAGGTGGCAGAGCCGTTTCAATTTGACGCATGCTTCCAAAACGAGTCTGAGAGATTCCAGTTTGAGTATTAAGGACAAGGCTTGTCATCTTGTAAAAATGATGAGGGTGCTATTGGACTTTATAAAATTTCATTAAAGATGCAATCTAGCTCCGCGTGCTTTGGAAAAAAACCAGTTTTCCAAAGCAGCATTTAGCTACTTCGGCTTTTCTAATGATTTCAGCTGTCAATCACCACAGCCTCCAAAATAATCCTTTTTTTTTTTTTTTGAGTTTACCAAACCTTCAACATAAAAACTTCAAAAATAAGCAGCTTTTTTTTTAAGCACCTCAATACAAAGCAGGGCTTAGTATTGCTTTCCCTTGATTTGAGGAGAAGTTGAGGTGTGTTGTCCGGCAGTTCATGCCCTCCCTCTTAATCCCAATCACTTGAAAAAAAACGTTACCATAGACCAAGACTAAAATCGTGGAATTTTTAGATCTACGGGTCCCCCGGGGCCCACTTAGAGGTCTATCCAATAGAATTTGGACTTGTTTTAAATCTTTTCAGGAAGTGCTTCTTAAGAACTTAGATGCCGGACCCACACTTCCTAATGACCAAAGCCTCTTTTCAGGACACTTATCGGTGACAAGCCTTTGGTTTACACGGCCCTGTAACCGTGTGGTTTGATACCATGTTGGAATTTTTAGATCCACGAGCCCGAGGGCCCCACTCTAACGAGACCAATAGAGTCTCAAACTTGGTAATTACCACTTACCAAATTCGTCAAGTGTGTGGTTTTATCACAAAAAACATCAATATTAATTAGAGTAGGGTAATCATATTTAAACCCATTATTTTCTTTGCCCCCACCGATATGGGATAGCTAACAACCTGCAGAAATGGCCGTGCATAAACAACGATGTGGTATGTTTGCAATTTCTACAAATATGCACCTTCCAGCACGCATAATTATGTGTTCCGATGCTGTTTCTACATCTTTTTGTCTATAAAAGCAGTATACACCTTTGAGCAATCTAATATACTTGTATGCCACTTTCAACAAGAACCATGGCGGTGCAGCCTAATCATCTAACTAAATCATATGTCCTCCCACTTTTCATCTTGTTTATCACAAGCGGTATTTCTGCAACCCATGCTGCTTGCAGCAAAATGGACCAACAGTCTCTTTTTTCTTCATTTGATATCGCTTCTTCTAGTTTAAACTGGTCTTCCAACGATTGTTGTCGATGGGAGGGCATCACTTGTGATATGGCTGGTAGGGTCACCCATCTGTTGTTGCCCTCCAAACACCTCAAAGGAGTCATTTCTCCATCTCTTGTAAATCTCACGCATCTCATCCACCTCAATCTCTCCCATAATATACTTTCTGGTCACCTGGAAGCTGGATTCTTTCTGTCCTTGGGTCGCCTTCAGATCCTTGATTTGAGCTACAACCTTCTCTCTGGAGAACTACCGCTATCGCCACCGCCAAGTGATATCCGAATAGTGGATTTGTCCAGCAATCTATTCAACGGAACAACTCCATCATCGTTCCTCCAGCGTGCATGGAATTTGAGCAACTTAAATGTCAGCAACAATCTCCTTGAGGGCCAAATGCCATCTTTCAACTGTTCTTATTCTCCTTTTGTTAGAAGCTTGGATTTTTCCCACAATGATTTCAGTGGCATAATTCCCCTTGGACTTGGTAACTGTTCAAAATTGGAGCTCTTTCGTGCAGGCTTCAATAACCTTTTGGGGACACTTCCAGGTGATATTCACAAGGCTCGAGCACTTGAAGAAATTTCGTTGCCTTCCAATAAGCTTTCCGGGGCCATTGGTGAGAACATTGCCAATCTTACCAACCTCGCAGTCCTGGATCTCAACTCTAATCAGCTGAGCGGCGCACTTCCTCTTCATATTGGGAAGCTCTCCAGATTGAAGCTCATAATCCTCCATTTCAACAATCTAGAGAGTTTTCTGCCTCCGTCTCTGATGAATTGCTCAAGCCTTACAGAACTGAATCTAGGATTCAACCAATTGGAAGGAGATCTCTCCGTGCTTAATTTCTCCAAACTTACTCAACTTATTAAACTTGACCTAGTGAGTAATCACTTCACCGGTCCCTTGCCAATAAGCGTTTACTCATGCAAGTCCTTGATAGCACTCCGACTGAGCTTAAATGATCTTGAGGGACAATTACAACGTGAAATTCTTTCTTTAAAGTCCTTGTCATTCCTTTCGCTTGCTTCTAACAGATTGACCAATGTCATAGGGACAATGAAGATATTGAAGGATTGCAAAAATTTAAGGGTACTCTTTCTTGCAAATAATTTTCTAGGCGAAGAAATACCAGATGGTGATCTCATGGTTGATTCATCCGGGTTCCAAAATATCACCATTCTCAGTTTGTCAAACAGCCAATTGACAGGAAAAATACCTGTATGGCTGTCGAAGCTCAAGAAAATGGTACAACTGGATCTGTCTTCTAATAGACTCACGGGACCAATACCTGGTTGGTTGGGGACTCTTCCAAGTCTCTCCTCTATATACTTGGATAATAACTTCATTTCAGGTGAATTTCCAAAGGAGCTTTGCAGACTACAAGCTCTTAGGTCGGAAAACGCTGCAACTCAAACAGGTCAAGGCGATTTAGAGTTGCCCGTCTACTTCAACAGCTTTAATGAGTCTGCAGTTTTGTTACAGGTCAAGTATTTGTCCAACTTAAGGACAGCAATCAACCTCAGGAACAACAGTCTAAGTGGCAATATACCCCGCGATATTGGGCAATTGCAACTTCTCCAACAACTGGATATTGGTTTTAACAAATTGTCTGGCAACATTCCACACCAAATCTCGAACCTCCGAAACTTGGATAAATTAGACCTCTCAAGAAACAATCTTTCGGGTGAAATCCCAGCATCACTATCAAGTCTTAATTTCTTGTCTAAGTTTAGTGTTGCCTACAATAACCTCCATGGCCAAATACCATTAGGCACTCAGCTCCAAAGCTTTGATGCTACTGCCTTTGAGGGTAACCCAGGACTTTGCGGTTCCCCGCTTCCAAATGAGTGCCAGAAGAAGAGTCCAGGTGATAGTGATACGACTAAGGACCAGGAAGATGTACATGACTCTGGGAATGGAATTCCATGGCTTCAAATTTCAGTGTCTCTTGGTTTCGTTGTAGGGTTTTGGGGAGTTTGTGGCCCTTTAGCTTTAAGCAGGTCATGGCGATATGCATATTTCGAATTTTTCTCTAATGTTGTAGATCGCTTTGTGCGTTAATCAAGTGTACTTTTCTTTGAGAAATAAAAGACTTATTAACTAGTACACATTACTGCTGTTATGCTGCATCGCAACAATCTAAGATATATATGAGCGTTTGATAACCATTTTGTTTTTAGCTTTCAGTTTTTGTTTTCACTTTTTTGAAAACTAAAATATTGTTTGGTAACATTAAAAAATAAAAACTACTTCCTTGAGTTTTCAAAATTTGACATTGAGTTTTTACTTTTTGGCTTTAAGTTCCAAACAAGGTTTCACTTTTAAAGGCAAGTTATTTAATTTCTTAAGTCATAGGTCTTTTGTTTCTTATTTGGATTGTGATTTTCACACCCTTAACTACTTTTCCCACACCCCTCCCTATTTTTTAATACTTAATTCGTAACATACTATTTAATCTTCCATATATACCCTTCCTACTTTTTTATGGTAATTAATGAAAGATTAAATAGGGAGGGGTATATATGGAAGATTAAATAGTATGATACAAATTAAGTACTAAAAAATAGGGAGGGGTGTGGGAAAAGTAGTTAAGGGTGTGTGAAAATCACAACCCTCTTAGTTATTTGCAGCTGTCATGACTTGTATTACATGATATGATTTATCTTTGTTCTTCTTCTCCTTGGTTTTACACCTTCACTTTAATTGGATTTTTGATCCGAATCCAGTGCAATTAATAGGATATAGATTTGAGACTTCAATCCGACAGTTCGTTAATGATTCAAATCTAGTATCTCTTAGTGCAAATATGATCTGATAATGATCCGATTCGGTAGCCTGATAGTCCGTTTCCATTCCGACGCAATACCAAGTTTTAATCATTTTGAGATTTGCTAGGGTTTTGTGGGAGTTTTCCACCGCTCATGAAGCTCAGTTCGTTAGGTTCATGGGGCATTCGCTGTTGGGTGATTTGGAAGGAGCGGTGCGATGTCTATATGTTTGGGGAGAGTATTGTCCTCGTCCTGCTACGAGATCAAATCTTTTGTACTCAAAATGAGTTTATAAACACTTGTTAGGTAATAGTTGGGGCCACAGATAGGCCACACCCATTATGGGTGCAGAAGACTTGATCTGGCCTGCTGTGCCATACGATGAATGAGGTTTGAGAGAGAGAGAGAGAGAGAGAGATTACCAAAATACAAGGGCAGACATAACTGAACTTATAAGCTAAATTATGCCTACATTGTACCTTGTAATTATAGAAATCAAGCATATGATGCAGGCAGACACCCTAACTCCACCAAAAGGAGAAGGTTGATTTTACACTCATATGCATATTCTTTTGAAGGCCACACAGAGTCTTCAACACAATGTTTCTGTTCAACAACAGAACTTGGCCAGGGAACCTCGCATTCCATGACTTCAAGTTGACACAAACTCCAGCGTTCCATGAAATCTGCGTTGCCAATAATTGTTTAGCTTCATACAGAAGGAGTTTACCTGACACGCCCCGACCCTGATATTCCCCGAATACCAGGATAGACACGTGCTGGCCGACACCCGAGGGTGACGAAAGCCATTAATTGATACAAAAGCTAAGAATAAGAAATAAATGAGGGTTAGAAATTTAAAATACCATGAATTAATAATTTTAGGAACGTGCTCAGAGCATACAACTAAACCTAATCACTAAGAAGAATTAAGATAAAATTGAATGAATAAAGGAGTGAGTCCTACATTCAAGAGGATCCGAAGATGCTGCTGCGGAAGTGTTTTGACGCCGGGATTAGGTGCCTTGATTCTAAGTCCTGAATGGGGGCGCAAAACAAAGGTGAGTGGACCAAGTTTATATATATATAATAATAATAAAACAGTTATCAACATACTAACCCCCAAAGTTTAATAATGAAAACTATTAGCATAATAAGTGATGGATTTAATAAAAATCCTAGCATGCCACAATATCTCAAAAGTCACATCGCGGAAACGCATCGCGGAAATCAAAACAGTAAACGCATCATAAATCGTCTCGTAAACGCGGTGTGCTGCTAGAAAGATCACTGAATAAATATAACTCCCGGCCCAGTGCCTGCACCTCAGTCTCTGTGCCCGTAGCCAGAGATAACTCCCTCCCGGCCCAATGCCTGTCTCCGTGTCCCTCAACCTTTCGCTAGGGATTATTTCTCCCGGCCTACATGCCAACACCAGATCCTCGCCCCAGGCGGCATAGTGTCCACTAGGTACGCACAAATAGTTACGTCTCTCGTAAATACCACTTCATAGCGTAGGTTACCGATCATCGTCTACACTATAAAGAGGGGTTCAAAAACATGTTCTAGCATCCTATCGTCATCTATCAGATAGTCTACCAGTTCATGGTTGTTATAGAAAATACCGTATATATTAAAATATAGCTCAATATAGGCCACAATTAATTCCTCACCAAAAACACGAGACGATAATCAATATCTTAAATCATCAAGCTTCACATAAATCAAATTATAAATCCGTAGGCATGCTAATCATTTATGCAATTAAATTATCAAATCATGTAATTTTAGAAGGGGTCCACTCACTGTACTTCGCCGCCAAAAGCTGCGCCACTAGCGAAGACGGAAACGTCACAATAATTGTTCCTAAGCACATAAAGAGTCCAATAAATAAAACTATATAATAGAAATTGAATTTGGGAAAACGGACATTGGAAACGGATTTAGAACGTTGAATTACCCTAAGAAGGGTTGGGGTGTTTCATTACCACTAAGTGTAAAAATTTCACAAAGTATATTTCTATTCACAAAGTTTGTTTCTTAAACTGTGGTTGTGAAGATGTTACATCAAGTTAAAGAAAGCTTTCTATGGGTGGGCTGCAATTAATTAAAACTTTAAATTGGCTTTTAAAAACATTTATAAAAACCGAAAGAACGGTCATGTCCTGTCTATTTGAATCATCCCACCAAATACCTGTTGTGAGAAATAATAGTTTTTAGTTCTACACACAAGCAGCACACACTGGAGGTGTCATTTCAGCTCCAAATAGGAAAACAGAGAGGAAAGACATTGGCAAAACAATGTGGTGAGGATGTAAATCCCTCAAGGCACTTGATACATTCAAAGTGCAACTCCTCAAACACCAAACTAGTTTCTATGCAGTGCTTGACATAGACTATTACCTTCTGAAATGAGTCTTGGAGCCATGTTAATTGGACGCATGCAGTGAGTAATTGTTCCAGTTGGCACAGGGGCAGCGGCAAGAGCAAGATAATGCTTCTTCACCTTTTTCTCCTGGGTGAAAGAAAAGATAAATAAACTTAATGACCTAAAGAAAACAAACTCCGTGTTGGAGGGAAGTAATAAGGAACCCCTCAGCTTCTGAGTTATCGCACTCCGCCCTCCCCCTCCCAGTAATTAAGGCTATCAAAATTATGTATGCCAAAGCATGAAATTGCAAAACTTACTCTGATTTTTCCGTGAAAAACTGAGCAATACTCCTTGGTTCTAGCTAAGACAACACTGCAAGTGAGTGAGTAGCATTACCCTCTCTGTCTCGAGTCTCAACAACAAGAAAGACAACAAACTAGTATAATAGAACATACCATCCTTCTGTACAATTATCAATCTGATGTGTAGTCATCAGGGGTGTTGTTAGTCCCAAGGCACGAGTGGCAAAGGTTGCACAACTTTCTTCGATGTTGTCTGTAGTTCCTCCTACCTGGACAAAAATTGTTATCGAATCATAGTGGATGTAAGCAACTAATTAACTACTCAAAAAAACATTTGATAGTGCCAGATAACAGATATCGAAATGTGTCTGTAATGATACGTACTGTTGTACCAGCAGGTTTGTCCAAAACCACGAATTCATCAGTTACAGCTACAATTCTTGATTTTCAGTCAATTTCATAGCACCTGATCAAAGTTATTTCTTACAATGTCTTGGGCATATGAATAACAGAAAGAAAACGGTCATGATACAAGCTAATAGTAGTAATACTAATTAGTAAACAACTTGTGCATGATGTTTGCTTATAACCAAGTGGCATGAAGGGACAAATATATAGGTTTCATGCATGACTTGGAATAGTATTAGTAAATGCATGATGTTTGCTTATAACCAAGCGGCATGAAGGGACAAATATGTATGTTTCATGCATGACTTGAAATGGTATTAGTAAATGCATGATGTTAGCTTATAACCAAGTGGCATGAAGGGACAAATGTGTATGTTTCATGCATGACTTGGAATAGTATTAGTCATCGGGAGATTTTGCATCAATTTGTTTTTGTTTTTAATATGTATATATTAAATTCTATTTTAATGGGATTGCTCACCACCCCTAAGTTGTGATAATGCATTTATTTATCGTTGTTATATGAGTTTAATTAAATTTTGAGATTGTGTTTATCCACTACATACATTTCGATTTTTTTTTTTTTTGAGTCGAGCGATAGCATTAGTAAGTTAGATGTTAGATTAGTCACTGACACAATTCGAATCCACGTCGTCATGCAAGAGCACAACACTTTTTCACCACTGTGGTAAATGGCCACTCACCAACAAGTTGATTGGCCTATGTGACTTTACTAATATTATTCCAAGTCATGCATGAAACATACATATTTGTCCCTTCATGCCACTTGGTTATAAGCAAACATCATGCACAAGTTGTTTACTAATTAGTACTACTCGTATTCAGCTTGTATAATGACCGTTTTCTTTCTGTTATTCATACGTCCAAGACATTGTAATAAATAATGTTGATTATTCAAAACGAATCAACAACTAGTTGCACATGGTCACAGTCAGTGATACTCCCAACTTGATAAAGAAAGAAAGAAAAAAAAAAGGAAGTCAACTTCCAAACTAAAATAAAATGTATATAAATAGAGAAAATTGTTATTAGCACTCCAAAAATCTCATTTTGCACTCCAAACTTTCTATAATTAGAAAGAAAAATACACATGTGCAAAGTATAGAATGAGATTTTTGGAGTGCTAATATATAACAGTTCCCTAAATATATCATAACAAATATTGTACGTGGCATTGAATTAGACTTTCGCGAATAGGCTTATAATTTTTGGTATCTAATAAATACTCAGATTGAAATATTCACCGATCTACAAAATTTTCTCATGGAGATACCCATTTTTTTGCCACATATACCAATATAAAGGCTAAAAGACACTACGATGTTAAATTCATATGCGGTCGAGATATTTATGAATTTAATCATTAAAATGCATAAGCTCAATTATACATTCCAGTTAGATCAATTCCCGAAGTTTTGTTCAACAATAAAAATTGCTTACCTGTGAGTTCACCTATAAAACGTGCAAGGGCGATATACTTTTTTACCACAATTCTATGTATTGTGAATTTTTGTCCGCAACTTTTGTGGCATATAGAGGCTAAAAGATACTACGATATTAAATTCATAGGTGGTTGAAATATTTATCAGTTTAATCATTAAAATGCATAAACTCAATTACACATCCAGGTTAGATCAATTCATGAAGTTTTGCTCCACAATAAAAACTGCTTAGCTATGAGTTCGCTTTTAAAACGTGCAAAGGTGATATACTTTTTAACCACAGTTCAATGTAATGTAAATTGTTGTCCGCAACTTTTGTATCTAATAAATATCCACAGTTTCGACAAAAATATATATATATCCATGCTTAAAAATATTCATTGATCTACCAAAAGTTATCATGGACGTACCCATTTTTCTACCACAGATAGGAAAATAGAGTCTAGAAGATTCTTATTTAATTGAAACATACCAAATTTATTAAACACTCTAACCAGAAGCTCATTTAATTGAAAAGAAAAAGGAATCATACGTAAAAATTGAACCAATCGATCGAACACATACCAATTATTAAGCTAATTAGTGCTCTAGAAATTTAGAGATGTCAAATGATGAAGAAAAGGAAGAGGAAGAGTTGGATGACTACGGAGGAGTAGATGGGGGTGTAGAATGACAACCATGGGAGATGGAAGGATTTTTTAAAGAGGGAGAGAAGGGGCTTTGCTCCATGGAGATGATGGACTGGTTAGGGTTTTATTTTTTATTTTTAAGTAGATTGAGTTAGGTGTAAAAAGAAGTTTGATTGAGTTGAGTTTTGATAAGTAAGGTCGGTTTTGAAAATAACGTTGGGTGTAAAGAGATAATGACAGATATTTCAAATACAATATGGGTATAAAAAGTAAGATGAGTGTTGAGATACAAAATATGGGTTCAAATAAAATTTTCCATCTACAAATGGACAAGAAAATAGAAAAACCCTTTTGATGCGGGAGTCTTCTACGAGTGTGTGACTCTTCTCTCAATGAAAGCACTAATTTGTGGATGCAAATTTCTTCCTCCTTGATCTTGGGCAAAATTGCACCTGCAAAACAATTAACACCTTTGGTTAAGGCCAAAAGCCTCACGCGCCCACGATGAATTGGGGGGGGGGCTTTGGCCGAAGAACCTCTGATGCCAAAGTTAGAATTTAGAGAGACAATTGTTTAGAGAGTTTTTGGAGTTTTGCAAGAGTGTGAAGTTAGGTTTTTAGATAAAATAGGGTTCAATATATAGAGCATGGCCAGTCCCCCTTTTGAGAGAAGGTGGCCGGCCCTTTGGGGTATTTTTGTGTGAAATGGGTGATTTAATTGGTAATTAATGGATTAATTAGGAATAAATCCATTAATTAGCCAATTAACTCAATTTATATGGAATGTTTTGAAGGTTATGAAATAATTACCTTGTAGAAAATATAGGATGAGGATGGGTGAAATAACTTTGAATTTGTTATCTATTTTGGGCATTTTTGACTTGATTAAGAGATGACTGTCCACTGCTCGGGCGTAGGAATCCCAATGTGCCTCGAGGCTAATTTTGTCATTTTTACCCAAAAATCCACATGTCGCCTCTTGATTATTTTTGGCTCCACAGGTGGCAGAGATGTTTCAATTTGACGCATGCTTCCAAAACGAGTCTGAGAGATTCCAGTTTGTGAAGGAAATTTTGATAAATAAACATGTTCATTTGAATAACATCATATAGCATGCAATTAACAATTAAAGGCGGAATCATGCTTTCATGCATTCAAAAACAAAACATCAACCATGAAATTCAAAGCCTAGTAGATTGGTGAACCTTGACTCAACTTTTAAATCAACAATTTGTTAGTTGAGAAATATTTACCTTTGTAGATTCCTCTTTGCATATGCAAAGGATAATCACCCAAGAGATAGGGCCTTCATTCCTTGCTTCTTAGCTCCATGGATTTGGTTAGAAGAATAGGTTCTCCAAGTTCCCAAAATTGAGAACCTCTAAAGATTCTACACCAAGGTTGGATTGGAGAGGAAATGAGTGACCTTGAGGAAGTAGAATTGCTAGACAATATCCCCCAAGGTGGTTGGCCTCTTAGAGAGAAATGGAAGCTTTGTGTTCTCACCAATTTTCTCTAAAACCAACAACTTATGAATTTTAGGTTATAAAGTTCTTTATATAGTCACTTCTTTAAATGACCTAAAGAACCAAAAACCCTAATTCAACACTAAATGGATATGGGCTTTTGGGCCTTTGTGAATCTTTATTCATTAAGTTGTCATACAACTTAAGTCAATGGGCTTTGACGTTCGAAGCCCATTGGGCCTTAAGGTCAAAAACTATCCCGAGGTCTTTAACGAACTTATTCGTTTGATTAATTAACATATTAATTAATCATTGCCATAAATAATTAAACCATTTAATTCATCTCCTTTGTTTCTTCAATCTCCACCTTATTTGGTGTACGATACATTAGGTTCCTTTTAGCGAGGCAGTGGGCGATTAAAACCATTTTACATCGATTGTGAATTGAAACTTACTTTCAATTCTCCCTTTATTGATTACACACGTTTAGGGCTTCCACAAACCATGAGTGACACCTAGCAGCATATCATGGCTACCCAAACTAATCAGAAGAGGTAGAGAACCTATTCAGTTTAGGATTACAAATGCAATACGGTCTTTCTCTAATCTAATACTCTTGACCACATTGTTTGGTTTGATAGTTTATTTATTCATGTCTACTATCCAATGTGATTCATTTGCATTTTATGATTACCTTGAATGTGATTTGGAACGCATTCCCCAATCTCATTCATACTCTGCCCAGAGATTTTAATCATATCATAGAGTATTCTCCCTCAAACCATTTTGAAGGTTAGAGATCCCTTGTTGCACATTCACTTGTCTCCATGACTAAGTGGCTTAACCCCAATGATGTCGTGGACACCCCGATGGAGTGACTTTGACATAATCAAAGATCAAGGACTTAACCACAAGACAACAACTGTGATGCCTCAGGTCAAAGGACTAATTTCCATTATCCCAAACATGAGTTCTCATGTGACATGAGTATGAGAACTCCTCGTTGATCGTGTTCATTGAACTCATTCTCTATTGAGCACCTACGTACTTGTCTTGATGTCACACACACCAATGACTCGAGACTAGTCACTCTCCCTGAGAGAAGACATAGCACGTACTGATCTTAACGGACTGTCAATGCCCAATTGGCAATCCTATGATCAGGAATGTTTAGGATGTGTCTACGAAAGAATGGTCTCATTAATCTAACTTCATTAGATTGCATTCTCCCAATCACATATTCCTTGGACTTTATCGTTTAAGCATATAACATTTATATGAGACGCCTCAAACAATAATGTTTGCCTTTTATATGTAAACTAGATTAGTTTAACATGTGAAATGTCCGTAAAGTATCATCATATGATTGGCTTTAGGGCACATTTCCAACAGTTTGAGTATTAAGGACAAGGCTTGTCATCTTGTAAAAATGATGAGGGTGCTATTGGACTTTATAAAATTTCATTAAAGATGCAATCTAGCTCCGCGTGCTTTGGAAAAAAACCAGTTTTCCAAAGCAGCATTTAGCTACTTCGGCTTTTCTAATGATTTCAGCTGTCAATCACCACAGCCTCCAAAATAATCCTTTTTTTTTTTTTTTTTTGAGTTTACCAAACCTTCAACATAAAAACTTCAAAAATAAGCAGACCTCAATACAAAGCAGGGCTTAGTATTGCTTTCCCTTGATTTGAGGAGAAGTTGAGGTGTGTTGTCCGGCAGTTCATGCCCTCCCTCTTAATCCCAATCGCTTGAAAAAAAACGTTACCATAGACCAAGACTAAAATCGTGGAATTTTTAGATCTACGGGTCCCCCGGGGCCCACTTAGAGGTCTATCCAATAGAATTTGGACTTGTTTTAAATCTTTTCAGGAAGTGCTTCTTAAGAACTTAGATGTCGGACCCACACTTCCTAATGACCAAAGCCTCTTTTCAGGACACTTATCGGTGACAAGCCTTTGGTTTACACGGGCCTGTAACCGTGTGGTTTGATACCATGTTGGAATTTTTAGATCCATGAGCCCGAGGGCCCCACTCTAACGAGACCAATAGAGTCTCCAACTTGGTAATTACCACTTACCAAATTCGTCAAGTGTGTGGTTTTATCACAAAAAACATCAATATTAATTAGAGTAGGGTAATCATATTTAAACCCATTATTTTCTTTGCCCCCACCGATATGGGATAGCTAACAACCTGCAGAAACGGCCGTGCATAAACAACGATGTGGTATGTTTGCAATTTCTACAAATATGCACCTTCCAGCACTCATAATTATGTGTTCCGAGACTGTTTCTACATCTTTTTGTCTATAAAAGCAGTATACACCTTTGAGCAATCTAATATACTTGTATGCCACTTTCAACAAGAACCATGGCGGTGCAGCCTAATCATCTAACTAAATCATATGTCCTCCCACTTTTCATCTTGTTTATCACAAGCGGTATTTCTGCAACCCATGCTGCTTGCAGCAAAATGGACCAAGAGTCTCTTTTTTCTTCATTTGATATCGCTTCTTCTAGTTTAAACTGGTCTTCCAACGATTGTTGTCGATGGGAGGGCATCACTTGTGATATGGCTGGTAGGGTCACCCATCTGTTGTTGCCCTCCAAACACCTCAAAGGAGTCATTTCTCCATCTCTTGTAAATCTCACGCATCTCATCCACCTCAATCTCTCCCATAATATACTTTCTGGTCACCTGGAAGCTGGATTCTTTCTGTCCTTGGGTCGCCTTCAGATCCTTGATTTGAGCTACAACCTTCTCTCTGGAGAACTACCGCTATCGCCACCGCCAAGTGATATCCGAATAGTGGATTTGTCCAGCAATCTATTCAACGGAACAACTCCATCATCGTTCCTCCAGCTTGCATGGAATTTGAGCAACTTAAATGTCAGCAACAATCTCCTTGAGGGCCAAATACCATCTTTCAACTGTTCTTATTCTCCTTTCGTTAGAAGCTTGGATTTCTCCCACAATGACTTCAGTGGCATAATTCCCCTTGGACTTGGTAACTGTTCAAAATTGGAGCTCTTTCGTGCAGGCTTCAATAGCCTTATGGGGACACTTCCAAGTGATATTCACAAGGCTCGAGCACTAGAAGAAGTTTCGTTGCCTTCCAATAAGCTTTCCGGGGCCATTGATGAGAGCATTGCCAATCTTACCAACCTTGCAATCCTGGATCTCAACTCTAATCAGCTGAGCGGTGCACTTCCTCTTCATATTGGGAAGCTCTCCAGATTGAAGCTCATAATCCTCCATTTCAACAATCTAGAGAGTTTTCTGCCTCCGTCTTTGATGAATTGCTCAAGCCTTACAGAACTGAATCTAGGATTCAACCAATTGGAAGGAGATCTCTCTGTGCTTAATTTCTCCAAACTTACTCAACTTATTAAACTTGACCTAGTGAGTGATCACTTCACCGGTCCCTTGCCAATAAGCGTTTACTCATGCAAGTCCTTGATAGCACTCCGACTGAGCTTAAATGATCTTGAGGGACAATTACAACGTGAAATTCTTTCTTTAAAGTCCTTGTCATTCCTTTCGCTTGCTTCTAACAGATTGACCAATGTCATAGGGACAATGAAGATATTGAAGGATTGCAAAAGTTTAAGGGTACTCTTTCTTGCATATAATTTTCTAGGCGAAGAAATACTAGATGGTGATCTCATGGTTGATTCATCCGGGTTCCAAAATATCACCATTCTCAGTTTGTCAAACAGCCAATTGACAGGAAAAATACCTGTATGGCTGTCGAAGCTCAAGAAAATGGTACAACTGGATCTGTCTTCTAACAGACTCACGGGACCAATACCTGGTTGGTTGGGGACTCTTCCAAGTCTCTCCTCTATATACTTGGATAATAACTTCATTTCAGGTGAATTTCCAAAGGAGCTTTGCAGACTACAAGCTCTCAGGTCGGAAAAGGCTGCAACTCAAACAGGTCACGACTATTTAGAGTTGCCCATCTACAAAAGCTTTAATGGGTCTCCATCTATTTTACAGGTCAAGTATTTGTCCAACATAAGGACAGCAATCAGCCTCAGGAACAACAGTCTAAGTGGCAATATACCCCGCGATATTGGGCAATTGCAACTTCTCCAACTACTGGATATTCGTTTTAACAAATTCTCTGGCAACATTCCACACCAAATCTCGAACCTCCGAAACTTGGAGATATTAGACCTCTCAAGAAACCATCTTTCTGATGAAATCCCAGCATCACTATCAGGTCTTAATTTCTTGTCAAATTTTAGTGTTGCCTACAATAACCTCCAAGGCCAAATACCATCAGGCACTCAGCTCCAAAGCTTCGATGCTACTGCCTTTGAGGGTAACCCAGGACTTTGCGGTTCCCCGCTTCCAAATGAGTGCCAGAAGAAGAGTCCAGGTGATAGTGATACGACTAAGGACCAGGAAGATGTACATGACTCTGGGAATGGAATTCCATGGCTTCAAATTTCAGTGTCTCTTGGTTTCATTGTAGGGTTTTGGGGAGTTTGTGGCCCTTTAGCTTTGAGCAGGTCATGGCGATATGCATATTTCGAATTTTTCTCCAATGTTGTAGATCGCTTTGTGTGTTAATCAAGTGTATTTTTTTTTGAGAAATAAAAAACTTATTGACTAGTACACATTACTACTGCTATGCTGCATCGCAACAATCTAAGATATATAAGAGCGTTTAATAACCATATTGTTTTTAGCTTTCAGTTTTTGTTTTCACTTTTTTTTAAAAGAAAAATTTTGTTTGGCAACATTGAAAACTAAAAACTACTTCCTTGAGTTTTTACTTTTTGACTTTTAGTTCCAAACAAGATTTCACTTTTAAAGGCAAGTTATTTAATTTCTTAAGTCATAGGTCGTTTGTTTCTTATTCTACTCTCGGTGCCATTTCGAATGCAAAGAAGACCAAGACATTAAACAACGCAATAAACACGACTTTGAATTAGTTATTTGCAGCTGTCATTTACCTTTGTTCTTCTCCTTGGTTTTACACCTTCACTTTAATTGGATTTTGGATCCGAATCCAGTGCAATTAATAGGATATAGATTTGAGACTTCAATCCGATAGTTCGTTAATGATTCAAATCTAGTATCTCTTATAGCAAATATGATCCGATAATAATCCGATTCGGTAGCCCGATAGTCCGTTTTCATTCCGACGTAATACCATGTTTTAATCATTTTGAGATTTGCCAGGGTGCTCGAACCTGCATCGTCAATGTAGTTATTTCCAAAGAAATTATCATTATCTGACCTTACTTGCAACACAAACTATTAAGAGAATCGTCGATATTCTTTTAACTCCTAGTTCCTTAGAATCCAATGACATAACTAACGGAAACAGAATACGGTAACCATGTAAGATTAAAGTTATACATTCCTTGTGCCAAAGAACGAGAAGTCAAAGTTTTTAGATATTTAGTTATAACTCATCTTCCCAAAATCTTGAATTCTAAACTACTGAAAATCTTATTCCTTTCGAAATATTATATTCTTGAAGCAGCAGGATGTCTCCTTTTATTTGAGCCAATTTAAAGCCAATATTAATAAGACCATATCTCAGAACTCACAGGAAAAAAAACAAATTGAGAAAATGATCACCATCTCGCTCCAAATCAGAGTCTGAAAAGAAAATGAAACTAATTGAATTAATGTATCAGTATAGATTTTTGCTCCTAACCTGATGAGTCCGCCCAGTCAGAAGGTTGATTTTACACTCATATGCATATTCTTTTGAAGGCCACCCAGTCTTCAACACAATATTTCTGTTCAACAACAGAACTTGGCCAGGGAACCTCCTTGCATTCCATGACTTCAAGTTGACACAAACTCCACCGTTCCATGAAATCTGCGTTGCCAATAATTGTTTAGCTTCATACAGAAGGAGTTTACTACCAAGTGTAAAAATTTCACAAAGTATATTTTTATTCACGAAGTTTGTTTCTTCAACTGTGGTTGTGAAGATGTTACATCAAGTAAAAGAAAGCTTTCTATGGGTGGGCTTCAATTAATTAAAACTTTAAATTGGCTTTTAAAACGGCTATAAAAACCGAAAGAACAAGACATAATCCTGAAATTGCTTCAAACAACGGTCATGTCCTGTCTATTTGAATCATCCCACCAAATGCCCGTCGTGAGAAATAATGGTTTTTAGTTCTGCACACAAGCAGCACACACTGAAGGTGTCATTTCAGCTCCAAATAGGAAAACAGAAAGAAAAGATATTGGCAAAACAATGTGGTGAGGATGTAAATCCCTCAAGGCACTTGACACATTCAAAGTGCAACTCCTCAAACACCAAACTAGTTTCTATGCAGTGCTTGACATAGACTATTACCTTCTGAAATGAGTCTTCGAGCCATGTTAATTGGACGCATGTAGTGAGTAATTGTTCCAATTGGCACAGGGGCAGCGGCAAGAGCAAGATAATGCTTCTTCACCTTTTTCTCCTGGGTGAAAGAAAAGATAAATAAACTTAATGACCTAAAGAAAACAAACTCCATGTTGGAGGGAAGTAATAAGGAACCCCTCAGCTTCTGAGTTATCACACTCCGCCCTCCCCCTCCCAGTAATTATGGCTATCAAAATTATGTATGCCAACGCATGAAATTGCAAAACTTACTCTGATTTTTCCGTGAAAAACTGAGCAATGCTTCTTGGTTCTAGCTAAGACAACACTGCAAGTGAGTGAGTACCATTACCCTCTCTGTCTTGAGTCTCAACAACAAGAAAGACAACAAACTAGTATAATAGAACATACCACCCTTCTGTACAATTATCTATCTGATGTGTAGTCATCAGGGGTGTTGTTAGTCCCAAGGCATGAGTGGCAAAGGTTGCACAACTTTCTTCGATGTTGTCTGTAGTTCCTCCTACCTGGACAAAAATTGTTATTGAATCATAGTTGATGTAAGCAACTAATTAACTACTCAAAAAACATTTGATAGTGCCAGATAACAGATATCGAAATGTGTCTGTAATGATACGTACTGTTGTACCAGCAGGTTTGTCCAAAACCACGAAATCATCAGTTACAGCTACAATTCTTGATTTCCAGTCAATTTCATAGCACCTGATCAAAATTTGATGTGAACAAGAATAACACTAGTAAAAATTATAATAAGGATGCGTAAAACATTGTGTTTTACCTAGGAAAACGCTTTGGGTGTACATGAACACGTAAGTAGGTTCCAGTTTCAACAAATTGGTCTGGATGTGTTATGCGGAAAATCTTCTGTGCTTCTCTTACAGTTTTTCCTTTGATGGAAGCTCTATCTTTTAGTACTGATGGTGCTGTAACTTCTTTAAATACCCTCATCTGCTCTGGGGTTGCAGTTGGAGGAGGCCGTGGACAGACAAGGGCATAATATACAGCTCCGAAATGGATGAGATCTGCAACAAACCTTCAAAGAATGAAATTTTTTTTCTATTTATCAACTCGAACTTGATAATGACGGAAATCATATGCCATACATCAACAAAAAAACAATTAGAAGACAAAAGGAGCAGAACTCACTGAAGAGGAAGATCCAGAACTTTGCAGATATATTCTAGTACAGGCCCCCCTTCTGAAACAACCAAGTGCTCGATTCTTGGCGGTCCATTGTCTGAGGGACATGGAAGCAACCGAGTATATTCAGGGTAGCTGAAAGAAGATATGATATCAAAGTCGGCAAAACCATAGAACACAAAATGGCAGAAACGATAGCTGAAAGAAGATATGTAACATTTTGTTGTTGGCGACAATTATATCGACACATTATCCATCACAATGATCAAAATTATAAAACTCTAAAACGATAGAGATTCAAATTTTCATTTCCAGATTCTTTTGCTCTGCTCATTTTCTCAGTAACCAAACAAAGTGCTTCCAAATTCGACCAGTTTAATCCAAGCCTCACTTTCAACAAATGGACACTAAAATTTCAGAGCTTCCATTTCCATTACAAAGAAAGAATTTGGTATACTAAAACGATATAGATTCAAAATTTCATTCCACATTCTTAATTTCTGATCATTTTCTCGGGTACCAAACAAACTGCTTCCATGTTCGACCTTCATTCGACCTCTCACGTCCAACAAATAAATACCAACAATTAAGCCAAAATCTCAGAAACCCAAAAACAAAAACAAACAAAAAAGCATCAAAGTCGGAAAATTTAAGGTACCCATTTGCAGAAGAAATGGCAGTTGGCTGCGAAACGTCTTGTTTCAGGGACTGACGTGCAGATTTTCGTTTATTCGAACTCCGAGAAAACCATGCCACCTTAACGTGCATGTAGCTGTTGGAGTGTTCACTGAGAGCAACGTGGGTGAGTGCTAACGTGCGCACAAGGGCCGCCGGCGCACTGAAACTCCGGCACCCGTTGGCCAACATTGAGGAGAAGCTCACCGGCCCCATCTTCTTCCTCCGGAGGCTGACGCTTTGAGTTGATTTTAACTGAGATTTTGATTTCTGCAAGCCGGGTTGTGGGTCGGGTTTTTACAGAGTAATGGACCGCGTTCAAAAGCATTATCCAAGCTCGATCGAGTCCACTAGTGATTGGGCCTGTGTTACCCAACCACCCTTGAGTTGGGCCCGATGAAGTTCTTAGGCTTTTTTTCTACCCTCTAAAATCTCGTTTAGAAGTGTATTTAAAATAACTGAAAATGCTTTTAGTGAAAATATTTTTAAAGTTTAAAAGTATTTGAAACATTTCGAACAAAAAGCACCATAAAGTCCTTCAAGTGTTTTTCCAAGATTCACTTGCAGTTTAACTAACAATTGGTTCCAAATATATTTTCACCAAAAACACTTTTAGGCATTTTAAAAGTACTTCCGAACGAGCTCTAAATTGAGAAGTTCTTGTGTGCGGTCCACTGTATGCACTAAAGCAATAAGAACAATGTTAGGGAGCCCAAATTTTGAAACTAAATTTGCAAACCAAATGATGTATCACCAATAAGAACCAAACACGTTAATCGACACTTAATTAATAATCCAATAATCTACAACCACATTATTTGGTTAGTAAATTTAGTTAAAAAAAATTGATCCCCTAAAATTATCCAAACAATAAATACAAAACTGAATTAGTCCGGACCATTAAAAAGTTACCGAAACAAAAAACATTATGGGCTTTGTCTTCTTTCTACCGTCAGCAATCAGCATTGACTTAGGCTTGCTCATCATGTCATTGACACAGCTCAGATGGAGAATTTCTACTGCTCGAAGCTATACAGGTCCAGGCAGCTAAAAGCAAGATAAGAACAAAAAGAAAGAGAGTTAACAATGGAGGACTGGCTGTCAATGCCAAAGGTGGAACTTCACGCCCACCTCAACGGATCCGTCCGAGACTCCACTTTACTGTTACTTCTCTCTCTCTCTCTCTCTCTCTCTCTCTCTCTCTCTCGCTTTGTTTTCAGGAAACACAATCTAATCTCTGGTGTTTTGTTTTGTGTGCAGAGAACTTGCTAGTGTTTTGGGTGAGAAGGGTGTCATAGTTTTCTCAGATGTGGAGCACGTTATTCGGAAAAGTATGCCCCTTTTCTCTTTCTTGATTGCTTACTGTTTGGTTGCTGGGAAAATGTAGGGTCAAGAAGGAAAATTTAGTCTTACGATTCTTACCCATCTTAAATTTTACATTTTTCTTGCCTGGTATTTCTAAATCCTCAACCGAAATGTCCCCATTGCATTTCAATTAATGATTTTTTTAGTGATTTTAGCAAACGCGGGTTAGGTCAGTTGGGCAAGGATTCCCGCTCGCTTGCACCTGAGTTCGAATCTCTCTTACTGTAGTTTAGAATAATTCCCGTCGATCAGCGTAGTTTAAAATTTTTTCAGTTCATTTGTACTATGACATGTGTTTTTTGAACAATGTAATTTCAATTCTTTCTTGAATCCTAACATTGGAAATATGTCTGTTCTTGCACTCAGATGATCGTTCTTTAACCGAAGTGTTCAGATTGTTTGACTTGATCCACATTCTTACCACTGACCACAAAGTTATCACAAGAATTACGAAAGAAGTATGGTAACTTTCGAATTTGGGTTGTCTTTACTTCCAACAATTCCATGTCGATACTTGATACTACATTTTCCCCCGACACAGGTTATTGAAGATTTTGCTTCTGAGAATGTTGTGTATCTGGAGCTAAGAACAACTCCGAAGGTGGTTTTCTAAAATTAGCCAACTGCGTGAATTACTCAAACTAAAATGACAGATAGTATACATTTGATTGATTATGATAGTGATGTGTTTCATTCTATTTAGAATAATGCATCGATAGGAATGAGCAAGCGCTCTTACTTGGAAGCAGTACTGGAGGGTGTAAGGGCTGTCAGTGCAGTTGATGTCGCTTTTAGGCCTCAAAGTTCTGATGTTGGCAGTCAGAAGAATTCTTCACTTATAAACCATACATGTAGCGGAAGTGCAAGAAAAAAGATTTATGTTAGGCTTCTTTTGAGCATTGACCGCAGGGAAACCACAGAAGCTGCAATGGAAACTGTAATGTGATGAAATGTATTATGAAGAAATATTTGAGCACATGCATTTTTTTTAAGTTTGACTAGTTTTGTCATTTACTGTAGGTAAAGCTTGCTCTGGAAATGAGAGATTTAGGGGTAGTTGGTATTGACCTTTCTGGAAACCCGATTGTGGGAGAATGGTACTTAAAACACTATCCTGAGTTTGTTGCAGAAGACTGTTTCATTTAACCCAACTATGGTACATGTGCTTATATGCATATTATATTGTTTCTGTGGCAGGGTTACATTTTTTCCAGCCTTAAAATTTGCTAGAGAGCAGGGTCTTTATGTAACCCTTCATTGTGGAGAGGTGCGTTTGTTCTTCTAATGTCTGCAGCGTCTGCCCTTATGATCGCCCTGACTTGTTCATTTCTTTAAGTGCTTGTAGGTGCCTAATCCAAAGGAGATACGAGCGATGCTAGATTTTCAACCACAGAGGATTGGCCATGCCTGTTGCTTCGAGGAAGAGGAATGGAAGACTTTGAAATCTTTAAGTATTCCGGTGAGATAATTGTGCAATCAGTCATTATGTTGTATATAACTTTCCTTACCACGGAATTCTAGATATTTGTCTTTCTGACTGCCATAGGATGGATGCCAAGGAGACGTCCAAAATATGATTCGGTCTGGTGTTTCTGGCAGTTCGATCAGAATATCCTTATGAGGATTCATAATTGGGATTTAAACATCAATGCTAAGTTCTTATTTCCAAATAGGGTACTGAGTTTTTGGTCAGTTCCATCTTTGCTTATAAACACATGAGCAGAAAATGTAGATAATACTTTTAGTTTTCTCGTTTTTTATGTTCGTTGTTGTAACTTTTACATTGTTTCCTTAAAATTGTTGACAGTTTGAGACTTTTAGCGGGTTAGAATAGCTAACTTCTTTGTATCGTCATCATTGTTTGTATTTCAGGTTGAGATTTGTTTGACGTCCAACATTAGGACTAATACAATTCCGTCACTTGACGTACATCACTTTGGTTAGGCTTTCTGCTTCCATTTATCGTGGCTTAATTATCTGAAATCAGAGATACTTTAAAAATATTGTTAAATTTTCCTTTTCCTAAACAAACATCTTTTGTTTGGTGATGCAGCTGATCTGTATAATGCAAAACATCCTTTAGTCATCTGCACAGATGATTCCGGGGTGTTCTCTACTAGTCTTTCCAACGAGTACAACCTCGCTGCTGCTGCGTTTGGTAGGTCTGATTTCATTGGATCTTGTAACGTGAATTAAACTGATGGCTGATAACGGCTGCTTGTTTGTTTTCTTGACTTCTTAGGACTTGGAAAGAGGGAACTATTTCAGCTAGCAAAAAATTCAATCGACTTTGTATTTGCTGATGATGGAGTGAAGAGAGAATTGAAGGAAATCGTCAATTCCGCTGAAAAGAAGCTAGATCTATGATTTACCATTGCAGTTATAAGGCATGCGTAACTGCACGTAGTATAGTTGCTGGCAATCCCTAGAACTACTCATTTCCGCCAGCAAAATTCGTTTCTCAACTGCAGCCGGACACCAACTGATGCGCCAGAATTCAACACTGCAGATTTCTTATCAAGTTATTAGAATGTCCTAGTGTAGTCAGAAGTAGCTGGTAGATTTTCAATGGTTCATCTTTGCTTTGAATAAATTTACAATCTTGATTGAATATAACGAATTTCGCGACGGAACTTTCGTATAAGTGAATTTGTTTCTCATGTTTGAAAATGGCGTTTCGGGTCGCCATATGAACAAAAATTGCAGAGCCATCAGCCATGGGAAATGAATTGAAGAGAAGGTGAGTGTATGGTGCTTTTTCCATTTTACTATGTGGACATATTTTTTCTCCCTCAAGAAAGCAACATTTAGGTGCATGAAAAACTCAAGGCACGTCTTAGTCAAATAAGAAGGCAACCAGAAGCGACAGGATCAATTGCGTACAAGCGCGTCGATCGAATAGTTACGATCAATTCATACGCATGGGAACGACTATAGAAAGTATTGTTGTATACTTACAAGTTACAACATAGAGCGAGTGCCGAGCAGCGTTCTCTCCCGTTTACAACTAAGTTTAAAAGTTCAAATTCTCACCTCATCAGATATTTAAAATGGAAAATTAATGAAAAAGGTTTGAAAACTTTGAGTTTTAACGATAAGGACAAAATAGATGGTAAAGTGAATAGTACCAGGATTGACTTTTTAGTGTAAAAATGTAGTTTTTCGTTAAAATGAACAGTACCACGGGTTTTCGTTAAAACTCCCTATTTAAAATAGATTTAAAAAAAAAACTAATGAAAATATCTTGAAAACTTTGAGTTTTAACGGTAAGGACAAAATAAAGGGTCAAGTGAATTGACTTTTTAGTGTAAAAATATGGTTTTTCGTTAAAATAAACAGTCCCGAGGGTTTTTCATTAAAATTCCTAAAAAAAAAAAGGAAACAAGAAACAAGAAACAAGGCAAGGTACGACGTCGTTTGACAATGAAGAAGAATATTACATATTCCTTCAGTTCGTTTCCGACTTTCAGGTTTGTTGTCTCTCCGGAAACTCCAAAGCTCAAGACATACAGAGACCGCCTGCATTTTTCTCCCGCCATTAATCCCAATTCTACTTCCTCATAAAACCCTAACCCTCAACCCTCACATTTCTCTCCCCAAATCCAACCTCCAACTTCAGTCAGGCCTACAATTCCCTCTCTCGCCGGCGTGATTGCAATCGCGCTGGGGATTTCCAAATGCCACTTCAGCTGAACTCCCACCCGTCCGATCAAGATCGCCGCTGAATTTGAACCCTAGTTGCGGCTGATCACAATGTCTTGGGGACTGGGATGGAAGCGGCCCTCGGAGATCTTCCATCTCATGCTCAATTACGGCACCGAGGGTCCGCCGGAGACCTTCGACCGTACGTCTTCGGCTTCGTCTTCGTCCTCGTCGTCCTTGACTTCCGTGGCGAATCAGGATCAGGAATTAGGGTTTCGGATCGACTTGGATTGGCAGGCTGGAGATGATGAGGAGCAGGTGGCTCTGAGGCTCAAGTCGCAGCTAATGGTGGCGTTGCCGATGCCTCAGGACACGGTGGTGGTTGAATTGAGGATCGAGGAAGCTGAGGAGGCTAATGTGGGTGTGGACATGAGAGTGGTGAGGCGCAGAGAGCCTTTGAGAGCCGTGACCATGACCAAGACGGCCGGCTCCAGCCAGCAAAGCGATGGCACTGGAGTCTTGACTCGTTTGTTGCGCTCCAATTTCGCTTCGACAATGCCTGCAGTTGCCGACGGCGAGGCGGCCTGCGGTGTGCATTGGCAGTGCGTCACCATCGTCAATCTGAGTGGTTGTGGGTTGTCGGTGAGTCTTTCTTTTAATCTTTTTGTTCATTTAATGGATTTTCTGATTGTCTGTATAAATATGTAATCGATCTATTAGACTTTGATTGATTGCTGTGCAGTCTTTGAAAGAAATGACTGTTCTTGGTGTAGTTTTCTTAATTTTTTAGCAAAACCAGAAGTTTATAGTACACCTAGTGTGTGCTTTGTTTTATAAGTATCAAGATCGATTTGTTTTATCAGTATCTTTTAATACACCTAGTGTGTGCTTTGTTAAAATTCAAGAAAGCGGTTTTCTTTTTGGTGATTGGGTGAGATTAGTTCTGAGTTTATATCTCTATATCTTGCATACTACTCGCAGGTTTTACCAGTAGAGCTAACTCAACTGCCTCTTCTCGAAAAGCTGTACCTTGATAACAATAAGTTGTCACTTTTGCCTTCTGAGCTTGGCGAACTGAAAAGCTTAAAAGTCCTCAGGGTAGACTACAACATGCTGGTTTCAGTACCTTGTAAGTTTGGATTCCCTTTGTAAACCTAATCAGCATGAAGTTCATATTTTGGAGGTCAAATCTTTCATATTCATTTATTATATCTGTTGGACTTGTAACAGTAGAGCTAAGACAGTGTGTTGGACTAGTGGAACTTTCATTGGAACACAACAAGCTTGTACGGCCTTTGCTTGATTTCAGGTCATTTCATCAGCATTTGGACATAGTTAATTGTCTGTATATTTTTTTCTAAGTTTTGTAAGGCATGATTTTCTCTAGGGTCTAATGGTTCCGTCCAAATTTATGGCAGGGCTATGGCTGAGCTACGAGTTCTTAGGCTATTTGGAAACCCTCTTGAATTTCTTCCTGAAATCCTGCCTCTCCACAAACTTCATCACTTGTCTCTTGCGAATATCAGGATTGTGGCAGATGATAACTTGAGATCAGTGAATGTGCAAATAGAGGTAGTGATTAATGCAATTTCTATAGAAGTTTTTGTTCGTTACAATTTATAATCTCAGACTTTACATTGAAAAATATTTGTTGGTAATTGCAGATGGAAAATAGTTCCTATTTTGGTGCGTCTAGGCATAAGCTAAGCGCCTTTTTCTCTCTTATATTTCGGTTTTCTTCTTGTCATCACCCTTTACTAGCATCTGCACTTGCAAAGATTATGCAAGACCAAGGAAATCGCGCAGTCGTTGGCAAAGATGAGAATGCAGTGAGGCAGCTTATAAGTATGATAAGCAGTGACAACCGTCATGTGGTATGTTGGTTAGCTGTCCTGACAAAGATTTCACTGCTTATCACTCTTCTGCTGCATATGGTTTAAGAGTTCCGACTTCTGGCAGGTTGAACAAGCATGTTCTGCTCTTTCATCTCTTGCTGCAGATGTTTCAATTGCCATGCAGTTGATGAAATCCGACATTATGCAACCAATCGAGACAGTGTTGAAGTCTATGCCCCAGGGGGAAGTAATTTCTGTGTTGCAAGTTGTGGTGAAGCTGGCTTTTGCATCTGATGCTGTAGCTCAGAAGATGCTGACCAAGGATGTATTGAAATCTTTGAAATTATTGTGTGCCCACAAAACCCCTGAGGCAAGTTCTTTACTTTTTCCATAAGGCACTGGTTATCGTACTCTTCTTGTTAGTATTGTCATGTAATTAAAGTTGACCTTTCATTAGGTACAAAGATTAGCTTTGTTGGCAGTAGGTAATTTGGCCTTCTGTTTGGAGAATCGCCGTATTTTGGTTACTTCTGAAAGCTTGTGCGAACTTCTAATGCGCTTGACGGCTGCACCTGAGGCCCGTGTGCATAAAGCTGCGGCTCGTGCTTTGGCGATTCTCGGTTTGTCTCTTAAGTTTAATTTGTTTTCGGGTGTTTAGTCTTTAGATTCCAAGCCTTATAAGCTTTGTTCAATGCCATGCCTTTTGCAGGGGAGAATGGACTCCTGCGACGTGCCATAAGGGGGAGACCAGTGCCAAAGCAAGGACTGCGCATACTTTCAATGGATGGTGGTGGTATGAAAGGTCTGGCAACTGTACAAATTCTTAAAGCAATTGAGAAGGGAACTGGAAAACAGATACATGAGTTGTTTGACCTCATATGCGGCACATCAACGGGTGGAATGCTTGCTGTTGCACTTGGCATTAAGCTAATGTCATTGGACAAATGTGAAGAAATATACAAAAATCTTGGTAAGTATGCTGTATTAGGAATGAGTGTGCACAAAGCTTGCTCATCGATCATGTATTTTTTTTTTTTCTTCTTTACATGTCTAATATCATGATTCGTAGGAAAACATGTCTTTGCTGAACCTGCTCCAAGGGATAATGAAGCTGCAACTTGGAGAGAGAAGTTGGATCAGCTCTATAAAAGTTCGTCCCAGAGTTTTAGAGTTGTTGTACATGGATCTAAAGTATGTTCTCTATGCTTTATATTTGTTTTGTTCGTAACTTTATATATCTTTCATTTTCCCTTACTTATTTTGGATTTCAAGATTGATATGTAAATTTATGTTCTTCACGCAAGAATATTTTGAGAGGGAGGAAAAGATTCTCTCCCCCCCCCCCCTCTCTTCCTCTCTCCTCCTCTTTGTCCTTCCTGTATCTAATTCAGGAGGTTTCTGATTTTTACTGGAATCATTTTTGCCTGTCCTCTTATTTATTTATGTATCTAAAGGATAGGTGTGACATATTGTCTTGCAGCATAGTGCAGATCAGTTTGAGAGATTGTTGAAGGAAATGTGTGCCGATGAGGATGGGGATCTGTTAATAGAGTCTGCAGTGAAAAACATTCCCAAAGTTTTTGTTGTATCAACTTTGGTGAGCGTGATGCCAGCTCAGCCTTTCCTATTCCGAAATTATCAGGTTTGAGACCACTTGTTCCTTTGTTGAAACGTCATCAATTTACTGTTTACACTTTAACTTGGTATTTTGTACTTCATTTCTAGTATCCTGCGGGAACACTAGAAGTGCCTCCTGCAATTTCAGAGAGTTCTGGCATAACTGGACCACCTCCTGGATGTGCTGAAGGCTATAAGCGCAGTGCCTTTATAGGAACCTGTAAGCATCAAGTATGGCAAGCTATAAGAGCATCATCTGCTGCTCCGTATTATCTTGATGATTTCTCAGATGGTACTCTCTTATGTTCTTTTGGAAATCTCATCAGTAGGCTTTTAGGGATTAAATTGAGCATGCATATTACCTCTTCATTGGTTTTAATTTGTTTGTAAATGTTTCTATCCTACAATGTCTACAGATGTGAATCGTTGGCAAGATGGTGCAATAGTGGCAAACAATCCTACAATCTTTTCCATTAGAGAAGCACAACTTTTATGGCCAGACACAAAAATTGACTGCTTAGTTTCCATTGGCTGTGGTTCTGTTCCAACGAAGGTAAAAACATAACATCTCCTATGTTTTTGAAGAGTCAATTATGTAATATTTTATAATACATGTGCAATATTAGAGAGTGGTTGCTCCACTTTATGGGTTCACTCAAAATCTGCTAGTGTAGGTGCGAAAAGGTGGTTGGCGTTATCTGGATACTGGTCAGGTATTGATAGAAAGTGCATGCTCTGTGGAACGAGTGGAGGAAGCTTTGAGCACACTGCTACCCATGCTCCCTGGAATACAATATTTTCGGTTTAATCCAGGTATGCGTTAAGTGTGAAGTAATATGTACATGAGCATGAAATGTCAAGAATTTCAACCCACTGCATGCAAAACCAATTTGGATAAAGTCTTAACATTTTTCTAACCGACTATTTTTGCTTCCATGCATTGATTTTTTCTCTGATGTGGTGTTTTATTTCAAGTACTATTCTCAACAGCACACTTCTATCTTTTCTCCTGCAGTTGATGAACGCTGTGATATGGAACTGGATGAGACTGATCCTGCAGTCTGGATGAAATTGGAAGATGCAGTTGAGGAATATATTCAGAAAAATTCTCTTGTACTTAAGGATGCCTATGAGAGACTACTTATGCCATTCCAACATGATGAGAAGTGGTCCGAGAATTTAAGATCTCAACATGTCCCTAAGTCAAAGGCATCAAGTGACGGTATTGGTGCTGACATCTTTCTTAATTTGCCTCTCTGAATTTTAGTTTTTACTCATTTTTTGTTGATACTTTTCTGTAACAGGGGAAAAAGGCCCGTCTCTAGGTTGGAGGCGTAATGTACTACTTGTTGAAGCTTCACATAGCCCCAATTCTGGTCGCACTCAGAACCATGCTCATGCACTTGAGTCATTTTGTGCTCGTAATGGAATACGATTATCGCTAATGCAAGGCATATCAGGATTTTTGAAAACAGTACCAGCAACAACATTCCCAACGCCATTTGCATCACCTTTATTTCCTCCAAGCATCCCATCAAGTCCACTTTTCTACAGTCCTGATTTTGGCCCACAGAGGGTTGGCCGAATCGATATGGTCCCACCTTTAAGCTTAGATGCGCAGTCTGGAAAAGGAGCTGTGTCACCACCTGAGTCTCCTTTAGGACCTAGACAGCTTTCTTTACCCGTCCAGTCATTGCACGAGAAGTTACAGAACTCGCCCCAAGTAGGCATTGTACATTTAGCCCTTCAAAATGACTCACTTGGCTCGATATTAAGGTCAGTGTTGCTGGACTGATCTTTTGTAATTGCAAGTTAATGTTATTTCAGCTTTAGTCCTAATTTACCAGCTGTTTGTTTCTGTAGTTGGCAGAATGATGTATTTGTGGTTGCTGAACCCGGAGAGCTTGCAGATAATTTTCTTCAGAGTGTGAAACTGAGTTTGATATCAGTGATGCGAAACCGCCGCAGGAAGGCTGATTCATCGTTCGCCAATATTTCAACTATTTCTGATTTGGTTGCATGTAGACCATACTTCCAACTTGGAGGCATCGTTCACCGTTATATGGGACGCCAAACTCAAGTATGTTACTTTAGCATTGAAACCATTTATTTTTTGCTACTTATTGGATTGTTGCCAAAATACTAACTCTGATTTGTTGGATGATGGAATTTTTTAAAGGTTATGGACGACGGCCAAGAAATTGGAGCATATTTGTTTCGTAGAACTGTCCCTTCTATCCATTTAACACCCGATGATGTTCGCTGGATGGTACACCATCACCTTTACGTTTGTTAAGTTAAATATGCATATGGGCGCATGATTTTAGTGATCAAACTGATGCTTTTTGTCTTCGATAACTATAGGTCGGAGCTTGGAGAGATAGGATCATTGTTTGCACAGGGACATATGGACCTACGCCACCACTGATTAAAGCATTTTTAGACTCTGGCGCTAAAGCTGTTATAAGTTCTTTAGCTCAGCCCCCGGAAACACAGCTGACAGCGCTCCACGGATCTGCAGAGTTCAGTGCTTTTGAAAACGGGAAGTTTGAGATTGGCGAGGAAGACGCTGAAGATGAAATCGAAGATGAGGAGGCTGAGCCTAGCAGTCCGCTGAGTGACTGGGAAGATAGTGAAAACGGGGACCCGTCTACAGGTTTTTGGGATGACGATGAGGAAGAGGTGTCGCAATTTGTTTGTCAGTTATACGAGTCACTGTTTCGAGAGGGCGCGAGCGTGGATGCTGCTCTACGACAAGCTCTTGCCTCGCATCGGAAGTTGAGGTATTCATGCCATCTTCCCAGTGTACACTAGATTGTTAACTAGATCTCACACAGGAAAATAAAGAAAATTGAAACAAAAATGATAGGAAAATAGAAATGAGAAATGAGGAAATAAGAGGAAACTTCCATTTTTGAGGCTTACAAACAGAAAATGAGAGTGAAATGTTGTAACGTTTATGGTATTATATATATGAGCTTAGAGGTTCTCATTTTTTCCAATGTTGTTAACTTGTTAGCCATCACCTCTGCTTCATTAATATAAAGGTTAATTTCGTTGTAACGTCTATTTATCATTTACACAACTCAACCTTCGGAGAAGAACTTCCATGCGCTTGGATGCCACAACGTCGTTATCTAAATTCATTCTCACACTTGTGCATGGAAGTTAAAACACAGCGCAGTGCTTGCTTGAGATACAGCCACCATCGCATTCCGGTTTAGGGTTTAGGGGCTCTTTTCACAAACTGTACCTGAAAAAGAGAAACCTAACAACAACAACAAAGTTTTATTTCGCTAAAGGGGGTTTGCTGTATGAATTCTAAAACGCGATTATGTTCAGTTTTGTGTCAAGTCTTATATTAGCTCCAAGTACTTCATGTATATTCTTAGAGCCTCTTTTGAAGTCCTCTTAGATCTTCATCTCTTTTTGTCTGAGCCTCTGTTTTATAATCGCATCTCTAACCAGAGCATCCGCAAATCTTCGGTAGGCAAAGTGTTATAAAAAAAAATAAAAAATAAAAACCTAATTGGAACAAAACCATAAGTGCCTTCATTTGTCTTTTTAACTTTTCTCCATAAAGACTTTTTAGTCAAAATGGTCCCTGAGATTTGCATAACACATAACTTTAGTCCTTGAGATTTAAAATCAATAGAAGTGCTCCCTGAGATTGTTCAACATCCATTATTTTGGTCATTCCATTAAAAAACTCCGTTAAGTTGAGGGTATAACACATAAATTTGGTTCCTAAGATTTGCAAAACACATAATTTTGGTCCTTGAGATTTAAAATCAATAGAAGTGATCCCTAAGATTGTTCACCATTCATTATTTTGGTTCTTTCGTTAAAAAGCTTAAGGATCACTTAACGGAGTTTTTAATGGAATGACCAAAATAATGGATGGTGGACAATCTCAATGACCATTTCTATTGATTTTAAATCTCAAAGATCAAAGTTATATGTTATAAAAATCCCAAGGACCATTTTGATTAAAAAAACCCCATAAAAATGCAATTGGACCGACCACCAATCTCGGAAAGAAAGAAAAAACTAATCAATTATTATAAAAAATTCACAGGGCCTCCTATTTAATTATTAACTGAAAGAAATGATGTTTGTCACTAAAGCATTTGTGAGTTTAATCA
Organism: Malus fusca; assembly: GCA_035220775.1. Taxonomy (NCBI): domain Eukaryota; kingdom Viridiplantae; phylum Streptophyta; class Magnoliopsida; order Rosales; family Rosaceae; genus Malus; species Malus fusca. Next base: position 39,733,745 of record CM069068.1, read on the forward strand.
ATTGCATATGTCCTTTAGGCACCCTCCATTCATGCCTATTCAGGTGAGGCTCAGGGACAAAATCAATCAATCGCATGCCTGAACTCAAACATTTTATATGAAAAGTTATCATCATTTAACAATTGCATTATTGCAGATTCGAGCGTAATCAAGTTGGTTTGAACAGTATATCTCTGATATACATCTAAGTTTAACTCGCTTCTTTATAATTTAAATTAAAGGTATAAATTTATAACGTCGTCCAAATAAAATACAAAAAAACAAATTTTCATCATTTTACTTCTCATCCAAAATAAATAACAAACACGAAAAACATATGATAAGAAGTAAAGATTATAATATTTCTCTTCTTATTACCCCCATTCAATGGTTAGATCGAAGGAACGTAGAACCTTGCATAGATTGCAAGGAAAGTATAAAGATGGTGGAATTTTTCGGATTGACACTCTTCCTCCGGAGCCCGCAGATCAAACAATTTGGATTGTTCAATTTAAATCATACGGTCTGCATTAGTTCATTTTAGTGGCCCACCTCACACACAATCTCTTTGTCCAACACTCATGTATCTCTCCCTCAAAACAGTTTGGATTGCTTGACCTGCGGGCTGCAAAATGTGATATTCAAAGAGAATCTCAATGCGAAGGTTTCTACTCTTCGTTGCAAAAAGTACCAAAACTCTCTTTTAATTAACCAATTGTGTTACCATAACTTGGTTAACTCACATATTTATGCGTTAAACTAGTTTTTTTTTCTAAACAATGTATGCCGGTGTAGCAGTCAGACTGAAAAATTACTCCTTAATTTGATCAACCAACCCTACCATGAAAGTGAATTGGAGTTCCACAGTCAAAAGGGCAAAAAATTAATCCGGAGATTATGCATGCTTTTACTGCAACCACCCGGATCATATGATGTGTCTTAACCGATGCGCCAATTATGCAGAATCGCAGGCTGTCCACTTTACCTAAAGCACACTGCATCAAGAGTTTTATAAGCATGAAAGCAGAAGATGCCCTAATTTTAAAGCAATCCTTCCTTCCTTCCCCTCAACTTTTCTTCACCCACAAGCTTCTTCTTACATCACTCTCCACACCTTTTTATGAAAATAAAATAAATCATGCAGTATAAAGCCGGCAGCGCAACAGAAACCAGCTTCCCTGAAACAAATCCCATGGCTGCAGCAACAGCTCCGATCGCTATAGGCACGCGAGGCACGGTTGGATCGCTTGTCAGGAAGGAGATCGAGTACTTCAGCAAGCTTGAGCTCGACCGGCGCGGTAGCTCAAGCTCAATGAAGCCTCTGGGACAGATACTCGGCTTGACTTCTGGCGGTAGTGGTAGTCATTGTGGCAAGTCTGGTTTCCGGCTATTGTTAATGGCATGGAGGAGGAGGAAGAGGAGAAGCGGCAGCGGCAGCAGCAGCGGCAGAGGGTTCTTGTCAAGTATGTGTTTTGCTGCAGAAGTTGCGGAAACCAATCGGCGAAATGGGGTTCCCGGGTTTAGTTACAAGATCCTCAAGGATGACATGAACAACTTGAGCATTTAAACTCAAGGCAAATTCTCAAAAGCGCTTTTGAATTTTTTTTTATTTTTTAATTTATTGAGCTTTTTTGTACAATTTTGTTATAGGACTGCTTACGTTCAATGAAACTCAAGACTCTCTAGCCAGGGTCACCCTGTTAATAGTTTTTCATGGATGGCAATGCAGAATGTGACGATATCCTTAGCCAATCAATCATTGTTGTGTGAGGAAATTTAAAATGCATGATAGTGCGTGATTGCCAAATTCTTATACTTTGTAAGGAAAATTATAAATAGAAGATCCCCTTCTTCCATTACAGTTAGATATAGCTTGAATAGCTGCAAGCCACATTCTTCAGCTTGCACATTGATCCTATTGCTGTAGCTCTTTGTCTCCTCCGAAACTTCCTCTGCTTACTGACTCAACGTGCGCGCCTCTGTTTCCCAATGCACCCTTGGCACCTTTTCTGTCGTACACTGGCAACGATAGGTGCCTGAGAGCAGTCACAACGTCACCCATCGCAGGTCGGTAATCAGATTCCTCGTTCAGACACATTGCTGCAATTGCAACAGCTTGGTTCAGACCCTTCGCCGGATATCTCCCTCGAAGTAACGGGTCAACCATCGATGCGTATTTCCTTCTGTCCTTTAGCTTTGGCTTTGCCTGCATGATGGGAAAGAGGACCAGTATTAGGGTTGCAAGGAACATGTAGTCTTATATGATGAGAAATTCTTTGTGCAACACGTCTAGTCTTTCTTAGAGATAGGAATGCGTTGAGAAAACCTCGCTTCTTTCAATTTTCTTCTACTAGTAAAAGTGAGGTTTTCTCAAAACGTCATATCTTTAAGAAAGACAGGACGCCTTGTACAAAGTTGGACTACTATAGGATGAAAATAAAAAGATGGTAAAGAGGTAAAAAGATTTCCAAATTTCCAATTACAAGTAGTTTAGCTACTCCAGGATTGTTAGCATACCCAACTGACTAGGATCTGCTCCCCAACCGGTCTTTGATCATCAATAGCTCTCCTTCCTGTGATTAACTCGAGAAACACAACTCCGAAGCTGTAGACATCGGACATTATTGTCAGCTGTCCTGTTGAGGCATACTCCGGTGCACAGTAGCCGAAAGTCCCCATCACTCTAGTAGTCACATGGTCCTTGTCTCCGGTTGGACCTAACTTAGCAAGTCCAAAATCAGAGAGCTTTGGACATAATTTTTCGTCTAGTAAAATGTTTGAAGCTTTCAAATCACGGTAAATCACTGGCGGATTGGCAGTTTCGTGCAAGTACTCGAGCCCTTTTGCTGCTCCTTCAGCTATTTTCATCCTTGTGTACCAATCAAGAGGCTCCCTATTTGGATATATATCTAAAGACAGAGAAAATGTGGTTACTTTTGTGGCATAAAAGAGCGAAAATCTTCGAGTGACACATTGTGTTTCTGCATACCTAGAAGGTGATTCTCCAAAGATCTATTGACCATAAATTCATACACTAAAATTCTCTGATCTCCTTCTGCACAATAGCCAATAAGATTGACGAGGTTCGCGTGTTGAACCAAACTCAACATGATAACTTCAGAGCAGAACTCTCTGCTCCCTTGCAACCCTTTCCTGTCGAGTTTCTTTACCGCCACAATCTGAAATGAATGTAATTGAAAACATGAACCAGCAAGATCTACTTATGACTATCATCAAAGCGTGTGAGCGCAGAAGCGCGCACACACGCGTAAGAGATGGGGAGAGAAACATACCTGTTTAATGCTGTCCAAGTAACCTTTGTACACCTTCCCAAATCCACCTTCTCCCAGCAGAGAATCAGGATTGAAGTTATCAGTTGCAGCAGCCAGTTCCTCGTATGTAAAAAGCTGCGCAGATTTCTTCGCGTGTCCTGTCTTTAGTATCTCCTTCTGTAAATTCCTGCATTGGCTGCTGCCTGCACATTGATCACATTGCCTATGTAAACATCATATTTCCACAACTACAGTTTTCTTTTCATGCATAATGTGTATGTTTCAACGCAAAAATATGGTCGGAAATCGAAACCTAGTCTATAAATTCCAGCAATTTAACCAACCCTGCATCATTTTACATAAATTCCAGTTAGCAAACATCTTCACCTACCAAAATCTGCATTGCATTGCATTAAAACTAAAACAAAATGAGAAATCAGAAACGTTTTCTCGACCTGACTTAACCGAAAAAGTTGCTAAAAGCGAGTTCAATCTCATCCCACCACTACAGTATGGCCTTCTTATTCTGGCCCTCCTCACAGACTCTTCAGGCTCGTCGACATCCACCCTGCAACATGAGAAGCAAGTCATCCTGCTCTCCTCCCTCCCCGGCGCCTCTGCCGCTGGCAGAGCCGTCATTGGTTCTGCGAACTCTCAATGAATGCCAATGGCAAGCATAAAAACTACGTCAGGAATTGGCAGCAACAAATGTGAAGAAAAAGGTTTGAAGTTGAAAGTTTGAAACCAACATCGGTAAAGACCATTGAGTTTTTATGTTTTCGGACAAAATTAGAACCATTGAGTCAGAGCTGTATAATACAACAGACGCGTTCTCTAGAACACAGTTTTGCTAATGTTGTTTAATTATGTCAACAAACTTCTACTCTTCACCCTCAATTTGACGAAACTTTCGAGATTTGACTACAATACTTTGATGGTATTGATAAATTAATAAGAAATTATTATTTTTTTAATGAACAGTGTAAGCTCATATTTCTTACCATCTCCCACCGAGGGCCAAATGGTCATATGGCTCGTTTTAGCCCTATCACAAAAACCATTCTCCAATCAAGGGCCAAATGGTCATAGGCCCAAACAAATTAAATATTTAAAATAAATTGTGAAAGGAACATGCTTATAAAATGAACTATAACTATAACTACACTCATTATAATTGTCTCACATCGAGCCGTGTGAGATGAATAAGAGGAAACATACTTATAAAATAAACACCCCAACTTTGACCAAATCACCTTTCTTGGCCCAAAAAATCTAAACCCATAATTAAATATTTTTTAGAAAATTTTGGCCCCCCAAAAAAAACTTGTAAAAAAGAAAATTTTAAATATGACATCAGCATGTGGCCTCGTCCGGAGCTGGCTGGTTGGTTTGAGCCAGCCGGTTAGCCTTTGGCTTTTTTTTTGTTCAGTGGGACCTACAAGTCCTTTAGCTTGATCTTCGGTTAGAGATGATTTTCAGGCTATTTTTGACTATCTTGAAGTTGGAGATGGCCTAAGCCCTTGCAAAACCCAAATTTTACAGTTGAGTTTTCCGCCAATCTTTTTTCCTTCCCCAGAATGCTTCAATCCAGCCATGGCGATCTTCCGGTCCCTGAAAGCCCTAATCCAAAACCCTAAAAAATCATCCAGAACATTCCTCACCGTCACCGCTTCCTCCTCCTCCATCTCCGCCCCTCTTCACTACTCTCCTCTCTCCTACCCTCTCTCTTACCCCCTCTTCCGATTGCCGTCTCAGATTTCCAGGACCTTCCTCTCTCCGCTCTCCAATTGGATCGTTCCTTTTCACGGACCGCTCTTCCTCTCCCGCCCTCCATGGAAGCTCTCGCAGTCCTCCACTCCGCTCTACCTCGGCGGAAACGGCGTCGTCCTCAGAAAGATCGAAGCTTCATTGCACTTGAACCTGCTAAGGAGGATACCGAGCTTCCCGCTCCCATTGGAGGTTGGGTCACTCTCGCCGGCTCCGACGGTGGTGGATCGCGGTGTCGGGTTGAAAGATGTCAGTGACGATTTCGTCAATTTGCCCAATATGATCTCCATGAGTCGGTTGATTTCGGGTCCTTTGCTTGGATGGTAAAACTTTTTTTTTCTTTCACAATTCCTCTATTTTATTATGTGGGTGTGTGTTTTTAGTTTAATTAATTTGTAATTTGGAACTGGTATGCAGGATGATCACAAATGAATGGTACTCTTCTGCAATGGTGGGATTGGCAATCTCTGGGGCAAGTGACTGGGTAAGTTATTTCGAAGCCGTTTTCGGAGACAGGAATTTTAAGCTGGACAGGGTTTCTAGTTTTTGTGAGATTTGATTTTACTTGTGCTTTGATTGTATAGTTGGATGGATACATGGCTAGGAGGATGAAGATCAATTCTGTTGTTGGGTCCTATCTGGATCCCCTTGCTGATAAGGTATAAGTGCTTTTCAGTTTTCGATTCTTTCAAAAGTGGTGCCTTTGAATTCCTAGTTACTTGTGGTTTGGGTTGGGTTGTTGATGTGCCAATGTGTGTTGCTTTGTGATTCCTTGTGATACAGGTTCTCATAGGATGCGTTGCTTTGGCCTTGGTGCATAAGGGTCTTCTTCACCGTAAGTACCAAATAGTCCGTTTACATATTTGATTTTCATATCACATCGATGATTAAGCTATTGTCGTTAATACAAACACAGGCTCCACACATGCACATTGATTCAGAGACTGTATTTAGATTGCAACTATACACAAAGAAATTTCGTTCACAGCCACATTCTCGGCCTACCTATCTGAGTAAATACTTTGCCTATGTTTGCTTTTTTCAGTTAGTTTCTTAGTTTATCTTTGGTATCTGAAGCCCTTATTGGTTTACTCTGAAGACTTGTGTGTTGGGAAACTAGTTTGCTGTTGGAACTAATTGCGTTTGATTTTGGGATTCTGAAGCCGGACTGGTTGGACTCATTGTGTTCCGGGATGTTGGTCTTGTTGGTGGTGCAGTTTATCAAAGAGCTAGTAGCTTGGGGTGGAAGGTGAGATCTTTTGTTCATTTTTCTTATCAAAGTCTTGGCCCAAATAATTTGGTTACTCATGTTGCCAAAATCTGATTTGACATTGTTGAATTTTTTCAGTGGAATAGTTGGTCCGACTTTTTCAACCTTGATGGAACCCGTCACGAGAAGGTCGAACCGCTCTTTATTAGTAAGGTAAGCTTTATTCTCTACCAAGTATCACACAGTGATCGAGGCTAGAGATTGAGATAAAATATCTGTGGTGCTTGCGGTTGTTGTTTGGTTGTGATTAAGACGCCTTCTCTGCTTCCTAACAAATAATACTATGGACGTTTACAGCTTAACACGGTCTTCCAGTTGATTTTAGTAGCGGCAGTTCTCCTTCAACCAGAGTTTGGAACGCAAGAAACCCAGTCATACATTACATACTTGAGGTGATCTGACGCAGAAATCAGCTGTCTTGTAACTTGTTTTCTTTGGTATTATATATGTTCAGAGAGCTCATTGTTCATCTCGAATTGGTGCAGTTGGTTAGTTGCATCAACAACAGTGGCTTCCACAGCAGCGTACGGGGCACAACACTTGGGGAGATCTGCATTGACCGCTCGGAAATCCTAATTTAAGTAACGCTGCAACTCTTTCAGCCTGCAACATCATGGAGTTCCAATGCGCAGCATAAATAAGAATTTTGACAAACAAGCCTACTCGTTTCACACTTGGGAAACCAATCACGCCCGCATTTTTTGTGAGCTACAGACGCGGATTGCGTAAAAGAAAATTGCAACGGGATGTCAACTCGGTGAAGATGTGAACAGCAGCAATGAGAGATTCCTTACCTGTATAGCCCTAGAGAAATTTTGGAAAAGAGAAGTGTAACAGATATACTGATGCTGGATTAAAGTTCTTGACGTCCAAACTTTGTAGCTTTTCGAAACCTTTTCAGGTTCAGAACACTGCTTGCCATGCCATCATGTATCCAATCCTCTGAGTGTTGAAATTTTTTAGATGGACGGGCCAGGGGGCTCCACTCTAATGACACCGATACTGTCCTAAACTTTACCATCTGGCCAATTCGTCAGGTGTGGAGTTTTACCACAATAGGCATAGGTATTAGTTAAGAGTAGGGTAATCCTATTTAAAGTCATTGTTTTTCTTTACCTCCACCGATGTGGGACTGCTAACACTGAGCTTACATATGGCGGCAATGTTCCTTGAATAATTGGTTTCGTGGGAACTTTTATTGTCACTCCGGAACTTGTAACAGTATAAATGAGAAATTACCCTTCCAGTAGTGTGTGATGACTTTTCCGATGGCTTATAGGCTTATAGCAGCTTCCTAAAATTTTGAAAAGTAACAAAAAACCAAAGTGGCTTTGACGGTATTCTAAATCAATCAAGAAGCAGTATGATCTCTCGAGAGGTCACTCTAAACAAGCTTCTCCCACGCCAAACAGAATTAGTGTGATGTCGAAAGTACCATAGAACCCAGGAGATCCTCGCTGGATCCTTTTTGTGAGGATCTTGGGGATCCTCTAATCATTTCCGTTCATCGTACATCGTGCGGTAAAAAATCATTGTAAATTTTTTTATTTAAAATTGAATATAAACAGTACTTGACAAAAACTGATTGCACGATGTACGATGAACGGATGTAATTGGAGGATTCCCGAGATCCTCACAAAGAGAATCAGGCGAGGATCCACTCTCCCATAGAACATAAGACTTGTGTTTTTACAGAGTGTACGATACTACAGACTTATAAACATTAAATCTTACTTGTGTGTTTTAGTCAAAGATCCAACGGTTGGGATTAAAGTACATAAAACATACATTTTTGTGTTTTTAATCAAAGATCTAACGGTTGAGATCAAAGTAAAAATTTATATTTTTGTGAAACTTATTTAAAAACGACGTAGTCGTATTTAAATGGCGGGCCTACGCGCTTTGCAGGACCCAAATGACCACATCGGTCTCGGTCGTTTCGTTTCAGCCGGTTCGAACGACCGGGTGAGGTCGGTTAGCAATTGGCAGTTAAAACCTCACTCCCTCCCTCCTCATTTGCGCTCTTTTACCAAAAAAAAAAAAAAAAAAACAATTAAAAGGCTTTAAGCGATCTCTCGCGGGCGAGACATCACCTCTCCGACACTGCGAAAAACCAGGTTAGGGTTTTTGAGATTTTAACGTTTTTTCGTAAAATTAGGGCTTTCTCTTCCCTTCGTCCCTCCCCTCTTCCTTGGTTCATTAACCAAAATTGAAACGTCCGTCTGCGTAATTTCTGTCGGATTAGAGTGAAATTTCGTTTCGTGGCCGCGAGAAAAGGTAGGAACTTGAAGCTTCTGAATTTCCAATGTAACGCAATCGCACGTTAATTGTCGGGGACAATAGTAGTTTGGGGTTTCCACGACAGTCCCTGAAAATTAAGTAAATTCGATTTTAGCCCACTTCCACAGTAAGTCTAGTTCAATTGGAATTGAATTTTTTTTATTGGAGTAGATAGTTTCAGGAATACTTCGTATTGCAGTAGGAAACTATACTGTGTTTAATCTTTGATCTTTATTTAATCAAACAAAAATCAAATTAATTTGGGGCTGCCCAACAAAATTGTAAATTAGGTTTGAAGGGTTCTGGATTTTTTTTGCATAATTAGTGTATTTTCAATCATGGGTTTTGGTTAAATGACCGAAAATCCGAACTTTTGTGTTTCTGACAGAGAAATTGTGATGAAGTTGTAGGTGTGGCAGAGATGGGTACAGAGCAATGGATGGGGGAGTTTGTTAAGAAGCTCCAGGTTGAAGATCAGGAGAAGTTGGAGCTGGCTTATGGTGTTGAAATCGAAGCGGAGGCAGTGTTAGTTGCTTCCCGCATCATCATGCAATACCCCGATGGTTAGTTGATTGGTACCGCTATTCGTTTCTCAATCTTTAGTGTGAAAATGCCATGTTAGTTAAGGTTTTGTCATTTTTTTGTTGTTCAGTTTTTCAGTTCAATAGTAGTGGAGGAGAATTCGATGACACCTGGAAGGAAATTTTGCAAAATAAGGTTGTTGAGCTTTTAGAGGAAGCTTGTGTAAAATTGAGGCATAAATTTGAGTATTCTAGACAAGAAGAGGATGATCTAGATGTCGGTGAGTACCAGTTGCGTCGCACACTAGTTGAGTTAAACGAAATCAAGAAAGAAAGAGATCCATCCACACAAAAGTGGAGCGATCGTGTAAGCTACACTTATTAGTTATTGGTATTTTTTCTCTTTTTCTTTTTCGGTATTCACTGTTTTCCTAAGAAATATGCAATGTTGGGTTCATGTCATTCAGTTGACAAAGGAACATGAAGAATTGAAGGTTATGTGGAACCAGTTGGAGATGAACTGGATGCAAGTAAAAACTTCACGGCAGAGATATGACATCAGAGCTCGAGAGGCGCTTTTGTTGGAAAGGATGCATGAAAGGTTGGTCTTTGGTATAAATGAGGCAAGACTAAATATGGTGAACAGTTTCTCTGGGATGTTGCAATGGATTGATGACCATGTGACTGAGCTTTTATACACAACTCGCAAAGATTTTAAGCATGAGCTAACCGTTAGCCCGCACATTGTTGCGAAGGTGGATATATTTTTTACTTACTCCTGTGCTAGACTTTTGCTTCCTTTACTGAGACATATGACATGACACTCTAGGTGACTGGCCTTTTTTATTCTTATTAGAAATTGAAAAGTGATTCACTTTCGTGGTCTCAATAGTTTTTGCATCATATGTAGGCGGCAAGCCCCTTGATTGATGCTCCACCACCATTGTTGCTTTCTGAACCTACACTGCCTAAGAACCTTGAACAAAGAATTGCTAAGAGGGTAATTGGGCAAGAACATGTTCTACTTGCAATAACTGCTGCTCTATCAAAGCAGAGGCCTGAGCGACGCCCTATTGGGTCCTTCCTCTTCATGTGCGGCTCCGGTTATGGGAGGACAGAAATGGCCAAATCTTTAGCCGGACTACTTTTTGATAACAAAGACATGATAGCAGAGTTTGACCTGGCAAAATACTCAGGTCCAAATTCTTTCTCACGCCTCGTTGGACTTCTTTCTAGGTAATTTGTCAATTGAGTGATGCTTTCCAACAATTTTTTTTTTCAGGCTGAAATTTTTAGTAAGTTTATTTTTACATTATTTCTGAACTTTTGCTCCTGTAGTCATGTGGAGCCGGGCATGAAGAGGGAGCGCTCAGAGGCTGTTAAGAAAAGGCCTATAGGTGTCATTTTGTTTGACAATGTTGACAAGGCTCATGAATCTGTTATTGACATTCTGACCGAGATTATAGGTTTTGGTCATCTAATAGATGGTCAGGGGAACATTGTTGACTTCACTAAAACATTGATAATCATGACAACGAATGTTGGACGTGATAAATACTGGCCATGGAATTGCAAATGTGCAGATGAAGTTCAGAAGTTCCCCGTCAAAGAAGGATTATATGATGATGAATGGGAAACAAAACACAATTTATGTTACCTTTCTCTTCTGAGGGAGGTAAATGTTGGAAAATTCATATCTATATTATTTTGTTGAAAGGAAACCATTATCATATTTACCCAAATCACCTTTGGATCTTCTCTTTTGCAGGCAAAACAGCATTTCAGACCTCAGTTGCTTGAATATGTGGATGATGTGATTGGAATTAGGTCACTATCTGTTCAGCAGTTGAAGGCGGTTGCTAGACTGCAGCTAAGGGACATTGCCAGCTGCATGACGCAGAAGGGCCTCATTATATACCCATCTGAAGCTGCATTAGATATTATTGTCCAGAGGTCAACTTGGCTTGGAGATAGAATCGTATGTTTTTCATAAATGACGATCTTTCCTACCGGAACTGTGAAAACCTGGAGTAAAAATTAACTATTTATATCAGAAAAAAGGAAACAAACAGCTAGGTTAACCAAGTAAACTAGTTCAGATGTATTGTGGAGAGCTGGAAAGGAGCTATTGTCCCCCAATCTTCTAGATTTCTCATACCCATATTAACACTGAATAAAGCTTACTTCTTTGTAAATACGAACAAATAATGCTTTCCAAGAAAATTATAATAAACATTATATGAGAAAAGTCATTTCGAGTAAGTCAACAGAAATTAGTACTCTTTACTTTTCCTTAACAGATCTTTTACAAATTATATGCAACGTTGATTGAACGCATGACGATAAGCATTTTTTCTGATAGTAATTGTGCTGGGGTGTACGATATTGATTGCTGCTGTTATTGTAACAGATAGGTGGAGAGAGAATAAGGATGTGGCTTGAAGAGAACTTGGTTCCGCTGCTGTTTGAGAAGCTTGCGAAGAACGGTTTAAATGAGTTGTCGATCATATATATCGAAGCCTCGGTGCAGACAAACCAATTGTCCTACAGCTGGGCAAATTGTGGACATTCATTGGATGAGCAAAATATGAACCAATTAGTATACTTAAGGGATTTGAGATTGATGTACCGTAAAGAGAAAGAACGAGCCAAGAATGTCTACGTTCTAAGAAAACTTCACAACAGATTAATCGCAAGTGCAAATGCTGAATTGGGTCATGTTACTGCTGTTGTTCAAGAGCTGGTTAATACAGTTCAGGATCTAGTTACAATTCCCAGCGGTATCAAGTCTTTGCTCGACAATCCTAAAATGGTACGTAATTCTGTTTTCTATGGCACTCGCTCTTTCTGAATGAGTGTTAACTGAGTTGAATATGTGTGCATGTATATAATACTTCCACTATTCACGACTCTTTTTAGGTGGCGGAGGCAGCCTTGAACGAGGACGAGGTTAGGCAGAACAAGAGGGCTAAAACATGAAGCAAGGATCGAGTTGCTCGGAGATTGAATTACGAAAGTTTTGATCGAGTAGCTTATTGTGTGGAGAAGCCGGAAATATGATCTTTTACCCTTCTTCAGATTGCAGTTTGCTAACTTGCTTTTTCGGGTTCAACTCTTCTAACGACGCGAATCTTGCTGTACCCCCGTCTCAAAAGGACTCGGCATAGACAGGATCAGCTGCCCGGAGTCCTGCGCTTTTTACTTCGCAAAGCTGGCCGAAGTTTCATGCATATGTAAAATACTAACTTATCAGACTAACCAAAGTGGTTTTTTGGGCCAAGTTTTACAGAAGAATTTTTTATGGAGCATCACAATTTTCTTTTGTCAGATCAGATCATAGATTTTAGCTTCAGTGTAAATATTTAATTTGATCGACATTACTGTAAATCTGTATTTACCTTTACCCTAGGTAAGGGTCAACTCCAAGCCGATCGAATGCATATATTTGTTACACATGTAATGCACTCGTCATGCATTGAACCATGACAACGTAGAAATTCTATGTGCTGGACGTAAGTATAAAGTAAATTATAGCAATGGTCCCTTAATTAAAAATCAATTACCATTAGTCCCTCAACTCATCAAAAACGTCTAATCATGGTCTCTCAATTAAAAATCAATTACTATTGGTCTCTCAACTTTAATCCAACTGAAGAAATGGTCCCTCAACTTTAACCCAATTGTAGCAATGATCATTCCAACATAACTCATTTTGACAAAATTCTGATGAAGTTGACGAAAATGACCATATCTACATGTTTTGATGAGTTGAGAGACCCTAATTGTAGCAATAGTCATTTCAACATAACTTATTTTGACAAAATTCTAACGAAATTGATGAAAAATATCATAGCTACACATTTAATGAGTTAAGGGACAAATGGTAATGGATTTTTCGTTGAGTTACCATTGCTCCAATTTGATTAAAGTTGAGTGATCATTGCTACAATTTACTCAACAAAATGGACGGATGGACTTTGTACCAGCAATTTGAATAATGACGGATTTTGTATTGATAGTGTCATTGGTACGACATTTTGCCATTGATCCATTAAAACGACGGATTTTGTGATAACGTCATTGGTCGGAATAATGTCGACAATGTATCGTTGATACATTTTGCTAGCACAAAGTTGACCTTCTGTGCAGGATTTATCGACACAAAAGTCGACCGGAGAACTGAATGCCAAGGCACAATGTATGGTTGTTCAAACATTTCTTCAACCAAAAAACACTGAAACAGAAGATTGTATTTCGAGCAAGAAACAAGAAAATCATAACAAGAAGTAAACCATCAGCTTCCTCACTGACTTCTCACTGCGGCAATCCAGCTTCAACTTCATTCCACTGATCTTGATTCGCCGAAAACTTCTCCTTCATCTGCCCGATGACCTCCCTTGCCTCCGCCACCTTCGAAGCCTTCACCAGCCCGTCCACAAGCAACTTCATTGTTCCGAAATTCGGAACCCAATTCTTCTCAATGCTCTCCTTAGCAAACTGCAATGCGCTCTCAAACTCCCCACCTTTGGACAGGAAATACACAAGAGTGAAGTAGCAGTTTGCATCCGGCTTAAATCCGCGGTTCACCATGTTCTTGAACATGTTCTTCGCCTCGTCCAAATTCCCTTCCTTGCAAAACCCATGAATCAAATGGCAAAACGTGACCGCATTCGGCTTCATCCCCCTCGAAAGCATCCCGTCCAACAACGCTTTCGCCTCGGAAGACCTCCTCAATTTACACAAACTCTTGATCCTAATGTTGTAAGTAGAAAGCCCTGGCTGAAACCCGTGCTTATCCATCAAATTCGTCACCTTCCCAACGTCTTCAAACTTCATTTCGGTGTAAAACCCGGTGAGCAAATGCCCGAAAGTGTTGGCATCCGGCTTCACATTCTTCCTCTCCATCTCCGCCAGCACCGAGTAGGCGGAGCTGGTGGTGCCCGCCTCCGAAAACGCCTTGATCACGTAATTGTAAGTCTCCAAATCGGGCTGGATCCCGTAAATCTTCGGGAACTCGAGAAAAACCCGGTTCACCTCCTTGTAATTCCTGGAGAATATACAGGCCAGCAGCAACGCGTTGAGCGTCTTGACGTTCCGAGGAATCCCCAAATCGTGGCAGCGCTCGAAGGTGCGGACGGCGTGGTCGGGCATGCCGGCCTGGCCGTAGAGGATGATGGCGTGGGAGGCGAATCGCTGCGTTTTGAGATCGGGGCGGGAGGCGAAGAGGTCGTCGAGGAACTGGCGGATGAAGTCGTAGTGGTTGTCGTCGCGGAGGCGGTTGATGGCGACGGAGAAGGCAATGCGATCGAGGTGGGATTCGGGAGTTAGGGACGCGGATTTGCAGATTTCAAGGATTTTGGAGGGGTCTTTCTCGGATTTGAGGAGGGCGATGGCGGTCCTAGTTTTGTCCATGGAGGAGGGTGGGGCCGCCGTGGAGAGGTGGCGGGCGTGGCGGGTGAGGGCGGCGTGGCGAAGGCGAGATAGAAGAGACATGGCTTTCAGAGAGTGAGAGAGAGAAATGGAGGCTGGGTTTAGGGTTTTGCAGAGGGATTAGGGGAAGGGGGTAGGGACAGTGACAGAGAAAAATGTTTTGGGTTTGTGATCCTGTGTGAGTGACTTTGGTGAGTCCGTCTCCGACTCTCCGTCATGGAAAAATAAAAAATAAATAAAAAAGAAAAAAGAAAACGGGGGTTGGGTTTTGAACCCGACGTGAATCGAACACGCAACCTTCTGATCTGGAGTCAGACGCGCTACCATTGCGCCACGGATCCCCGGTTGATTGTTTCTGACGTGTCGTCCTATTTACATAAACTAGCCTTCATGCACAACGCATTTTTTGAATCACGGAGTGCAATTACACATTTTTTAAATCACATTATTGCTAGCCCATTGTGAGGCTAAGCCCACCTCCTCCCCTATCGTTTGTTAAAAAAAATAATAAATCATTTGACAACTAATTGAATCACATTATTATGCACGTGCGAATTTTTTTTTTTATAACCGGCACTACCCGCCTCTTAAGATGTTTTGAACGTGTTTAAAAATAGAGAAAATAATATTTAATAAACAACTGATTGAATCACATTATTGCTAACTCATTGTGAAATACTAATTAAAAAAAAACACATTGTACAAAAAAAAACTAATTATTAAAAAACACTCCTATATTATTTTATTCATTATTTTGAGCTGCTTTTAAATTTGTTTGTTTGAAGAGCATCGTTGTCCCATTATTTTTTGTAAAGCCCGTTAACCAAATAAGCTTCTTGCTTTATATAGTAGTATAGATAAGTCCAGTTGAAAGCAACACAAAAAAAAATTCCGTTTGGTCATAATTTGTGTTATAATTCAATTTGTTGACCCAGTCAGCATGGTCAGTAAAACAAGTGACATGTTTTAACATGTCTAAATAACCATGTAAGCTGTTAACTCGCATGCGACTCTTATTCCGTACAAAATGATATAAATTCAATGTGAAAGGACAAATTTCACTCGTTCATTTGTTTAAAGACGGTTATTCATATTATATTTTTATACTATATTTCTATACCATCTTTGATGGCATATGACGTGGACAGCCACATCATTTAAAAAATTTGCAAAACCCAAGGAAATGAAGAAGAAAGACTCCTCATATACCACAATTATCATTTAATTAACTAGTTTTTCTTAATTATTAATTTATTAAATAATTAACTAAATTTAAAAATCTGATTAAATCAAATGATGTGGACAAATGATGTGGCTGTCCACATCAAATACCACCTAAAGTGCTATGAAAATGTGATACAAAAACATGATATGAATAACATTACTCGTAAAATGGGCAATTTTTTTGCTTATGAATATTAAGTGGTTTAATCATGTTATTACTTATAGCAATACAATTAGGGGTGGAAAAATTTCCCAAAAATCCTGAACCGAACCGAAAAAATCCCGATCCCAAACCGAAATTCCCGAAATTTTGGTACGGGATTCAGGATTGGCTTCTCGATATTTCGGGAATCTCATACCGAACTGAAAATATATATTATTAATTATTATATATATATATATTTATACATATATATTATTCTTTTATAATTGATTATGGACTTTATGGTTTGAACTTATTACAGAGAATGGAATATGTTATGAATTATGATATGACGTAAGCAATGTTGTTTTATTTATGTCGAAACCAAGAATGTTGGATCAACTAGTTACTATGCTTGAGTCTCTTTACTGTTTACACCAATAAATGGAGCTTGTTGGCATTGTAAATATGTATTTTACATATGCAGATTACTGGTAAATGGACAGCAAAGCAGCACAAGGTAGCAATGCTTGTCGGTCAGGTTAAGAGCCTTCAAGAAAAGTTTACAGTTTGCAATCCAATGCTTGTGCCCCGATATGAGATTATATTTGCATTTAAACTAGCAAGAGATGCAATAGGTTCTCAGTCTCAGACTAACTAGCCTGCACAATCTATCACTTCCAAGAATGTGAATGAGACTTGCTTGATATGTTTGCACAATCTAACAATTCATTCAATGAGTTATATAAGCATAATATGTCAAATTTTAGTCCAAAAGCCCAAAAGCCCAAAAGCCCAAAAGCCCAAAACTATTTTGGGATTCCCGATTTGTCCCGAAATCCCGAAACTATTTCGGGATTCCCGAAAATTTGGTTTGGGATCGGTATTCAAATTGGGATTCCCGAAAAATTTGGTTTGGGAATCGGGACAAGGGTTTCGGTATGGGATCCCATATCGAACCACCCCTAAATACAATATTTGTTTCACGTTCAGGTTAACTCTAGTTATGTTTGTATCTTATTATTGTCGACACAAACCCGACGTACGAACGCATTTCCTTTGTTCCAACGAACTTATATAAAGTCTCGAAATTGATTAGCCATAATAATTTAGTTCAAATTCATTTTTGAAATAAAAAATTGAATTTAAGATCTCTCACTTTAAAATGAAAAAGAATATCATTGGACCGTAATACTAAGCAATTTATTTGTTAATTTAATCGTGCTATATTAATTATTGACTAGCAATCAGCACACACGCTCCACGTGTGCAACTAAATTTGTTTTTTATTTTACTATGACTTATTATTAATGAGCACGGATGACAACTCAAAAAAGAAAAAGACAAATATAAAAAGGGAAGAAAAAAAAGAGGGGAATGTATAGAGAGGAAGAAGATGAGAAAAGTGGATTTTATTTATTTATTTTAAAATAAAAAAAAAAGATATGCTATATTTATATAGCTGTGATATTAGTATAAAAACAATGAAATTTGTGTTAGGTATACTTACTAAATTGTCCATGTTTTTTTATATTTATTTAGCTATGATGAGAGATTTAAAATGATAATTTATTAAAATTTTAGTTTATAAATAAAATTTTATTAATATGTGATTTAGATTGTGGTATTAATAAAAGTAGGGACTCACAAGACACAAGGTGTAAGACCAAACAAAATAAAATCACAAAAAAATTAGGTCATAGTCGACATGCCCGACACCACTATACAGTGTATATTTCTATAAATATCACATGAACACATGGGGCCTCTAAATCTAACTTTTATATAGTAGGTCTTCGGAAAGTGACAGCATTTAAATGAACAATTTACATTTTTTGTATTTGATAAAATATTGCAAGAAAAATGGCAGCCACATTTCACGTGTGTTTAGTTAAACCAAATCACATTAAGCCCTCGAGTTAGCTAAAGTGGTGATGGCTACTTGAGAAATGTTCTAGGATTAAGTTAGATTAAGGCAAGTTTAGATATGCGAGTATCATTTTTTGGAGAAGTTTTTCAGTATACTGCAAATACGGCTCGCTAAATTAAGTGTCATGATACAATTTGTTGATTTTTTTTTTTAAGTTTCCAACTAATTGTGTTATTATACTTGGTATACTAAGTCGTGTTTATGGCACACTTAAAATCTCTCCATTTTAGTTGGTATCATGTCATGTGTTTGTTTACACATAATAAATGAAAAAGTAAGTATGTTTGTTTCGCATTTAAATTAGGTTGCCATACCGAATTTCAACCCTGTATTGTATTCAAGAATGATTGTCTATTTCGTACCCAAACAACTAGCTAGGTCTAATTCAAAGAATGAGGATCTTGGAGATCCTCAAATCATGTCCGTTCATTTACATCGTGCAATCAATTTTCTTCAGGTACTATTCACTATTAATTTTAAACAAAAATATTTAAAATGATTTTTTAGCTGCATGATGTAGGATAAACGGATCGGATCATTGAAGTTCGATGTGATCTTAAAAAAAAATAAGAATCTATTCCCTTAAAAACTCTGATTAACCCTAATCTCTTACGATCTCAAGACTTTAAGCATGTGCAAAAACAAGTATGCGGCTCTAATAAAACTTACAAAAGATACTATAATTGTAAGTGGAATTTAAAGTAGGAAATATTGAGTGTCATTGACCCAACTACTAAGAAATAAGGTTAGGTGGTAGGGCGCATGTCGAAGGAGCAACATATAAGTTGGTGTGGTGGCATGATTGGTATCCAAGTATATGAGTTATATGCGTCTTATGCATGTCAAAGTCATTAAAGCAAGCCAAATATTGGCGAGGAACTTTTAAGTTTTGTCGACGTCTGCGCATCCGTTTTTCTTATTGAAGTACCACACGTCTCAAATTCGGCACGAAGAAGAGTTATTTGACATTTTGACCGTTGATGGGTGGGACTCAAATCCACAATGTCATCTTTGACCATTGATTGATAATGTTTCGCGCGTTTTATTATATAAAGAAAGTATATATACAAGAAAAAATAATTAGGCTACTTGGTATTATAGTTTAATAGTATTCTTATTCACTTGTAAGTAAGAGAACTTATATTCGATTATCGTTAAAGGCAAATTGAACCACATTTTTACTAGCCTAATGTGAGATTTAGTCAATCCCCCACTTATGATGTAGATAATATCGTTTATTAAAAAAAATAAAAATAAACCTCAAAATTAGTCATGCATAGTAAAAACAACTCAAGCAGTTTTTCTCTTAACCATAAAGCTAGTTACACATAACAATGTTTTTATTTTTATTTTTTGTGAAGAACGGAGAATACAACCTAAAGAGCTAACACAAATTGGGTTCGAGGTACTCCAGCAACATCATTTATGATGGCTGGTTTAAACAAAATAGGAGGCTCATCAAATACAAAAAACGCTAATATATATATATATATATATTAAAACTCCAATTAACCAACTAATTGGCCATAATATTTTTCTTTTATGTATATGTGTTTCAACTCACTCTGGTTAACTTAATATCATGCCTAAACAAAGGCAAGATTTGCTACGGATGTAAGTAAATTAGATTAGTTTTGTGGTGAGTTTTATGAAATTTGGAAAGAGTAATGCTAGGTAAACTAAATTTACAAACTAAATGATATGTCACCAATAAGACAAAAGCATGTTGATCAATACTTAAGTAATAATCAAATCAACAACTTCCATTTTAGTTAAATGTCAAAATGACTAAAACACAGGGACCATTATCTCTACTAATTAATAAAACGCTCATTGTCAACCAAAATCCTATGAAATTACCAGTTTAACCCTATAATTAAAACAAAACATGAATAAAAAATATGTGGCATAAATGTAATTTCACACAACCAAATTTTGTTTTTTTTTTGTCACATCCCGAAATTGTCAAATCTTGGCCCGAGTCCCCACCACATCTCGGGTTCGACTCCACCGTAGCACGATATTGTCCGTTTTGGGCCCCAACCACGCCCTCACGATTTTGTTTTCGGTAATTCACAAGAGAACTTCCCAGTGGGTCACCCATTATGGGATTGCTCTCACACGAACTCGCTTAATTTTGAAGTTCTGATGGAACTCGAAGCTAGTGAGCTCCCAAAAGGTCACGTGTTAGGTAGAGATGAGAATATACATATAAGGCTTACAAGATCCACTTCCCTGGGGAATGTGGGATGTCACATTTTTTTTCAAAACATCATCTACATGTGATCTTAACATATCTCTAATTATAAAAATTAAAAAAAATATATTTTCACTCCCATATTCTCTATCACTCCCTTCCTCTCTCATTCTATTTCAAAAATAAAAATAAAAAAATTTCTCACACACTTTGTGTGTGCCCATATGCTAGTAACATTTAAGCCTTTACAAAATTAGGAAATTTGGCGCAAACCACACCGCCAAACCGGCCACGCCACGTAATCCAGGCAAGAAACTTCGCGTCACCTTCATGTTAAATTAATATTATTCAGCTGCCCAATCAACGGTTGTCTGGAATGCTAGGTGGGGGACCCCACGGCATCAGCGAATCTGGTATCGCATCTCCCCACTTTCATCACGTGGTTATCGGCCCCAGCCAGGTTTCCAAAATTTGAAACCAATTCCCAGGTTTAGGCGCCCCCTGCCAACTTCCTTTGGCGCCTAATTCCCAACTAATAATTTGCCTATTTTATTGAAATTTGCCATATTATTAGTTTCTGAAAATATGAAAAATGTTTTTGAAACTAACAAAACCAAATAGATTTTTTTTTTAATAATGAAAAATGTTTTAGAGCATCTTGACATTAAACTCAACCGAAGTGTTATTTCTTAACTGAATTTAAAGCATTTGTGATTAGAAGTCAAATTTGACATTTTATTTTTAATGGTGAGTCCCTTATTCCGGTAACATTTCAACCAATAAATACAACCATTTAAAACTCTGTATTAATAATAAAATATCATTTGACAATTCGTTTGGAGAAGTACAAAATTTGACATAAAAAATTTGACAATTCGTCTGGGAACTCACACGAGAAATTTCCAGTGGGTCACCCATCCTAGGATTGCTATTGCCCGAACTCGCTTAACTTTGAAGTTCCGATGAAATCCGAAGCCAGTGAACTCCCAAAAGGCCTCGTGCTAGATAGAGATGAGAATATACATATAAAGCTTACATGATCCACTCCCCTGGACAATGTGAGATGTTACATTAGATTGTCACATTAGTCAGCAATTGAAATTTGACTATTATAATTTGACATTTTTTTTAAATAGTCTTAGTAAACCAAATCGAACCGATCTTATTCGATTGGTTACAATCTAGGTCATTACCAACCGGGCCAGTTTGATTATGTGTTCAGGTCTTAAAAGAAATCAAATTAGATTAAAGGCCGATATTTTGTTTTATCGACGTTCTATTCTAATTTCTATCATCTTCATATGGAGGTTTTAATATATAATTTCTTTAGCGTAATTCGTCAATTTTATTATAAAAATCCAGATGATAGCCTTCAGATAGATTAGTAATTAGAGAAAAATGGCAAACTATTTGGAACTGGTTGTATATGTTGTCTTTTCTGTTGACATGTTTTGGAAATTTGAAAAGTATTTTTTAAAAGAACAAATAGTCTAAACGAGTTATTAAGTTCTAAATTATTCTAACTTACAAGAAATGAAATGAATCAAATCTAGTTGTAAAGTGGTAGACGTATTACTCTGACCGATTGACGTAACTAACATGTGCAAAAACCATTAACTCATACGTTCATGAGCAAAGTAACATAACTAAACTATCGTACTCTATAGAGAGAGACATTTGAATTTGTATCTGTGTAAAGGGAGAATGTAAACCGTGTGAAACTTTCATAGCACCCAAATTGCCCTTTTTCCATTAAAATTAAAATAAAAAAAAAGATTTACAAAAAAAGTAAATAATGTAGAGTGGTTTGTAAGTTCATATTCAAAATAAATCTTAACAAAAAACAATAATATCTAAAATTATAACAAATCAATAAAAAAAAGTCAATTTCTTCACTAATACTTAATTAACCGATCTAATCTACATCTCCGTCCAATTCACTTGATTTGCAACAAAGAAAATCAAGCAAGAGACAAGTAAGCGTCCGCCAAAAAATAGAAAAGAAAGTGTAACACTCTCTTTTTTATCTTTTACCTACTCTCGATAATATAATTTATCCAATTCGCTAACGCCAAAAATTAAAAGGAGCTAATAAGTAAAAATGAGTTAAGTAAACCATACCCGACAACAAAAATGGAAATTACAAAAAAAGCGCAGAAAGAGGGAGAGAGAGGGGATCAAAGGGGCGGTTATACTAATAATAGAAAGAAAGAGGATAAGAGGACGGTTATACTTAATGAGAGAGAGAGAGAGAGAGAGAGAAAAACTTTACAACCGCACCACTCCCAGTGTAAGTCGTCAGCGTAGAAGCTTAGGTGAGAGGCACCAAAATCCCCAAAGAGCCCTCGCCCTCTCCGTCTCTCTTGGACCGTCTGGTGGGGGCAGTACTGGTAGACTACCCCTGCCTCCACCTTCCTCTCTCTCATCACTCTGTCTCTGTCTCTCTCTCTCTCTCTCTCGGAGCTGAGCCGTGGAGTTTGACGAGTTGGGTTTCTTCTGCTCTCCGCTTCTCAAGCGTTTTGACCTTGGCTCGCTCGCTGAGCTTCTCGCGCTCCGTCGCGAAATGACGAGAATGCCACTGCCATTATTGAGCTCTGCGCCCATGGAGGTCGTCTCCATGTTCTTCGGCTGGTGGGACGAGATCAACGAGTCCTCGCGGTGGCAGGACGGCATCTTCTACGCTCTCAGCGCCGCCTACGCCCTCGTCTCCTCCGTCGCTCTGGTCTCGCTCTCTCTAACTTCATATATTTAGTGCATATGATTCGATTTCATGCTTCTTATTTGGTTAATTAGTAGCTGATTTTCCATGAATTCGAGTAATGTTTCAAGATCGGAGCTCTCAGTAAACTGAAATTTATATAATTATATCCTAAAAATTACATCAAACAGTTGTTGATTACAATTTACAACCACTTTTTTATTTTGTATTATATTGGTAGTTCAAATTTTGGATAAATCGATTGCGAAAACTGTCGCTGTTGATGTACGAAAGTAGCAGGATCCGTTCACTTCACAAGTTACTAAAATTCCACCTGTTTTCATATAGATAGTTGTGAAATGGTGCTAGCTAAGTTGAGTGGTTGTGTTTGTGATTACACAGATTCAACTAATAAGGATTGAATTGAGAGTGCCAGAATACGGGTGGACGACGCAGAAGGTTTTTCATCTTATGAACTTCATCGTTAACGGAGGTGATTCCCGGTGACTTACTGCCATTCAGAGTCTCTTTTTAGTATCTTGCCCTTTGATTGTGAGTTTGAAATGTTTTGGTGTTGATATTGCAGTACGAGCAGTTGTTTTCGGATTTCACGGCCAAGTGTTTAGTTTGCACCCCAAGGTTAGTCTTGTGTAGCTTCAATTAGTTCACATCTTAAACCTACCCTTGTATGATACTTGACACTTGTAGTAGCTTTTGAAATGTATAATTGTAAAACGTACGAACTTACATCTTGTTCACTGCCCGTTTTACTTGTGGGGTGGTTGCGGTTTAAGGGATATTAAGGCTGGTTTATGGAAAAGACTGTAATACAAAATGAAAGGAACATCCTCGGGGCTGTATACTAAAATTGGGCAGCTGCATCTTGAACCAGGTACTAATATTGGTCTTGTTGGATCTTCCTGGACTGCTATTTTTCTCTACATACACGCTTCTTGTCCTCTTTTGGGCGGAGATATATCACCAGGTAAGTGCATGTTTTTGTTGAAGTAGTGGTTCAAACCAGACTTCAATTCTACTGAGATGTACAAATTTTGAATGCCCTCGTTTCTTTCAACGAATGAAGATTTCTGACTTCTTTCTTACTATCATTGAACAGGCGAAAAGTTTACCAACAGATAAGCTGAGGATTGTTTATATATCAGTCAATGCTGTTATGTACTTTATACAGGTGCACTCCATTTTCCCTTTCTTAGCATGCTTCATTCATCTCGTGGTTTCTCTAGATAACATAACTTGTATTGTGTAGCTAATTTTTCTTTGTCTACATGGGCATTGATAGCTTTAGTGTAATTTTTTTGTTTATAAAACCTTGCCATTACTGGGAGTATTACTTACGTAAGCAGCTGGCTCACCTTCCAGTCATTCATTCTGTGCTAATCTTCTTGATCTTAGGTTTCTTTGAACTGTAAAATTATTAGCTTCATCCCGCATGTTTTTTCTCAAGAAGGTTGGTGGGAAAAGTTCTACAACTGTTAAAAGAGTATGGTTGACCCTCCTAGGTTGTTTCTTTTTCACCCATTTTGTAGCTAACTTACATAGAAAAAAGATTAACTTTTATAGTTTTCCTGTTTAATACACAATTGTTGTGTTTTCTAACGTGGATTGGCACATGTTTGTTCATATTTAACTTCTTGTACTAGACACAGATTTTAGTTTACCTTATGAATAATGTGGTTTTGTCTTCAGGTTTGCATCTGGGTATACCTCTGGATAGACGACAACAGTGTTGTGGAGTTCATTGGAAAGATATTTGTTGCAGGTAAGGCCTGTTTCGAGTCATGCTATAGGTTTCACAAGGATCCAATTATTGAAAATGACTTGTTCGGGCATGTATACTGGTCCATGCTTCTCTTGTTTAATAATAATACTCATTATATGGTGCCTACTTTGTTCCAGCCATGTCATTTGTGGCTGCACTAGGCTTCTTGATATACGGAGGAAGGTTAGTGTTCTGTAAAGTATATGGAGCTTTATCTATTCTGTGTTTGTGCTACTGCCTGTGCATGTCTAATGGGTGGATTATTATCAACAATTTGTTCAGGTTATTTTTCATGTTGAGGCGCTTCCCCATTGAATCTAAGGGGAGAAGGAAGAAACTTCATGAGGTTTGTGTCTTGCGTATGCATTTTGTCATCAGATTAGAAGACCTTATTGCTAGACTGATGGCGTAGGATCTTCTTGGCAGTATACAATTATATATGTGCATGCTTAAGGCAGTATAATAAACCTTATTCAGTTAAAACACACGTACAAAGCATTTAAATGGGAGGATTTTGTACTATCTTGAAGTAATTCCATCATAAAATCTCTTTTTGCGAGTTGTGAGTTTCATGTAGATCAAGTTTCTGGGTTCTGAAAGCAAGAGAAAACATGGGCAAACAAATTGTTCGGTTAAAACTAGTTATATTGACTAACAAGTTGTTGACATTGCAGGTCGGATCCGTTACAGGCATATGTTTCACCTGCTTTCTCATAAGATGCTTGGTGGTAAGGTTCAGACCATTCTAATGCAGTAGTGATTTGAAGAACCCTTATCTTGCATTCTTATAGAAGAACAGTTAACATTCCAGTTGAAGAAAGTTATCTTTGTGCCTGTCTTACACACCTTACTTCCAAAATAAGATGTACATAAATTAAACTAAAACCCAAAAGAGCTATAATATTTCTTCATTAGTTGCACTACTTTCTTGATTTGCTTTGTGAGGTCTTGCTTTTATCCGCGTGTATTCAGTTTGTTCGGAGTTTCATTAACTCGATTGAAAAATGTAGGTTGTCATATCAGCTTTCGATACAGACTTGTCACTTGATGTTTTGGATCACCCGGTTTTGAACGTTATCTACTACATGGTAATCTACTAAGCTTGTCTATTTCTAAGGATAATTTTCCGTTCTTATTCTTCAACTCTTTTACTTTTCCCCTTTAAAATTCGAAATCTGTCCTCTGCAGCTGGTTGAGATCCTGCCTTCAGCACTAGTCCTTTACATCTTGCGCAAATTGCCCCCCAAGAGAGTATCGGCTCAGTATCATCCGATCCGTTAGTATGATCCATTTTTATTCTTTATGTTAATTTTGCCCCCCTAGGATTATTCTTTACGGATAGGGAGTTTGGTGCAAATGAAACTGATCGACAAGAGGAAAAGCGAGAAAAAAAAATCCAGATGTAGAATTCTGGCGTGGCTCATGCTGCCGGCATTTTTTTAAGATGCATGTATATTACACAGCTCTGTAGAGCTAGCCAAGGGAAGATGGTTGAATCAATTCCCCGGTTATTTTGACAGTTACGGTTCATTCGATCGACGTTGTTGTGACGAAAGGAAATGTTCGTGTAATTTTACTGTTGCAGGTGTTGTTTCTATTTGTTCTGAGTTCCACATCATGGTTATGTTGAAGCTGAAGCGATTTGTTCTCTTTTCCCTCAGCAGACAATTGATGTGAAATAATGTAAGCAGATCATTTTTAATTTTTTCATGCTTTAGTTTTAAGCCTATGTTTGCGAAAAGTGTTTTCTGTCAATTAAAAATGCTTACGGGCGGCATTTTGACAGAGTTGAAGTGTTTATGGATAGGAAAAGTGCTTTGTGGAAAAGCAATCACACAGAGCACTTCCAAGTGCTTTTTTTCAAAGCACTTGGGACTTTTTAACAAGAATTTCGACCTGCTTGTAGCTACCCTAAAAGACGTCTCAGCGAGTAAAACGGAAAGAATTGAGGCAGAGAAAAGACGCACATTAACGAGCTTTCAACTGTAACAAAATGCGCAAGAAAAAACAAGTGGTGCTATCCACACTCCCTATTAATTTCTGTCATTTGATCTTCTTTAATTCATTCGATCTGATGGCGGAAAAAGAGGTGTGGGAAAGGAAAAAGGGGCGTGTAGCACCACTCAAAAACAATACATATCAGTGAAGATCTTTCTATATATTACAAAGCCGAAAATCCATCCTAAATGCCAGATAAATATACCAAAAGCTATAACCCTCATCAACCTGGCTTTCCTCGAGATCTGATTAATCTTGGTGAAGTTCCTCCACGGGTGGTGGTGCAAATCTTACATTCGGTCGTGCCACCACAACAGGGTCATCGGCAAATAGTGCTTTGATAAGTGAAGGGGTTCTCAAGGGCCGGCGACCTGTCATTCGTGGGTAAACATCTTCTAGAAAGTAATAGGCATGACCGGCAATCATTCCCTGATTAAACAAAAAGAAAAAGGATTAGCACATGAAAACCTCGAAACCTTAAAGCATCGTGCAGATTCATGAACGATTTATGTGTGAATTAACAGTAACACAACCGATTTTGAAACTACCAGTATACTAAATTGATATATCAATAACAGTGCAGAGTCCTAGAAAAGATAACGCACCAAAAGATCCACCCAAGGGCTAGCTCCGACAAAGACGGAGAATGTCAGAAGAACCTGGCGGAAAAACGAAAGAATTGTTTCAGGATAACTCGTGTAAGATTAATTCCATAGAGATATACGTTCAACAACAGAAATCAAGAAAACAATTCAAGATTACTGACCCAAGGTAGGTAAGCTGCTGTGAAGGTAAAGAGGCCCAAGAAGCTCATATGAATGAAAGGATTTTGCTTGCTCCACACATAGACCTGTAAAACAGGATGCATAAGAGTCCTCTAAAAACAATACGAACATACCAAACTTTGGAACAAATCCATTGAAACTCAACAAAGAAAATGTATCGAACCATCATGAACGTTAGTGAGTTGCTGAGGAATATAATCTTTGCAAACGACGCAGACAAATGAGGTATCATCCCTCCAACCAGAA
Organism: Malus fusca; assembly: GCA_035220775.1. Taxonomy (NCBI): domain Eukaryota; kingdom Viridiplantae; phylum Streptophyta; class Magnoliopsida; order Rosales; family Rosaceae; genus Malus; species Malus fusca. The sequence continues at coordinate 39,761,264 of CM069068.1, forward strand.
CTATCCCAGTCAACATAGTGGCACCAAATAAGAGCATATAAAAGAAATCCGCAGTCCGTCCTCGAAAAGAGTTCTCTTCAAGAAGCTTGCAGTACCGAGCAAGAAAGAACATGTGGAACATGAAATCCAAGTCTGGCAATGCCAAATATAAAATCATTTGAAGAAAAAAAAAAAAAAAAAACCAGTTACAAATAACCGACATGAATTTCGCTCCTAACAAATGAAAGTATTTTAAAAGTAGATAGTAGCAATTACCCATTTTCCGGAAGTAAAGGAAATTAGTAACGAGGCGCCAGAATTGATACTGTTTGACCACTAGATTAGGGTTCAAGTACAGATTGTGAGGAGAAATTATCTGCGAAAGTTCACCATTAAACGACGAAAACAATCAGTAAACAAAGAGAAAGAAGTAACTACAAGAACTACCTAAAACCTTCCAAACTTCCAACAAATCCTATGAAGCATGAAAATTTCAACACAGAATCAACTAATTGTAAGATTTTATAGGGTGAGTGTAATCAAACCTTAGTGTATTTATATATATGCCGACATCAAGATAAGAGATTATATGGCCATATAGATAAATGGAGGGAAAAACATTAAGTTATAATGTTTGAATTAGAGTTGGTTAACAACTCTAAGTAACTGGCAATAACCGAAACCCTAATGGGGGGTAGCAGTTATTGTTTTTTCATGTAAATAAAAGAGAGGTTCTTGGTCTCTTTTCTCGGTGTGATTCCAAAAGAAAACCAGTCCCATTGAAGGTTGTATTGTATCAAACACCAGAGAAGAGAAGGCTAAACCTAATATCCATGCATGATGTCTTCGACAGCAAGTATGTTTTCTTTATTCGTTTTAAGGTTTACTGGGGTTGTATATTATTTTATGTTGGTTGTAGTTCAATGGCTTAACTGATTATGTCTTGGCCGTGAAGTATGAGATAAGTTAACACTAATAACTACTAAATCCAGAACAAATTAGAGAAAAAAAATAAAATTAATGCTAAAATTTAATCCCAGCTGCTAGAATTTAACCCAGCTGCCAGATTTTAAGCTCCATTAAAGTACAAGATAACAGTAATAAACAATTAAACATATTTACATAAAAGCACAAATTTCGAAAATGATCATTCCCAAACAAATTTATACAAAAGCCATAACATTCAGCTGCCCAAGTAAAAATCAAAGCTAGAACAAACAAATTTCTAAAGTTCAGTCAAAACCCAATTGAAATTAGACCAAATCAGAGAAACCCATTTGCACAGAGCTAATAGGGACGATTCTAGAGCGAGAAAGATTGAAAATTTTCACTGAGAGAGAGAGAGAGAGGGAGAGGCATACGTCGAGGGAGCAACCGATGTTGGTGAGAACAGCTGCGGTGAGGTATGAGCGGGTGATGACGGGCATCTGCTTGTACCATTCTTCGACTGCCTGAGCCATGATTATGCAATCAATTTACAGCTCGAAGCAAAATCCGACCAAATTTTTTCAGGGTTTGGCAATTTTGCAGAAAAAAATAGATGAGATTTTTTAGATGCGAGGGATTCAAAAGGAAGAGAAGAGACGATAATTACGAGAGACGGGTATTGCTCTTGTGTGTCTCACCTTTACTGGCATGACAAATCAAGGGCCAATCAGAGAGCGAGTGACTGTCACGGACCAACCATGTTGTTCCTCTTTTGTTGGACACGTAGACGTTGATCGCTACTGTTTTGTGACTATTGAGTTTTTGGGCTCTCAGGCCCATGGGCTGCATACATTGGAATCATCGGTCTTTTAGTTGGATTTTTATTTTGTCAATATTTAGTTTGGGTTCTAACTTCTGAGAACATCTCCAACTCTTGGGCTAAAATCTAAATTTTTTAGCCTACAAAATTTAGATTTTAGTCTAGAAATAAATTTTCTGCTCCAACCTTTCTAGCCTAAATTTTTTAGTCTGAGATTATTAAATAATAAATTTAGGCTAATTTTTTCTTTTAAAGTAATTTTTTTAAAAGAAAAAATTATGTACACTATCATAATTTAATTTTATGAACATTTTAACCCAAAAATATTTAAATTCTGATAAATATTGAAAAATTACTAAATTTGGATGAATTTTGAGTTAAATAATTTTTTTTAATTATTTTAGCCGTTGGATTTAAATTTGGGCCGTTGGATTTATTTTACCCGATTAAGCACGAGATTGGAAAAAAATAGTAACTCGGCCCAGTCCAAGCCCAATACAAAATCTCAATAGTTCAGCCCAGATCTAAAAAACCTAGGGTTTCAGTGAGCCGCCATTACTATAAGGGATCTTTTGATATAGGCGTCTCAGTTTTGAATTTTCTAGATCAAACATCCATGCCTTTTAATGATTTGATTAAACTTTTTTTTATCATAATTTTGGTGCTATATGCACATTATATTGTAACAAATTTCCTATAATCTAGCATTTTGATTACACTCTCCTCCATTAAAGATAATTGTAAAAAAAAAAAAAGTTGGTTAGATTCAATTTATTTTCACAATAATGCTATAATTTAGCAATAATTATCTATGATTTAAGATATTTTTTTTCCAAAATAGTTTAAAATATTTTAAATCCCCCAAAACCAAACGTACCGAAATAAGTTTTTTTTTTAGTATGTTAAGAGAAAATAAGATTGAGAATAATATAAACGTACCAATACAAAATGTGTTCAAAATAAAACGTATCAAAATAAAAATAATGTACCAATATTAACAATATGTATCAAATCAAACGTACCAAAATTGCAACTAAACGTACCAATTAATGATTTTAGTAAATTCAAACGTACCCGCAGATAATATATACGTAATGTATTGTACCTAATAATAATTCGTCAACAACTATACTTAAAAAAACAGCAAAAAAATATAATTTCACAAAAAAATTGAAAAAATTACACAAAGCTTTTATGTTGATCACCAACTATTTGAAAAAGAAAAAACCATTTGGAAAAAAAAAAATTAAATGTTTGCATACCCAAAAAAAAAAAAATGTGATCGAAAAAACATATTTGGAAGAAGGGAAAATATAGTTTAATTATTAATATCTCCACTACATAAGGAAAAGTACATCGTGCAAATAAAAGGATAAATTCAAAAATTATTTTAATTTTTGAAAAATAGAGATAACTATTGGTAAAAGCACTTTAATTAAATTTTAAACAGATGTTAATTTAAATGATATATAAAAACTGTAGGGGATTCTAATTTTCCATTACTATAAATCTCTCTCCTAGGGTTTTTCCTCCCCACTCTGCCGAAACCGAGCAACAGAGAGAGTGAGAGAGAAACCAGCCATGGTGAAGTTTCTGAAGCCAAACAAGGCGGTGATCAACCTCCAGGGCCGCTACGCTGGGCGCAAGGCCGTCATCGTTCGCGCCTTCGACGATGGCACCCGCGACCGTCCCTACGGCCACTGTTTGGTTGCGGGGATTAAGAAGTACCCAGGCAAGGTCATCCGCAAGGACTCCGCCAAGAAGACGGCGAAGAAATCCAGAGTGAAGGCCTTCATCAAGCTCGTGAACTACCAGCACCTGATGCCCACGCGCTACACCCTGGATGTGGATCTCAAGGACGTCGTCAACGTCGAGTGCTTGCAGACAAAGGACAAGAAGGTCACTGCATTGAAGGAGGTCAAGAAGCGGTTCGAGGAGCGGTTCAAGACCGGGAAGAACAGGTGGTTCTTCACCAAGCTCAGGTTCTGAGGACCTTTCCATACGGCGCCGCATCGGAAATGGGGTCTGTCTGATTTTGGGTTTATGTTTTTTCGAGTTTCATTTAATTTTTAAATGAAATAAGACGTTTTTATGGATTTTATGGATTAGTGTTTAGCTAAAATGATTAGATTTTGTATTATTTTGGGTATTTATGGATTTTGCTTTATTTTCCTGCGATTTTATATCAACATTGTTCTTCTGCGTTGTTTGACATGAGTCTTTCCTGCAGTTACTTTACGCTTATCATTTGTGTATTTATTCTGTTTCAATTTGGATAATTAGGAATCGGGTTTCTAGAGTTGTAGGCTATTGAGCAGCTGTGATGCGTGTAATGTTTCGATTTAAGTTCGATTCAGTGGATTAATATTCTGCTTATTGTTCACTGATGCATTTTTGTTTTATGGAATTGTCCAAGTGTCGTGCATTTGGATTTTCCAGTGTTTAGGTTCGATCGTGAACAAATTGTCTGTTGTGAGGCATCTTGTTTGTCAACTTTAGTGCTAGTTAATAGAAATAGTATGATGTGTTGAATTTTAAATTGATAGACTTTGTTTTATCTTTCAGTATGATGTGTTGAATTGAATCTTCAACTGATGGCTGGTGATTGGAAGTTTTGCAGATTGCTGCTTTTGTAAAACGCTTTATCGCTCTTTGTTTAGGGAGTTTTGTTGTCTGTGGTCTCTATGTTGACTGTCGAGTTTCTTGGTTAGTGGTAGATGCCCTAATCATCTCATGTCAAAATGTTTAGATTTGTGATTTAACAGTCGTGAATAGAAGTTGTTGCTCGTTTTTGGATGTTACTTATAATTACATGGTTCTTGTGTTGCGTTGATCATGAAAACATCTGATTTTAAACTGGTGCTAGCATTTGATGGATTGGTTTGTTGTCGTGAAATTTTGGTTGAAAACATTTCCATGCCATTTCTTTTCTGGATGATTTTAATGTGTGGTCAAATTTAAGAACAATAGTTTTTGTTCATAGACTTATTCTGTTGGGTTTAATCTATTTCCTCTCTGCTTGAGGTCCTTGACTTCTGTTGAAAACTTGCCTATCTCAGTTCCATGAAACAGCTACCCTTGTTCCATGTAACTGGTTTTTGACATTTGGTGCAGAGTAAATTGTAGCAATGGTTCTTCAACTTTAATCAAATTGGAGCAGTGGTTCTTTAACTAAAAATTCATTACTATTGGTCTCTCAACTTATCAAAATTTATAGTTACGGTTATTTTTGTCATCTTAATCAGAATTTTGTTAAAACAAGTTATATTGGAAGGACAATTGCTACAATTGGGTTAAAGTTGAGGGATCATTTGCTCCAATTAGGTTAAAGTTGATGAATCATTTCTCCAGTTGGATTAAAGTTGAGAGACCAATGGTAATGGATTTTTGGTTTAGGGATCATAGCTGCACGTTTTGATGAGTTGAGGAACCAATGGTAATAGATTTTTAATTGGTCATTGATTATGTTAAAGTTAAGGGACTATTTCTACAATTTACTCTCGGTCTTGAAAGTAAACTATTGGAATGCTACACGGGTGGTGGTTTCACACCTGGTTTCCCCTTCTGCACCCGTCTCCTTGTTTGTAACCCTCGAGTATCCTTTGATTCTTTTGGTCATTCATTCAATTCAAGAGCTGTAAAAATAAGTGCAGAGAAGGTCAGTGTGCGGAAATCACTTTTGTTGTAACGGAACTCTACAAATTTAAATAGGAATCTTAGTTGGTATCATCTGCTTTTATTCATTAAATACATGATATATCTTCAGACCTTGCTTAAGAGAAACAACAAAGGCACAACCCTTGTCTGCAAATTCCCCTCCTATATGCAAAACAAGATAAAAATCCATCTCTCTCAAGTTATTCACCAAAACACTTCCGCGTATGGGCTTTTCGAGTTGCCTGACCGAAGTCCCCGCTGCTCTATGCCACTACGGCCTTGGTGCTTTGCCCCTCCACCTCCACTACCAGAACCAGAGAAGCCTTCTGTACCAGTTGAAGGACCAACAGCCCCAGTCGGATATTACTCAGTTTAGTATTTACTAGCAAAAATGTCCGCGCGTTGCTGCGGGACTTGAATGCACCAGCCTTAGGGGTGGTTTGGGAGTGAGGTGCTTAAAAAAAAACTGTGAGGGTTTTAGGTGTTTGGTAAACTGAAAAAAAAGGGCTTATTTTGAAAGCTGCTGTGAGAATAAGCTGAAATAAAAGGAATAAGCTGAAGCTGCTATTTGTAATTTTGGAAAACTGATTTTTTTTTCCAGAGCACACGGAGCTACAGTGCTCATTTAATGAAAAGACCCACTATCAGACTGCTTTTTTTCTTTCCAAAAGCACTTTTACAAAAAAATTTACCAAACACTCTGCTGATTTATTTCACAGCCGCTTATTCTCACAGCACAGCTGCTTATTCTCACAACACAGCTGCTTATTCTCGCAACAGTTTTTTTTTCAAAGCACAGCAATACCAAACCAGCCCTTAACCACATGAATAAGACATTTAACCTGAAAAAAAAAAATCAACACAATCATGAACGAACAAAAGGGATAGATGAGTGAAAGGTGTCGGTAAGATGAGCAGTTCGGTTTTTATATACATTCAACCGAGCTGATTACAAAAGATACAATTGCAAAAAAATGCTTTGTTTCCTAAGATACAGAAGCAACATGCATTTAACACTTATATTGCCCTTCAAGTTAAGATAGCAAAATATATGTCCTGCAGGCCAGGCACATGTTTTAACAGCTAAGGAAAAAAGCAAAAAAAGTGTGTTGGTCTTGTTTCAGCAGCTAATCTTTCAAGCAATAATGTATGGATTAATGTGAAATATCTCAGATCCTATTTGTTTTTTATTGACTGATGCTTCAACATCATCTACCTAATTCATATCACATCCATAGATACCTGAGAACGCTTATTCCCACCACCATTGCGTTGTTACTTTAATAAATGGATCATTTTCGATACTCTCAGGTCATCTGATCTCAGCACAAAAAAGGGCTAAATAGTTTTTAGGTTCAAAACAAATGCAAGTGCCATTACAATAGCACTAACCCTTCTAAATTTTCGACACCGCAATCCTCCTAACTCAATAAGTAACAGTCTGATTCTTTCTTAGCCAAAACTTGTCAATCCCATAACCGACATAGAAAACAACTCCAAATTCTCATTTCCAAACTGAATTTCCAATTCCCACCAAACTTTCCGAGCATCCAAACAGAGGATAGCCAGAAAACTCAACACACGCAGAACTCGATATGATTCAATTTTACCCAGATGAGGGAATTCGATGATCATTACAGCCACATTTCAATGCAAACTATCCTTTTAACAAATCCAATTGTCATTTGTTCACATTAACTTCAAATGAAAACATCTACATATCAGAAAAAAGGAGGAACAATAAAAGGACTAACAGAAAGAAATAAATGCATAAATGGACATATGGTGTTTTAAAGAAAAGTTTCTCTATCTTGATATTCAACACACAAAATTTCAAATATAAAGTATTTAGCATATTTAAACATGAAAGAGCGCTAATTGCATGAACTAATTAGGATTAGAAAAATGGATTCAAGTAGATAACTGATTAAAATTGAGAACGAAATTGATCAACAAAGTTGGAGCCGGTCTTTGGAAAACGAAAGTTGTTTCGATTGTTCCATTGTGTTCACTTCAAAAACTACACTTTTCAACTTTAAAATGCAAGAAAAAGAATATCTTGACAAAAATTTCGAAGAGGATAATTAAATTACAAAAATATAAGTACAATGCATGGATCCGCACCTGGCAATCAAGAAGGGAGAAAGAAGCCATCACAAAGCAAGTAACTGACTTAGTAAATCTGTGCTATCAAGTTCCTTGGTTTTCTGTAGACAACAAATCAAATATATTAGATCATTTATTCTTAACAGCATCACAGAACTGATCATTTATATCATCTGAAAAATAGGTAAAGTTTCATACCTCACTCGAAGGAAATGATTGCTGGATTCACCGGAAAAATGATAAAACCGCCGGCAACCCACGGAACTTTGCTGCCTCGAACTGGAAAATGGATAAGAAAATGGGAAATCTAAAAATATAGAGATGTAGGGCCCGCCAAGAGCTTTCCATGGACACCAAGATCATCCAAAACGGAACTCGGATGAAGGAGATACAAGCGGGTCAAGTTTCTGGGTCAAAAGGGTGGAAAATGCCCAAAAACGGGTCAAAACCAGACCCTCCTTCCTCTTTTTTTTTCTGTTCGTCCCCTTTTACACACAACGAAACTATTGAAACTTTAAAGCCTACTTCTCAAATTAGGTTCTCTGACTGGCAAATGGCCAAATTGGATTTATATTATCATTTCAAACACTGCAATGCCTGAGTTTTTTTCCTAGACATTCTAATTAATCATTATTTAACAGAAGAATACAATTCATAGGACAATAATTAGATAAAACAGGAGAATCATTAGAATCGTTTCCAAGTCAACTAATATCCTATTTGGGTTGGAATCAATTGTATGCAAATGAAAGTATTATAATTGAATATAGACAGTGTAATGGAAGGATTTCCTCACCATTTTAGTAAATAATAGAAAAAATGGCCGCGCTCCACCGCAGGTTTTGAAATCGTAACCCACAATTTAACAACCATTTCTAAATTATTCAGAAATTAATCAGAGAAAACTTCAAGTAGAAGAAAAATGAGTTCTCAATCAGAGAAAACTTCAATTTCATGCAAGTTTTTTTGTTCTAATTTCAGGGCTTAACAATGCAAGATTGGAATTTGCATTTGGTTCAAAGAAGATAAACTGATAAGCAAAATGAACTAAAAAAAATAGAATCTATTCCAATTTGATTATCCGTTCATGTTCAAAAAGACAAAACGAAGAATATATAAGCATCCAAACATCAGTTAAAACTAAACAATTAAAAGCAATAACACTAAACCATTTCATTGAAGACATAGATAACATATTTGGCTCTTTGTACCTAAAATGGAAAACATTTGCTTTCCTATATGCTCTGAAGTTTGCATAAGTGCTAGAAATTTACAATATATAAAGAGACAATCTCAGAATAAAACACATTTGAAGGAAAAGTAATAAGAAAAGAAAATAGTGTTTTTTACCTATGATCCATGTGAGGAGTAGAATTTCCAGTCACAATTGACAACCCAAGAGCTATGTAAATCAATATATAGGAAAAGATCAATAAAAAGTGAATTACAGTTTCTAAAATCAGAAAGTAACATTTATTTGAAAAGATTCAGACTCATTTTGGATATAGATAAACAATGGCATGTTAAAAACCAAAATGATAAGGCATTCAACATTCAACATTTACGTAAAAAAAAATGATATACATGTTATCCATCAATGTTTTGGTAACAAATTCCCAAATTGCTCTCCATATTGCCCAAACCATTGAAACAAAACAGGACAAATTCACTGCAAAAATCCCATTTTTTTTCTACTTTTGAATGAATCAAGCGTGCCATTTTATGACTTTGTATAAAAGATTATATAAACCAACTAAAAATCCCATTTTTTCCTACTTTTGAATGAATCAAGCATGCCATTTCAAAATCAATGTAACTTCTGTTCTCAAAACAAATTCACAGAACACACAGACAGAGACACCAACTCAAATTGCAATTTCAAAACAAAAGTAACTTTTGTTCTTAAAACCAAGAACCACATAGAGGTCAAAAATCTAAATGAAGGAAAGTCTACCTTCTGAAGGTGTAATTCTTCACTTGGTATTGCACCCTCCCTAATCATCTGCACATGGTACACCACAACGCCTGCCAGCCATTGCAGGTTCCACAGTTCCTGCACTTCAAGACTGCAGTTAAGAAATCATCCAACTTCAATACACTATGATCCTAACCTAGTAATGTCATCAAGTGCACCAAGAAACAAATTCACAGCTCAGATTTTTTTTACACCTAATTTGGCAGCTTAGAGAGCAACCATCAATAGTGCCATGATATTGGAAATTTACACATAAAACGTTCTAAATTGTTGTGTGCAAATTATTTCTGAGTGATAGAGAATGGTGCCTAGCACAATAAAAGTAGTGTACTACAAAATAATAGAAGGGCAACACCTTTACACACTAATATGTATAATTTTCATTTTCTATATAGTTTAGCATGTTTTTTGTTAGATGATCAATCTACACACACACACACATACGCATATGTACATGGATATATACAACATAGAAAATAAACACAACTAAGATAAGGACCACCATCAAAATTGAACGGATAACGAAAATTACCTTTGACATATCACCTTCTTTCCCATCTCTAAAGCTATGTCATAAGTCCCTAAAGAAGCAACTGCCTGAAAGACAGAATAACAATAGCAGACAAACCTAGAAAAAAGACAGAAACAAATAAAATCATTCAGATTTTGTATACTGTTAGTTTCTCAAGCCGTCTTTACATATTCATTCAAGATTATGCATGTATTAGAGCGCTTTAAGCAGAACGACAGTGTAGTATTCAGAATTTATATTCAAATGATCATTGAGGATTTTTTACAAACGAATCTCCCACTATTCTACTTAAAAAACCACATACTCAAAACCAAGTGAAAATTGCGTCGTTTTTATAAAACATTGAAAAACATATGAACTGATGCCAACTTTGTTTAGACTATAATTTTCCAATTATTTTGTCATACAATATGCAAATAACGCAATGTCACGTGTGATATATTTACTTAACATAGTATGATTGGATAAGACAACTATTGAGTTTTGTGGTCCTTATGTTGCAGCCTGCGGTCCTCCAGTTATCTTGATAATATTAAATAGCATTCCCAAGAGATTTTGGATCTACCTTGGAAATATCTTTTAATCGCATTATTTGATCCCCAACACAAAACCCCATGAGCCGTCTTTTATTCTCGTGACTTGCACATTTTATCTTCTTTGCGGCCACAACAAGTTTTATACTGTCCTTTTTATCGTGCGATGCTCGTAATATAACATATATATATAGAAGTTTGGGAGTTTGGGAGTATTGCTATTTAATAATCAAGGGGTTCATGAACTTGAACTGGCTACGAAGTTTGGTTGGTATTTGAGGGAAGTTCGACTTTGGTTCTTATAGTTTCAATTGTTACAATTGAATGACGTAGATTTTCAGAAATTTTCAAACATAATTAATACTTAAATATGATTTTTCCCTTAAATTTGGAATATTGTCTCGTTGAAAACCAATTATTATTAGAATTCACTTAATTAAGTTGTTGTCATTGAATGGTAAGTAATAGTAAACTGAATGTGTCAAATCATGACAACTGAAACTACAATAATCAATAGGTAACTATTTTTCTAGCAGTTAGACTATTCTTCTCTGATTTACCGCATTTTGAATTCAAGCACCCTAATTAGTAATAAATTATTTGTAATAAAAACCACGATAAAACCAATAAACTCATTAAACATCACTTAAAATGGCAAGAAATTAAAGAGGAATACATAAAATAGTTTAAAAACATTTGTACAATATTGTGAGAACTCAAATCAAGTACAATCCACCAATGCTTGGAATAAAAAAAAATAGAATCCCCACAACTAAATTTTATTATCTAATTAATCTTATTTTAATTTGCCATGTTTAAACTAAAACTAAGCAGCCCTTGCAAGAACTTCAAGCCTTTCTGGCACATCAGCTGGCTCAATGAAGAAAGCCCTCCTCAGAGATCTCGGCACCGTACTGTCAACACTCCGTCTTCATATCCGGCTGAAATCGGTTCGATATCGACCCGGCCCGGAAGCCGGAACTTCCTCATGAAGGTCCTGCTGCTAGGCTGCTCCGTGGACTCCTCCTCGATCCTATTATGAGGTACACTGAGCCCTCCACTTCTACTTTTATGTCCTTATATAAACTACATCTCAAAGCCGTTGAAATAACAAGGTGTATCGCTCTAGATACGAGGATGATGTGTTGTATGATTTTGTTAAATTCCCCTTATACAAGGGAAAGGGAGGAAAGAAAATTTATTGTTGTTTGGTGATTGTTTAGTTAGTTTTCATTGGTGGATATTGAAGTTTAGTTGGTATATGTATTGAAGTTTGGTTGGTGCGTGTATTAAAGTTTGGTTGTATATTAAATTTTGGTTGATGTGTGTATTGAAGTTTGGTTGGTGTGATTTGTTCGGTTTTCTAAATTTTGTCGGAATTTAGATTTATTTAGATTAAAACATTCATAAAATTAAATTAAGATAACCTAACTCAAAGTATTAAAAAAGAATTCTTACCAAAAATAAATAAATTAACATAACCTCGTGTTTCTTTTTGTCTTAAGTCCGTTGTCTTTTTTTCTTATCTGCAACTTGATAACTGTGTGTCTTTTTTCTTCGCTACAACTTGATAATATAATTCAACTAGGAAAATTACCTAATTATGTTTGTATGTAATATTTCATACGTTTTGTATTACCAAAATTACCTTCAAATCAATTTTATTTGTTGGCTTCCTAAGATCAAATCACCATGAAAAAGATCATCTACTCGACATGAACTCACCAAACCCACAGTAGTAGTCAAATGGAACTTGAATCCATGACTGGTCAAAGAATAAATTGATGGAAAGGGATCCTCTCCGGATCCCTTCCACCAATCTGAACCCTTCAAATTTGATCCAACGACTAAAAATAGGAGGCCCCTTTAAAATTTATAATAACTTTAGCCGTTTGATCAAATTTTAAGAACCCGGATTGGTGGAAGGGATTCATTTCCATAAATTGATATCAAGTTCGACATTTACAATATTTGAACCTAAAATCCTAAACACCAACCCTAAACCATAAGAGCATCTCCAAGATCACCACCTTCAAAACACATTACGCTCCACCAACCCTAAACCATATGATAATTTGACGTGCACATTTTTTTATTTAATTTAATATTACGTTGTCGTAAAATATTTGTATGACGCTCCACCAACCCTAAACCATATGATAATTTGACGTGCACATTTTTTGATTTAATTTAATATTACGTTTTCGTAAAATATTTTTATGAACATTAAGAAAAAGAATTCTAATTCCGACATGAATTTTTTTTTCTTAAAAAATAAACGTAAATAGAATGGCATCATTAACGACTTATGTCATCGTTAATAATTTCCGATCGAGATAAGATTTCAACTTTTTGCAACTATTGGATTGATTTTCTTATCTTAATCTCATATGTCGGATTGTTATAACTATAAAAGTGAGGTCTCTATATTTTTCACATCCATCATTTTTTAATACATTCTTCAAACTACCCTTCAAATAGCCAAACTGCAATGCTATAACATGATAGCTCATCTTCCGTTGACGACATCTAAGCTATGATGGTTAAGACGTCGATTGCGATAAGAAAATCATAGGCAAATTGGATATCATTTTTGGAATTAGGAGTTTTTGGGATTTGAATAAGTAATACTTTAACTGATTATTTGGATCCACACCAATTCATCTGCTATTTCTTCAACAGATTTTAGTTAAATATATGTGGTTTTTGCTTGCTCTTTATACATGAATTTTCTTTCAAACTTATCACGACGCTTGTTAAATAGATTTTATTCATGTATAAAAACCACATATATTGAACTAAAATCTATTCAAGAAATAGCAAATGAATTTGTGTGGATCCAAATAGTCAGTTAAAGTATTACTTACCCAAATCCCAAAAACTTCTAATTCCAAAAATGATATCTAATTTGCCTACGATTTTCTCACTTTTATAGTGAAAAAAATTAAAAAAATAGATAACAATTAGACGGATGAGATTAAAATAAGAAAACCAATTCAACAGTTGTAATCGGTACAGAGGAAGAGGGAAGAGACAAGGATGAACCCTAAACCCTTTCGAGGACTTCACGACGTGTATGCAAATTTTCAAAAAGCAACACAACACCGATAAAAAAACAAAGTCGCAAAATTAGGGTTGTGGTAAATTGAAGAATTGATTGGTTTGGTTGAGAAACAATAACAATTGATCAGGTCTGCGGTTTGTGTTGATGTGAGAGAGGGGGGAGATAAATGAGAGAATTATTTTGGTTTCTAGAGAGGCTTCTAATTTTCTTGAGAGACATCTCTCATCTTGTAGAGAGATAAGAGAGAGACCTAGGTCTTCTCAATTTACTCAGAAATGGGAAGGGCATTCAGAAATAAGAGTAGCCTTTCAATTGGAATCCTAGGGAGCTCATTTTCCTGATGCACGACACGTGTGCGCATCCTAAGCTTCTGTGCTATCCGAGGAGCAACGGTCTGAATTAGAGAGAGGGTATGGGCTCTGGGCTCGAGTAGACCTGTAAACGGGTCGGGTTTATTGGGTTTGGGTCAGGTTCAATCTGACCCGTTAAGTTAACGGGTCACCCGAACCCAACCCGTTAAGCTAACGGGTCATCCGAACCTGACCCGTTAAGCTAACGGGTCACCCGTTAACAATTATTATTATTATTATTATTTTTTGCATAAAGTTTATTTTTTGTTATTAAGACTTTACTAAAATTACTAAAATATCCTCAACTAACGGGTGCTAACGGGTGTTAACGGGTCTAACGGGTTAACCCAAAATGACCCGTTATTTAACGGGTTGTTAACGGATTCACCCGTTAGCGACCCGACCCGTTAAGCATCCACCCAAATACAAATATTAACGGGTTGGGTCCAAAATGTCAGGCCTAGGCTCGAGGTCATAAAAGCTGAAATGAGAGTGGGTGTAACTATTAGGGTTTTTCAAATGTCAAAAGATGCTGCTGCACTAAGTTATATTGTGGTTGTTGCAAACGAATGACACAGGTGTGGCCTTGTACGTGTTGGTCAGCATGCCTTCATCAGTTTCCGGGTCACGAGTTCAATTCTTCACGGCGGTTGTTTTGCGTTTCTTTTTTCATTCTTTTTTCCGAGTATATTTTTCTTGCGTGTCATCGTGCAAAGCATGTATGCTTAATGTGTTTTAAAATTTTAGACTTATTGGATACTTTTTTTTGCATTTTATCATTCTTTTATTATCTCTTATCCATTTTTCTTGCGTGTCATCGTGCAATACTACTCACTATGATTTTATAGCATGTATGCTTAATGTGTTTTAAAATTTTAGACTTATTGGATACTTTTTTGCATTTTATCGTTCTTTTATTATCTCTTATCCATGAATTTTATACAAGTATAATTTTTTTGTAAGTGTCAATGCACTTATTTACAAGATATACAAGAAATTTACCTAAATCCACCTAGACCCTGCCTCGCCGCCCGACTAGCGCCTAACGTTTTTTTAGAACCTTGGATTAAACAAACACATATCACCAGATAAAATGCTTGGACTCCAAGTTCTACTCTCCTTGTATTTCTCCATGTTTCACATTCCATGGGTTTTCTTTTGGTTGAAGTCTTGAAGATAATAAAGACTTAGACATGCCACTAAAATGGTTGTTGCTATTGGCACTGTAAACCTTTCATCAAGAAAGTGAAATATACGTAAAGAGTACATAATGAGAATTTTGAGTGTCAACAATAACGCCCTTTTGAGAATTACGAAAAACTAATACACTCCCGAACCAACGTCAACATGTTAAAGATTTTCCTAAGTGGACGAAAAGGGGTCACCTGGGTACGGAATGAATTGAGGAAGGGGTAGTAAATGGCAAAGTTTTTATAATAGCACCCTTTACACACTATTTTCATATTACACTATGTCCAACATTTTATGAAGTGTCGGCTTTAAACTAATCTCATCACCGATGGCCGATGGCCGATGCCACCGCCCTCATCGCCTCTCCTTTCCACCAAGAACAACCTTTCGAGCCTTTAGTTTGCTAAGGAACGTGAGTTCCATCCATCCCTGCCAGATATACGACTCTATCCAAACACCTGTGAAGTTTTTGCAAAATCCGAACACTGATCGAACCCAGTACAATCAAGTTCTAGCTAATAAAAAAGTTTCAGGCATTGCATTGAAAGTCCAATGCGATGCCCTTGATCTCAAGAGCAAGTTTTTTTTTTTTGTTTGAAGTCTTAAAACCATATCATATCTAAGCAAAGTCAATAGTAATGTTAAAACAATTCAACGATCCACGCCATTCATCTCAACATAATATCTAAGCAGGCCAGATTCATCAGACCACTGACCCAGAGATCTTCAATGCGTCCAGCATCTCTCTTGTTCCACAGTAGGTCATGCGAAGAAATCCGCCTTCATCCCTGTTTTTCTCATCAATCGCAGACATCAAGGTTCCTGTAACAAACATTGGAGGAATTACTGAGAGGTATTAAATCCACCACTAATTTGGGCACAAGACGGATATTATCAAGTGGCATAAAACAAAAATGAGTTGAAGCTCTCCTCACCATTGGGATGTTCAGTGTTCTTGAAATAGACAAACAAAGGATCTTTAGATGCAACCTTTGTCTGAAGATACCCAACAAACTCCTCAAGAGTGACATCACCGTGGACTTGGTATCTGCAGTCAAAAAACACAGCACGATAAAACTACATGAGTACCCCTTCTTATAAGACCAACTCTTATATATCTCCCTTCTTTTTTCATTCGATTTCGTTAACATATGAAATACCAAGAGCATGCACGAAAAAGGGGGCAATACAAATCATGATAACCAAGGCAAAAAGGAACCGGAAACTAACTTCTTTGCACACTACAAGAAAAAATGAGCTTTGGGTACAAAACAAAGGGCACAATTGAGAATTTTGTGTCAGTTTGACAACCAAAAAGCTTAAACAGTTCCCATTTCATAAAGGGCACCATCTATTGTGCCTAATGTTAAAAAAAAAAGACACAAAACAGTAATGAGCACGGAAACCGTGCCGAATAGGATCAGATGACAACTTTTTCATTGAAGATGGGCACAAAAAGCATTTTGTGTCTATAAAATATGTTTGTCAGCAACGCTGTATGTCCAGCCAGCCTTGCATGTGTCAGATTTGGAATTTTTTTATTAATTTGCAAAAACACGACAAAGATTATTGTGAACTCTAGTTTAATATATTTAAATAAAAAATAAGTTTTGTGTCCTTTACATATTTACTTTTGGGATTTTTATGGGGCAAGCAAGGAAACCAAAGAAGGTTTGGATAGGATAAGTTAAAATATGTAAACTTAAAAAATATGAAAAATCTCCCTTCCCTTCACAAACGTCCAACTCCCCTCTCTCCCCTCATTTTCCCCCACCTCTCTTCCTCCTTCGTCCTCTCTCTCTTCCCCCCCCCTCTTTCACGCAAGCCGTCCACCGGTCACCAACGACCGTCAAATTGAACCCCCAGAATCCTCTTCACGTCCTCTTTCCAACCCCCAAGTTAGTTTCTACAAATTCGTAGCCGAATTTCGTCAATTTCAGATCTAAGAAGTGGTGGCCGCGGATTTTCCGACAAATGTTCGGCCAAACCTGCCGGAATCGGACCTCGACCCAAGAGGTAAAAATGATCCTCTCCTTGTAGGTTGTCCTCCACTGTAAGTTGTTTTCCAAAATAAAAACTTTTATTTTTGGGATCGATTCTAGATTTCAAATTTTAAATCCATTTTCTGTATGCATGTCAAAGATTGGGACGAGGAAGTGAATCAAGTTTGTTTCCAACCTGGGCCGAGAAGAATTGGACCCGCCCACGTATAGATTTTTTTTGTATGCATGTCAAAGATTGGATTTTCTTTTTGCTTAAATTCATCCTAGTGTTACAAGTAGCTTCTGGAAGTTTATGGAAGAGCTTATGAAAAGATTCACATCCGTTTTACTCGTTTAAACTTGAAGTAGTTAATTGTCTTATTTTTCGTTTGGGGCGCTTGGTTCCACTTTGTTGTTCTGGAATGTATGACGGTAGTTGATGAATGTGCTGTGCATGTGGGTAACCTGTAAATTCCAAGTGTTCATATATAGTACAAAAATATTCTATTTGCCATCAAGCTAAGAATGCCCCTCATAATAACTTATAAGTATATATTTGTGTCTGATTTGTGGTTCTCATAAAATTATACGAAATTTACAATATTGTATGTTTACATGCAATTTCTCTATTTGCATGAACACTAATGTGGAGGGGGTGGGTCGGGTTTGGGAAGATCGGTGGATGTAGAGCCTGAATCGGAAATCACGTTGGTAAAATCAGGTAATCTTTTTCTAAGATTTTTCAATTTTAATGTGTTTTGGTTTCTAGGTAGTACTTTGTTTTAGTATTTCTTGTTTCGAATTCATGATCGCTGACTGGTGTTTATGTGATAATTAGATTATGTAAATCTTCATTTCTTGACTGTTTTTAACTGGGTTTCTTTGGGGGAAGTTTCAATTTGACTATAGAAGATATTCCCTAATTTTTTTGCTCAGATCTGACTCTGATTTAGGTAATTTACATTAGGTTTCTTTTGGGGAAGTTTCAATTTGCCTATAGGATAACGTCATTATCATTGAATGTGGAAATTTGTCAATGTCTTACAGTTAATTGTGATGCCCATGACGAGATGTGCATTTTTTTTCCATTACACTTATGTGTTTTGTCAATTAAACTCCAGACCAACTACTACTTATCTCCTAAGTTCCTAAAATTCGTGTTTGTTATATGTTGTAGGAAATGACCTATTTTGAGATATTTTTTTGCATCTCTCTTTTATTCTACATTCGAAAGAGGTAGAGTCGAATTATTGGGACTGTGGATTGCTTTT
Source organism: Malus fusca (assembly GCA_035220775.1). Lineage (NCBI taxonomy): Eukaryota > Viridiplantae > Streptophyta > Magnoliopsida > Rosales > Rosaceae > Malus > Malus fusca. Next base: position 39,779,651 of record CM069068.1, read on the forward strand.
TTCCTGTGTTAATCTGTGTGAAGATTGATTGCCATGCATGAAGAAATTAAAAATGTTACTAAAGTGTCTGGCAAAAGTCATTATGTTTCAATCACGGACGAGTGCATGTATACATAGCAGAATTACACCAATTAATATGTGGGAGGAAGGATATATAGCATCTGATCTGGTAAAGAAAAGGAATCATGATTTAAAAATTTGGAAGCCATTACATACTCATTCTTGCTGCTCTGTGCAAATGATGTCACCTTCATTTTCAATAGCTTCTTGGTAGTCTAAATTTATAGTTCATTTTTTCAGCGATATCCAATGTGATAATGTATTTTACTGCTTGATATATTTCTTACTCGTGGTCATTTTTTAGAGGTTGTCAGAGCAGGGGATGTCAATACTGTGTTTTTTGTGGTGGTTGAAGGTTGTTTGGCGTCCGATGAATTCAAATGGTATTAGGAATTATTGGTTTCATTATCTGTATGAATCAGTTTGTAGAACTAAATCATAAAAGCTTGTTTTTGCCCTACCCATAGTTTAATTGCCTGAACTACAAGATATTGATATTTTGGTGGATTGATTGGATGGTATCTTTAGAAGATATACAAATGCTTTTATCAATCTCTGCAAGGAGAAATGGCTTGAGGGGTTTGCTGGTTTGCATTATAGTTATACTATGTCTTCTTGGAATTGTATATAAGATGCACTTTTTTCTTTAATTATTCTTACTAAAGACTAAAGAGTACCGGCTTTTGTTTGTGTGTTTGTCTTGTTACCAGAGATTTGGAAGTACCACCAAGCTGGCCTTCCTATTTGGACGTTTCACACTTTGAAGATTTAAGTATCACCGACAGGCTAGCCTTCCTATTTTGAACTAATTTTGTTTTGAATTCGACTATATCTGTTATGGCTTCTGATGAGGTGCAAGGCTTGTTGGGGAAAATGCATCTGTCCAAAAATATGTGCTTTCAAGTTTTACTGTATTAGAGATAAAGTATGTAACATTACATTATGTTTGTGAGATTAGGAATGTGTTGTAGGCCTTTTCATTTTAAGAAAATTAAAGTTTTTCATTTCGTCAATTTTTTTTTAATATTTAATTCATGTTGGCACAATTACAATATGAAGTGTCAACGTGTCTGGAAAAGGTTGTCTGACAAGGTGTCATAAACAAGGCACAAATAGTGGTCTATTTGTGCCTGCCTCTTTGAGCACAAATCATCATACTGTGCGCTTTCTGAAATGGTGACGCCCATAGAGGGCACAGACCCAAAAATAGTAGCTGCATTGTTGCTATTGGTCTATGGGCACAATTGTTGGTGCTTTTTGACCTCAAAGGGCACAGATAAATTATTGTGTGCAGTGCTCATTTTTTGTGTAGTGGCATCAAGTTCAGGAAGGCCACTGCTTCCATCCTTCTCCACAATCACCTGCAGGGATGCTCGTATTAGAACATGGTATATGCCCCGTCTTAATAAGCATAACTGATGTGCAGTGAAATTCTCACCGGTACATGAGACGGATACCACTGCCTCATTTTCTTAGCATCTGAAATACGCCGTTCCAGCACCTCCAAAGTACCCCTGAACATTTGTCAAAAACATTGATGATAAATCAGCAATCCCATTCCACTGTAGCAAATACCAATCAATAGAGGAGAACTAAAGCGCAAGGGAGGGACTGGGCAACTAACTTTGTAAAATCGTTGAAAATTCAAAGCTTCTCCGCGATCACGTGCATAGAGGCTCAAATTAGAACAGAGTGTATCCACTGAAAGTGTGGGGCATAAACTTACTTAATTCAGAGTTGACCTTGAACACGACCTTGTTCGTCACTCTACATCCTCCCAAACCTGCACGGACCTCATTTACAATGTGTAAATGTCAACGCTGCTCCAGTATTGTCATAACCTGAGCAATTCCCTTTCTTGAGCATTGGGCTTATCTTGCCTGCACAACGGAACCCATCGGTAGGGGCGGCGAGCTTTAATTTTTTGTTTGAACGTGACTGCACGTCTACCTCGACCCCAGCCCCACCGCCTCATTTGTTTGGACAAAGTCGTCCTATGCATTTTCCCGCCCCAAGGAGACCTCCATCGTTAGCTCGGGCTCCACCACCCAAGCCGCCTTTGTGGGAGGCCGCACATAACGTGTGGTAGGAATATTGTTTGCAAAACCAATCAATCAAGAATCATGAATAAACCATGGGAACCTAGTCCAATCAAATCCATACTGTAAATGCATGATTAGATACAAAGATATGTACCAATCAAATCCATACTGTAAATAAATGATTTGCAAATCTACGGAACACAATCAATAATGTCATCGATATATATAAATTTTATCATCAGATTTAACGGACGCACCTGTATTGCCTTGCCTTCCCTTCTTCTTTTCTTCATGTCGAAGTTTGTATATCTGCGCAAGTTTCTTATGTAAAAACCAAGTAAAAAAAAACACCAATCCTCTCTTTTCCTATTGGAATGAGGATTTTCTCCCAATCTTCTTTGTGATGATCCTGACATTGGAATTTTTATTTTATTTTACCGGAATATGGATGGAACACCACTTGTTTTCATATAAGTAGTGGAAAATAGAGGATCTTCACAGAGAGAATTCGAAGAGGATCCTCAATCCAACCATTGACCTAACGATGTTGTTGGGCTGACGTGTCATAGTAATTTTATAGTATTGGGCTCGCATGATATTGGGCTCAAGGCCCACTAGGCCTACTTTCGGGTTTTGAAATATAAAAGTAGACGTTGGGGTTGTTTTGGTCATTAAGCGTCGTCTATCGCCATTCCCCGCTCTCTCTTCTGGCCCTCTGGGCATTTCAAATTCAAACCAAGTCAAAATTCAAACCCCTCTTCGCGTTTCTCAGCCACAGACTGAGCCAAGAAGCCCCCAATGGAAGGCCGAGAGCCACCGCCTTCTCCGTCGCCGTCACCTTACAGAAACCCCTCCACTCTCTTCAAAGACATCACCAATTTCAAAACCCCGAAACCCTCCTCGCGAATCTCCAATTTCCAGTCCCCCGGCCCCAAATTCTTCACTGCCTCGAAACAAACCCCTGGTACTTCTTCGTCATTTCGCCGCCGGCCGTCTCTCGCTCCGTCAAACTCTGGCCGGATAAAGGCGGCGTCCCGGAAACTCAAGGCATTTGAGCTCGAGCAGTCGCAGTCGTCCCGCAAGGCCCAAATTCAGAAAGAACAATCGCTCAAGTCGTTGGCCAAGTCTCTCTCCGTCTGGCTCAATTTCCTCTTTCAAAACCCTACATCCTGTGGCTGCAATTTGTCCGTCGATGGAGACCGCACGGGAACGCTCCCCAAGGGAAAGAGGGATAGCGATCCCGGCAGTGCGGTTGGGGTTGATTCGGCGTGGCGGGACCCCAAGCGTCAGAGAGACTCGTCGTGGCGGGCCGTGAGCGCTGTAGCGTTTTCGAGCTCCAAGTATTCGAACCTGCGTTCTTCGTTGGAGCATGTGTGCAGTGTTGATGATTTGACGCAGAGGATGCGACTCTATCTGAGCATGGGCAGTTGCAAGGAGGTTTTCGATGCGATGACTCATGTAGCAAAGGTTTGGATTCTCAGAATCTTTCGTATGATTTTCTTTTCATTTGTTTGGTTGCTAAGAAAGTTAGAGAAAACTTTAGTATTTGACCAACATGTTGACTGTTTTATTTATTACGCAGAATATTGATGAAGGGAGATTAAAGATGAAGGCACATTGCCCTTTAGTTACGGATTTTGGGTTGAAGGAGAAGGCCACTAGAATCCTCATGAGTTATAACCCAATTTGGCTTCGAATTGGATTGTACATTGTTTTCGGTGGTGATTCTTTGTTGTCTGACGGAGATGCTAATTCTGATGAAGAACTCAGGTTTCTGAAAATGATCATTGAGAAGCAATTTTTCGCACATTCGGGTCTAGCGAAAGATTATGCTTACAACAAGAAGGTTGAGGGTCTTTACAGACCGGGTTATTACGAAGCTCTGGGAAACGTCACTTTGAAGAGATTTCTGATGCTCGCTCTTATCCTTGATAGAGCGAAATGCCAGAGCAGTCTTTCTCTTAAGTATGGTATTGATGGAGTGGATGGGGGTTCTCCCTTATTGTTTACAGTTGAATCTCGTATTAAATCGAGTCATCAGGTGATCCATGGTAATCATCGCTCCATTTCTCTGTTGCTCGTTGATTGTTTTGTAACTGTCCTGGTTGAACTATAGGGTTGACTTTTCTTTAATTGTGGTTCAAAACTAGATTTTCTGTCATCTGATGTCATGCTCGGAGAAGGTAATATTTCAGCACATCTGGTGGTTTTAGGATACAAAGTATCCTATCAGCAGGTAGATTGCTCATTTTATGTGTGACACTCATTTACATCGGATTCTGTTTAAGTGTGTATTTTCAGGATGTGAGCGAAAGAAGTGTCTTTTAAGATTTGTTCAAGATTGGGCCCTTTCCATTGATGATGAAGCATAATGTTTCATTATTTAGTATCAACAAAATTATTTTTACATTGTCTAATCGACGATTGATATTTGTTATTGTGCAGCATCCCCTTGTTGAATATGACTTTCGAGTTACAAATTTATTTGCTGATCTTCAAGATGGGGTGCGCCTGTGCAGAGCCATTCAACTTTTGCTAGATGACGCCTCTATTCTCACGGTTGTTATTTTTCTTTCTTTATACTTTGAATAAATAGGCAGGTCCAATTATTGTTTAACAGAATGTTTATCTTAGTTAGTGATTTCACTGTTGCATTGGGGAACAGAAAATGGTTGTTCCAGCAGATACGCTTAAGAAGAACATGGCAAATTGTGGCATTGCCCTGCAGTACCTTAAACAGGCTGGCGTTGTTTTACATGATGAAGACGGAATGATGATTGTGGCAGATGATATTGCTGGCGGGGACAAGGAACTTACTCTTTCCTTGCTCTGGAACGTGTTTGTCCATTTGCAGGCCTGTTCCTTTCTTCTCCCTCCTATCGTTAAGAATTCTTTATGAGTTTACCGTTATCTGCTTGTTGGTAACATTCTTCATTAACTTTGTCATTGAACTTGCAGCTACCGCTTCTGGTCAAGAAAACAAACTTAGCTGAGGAAATTTGCAAAATTCGTGGCAGTGTGGTATGTCCATTTCAATGAGGATAAGTTTCTTATTAGTTTACCTGCTGGTCAATATATTGTTGTGGTATTATGTTTACATGATCTATAGTTTCAATTAAAATTGACCTTTAATCATTCTCTTCTGTTTCACAGATCAGTTTTGATTCCTCTTCATTGGAAATGATTTTAAAATGGATTCAGGTATTGCTGCTAATATATAGCTGAAAGTTTATCAGCTTATTCTTATTATGGGGTTTGAATAGCATTCTTTTGCAATTTAACAAACACAATCTGCAATTTGTCTAAGTTACACAAAAAATCACTGCTCTGCTCCTGATAATCAATTTTATTGGGGGTTTTCAGGCAATTTGTGAAAATTATGATTGCAAGGTTGACAGTTTTGCTTCATTGGTTGATGGAAAAGCCATATGGTGCTTGCTGGACTATTACTTTCGTAAGCAACTATCTTGTGGTCGGTCATCAAAGGTACTATATGTATAATTTACCTCCTATAATTTGTTGTGAACATAGAGATTTAGTTCCCTCTCTTCATTCACATTAAATTATATGTTACAGGATCGTAATAAATCAAGTCACGAAGAATCAATCATGTTGGCCACTGATTATTCAGATGCAGTGCACAACTTTTTATTATCCCAGAAATTGTTGACGTTATTGGGAAACTTTCCAGAGGTTTGTGGTGGTTTTCTTTTCTTCATTTTCACTTCTTCGTGAACTTCCCATCTAGCTTAAATTTTGCCAAATCCTACCATTTGAATACCTTTGCCAGCTTAATATCATCTTGAAATATTTCAACAGGTTCTGCAAATTAGTGACATTCTTGAATACAACGGTGCACGAAATGACCGGAGTGTGGTGATACTATTGGTGTTCCTTTCATCTCAACTTATTGTCAAGAAAAATATGGTAATAAATGATGTTTATCTTTTAAAAAGAGCTGATATTTTATTATGGTGGAAGAATGGATTCAGCTGTTGTCATAATACTTTAACATTGAGTATCTCTTTGGCAGGACCAATTAAATTTCCATAAACTCTTGGGTTGTGATTGCCAAAGTACAGACAGAAAATATACATGTATGGGATGCTATGTAAGACCCGAAGCAACACAGGTCGAAGAGGAAACATATGACCACCACACCGAAGGTTTCTTTCCCTTGTTTTCTTGTATCTGTCTTCAAGGTTAATTTTATTTGTTCATTTGTTGAAACTGATTGCTTTATTTGTATTTTTCATTTGTTGTGATGTTTGTATGTACAAACAGATTCTGTAAGAAAGTTTAAGGCTATTCAGGCCTGGTGGCAAGATATGGCTGAAAGGAACCATAAATCTGTTGCAAAACCAACTTCTCCTACTTCGCTTAACCTATCTACGAATAAGGATAACATTAATATTGAAAAAGGTAATTGTATTATCTTCTGTAGCTCAATGCTAGAGTAATGTCCACCGTGTTGCCCCTTGCTAGTTCCTCTCTCTTCACTCAATTCTCTGACTCCAGAGTTCTTTTCTTTTATTTCCCCAATTTTCTTGATTTATTTGTATTCCGTCTCTCAGAGGAGAGTTTATTGCTTACCTGTAATTTTATTCTATCATTTTATTTCTGGTCCTGATATCGTAAGTGTGGTATATACTGTTCTCTTTCTGATGGAGGAATCCATATCTGATACTTGCAGTAAATACTGACAAAGGCAATTATGAGGGAGGAAGTATTGTAACTCATGATATATCTGCTCCTGATCTAGTTAAAGCTGCCATTGTTGTCCAAAGATATATTCGTGGATGGCTTGCAAGGTTGAGATACATTCATGGGGTTGCTCTTGTAGATAAATCTTGCAATCTGTACAGAGAAAATGTTGTGCATGATCTTCAAGTAAGGGCAGAAAATACTGAAAAAAGCAATTATGAGGGAGGAACTATTGTAACTCATGATATATCTGCTCCTGATCTAGTCAAAGCTGCCATTGTTGTCCAAAGATATATTCGTGGGTGGCTTGCAAGGTTGAGATACATTCATGGGGTTGCTCTTGTAGATAAATCTTGCAATCTATGCCAAGAAAATATTGCGCGTGATCTTCAAGTAAGGGCAGAAAATACTGAAAAAAGCAATTACGAGGGAGGAACTATTGTAACTCATGATATATCTGCTCCTGATCTAGTCAAAGCTGCCATTGTTATCCAAAGAGGTATTCGTGGGTGGCTTGCAAGGTTGAGATACATTCATGGGGTTGATCTTGTACATAAATCTTCCAATCTCTGCCAAGAAAGTGTTGCGCGTGATCTTCAAGTAAGGGCAGCAGTTAAAATCCAGCTTGCGTGGAAGAATTTTTCTGTCTGTCATTCTCTTCTCTATCAGCTTTCCGCTGCAACTAAAATTCAAAGTCATTTTCGTGGTTGGCTAGTGAGGAGGAGGTCTCACATTAAAAGGCAAGCAATAATAAAAATCCAAAGTGTTTATCGAATGTCAAGATGCTGGAAGGCTTATCAGCAATACAAAATTGCAGCTGGTTCAGCCACCGTCATTCAATCTTATATACGTGGATGTTTTGCCCGGAAAGGCGCTGAAAATCATAGGCTTCTCATTGTTGCAATCCAAGTAAGTATTTCTCCATGTCTTCTGAGCATATAGGGCAGCAGAAACCTTGTCATATTAAAGCAATCTTTTGTATGCAACTTAATTCTATTGTAGTGGCATTTATAATATCTAGATGAGTGACTAATTTTCTCCCCTTTTCTATTGTGCAAGTATCATGTCTCAGTAGTGTGCTTAAATGATTTCAGAGATACTTCCGTGGTTGGTTGATCAGAAGTCAATTCTCGTGTCAAAGACAGGCTGCAATAAAGATCCAAAGCTCTATCCGAGGCTTGATATGGCGTCAATCATTTCATCGTCATAGACAAGCTGCAGTGGAAATTCAACGGATAGTCAGGGGGCAAATTAGTCGAAATAGGCTCTTAGGTATATTACTACAACCTTTCCCGACTGCTTCCTACACATTTTATTTATTTGTGTTGCATGTTCTAGCTTTGAATATAAACTTATAGTTACAAATGTTTATGGCTTTGGTTTGTTGCAGGTGCTGCTTCACTATGCCCAATCGTCCGCAATGGTTGTCTTTTGAATAGCACAGGAGCCCTTTATATGGGTGCTGAACTAAATAAAGTTGTTTGCTCTGTGTTGAAATTGCAAAGGTGGTGGAGGAGTGTTATGTCACTAAACTTTAGAACGAATTCTGCAGTCATTATTCAGTCTCATATTCGAGGGTGGTTTGCTAGGCAAAAAGCTGTTAGAGAGAGGCAATGTATTGTTGTGATACAAGTAAGATATATCCCTTAATGTTTCATTTGTTCTCATTAGTCTCTTTTATTCAGTAGAAATCTAATGTTACCAGTTCGAAAGAATGCTCTAGCAGCTAGACCTTCGATTGATGTATTACTTTGACATAATGTTCCTTCCATTGTTTTTGGTTTCTGTTATGAATCAAAATGTCAAACAGGGTAAAAACCTGTAGTCGTAGAATTATTTTTGGCTATTTTTGAACATATTGTTTTCGCCATTGTTTTGTACTTATTACTGAATTCAGTAAATTAACAGAACCGATTTTGAGTGACAGTCATGCTGGAGAGGCTACCTTCTAAGGAGGAAAGAGACGGAAGGTCAGCTACTGGAGCTGCGCTTGAGAGTGCAAAAGTCTGCCACGAATGTAGATGATAGCATGAGGATTATAAACAGACTTGTAGCAGCACTTTCAGAGCTACAAACAATGAAAAGTATCAGCGGCATTCTTCACACTTGTGTTACTTTGGGTAAGTTGTCAGTGATTGTATGATACACTCCATTTCCAACATTTCTTGATCCAAGTTCGCATGCATTGCGCTAATTTTACATTTGTTCATGATTCTAAATTCATGTCTTTCCATTATTCCTACATGAAATGTAATCCTAGCATGGCGTACTTACGTTATAATCCTACTTGCAGACAGGGCCACTGCACATTCTCAGAAATGTTGTGAAAAACTCGTGGAGGAAGGAGCTATTAAAACATTGCTGAAGATTTTTGGCTCAGCCACTCGAAGTATACCCGATCAGGAGGTTCAAAAACACGTGCTCTCAACTCTAAGGAACCTTGCCCGCTATCCACACCTGGTAGAAGTGCTAATTGACAGTCCGGGAGCTGTAGAAACTGTTGTATGCGAGTTTGTAAGGTTCGTAAGCCATATACTTTCAAATATGATTTGCCAAAATGAACGTTTGTTATCTTGGTTTAACGGCTAATAACTTGCCCTAACTTCAGGAACAAGGAAGAGGGTTATTTCACAGCTTCCGAACTTCTGAAGAAGGTTTGTGCTAGTCGTAAAGGCGTTGAAGCTGTGCGTAAATCGCCCGCTCTTTTGAAAAGGCTACACAATCTTGTTGAGGAACTTAGTAGGAAGGCTGGCAACAATGACAAGAGGTCAGATTTAAGCTAAGAATCTCTCGTTTTTTCTTCGGAAACTTAAATTAAACGATCGTTAAGCTCTAATTAGTACCATCTTAATCTTAATGCAGGAATGCCGGCCGAGTTACAGTTGCTAGAGAAGCTACAGAAAGGAGATTAAGGGAGGCTGTTGAAATTATGAAAATGGTAAAACAGAGGTACTAGTACTATTTACTAGGGTAACTTGTTGATTTCCAGAGTGTTTTAAAAGTTACCTTGGTTAGTATGATGTAATGCTGACGTGTGTATTTTGCCATTGAATTTACACGTTCAATGGGTGGGGGGAGTGAGAAGGACAGGGCAACTTGATTTGGTTGATGCACCTCAAATTGAATGCTTGGTTTTTTTTTTTTTTTTTTTTTTTTCCCACTTATGGTTTTGTAAATTTTCTATCTAGTGCTTAATTCTATGAGTTTCGTTTGATAATTTTTTCATTCTATGAGTTTCGTTTGATAATTTTTTCGTTTTTTATGCAGTTTTTTTTTTGTTTTGCAAAAAATTGTTTCACGATTCGAACTTGTGACATTTTAGTTACAAAATAACAACTTATTCGTTATGTCAAAACTCGTCCTCACTTATTAATATTAAGAACGGTATAATTTTGTTTAGACTATAATTTTTCAATTATTTTGAGAATATTTTTTGTCATACAATATGCAAATAACGCAATGTCGAGTGAAATATATTTCCTTAACATTATATGATCGGAAGAGACAACTATTGAGTTTTGTGGTCCTTAAGCCTGCAGCCCGCGGTCCTCCAGTTATCTTGATAATATTATATAGCATTCCCAAAAGATTTTGGATCTACCTTGGAAATATTAATCGCTTTTTTTGATCCCCAACACAAAATCCCATGAACCGTCTTTTTTTCTCGTGACTAGCATTATCCTCTCTGCGGCCACAACAAGTTTTATACCGTCCATTCTTTTTTAATTTATGAGAAAAAATCAGCCGGTAACTACGCTTCTAACCAACGTCAGATATTTGGTTTGAGATCGAATATTTTTTTATCAATTATATTTTGATAGTGTTATTATTAACATTTTAAAAATTTTACCGTGCGATGCTTGTCATATATATATATATATATATATATTTTTTTTTAATTTTTTTTTTTAAATCTAGAAGTTTGGGAGTATTGCTATTTAATAATCAAGGGCTTCATGAACTTGAACTGGCTACGAAGTTTGGTTGGTATTTAAGGGAAGTTCGACTTTGGTTCTTATAGTTTCAATTGTTACAATTGGATGACATAGATTTTCAGAAATTTTCAAACATAATAAATACTTAAATATGATTTTCCCTTAAATTTGGATTACTGTCGCGTTGAAAACCAATTATTATTAGAATCCACTTAATTAAGTTGTCGTCATTGAATTGTAAGTAGTAGTAAACTAAATGCGTCAAATCATGATCACTGAAACTACAATAATCGATAGGTAACTATTTTTCTATTAATTGGACTATTCTTCTTTGATTTACCGTATTTTGAATCCAAACACCCTAATTAGTAATAAATCATTTGTAATAAAAACCACGATAATTAAACATCACTTAAAATGGCAAGAAATTAAAGAGGAATACATAACCTAGTTTAAAACATTTGTACAATACTGCGAGAACTCATATCAAGTACAATCCATCAATCCTTCGCTTAACAAAAGTAGAATCCCCACAACTAATTTTTTTTGTTTTGAAAAAGTACGATATTCGTTAATAACAAATGAAATATGTACATCAATGAGAATATGGTGCAAACAGAAGGTCTTGATAAAAACCTTACCGAGATTTTAAACTAATCGAAGAGAAAAATAGTACAACTAATTATTATCTAATTAATCTTATTTTAATTTGCCATGTTTAAACTAAAAACTAAGCAGCCCTTGCAAGAACTTCAAGCCTTTCTGGCACATCAGCTGGCTCAATGAAGAAAGCCCTCCTCAGATATCTCGGCACCGTGACTGTCAACACTCCGTCTTCATATCCGGCTGAAATCCGTTCGATATCGACCCGACCCGGAAGCCGGAACTTCCTCATGAAGGTCCTGCTGCTAGGCTGCTCCGTCGACTCCTCCTCGATCCTCTCTGTTCGAATTATGAGGTACACTGAGTCCTCCACTTCTACTTTTATGTCCTCTTTCCTCACACCTGCTCAAATCATATATAACAACCACCAAAACCAAAGTTTCACCGCTATTAAAAAAAGTGCGCGAAAATCACTTCACGAAAAAAAGCAATAAAAACGAAAAACCAACAAAAGAAAAGAAAAATTGGGTCGATTAATATTATTGTTAAGTTGTCAAATATAAAGAACTTCCCTTCCATGCAAAAGTGGATGCCTGTTGCGTTATCCCAAGCCAATCTCAAACTGTCACGTTAGACTGGTACAACAACGTGACAGTGCGTGACTTGCTTGAGATATTGCCACAATCCGGCATCTTGTAGGTAAGTTTCTCTCGGAAACTAAGAGGGATAGTTGAAATTACCAGGGAGGTCAGCCGAGAAAATGTGAGATTCAGGGGTCTCAGTCCAGTGCACGTAGTTTTCTGGGACCAAATGGTATGGATAGATGAGATGAGAAGGGAAGACAGATTGGTAAGGGTGGAAGGCAGGGATCTCCATTGCTTTGGTTTACAAGAGCCAACAGAAGGAAGTGCTTTTGAGCCAACAAGAAGTGCTTTTGCAGAAAGTTAAAATCTGCAATCCTAAAATGGGATGGATGAGGTAGGAGGTGCCTTCATAGGGAGGAAAAGGGTGGTCGTTGGTTAGCTTTTGTAGGCCCTACCCTAGCGGCCAAGTTGGGGGCTTTGGGCAACTTGGGCTTGAGGTAGGTCAACTTTTAGCCGTCATTTTTTATTGGCTATTATTCAAACTTTGACGCAACTTGTTCTTCCATCTTTGGGTAAGTTGCTCAAAAGTTCTAATCTTGTGAGTTGCTAATTGAAAGAGATTATCATCTGCTTTTGTGGAGAGTACTTACTTGTAAAGTGCTTATTGTAATGGGTTGGTAAAATAGATGCAAGCCTGAAGTTTTTGAGCAAGATTCATGTTGACCGTCATATAGGTGATCGATTGTGTTAATTTACGTGTTATAATATAGATGAGCAATGTGACGGATATATTATGAATCTTGGGATATAGTATTAACGAAAAGATACACGTTTGTCACACGAGCGGATTTGTAATACCACGATGAGGCAACGACCACGCCGAAAAATTACAAAATCTTCCGAGTATCACATATGCAACAAGGTTGCTACTAAAATTCAATGGGACAAAAAAAGCAAGGCTAAAAATACAATTATCATGACAAGAAAGAGTTCAGATTGAATTTTGAAACTTCATGGTTGCCAACTCATGTATTTACTCCAAGCACAAAACCATTGCTGTACGAAGGAAGATTGCTGGAAGGCTCGTGATGTTTCACCGGCGAGCGGAAAGGATTTGGAGTCACAGGATGTGTGATATGCAGTCCAGCACTTCGTAGAGCCTGTTTAGCGTTTGCGCACGAGAGTTCAGATTGATCGGTGAAGAATGCTGGGACGGCCATGGACTTGATTGAATTAAGAGCTCCACCCCAATTTGCATAGCTATCCAATCCACAGTTCAGTGCAACTATGACATGGGGTGGAGGTAGGTAGGAGGCTTCCTCCTGATAAACACCCCTGACGAGATTCACCCTCACCCTGCTACCGATTCCTGAAGTTGTCCCCGACAAATTTGTTGGAACTTCAGAACCTACCATAACAATTTGCACGTTCCCCAATCCATTGAGCAAATGACCAACCTCTGCAAATGCCGGCATCCAATCCAACTCTCCCTCTGGCCCTAGGTAGTGAACAATCACCTCCTTGCCCTTCTGCAGTAGGTTCTTTGAGCTGATGTTGAGAGTCGTTAATATGTAATAAACCGTCAATGGGTGAGAGAGGATATCAGCAACAGGGCTTGACAATGGCAGTGACCGAAGGTTGTAGTATTCTGACCAACCAGAGAGGAGGATTGGACTCGACGTACCATCTCTTTCATGATGTTGAAAAGATGAGTCGCGTGGAAACTCTTCATCATCGAGCCCTCCCCAAGCATCCCAGAGTCCGCCTTTAACAGGAAGAAGACCGAAAGGGCAATGAGAATAGCAACTGCACTTTCTCCTCCACATGCCCTTCTGATGGATGCCCAACGATTCAAGCCATTTACAAGGTTGATCAGCATCACAAGCGAACACGAAGATGTTCATCTCAAGCTCTTCTTCCCTTTCCATCATAACCTTGTAAAGACCGCACATGCTCTTATGTGTTTCTTTCGTATGCTGCTTCTGGCAGACAGAACTACAGTAGACCACAGCTCGACATCGTCCACAAGAGAGAGCCTGTTCACTGTGGATTTCTTTCTCACATGCAGCACACTGCTTCAAGCTGCCATTTGAGTAGACCCTTATATCAACAAAACTCTCCTCTTTTGACAGTTCTGCGTATTTGGTCGGGGTTGAGCTAGCCGTTGTACTAGCCTTCTCTTCGTATGCCTGGCCAGGTGGGTGCGAAATTGTAACTGCAACAAGATCATAACCTTTGGCCATTTCTTGTGGCCACTGAACATCAACTGTTTCAATAAACGGTTCAAAGTGCATTAACCTCGACCACTTTGGACCGCCTTCTTTGTCTTCCTGCAGCAATGGGTGCACCAGAGCTATGGCTTTCATGAATGCATACACAAACCTAAGCTCTTCAGAACTCGGATGCCTAAACCTAAGACTCCCCGATGAAGTGCATCTGGCAACATCAATGACAGGGAAGCGATCACTCCCTGACACTTCAAGTGACAAAGATTTGATCATTTTCCTATTCGAGGGAAACATCAATGCCTCGCGTTCATATGTGACCCGTAAAAGCTCAACATTTGGCACCTGAACTGTCTCTCTCGAGCCAGTCATCTTCTTTGCATCACTTTGAGACCGAAACATATGAAACCCTATATCGCCACCATCCCCTCCAATGAATTGAACACACGGAAAAGGCTGTTTCTTGCCAGACCAATCGGTATCTTTCCCAACCCGGACACCAAAAATATGCCCGGGACACAACCTTTTCCAGGGATCAGTCCTATACAGAGCTGCTGAAGCTTTGTAGATGGACTTGATAAAATTTGGAGCAATGCCTTCCACCTTCATAAGACATGTCCCTGATCCGGGTCCAAGCCCCGGACCGGACCCAAATTGCTCCTGGAATCTACCGAACAAGTTCTTCAAATGCAAATCCATTTCGATTTTCGATTTCGACCCAAGTACAAAGATCTAACCAACTCCTTGATAACACCAGTAAAAACCCAATTCAAAAAATGACTGCCCTTTTCTTTGCTTCACGTAAATATCAAACAAATCCAGTCAAACCCAAAATTTCTCTTCATTCATACATATTGTTTGCAAGACAAAAAAACCCAGAAACTCTACAAAATCCAAAGTACGGGAGGCGTGATAATTCACTTCAAAAGCTACTAAATTACATGAAAATCCCAATTAAATTAAGCAAATGGGGATCAAATTAACTTATAGAACTTGATGGATGAAAACATTAGTGATCCGTACCAGTAAAAGCTGAGGACTTTACTTCTCTCTTTCGAGTTCTCAGATCCAGAGCATCGCGGAAGATTGCAGCATTTGAAGTTTTTTTTTTTTTTTTTTTTGTGGGCAACACTCGCAAGTGAGAGAGTGAAGCTGAAAACTAACATAAAAATTTGAGTAAATTGTAGTTATGGTCCCTTAACTTTAACTCAATTTGAGCAATAGTCTCTCAACTAAAAATCTATTACCATTGGTTCCTCAACTCATCAAAACGTATAGCTATGGTCCCTCAACTAAAAATTCATTACCATTGGTCCCTCAACTTTAATTCAACTGGAAAAATGGTCCCTTAACTTTAACCAAATTGTAGCAATGATCCTCTAACATAACTCGTTTTGACAAATTTTTTTACGTAATTGACGAAAATGATCATAATTACAAACTTTGTTGAGTTGAGAGACTCTAATTGTATAAATGGTCATTCCAACATAACTTATTTTGACAAAATTTTGATGAAATTGATGAAAATGACTATAGCTACACATTTTGATAAGTTGAGGGGCCAATGGTAATAGTTTTTTAGTTGAGGGACCATTGCTCCAATTTGATTAAAGTTGAGGGACTATTGCTACAATTTACTCTAAATTTTTTACAGTGCAAGCGATATGTGTTGTCGTTTCACGGTCTTCATTCGTCAAGTATTCACGGTTGTCGGGCTCATAGAAAATTGGCCCAAAGTATGACGAATTCTCAAATTCACTAGGGTGGGTCAAGCCACTCATCAAACTCGTGGAGCCGTGTGCATTGCGAGTTGTACTTATACGAGATTAGATGATAATTGAATTTAGCGGCTCTTGTGTCTGTTGTGATAATTCTTGATTAGTTAGCTTGCTATGTTGTTCTGCGTTCTGTTAGACTATGGATTACAGGAACAAATGTAGTTAAATGAGACAGCAAGCGGGTTAGATCATCATTCGATATTTCTTGACCCACTATTGGCCAAACCAACTAGGCACTAGGTAATTTCCTACAAATAGAGATGACACTGATTTAGTGGATACAAGGGATTTATTTAAATGTTTTTGTTGATTGATATATGGCCTCTCATTTTGTCTCTTACAAATTTAAAAGACATTGATGTGGACTATTATGTGGTAGGAAATAGTAAGACGCAAAACATTGCTCAATAGACGAGATAAATCATCATCACTTAGAAGATTAGTGTTTTAATTGTACCATTTGGACAAGAAATAAAAAAGGCTACTTGTTAAAAAAAGGTATAATTTGGTTGCCAGCAGTTCTCGTTGGTGTGCGATCTATATGTAAATCCATGTCAATGGTAACTGTTCGATGCCAAGCGTAAGTCACTTTGACTTGAGGTTGTGGGTTTGCCTGACGTTGGTGCTCCTCTTAAACTTTCTTGTTACAAAAAAAAAAGAAAAAAGAAAAAAAGTTATTAATTTGAGCCATAAAAATTGGAGCCGATGCATTGCGGACACATGTAACATGGGTCCATTTAATGGGGGCCTTATTTAATTGGTCCCAGTTTTTGCCGACGTGGTATAAAATAGGGTCCACAATAATGGGCCACATCCACCGACAAGCCCAAATTATTAAAAAATTGCCACGCGAACGGCTTACGTGTCTGCTCCCAGGAAATCCAAATCCCCAATCTGCATTTAAAATCTCTCCGTGTGACTTTTTGTCCCCTTCTCTCTTTCTCTCCCCCTCACAGGACCTTTTCGTCCTCTCGATTAGGGTTTCTCTCTCTCTCTCTCCTCCCCTTCTCTCTCTACATTCACATGATGATGCAACCGGGTGCAGGCGGTGTGGCCCCGTCGGCATTGGGCCAGCAGCCCGCCCAGCAGTATGGCCAGCAACCCGCGCAGCCCTACATGATGATGCCACCGCCGACTGGCCAGGCACCTGCCATGTGGGCCCCGCAGTCGCATGTGGCGCCTCCGGCTCCGCAGCTCCCCCAGCCCGCCTCCGCCGACGAGGTCCGCACGCTTTGGATCGGCGACCTGCAGTACTGGATGGAGGAGAACTATCTCTGCAATATTTTTCTTCACACCGGCGAGGTTCTTTGCTTCTCTCATTAGTCATTGTTAGATCTTTTGTTTTGCTTTATAATCACACCCAATTATACACATATATATATATATACATACACATTCATATACGTATATGTTTTAAGCTCTGATTTTTATCTCTGTGTATTTAAGGATATAGATATACAAGTGTTTTCTTGCAATTATAATTATGTAATTGAAGGTCAGCGTTTATTTATATTTATTTTCTTGTTAATTATGTGTTGTAGGTTGTTTCTGTGAAAGTCATCCGCAATAAGCAAACTTGTCAATCAGAGGGTTACGGGTTCATCGAATTCAATAGCCGTGCTGCTGCGGAAAGAGTGCTTCAGGCATTCAATGGTACCCCAATGCCAAATGGTGCCCAGAATTTTAGATTGAACTGGGCATCTACCGGCGAGAAGCGTTCTGATGATACCCCGGATTATACAATATTTGTTGGAGATTTGGCTGCTGATGTGACGGATTATGTGCTACAAGAGACATTCAGGGCCCGTTATCCATCATGTAAGAGTGCCAAGGTCGTCATTGATAGGCTCACAGGGCGCACCAAGGGGTACGGGTTCGTTAAGTTTGGAGATGAGTCTGAACAGATGCGTGCCATGACTGAGATGAATGGAGTTCTATGTTCTACAAGGCCTATGCGAATTGGACCAGCAGCAAACAAAAACGCCGGGGGCAGTCAGCAGTATTCAAATGGTATGTTCTATATGGTTTCATTCATGTATGTATGGCTTTTTGGTTGTGGCTGCATGCGAATATTTTTGTGTTGCATTTTGGGAGAAGAGTATAAGAACTTTAATTGGTTGTTATTTCTGTATGACTGGTGTGTTCCCTTTTGTGTTTTTTCCCAATATGAATTACTAGCATGCCATAGTAAGGTAGTGCATTCTGGTTCTGATATGGTATCCAATGTGCGAAACATTACTTTTCAGTTGGCTAAGTTTGCTTCGTTTGAGCTTTACTCTCCACGATGAGCAGTGCTTTCCAATTCATTCGATTCATATAATTTCAATAGAAAATTTGGGCAAAGGTAAATGATATTAAAATCTTGACAACTTATAGAACTCCGTTGTCTCAAAGCAGGGTGTCAGGAGGCTCTGTCATCTAAGGGCCAGATACTGATTTCAGCTGAAATGGTCTCCCCTTAGTGCGTGGCCTCGCTAGGTCAGTTTCAAATTTAACGTACTGGCCTTTATTCTTATGTGGCATTTGTTATGCTGCATTTTTGAATTTTAAATTTTCTTTTCCAGCCCGTTCTGGTGGTTCAGCTTTCAGTGAAGTTACATGTTGTGATTGTTCTAGTTTCACTTGAGTATGATACATGTATACTGTTGGTTAAGTTATCTTGTTGTTTGGCTATAAAAGTGCCCTCCAAAATATTTACATCTTTAATTCCTTACGTATCGTCCCCATCTGCCCTTTACATTTTCGTTCACTTTTACTATTCCTCCTTGTGGTCCACATATTGATTGACGCTGGTTAATCCTGTTGTCTTCAATTCCTGAGGAAGGGTTCTGGAAGGAGTTCCTGTTGCAACCCATTGGAATTTCCTGGAACTTTATCTAGTTGGCTGGCCATCATTGTCAGTACCTCATAATTTAGACTTTCCATGATATTTGACTCGGTTTTACCATTATATTTTAAACCAGACTGGGCTGGATGTTGGTTCAACTGGATAACTATGCACATATACTTAATTTGAGTTGATTGATTCATTGGAATAAATTTGTGAACTTGATAATTCCATGTAGATAACAATGGCACTTAGGAACCTGATAAAGGACCAGTCTGTCCAACCAGTTAAGCAACTTTGACAACAAATGTTGTACATTCTAAATTTCAAACCTTCCAAGGAGCACAGAGGAATGTGGCACGACCATGACGATAAGCCTTTGAACAACCTTATTCCTTGTTTTACTTCTTACAATTAAAGCACAGTCAGCTCAAACAGTTCGCATGTAGGCCAAGCATGGTCTCTCTTTTTTGTCTGTTTTGTTTCGGATTTAGCCTAGGGAAGTATTTGTGACCAAATTTTTGTTGTCAGTAATATTTGTTTGTTATGTGAGGGTAATGTGAGCGTAAGAATCATCCACACTGATGGAAACTACTGAGTAAGGTTTGATACTGGCATTGCTCACCAGGATTAATCTGCATTTCCATACTATATTTTGGTTAGACCTTGCAGAGTGTGTTTGTTTAGGGATTAGAAGGCTGGCACTATGTGTGCATATGGCTGCTATACATGTGCATAATGCTTGTTGGGTCCCTTAACATGTGGCACAATGTGGTTAGATGTTCTTAATTCTGTTGATAAGCCTTAAGATTACTGCATTACCGCAGTGGTTAGTTTTTTTTGTCTGGTCTGAACGCATATGGGCAGTGAATAGTTTACATTGTTTTTATTTAATTTTTTTTGGGAGAAAGTATGGCCAGAAAATATGTCTGATTGTCTACACTTGCTTTTGTTTCTTTTATTGATAGCATAAGGGGGTCGTGAAATGTTATTCTGCATATCTCAGCTGTTAGTTGAACTTTTTCATATGCAGCTTCATATCAAAATTCTCAGGGTGCAAAGAATGATAGTGATCCGGACAATACAACTGTGGGTACTTTGTGTTTTATTCCATTTTTGAAATTACTTTTTCAGCCACATGCTTGTGACTTTGAATATTTTTGTTGCAGATATTTGTAGGTAATCTGGATGGTAATGTTACTGATGACCATTTGAGACAAGCTTTCAGCAAGTACGGTGAGCTAGTACATGTCAAGATACCAATGGGCAAGCGATGTGGGTTTGTTCAGTTTGCAGACAGGTGAGCGGATCTGCTAGTCTTCTCTTTGGGGATTGTTTTCATGGATATCACTGAACCAAACCTTCTGTTTTGTGCTTATGCGTCATCAGAAGCTGTGCCGAAGAAGCATTGCGTGTGCTAAATGGATCTCAGCTGGGTGCACAAAATATCCGTCTTTCATGGGGGCGCAGTCCTTCAAACAAGCAGGTGCGTACTTTACTCGAACATAAAGCTGTTTAACTTTGTAGATGCCCTCGAACTCGACTGATGTTTACGATGGGTTTTTCAGCCTCAGGCAGATCCAAGCCAATGGAATGGTGGTGGCGGCTACTATGGATATGCACCTACCCCCGATAGCTATGGGTACGCACAAGTTTCCCAAGACCCTAACTTGTACTATGGAAGCTATCCTGCTGCCGGGTACGGTAATTACCAGCAGCCACAGCAGCAGCAGCAGCAGCAGCAGCAAATCGGGTACAGCTGAGTTGAGCTTTTTTTCCGTATTCGACTCTAGAGACCGATAATAATATTATGATACTGTTTTTGAATTGAGACCGAGTATTTTTGGTTTTTTCTTGGAGAAGTACTTTTGGATGTAGTTTTGTACTGCTGAGGTTATGGCATTCATGAAAGCCTTCTCGAATATTTTGGTATCTGCAGTTTTGCGTGTGTTGTTTTTCATGAACCACGGCCTTTACAGGTGTGGTGAACATCACCACCACAATGGTTACGGTAGATGAGTGCGATTTAATCTACTTGTTATACAAATCTCAAAATTTAAACTCATATAATCGATGCAGTGGTGATGATCTCTACAACGTAAGGGTGGCGAGCAAACATATTTCATTGAATCAAACAATTTTCTTTATGCTTTTGTTTTGATGGATTGAGTGATATTATTGCATATTAGGGTTAGAAAAATGTAAAATTACTACTATACTTTGGGTTACAATATGCACCTCACAAATAGAGCGTCGGATGTGCAACAAAAACCAAACGATCGAGGATCCAACGGTCACAGGGAGATGTCATATCAGGAAATTGTTAGTGCATTCTCAAAAACGCCCTCAAGGGCTAAAACGGCTCGTCGTTTTTTTTTTCATTCTTTCTTTTCAACTTTGTGGGCTACATGACAGGCCCAAAGGCCCTAAAATGTTGATCGCTAATTTTTGTGGGCTGGCCCAAAGACTTGGAAGCTTCTACAATCTACTACTTGCCGCCAGCTTCTCAATTAGTAGCCCCTCTCTCACTCTGAGTTGCAGAGACCTCCGTCGCTACGACGCTCACCTCTTCCAACGACGACGTTTCAGTAGCCAGGTACAATTTCTCTTCTCTTCTCTGATACAATTGGTATAATTTAGTGTGATATGCCCCCAAAGATTTTCGAAAAACTCACCGATGTTGCCGCCATACACTTCCACTTCCGCCGTGCTCTCTTTGTTCATCGGAGCTTCGATTTTCTCTCTTTCCAAACAGAAATTTAGGCTCTTTTCATTGCTATTTACTTCTCGATTCTCTAAAATTTGTGGGTTCTCCTTTTTATTGACCCTAGTCAGACAGAGAGTATATACATTGTGGAAAATAACTGCATTGTCAAGATTTTTTTATTTTTTTAAAATTTTATTTTTCATGTGATGGCGTTAGTGGGTTTTGACAATGTGGTCAGAAATCTCTGTTATATGAAGCTTGATTGATGCCTTTGTGTTGGTAACTTGTTGAAGGATCGATCTTTTATCCTGTGTTTGGGATACTTCTTATTTGATAGGTGTAAGTGTAATGTTGGAGATTTAGTAGTGACTAGCTCTATGATTCTTTGTTTTCTTCAGCCACATTACGGTGTTGTATTCGGTTTTCATGAGTTTATGTATGGGGCATTAGAGTTGGGTAACCTATTATCTCTGTAAATTTCGTGGCAGGGCGAGCTTGCTCGATGGATATAATCTCCCAATTACAGGGACAAGTGAACACAATTGCTTCTCTTACCTTCAATACCTTTGGGACACTACAAAGGGATTCTCCTCCAGTCCGACTTTCACCAAATTACCCAGAACCGCCTGCCAATCCTACCGAGGATGCTGCTGATTTTGCCCAACAACCCAAGCTCATGGGGGCAGCTCTTGTTAAGGCTGCTAAGCAGGTGCAGCATATTTCCGTGTTTGATAACCCTACTATCTTGATCATGTCAAGTATTCAAAATTTTGTAACTTACGGCGACCCAGGTTACCATATTATAAACAGCGGATTCGTGCACATGGCTCTTTTCTTGAATGAATTCTTCTGTTTTAATACAAAGTATACTTTTACATTTCCACCGGGTTTGGCATAATGTAATAGTTTAAGCTTTTTTGCGGTCCAATTATTAGCATCGTAATTGCTTATGTTTTGCTGATATGAGTTGAATGTGTCAATAACATCTAGTTTATCAATTCGCTCTGCTCTTGTGCTGTTCAACTAAGATACTAGTGCCTGATTCTTGCACAGTTTGATGCATTAGTTGCAGCACTTCCATTAGCCGATGGAGGTGAAGAAGGGCAGCTGAAACGGATTGCAGAACTGCAGGTATGGGGTTCATTTGTTTCTCCATCCAAGATCTTAATTTCCGTGTTACTTCATTTGACTGGGTTTCATAGGTTCATACGGTACCTCTTTCTCAATTTTTTGGTGAAACTTTTTAGGCCGAAAATGATGCTGTCGGCCAAGAACTCCAGAGACAACTCGAAGCTGCAGGTGTATCTTTCCCTTCCGCCTTTCTAATTTTATGATGCTTGTGCTCTTGAGAACTACTCCCTGCACTTGATATAAAAGTTGATTGGCTGCTGTGATAACTAACAATCTCAATGATATTCTGGTGCCAGAGAAAGAATTAAGGGAGGTCCGCGAATTGTTCGGCCAATCGGTAGAAAATTGCTTGAACCTGAAGAAACCTGACTGAAGACAACGTGACTATCGTATGGTTCTCCCGCTATTTCGATTCGTTTGTCCCTTGCCTTATGTAAATGTTCAAAGAATCTGCAGGCTGTAATCTCTACAGCTTCAATTTTTTATTAACTGACTGATGACTAAAGCCCAAAGAGGTGAACTCTTTGTGATTTGTTGTTTCATTTGAAAGTTGATAGAAGATCAAAGATATTTGAGCTGTAACTATATTCCTAAATTTGAGCGTATGTTAAATTTTAGCTAAAAAGACTATCATAAGTCATCTTGGCAGTGCCTTCTCCAACCGATCTGGCCAAAGGGCTCGTGGTCCCCATCCGGCCAAAAATGGGAGAACCAGCCAAAGGACTAGCCAAGAGCAGCCAGCCCTATAACCGAACCCTCCAACGCTAGAATGTTAAGCTTGACATTTTGCCAGTCCTCCAGCGCCAGAATGTCAAGTTTGACATTTTGCCAGCCCTCTAGCTCAAACTATTTGAATGTCAACGACTACCTGGCGTCTACATGACGCCAGCTAGCACAGCTAGCTGATGTTATGCTGCCATTAGGTTACCATTGGAATACTCAAAAACCGATTAAAAACAATATTTGGGAAAGAGTAACGAAAACATGCAGAAACTTGTAAATAGTTGCAACATTATCCGAAAGGTACAAATTAAAACCAAAGCAGAAATGCATAAACTGATACTAAAAACATCCTCAAATGTTGAATACTAAAAAAAAAAAACCACCTCAGACACTATTAACTGTCTCGTTCTCATACCGACAACCGAAATGATCGATGTTGCCGCATGGATCTACGATTGTGCAGCTGGAATGACATCTTCGACGTCATACTCCATGTTGCTAAT
This sequence comes from Malus fusca, assembly GCA_035220775.1. NCBI lineage: Eukaryota > Viridiplantae > Streptophyta > Magnoliopsida > Rosales > Rosaceae > Malus > Malus fusca. Next base: position 39,803,473 of record CM069068.1, read on the forward strand.
GCCATCAGAAGTAGTGATTTGAGGTTCGGCAGTTCCCAGAGGAATAGATCCTTCTGCAGCAATCTTTGATTCGGATGGTATAGTAACCGGAGCAGCAAAAGGAGTTTGGTTGAGTTCTATGTCCACGCTCTTTACCGCATCATGAACCAATGAACTCGTTTCAGGACTGACATCTGGAGGTTGAATTTGAGAATCCTTGCATACGGTTTCAATGCCTGGTATGAGAGCAACAGAGGCAGGTTCAGCAAATACAGGAGTTTGGTTGAGCTCGAGATGCGGGCTCTTTGCACCATCATGAACCAATGAGCTCTTTTCAGAATCCACAGCCTGAGGTTGAATTTGATTATCCTTACCTTCGGTTTCGATGACTGGCATGGCAGCAATTCTTGCGGATTCAGCAAATACAGGCGTGTGGTTGAGTTCAACAACTGGCATGACAGTGGTCACTCTAGGTTCACCGAATACAGGCATTTGGTTGAGTTCAAGTCTGAATCTCTTTACTTCATAAGGAGCCGATGCACTCTTTTCAGAACCCGCAGCCTGAATTTGAATTTCAGGAGCCTTACATACGGGTTCAACACCTGGTAGGGCAGCAATTGGTTCAGCTGCTGTTTCTGTTTTTGATGCCTCATTGGCCTCTACACCATTTGGCCCTTCCATTATTGTGGCAGCTTCAACTTCCTCCAGCACTTTCTCCTGTTCAACAACGTTATTATGCTCTGGCTTGGGCATAGTAGGGGCAGATTGGTTATCAGTTCCAGGTTCCGGAAATTGCTGTGGCATGACTTTTCCTCCCAAGGGCGGGACTGCATCATTCTTTGGCAAGTTCACAACCGGAGGAGTCACAAAGGAGAAAGGTTTGTTTTCAAGTGACTCCAGGATTCCAGACTGAGGGACAGAGGATTGAATTTGGTTAGGAACAGTAGGTATTTGGGGTTTCACCTCAACAGGTTGCCTATTACTTTGTTCTGATGGGCGGGCAGACTCATAACGCTGAGATTGTGGGTTGAGAGGCGGTATGGGAATTTCTCTTCTTTTGCACATCATAATATGAGGAGCAATGTCATTTGCTGGAGTAATGGGAGTGATTTTCTCCTGTAGAAACACAACACCCCTCAGCTGAGTGTCAGTGTCTCCGACCCTAACATTCAGAAGATATCCAGCATCAAATGACCCCTCAATCACGCCAGTGACTACCTGGCCTACCATTTCATTCTCAACATCATCACTTGTACTTGCATTCTGTTTGGTTTTCTTCAAACTGTCAGGTCCTGGGATCACAGTTGGGTTCTCTGCAGGAGCCAAGTTTTCATCCTTACGTGGACGTCCACGTTTTCGCTTCATAGGGGGGTCTGGCGAAGATAGAGAGCCCATTCCCTGACTCTGTTGATTCATGATGACAGATTTCACGTTTTAAAGTTTTCCCCTGCAATGGAAAAAGGAATTTCACAATCTTTCCTAGCACACGCTAACTGAAATCCGTATAAGATGAGCATGATTATCAAATATTGTTTTACCAAATTATAATATGATATGAATACAAAGGGAAGGAAAAGAAAGTGAAATGAGTAGCAATGATAACCATAAAGTCCTGAACCCGAGAGACAAAGCTGTTCTTATATCAGCATGATATTGTTTTAGCTCAACAACTTAGAAATAGAAGTTTAGCTTGAAAAACAGTAACAAACAAATATCTCTTAAATTTAATAAATTTATATCTGAATTCTGAAATCACACTCAGAAAATGCTACAAAAGTCTAATTGCAAAAGACCCCACAGACAGATCTCTCGATCTTAAGATCAACACCTAAACTGTTATACCTCAATCAATTTACAAATACCTCAAAAGCTTAAAGTTCATGCAATTGTTTTAGGTCAATCAACATAGAAATAGAGGTTTAAATTTAATAACAAAAACAAACAAATACGGTCAAATTCAATTAATGTATACCAGCAATCACACTCAGAAAATGCTACAAAAGTGTGATTGCAAAAGACCACAGATAGATCTCTCGATCTTAACCTATACTATTATACCTCAATTAATTTACAAATAATCAAAAGTTTAAAGTTCATGCAGTTGTTTTAGCTCAATCAACTTAGAAACAGACGTTTAAATTTAGGGAATTGTTATTAGCACTCCAAAAATCTCATTTGGACTCCAAACTTTCTATAATTAGAAAGAAAAATACACTTGTGAGGAGTGTAGAATGAGATTTTTGGAGTGCTAATAGCAATTCCCTAAATTTAATATCAATAACAAACAAATATCGCTTAAATTCAATTCATTATTAAATCTGAATTCACAATCAAGAAAATGCTAAAAAGGTCTAATTTGCAAAAGATCACATAAAGATCCTTCTGGATGTTCAGATCTCCACCTAGACTCTTACTCCTCAATCAAATTACAAGCATATCAAGTTTAAAGTTTATGCAATAACCACACAAAACAACAATTAGTCTAATCAAATTCACAAAGAAAGAACGATGCTAAGAAAGTCTAATTTGAAAGGAAAATGAAACTCAGATAGAAATCTCTGAATCATCAGATTGCCATTGCTTCTGTACAAAGTAAAATAAAGAAAAAAGCTCAATGGATAATCAGAGCCAAGGTTTTGAAATTCTCACCAAGTCTATGATCGGAATGAAGGATTGAGCAGTAGACCTCGATTCTTTCACGCTTGTGCTAAGAAAGGAATCTTTAATGGATAGATAGAGAGGAGAAAGGGGGAAGCGTTGGATAGAGAGAAAAACATTATGTCAGGACCGTAACAGTTTTACGTTATGTCAGGACTGTAACAATTATAAATTTGGGCCAAGAGCTAGGGAAAAACGTAAAGTAATCCAAATTTCGGTTACTCCAAACTTATCATAGCCCAATCCATCGAAACCTCAGGAGCAGGAATGTCCTCCTAAACGCACAGTCCAAACCTCCCCTCGCCCCAAACTTCAACAGTCATAGTAGTATCTACTTTCCTTCCTGGACACCCTAAACTTCAGGCTCAATGCAAAAGCATTGGAAGCTCTACTTAAGTATACGACCAAGAGATAATATATATGGTTTCAAGTATGTATAGAACCATGCTAGCTTTATACAAATCATTGATGCTATTGAGTTCTGAGGGAGGTATTGAAAGTTTAGAATGTTCTGAACAAATGTTTAGAGCAAAAGAAAGACGGAAAAGAGAGAGATAGAAAGAGCAACTTAGCAACTTCAATCATAACCATGTCCTTCATTTCTTTATTTGGTCCCAAGAATCTACCAACATGATAATGCTAAGATTTAAGAGTTTACTTAATTGTATCCCCAAAGACACTGAAGCATTAAAGAGGTTTAAGAAACTATTATAGGAGCTCATAGTTCAATAATTTTATCTTGTAAGTTAGATTCAATATAAACACTACCCAAGTACAAAAGCAGCAATCAAGAGATTAAAAAAAAATACAGGAACGAACTACATATACCAAAGAATTTGACCGATCAAAATCCATCTCAACAATTGACCCCAATTCCAGCAATGACTATCCTAAAGCAGCAAAAGCTTTTGTGTTCCTCCGAAACACATGCACCCATAATACATAGTACAACCTTATCAGATTTTCCCACAAAGCTATACCGCCATTATAAAAGAGAGTTGTGATCACATACTGGCATAATCTAATTAAACTACCATATATTAACATACAACCCCATAATTCCCAGGCTAAATGACAATGTAATAACAGATGATAAACCGATTTCCAACCTTCCACATGTAACACCTACTAACTAACACTTTTCTCTTATGACGGAACTATTGATAAATATTTCCCCATGAGTGGAATTAGATTCATACATTATTGCAAAAACAACAGTTGAGCTAAACATAGTAAATGATACTATCATGGTTTGATTTTGTGCACTGCAATAAAGTAAATAAGATGTCAGAATTTCCTTCTCTCTCAATGTTTTCTTCGTTCTCACCGCTACATACTTGTTTCTCCGTTTATGCATCGCACATTCTCATTCATAAAACGTCTAAATTCCAATGTTGTGTGCAGAGCGCCCCATGCTACAGAAACCTTGATGTAGTAATAATAAACCCAAAACTAGACAAAATATGAACCCAAAAAGCATTAGCAGATATGGGTTAGGCGAGTTGGTCCGAGCAGAGTGCGCCCGCGGCCAGACCCTTACACCTAAGTTCGAATCCCCCTCATTGATTAGAGTTTATTAAAAAAGATTCAATCTTTGAGAAAATAAAACAAATAGAAAACAATTTCTGATGGAAACAAACAGTCATTATTGTCACTCCATCACTCATCTCACTCGAGCAAAAGAAGGAAAAAGAAAATCATGTAATTTCAGCTCAGTCATGAATCAACCCGTACAAACATATAAAAATCTCTCTCTGGTTCCTCAGATCAAAACCCTAACGCTACCTCGATCAAATCATAGTAATTTCTCCAGTGATGCATTTTATGAAATCAAAAACAATAATGCAACGCTGGCGGAATTGTAACCACCGCAATGTCGACAAACGAGGAAGAAGCACTTACATGCGGCGGCCGGCGACGGCGAGGAAACGAGAGGCGGAATCAAATCAAGGAAATCCAAATCCGCGGCAATGGTGGGAAAATCAATTTTTCTGTTGGTTTATTTTATTTTATTTTCTTGTTTTTTGGGCCCGAAATAGGTTTTGGACTCTGTTCCCGGGTGTTTGGACGCGGGAAATACCTTCCCACCATGCACTGGTTAAGTGGGCCAGAACCTTGGCCGGTCCATCCAAGTACTATGGGCCGAAGAAAAACTCTACGAGGCCCAAAGGGAAAGAGAGGTACGTGTGCTGCACACGAGACAGCTATGAAAATCTATGGCCACGAATTTGCCATAATCGTATTGCCTTTCTTGTCGTCGCGTCTTCTCCAACTCTCTCTGAAGTTCCTGAGCCACAGCAACCATGGCGTCTCTGCTAGCCAACGGAATTTCCAGCTTCTCTCCCCAAGCCGCCGCCGAACCGCCCAAGTTCCCGAAGGGGGTTTACCCAAAGCTCGATTCTTTGAAGCTTTCGGGTCAGAAAACCCCTGCTCCTAAAAGGGTCTGCCGGGTGCGAGCAGATGTCGGGTACGACCCAAAACCGATTGAATCCGATTCGGGCACCTCAGGTAAGCTTTCGATTGAGGAATTTCTTCGCAATCGTGAGTACGATAAGAAATTTGGGTTTAATATCGATATAGATTCGTTTTCGATTCCGAAAGGGCTTTCTAGGGAGACGATTAGGTTGATTTGGACGCTGAAAGGCGAGCCTGATTGGATGCTTGAATTTAGATTGAATGCTTTTGAGAAGTTTTTGACCATGAAGGAGCCCCAATGGTCTGATAATCGATACCCTGCAATTAATTTCCAAGATATGTGTTATTACTCTGCACCCAAGAAGAAACCCACATTGAAGAACCTCGATGAGGCGGACCCGGAGCTTCTTAAGTACTTTGATAGGTTGGGAGTGCCGTTGAATGAGCAGAATCGATTGGCCAATGTTGCGGTGGACGCAGTTCTTGATAGTGTGTCGATAGCCACCACACATAGGAAGGCTTTGGAGGAAAAAGGTGTGATCTTTTGTTCGATATCGGAGGCTATTAGGGAGTACCCGGATTTAGTTAGGAAGCATTTGGGTAGAGTGGTGCCTACTGGGGATAATTATTATGCTGCTTTGAACTCTGCGGTGTTTAGTGATGGATCATTTTGTTACATACCAAAGGACACTAAATGCCCGATGCAGATTTCAACTTACTTTCGGATAAACGCGTTGGAGACGGGGCAGTTTGAGAGGACTTTGATAGTGGCTGATGATAGGAGTTTTGTGGAGTATTTGGAGGGGTGTACTGCACCGTCATATGATACAAACCAGCTTCATGCTGCAGTGGTAGAGTTGTATTGTGGTGAGGGGGCGGAAATTAAGTACTCCACAGTGCAGAATTGGTATGCCGGGGATGAGCAAGGGAAGGGCGGGATTTATAATTTCGTTACCAAGCGAGGGCTTTGTGCTGGGGCTCGCTCGAAAATATCTTGGACACAGGTGGAGACAGGGTCTGCAATTACTTGGAAATATCCGAGTGTTGTTTTGGAGGGCGATGATTCTGTGGGCGAGTTCTATTCAGTCGCTTTGACTAATAATTATCAGCAGGCAGACACAGGTACAAAGATGATACACAAGGGCAAAAATACAAGAAGCAGAATTATTTCAAAGGGCATATCAGCTGGGAATTCAAGGAACTGTTATCGGGGCCTTGTGCAGATTCAATCCAAGGCAGAGAATGCTAAAAATTCCTCACAGTGTGATTCAATGCTCATTGGAGATACTGCGGCTGCCAACACCTACCCATACATCCAGGTAACTTCATTTGATCTTGTCTATTTTTTTTTGGCATGAGATTACGTACGTTGTTTTTTAATACTCATGCTTGCCTTAGCCTGATGGTTATTTAGTGTGATGATTTTTTAGATTGATCCTTCATTGGATTGTATATTACTTTGTGTTACTCTGCCCTTGGTACTTCATATGATGCTTCCGTCGAATATGAATTGCGTAGTATCATTTACTGTCTTTATTGCAGTGGGCGATCGATTTATTTTCAGTACATTCAAGACTTTCTGTATCTGTTGTGAATCTTGATTTGGCTGTTTTTTGCATTGATTTCCACTTCAATTCATTTCCAATATGTTGATTGGTTTTCGTCCATTTAGCGCCCGTATAATGTGGAACCATAATGGAGTGCTCGTTTATTCGTTAATGAGTTCCTCTCGTATGCCTAACAGGTAAAGAATCCCTCAGCTCGAATCGAACATGAAGCAAGTACCTCCAAAATTGGTGAAGACCAGCTATTCTACTTTCAACAAAGGGGAATCGAGTATGAGAAAGCCATGGCCGCTATGATATCTGGGTTTTGCCGGGATGTATTCAACGAGCTCCCTGACGAGTTTGGGTCTGAGGTGAACCAGTTGATTGGCTTGAAGCTTGAAAATTCAGTCGGTTAGAAAACAGCACTGGTTTAGGTAAATAAGCTCAGTCGATGAAGGTTCGATCTTTTTGTCAAACGGGTTTAAAATCCGAGTAGTTTGCAAAGACGTTTTAACTTGATAGCTATGTTGTGAAATGGCTAGAATATGGAAAGTATATGTACATAGATATTTGCTGTAAATGTGTACGCTCTGCTGTCAAAATACACAATGTAACGTAACGCATAACATTAAAAATGCTTGTTATAAATTGGGTTTAAGGTTATCAAATGTGTCGAACTTGCATTGAGGCAACGATAAACATACGCGAATGATGAAAAATCAATTCGCTTTTACATTCTTCTCCTCCGCCCGTTCTGTAGTTTTTGAAGCAGAACTTTTGTTGAACAAAAGCGTCATCTGATCGACGAAGAGCATGCTTCTCATTTGCTCCAGTTGTTCCCATTCTTTCTCCATCTGCAAATGCAACGCCTCGAAGCGAATAATCTTCTTTTGGATCTCTCTCAGCTGTACTTCTGTAATCCCCGATATTGATCTTCCCACATCCAGCCATTCCTTCTCAAGCTGTGAATTTGCATCTACAAAAGCTGCCCCCAGTGCATCCAGGTCAGTTTTATTGTCTCCATTTAATTCAGCATCGGCTTCATGCTGTCTTGCGCTCGAAGCCAGAGATGGAACACTCATTTTACTTGTTTCATAATCCGCCTCACACAGGGTTGTTACGGCAGCAGAAGCAGCAGCCTCTGCAACCTGTACGCCCGCCAGTGCTGACAGAAAGGCGGCCTGAGCCATAATTGGGTTGCTTGCATCCGCAAGAGGCGTGAGACGCATTCTTTTACTTAAGGACGGTGATGTACCATCACCATCACCCTCCAATCCAGATTCAGCATCAGCTGCATCTTCCTTCATTCCACTAGTCTGCTTGTAATCCAGATCCCCAGTCAACTCCTCGCCAAAAGGAATCTTGAGAAAATGAGCAACACATTCCTTCTCACTTCTCCCGACATGCTGCGCAACCTTCCTCCAATCGTCGCCATAATGCATAAGGGCTTCTAGAAGATGCAGAGTATCCTTATCAGCCCAGCCACTCCCCATCTCTTCATTGATTTCAACCCGCCTGAAATCGGAAGAACTTATGCCGATCTGATAGTTGCTGCGAACATAGCACCTTGCACACAGGGTCATGTCATTCTGTTCCCAACAACAAATTAAAAACATCAGTTGCAGCAAACCATAGTATCAAATAAAACACTTCATGGGATTGCAAAGCAAAATCGAAGCTAATCAATTCAAAGAAGATCAAATGTTCCTTAAATTAGTCAATTCAAACACGATCAAACGAAACCTATGAATGAATTTCAAACAAGGTTGGTTATTAAAGACACTAGGCGTTAGTCGGGCAACGGGTTGGGGCCTAGCACCTGAGTGGTTAGGCTGAGCCTACACGGGTGTCTAGGCGGATTTAAGTAAATTTATTGTATTTCGTGTAAATAAATGTATGTTTACACTTAAAATATATATAATTTCATTATAAACTAGAAAATAGAATGACATATATATTATGAAGTATTGAAACATAATGAAAACACAATGAACAAACATATAATGTGTGTTTATTTAAGTGTTCAATATGTCTCTTACAATTTATTGAAAACAATAAAATGTAAAAGGAAAGTTATCTATTTGTTGCAACCTAGGTAAGTGGCGGGTCTGGGCAGACTAGACGGGTAACTAGGCGGTCTAGGAGCCGTTTCTTAATTTTTAAAGGCTAGGCATTAATCGGCACAATGACTAGTCGCCTAAAGGTTAGACTGCGCAGAGATTTTTGGAACAGTGATTTCAAATAGAGTGATAATTACATCAAGCTAATCAAATTCAATTTCAAATAAATCAATGGTAGCAAAAGAATCACAAGAACAGACCTTTTCGGAAACAAAGCAGGCAATGCTGCAAACAGACTTGCAGCCATTGCAAATCCTCTTCTTTGGGCTCTCCTTGTTGGTCCCCGAAGACCCGTCCTTGGGACCGCCGGCGGGGGATTCAGCGCCGCCATTAGAGGACACAGCGGCGGCCTTGCTGCTGTCCTTGTCCTCCCACCTGAGGGGCTTGTTGGGTGCGGAAGGAGTGTAATTGATCAAACCCCACGCCTCCAGGAAATCAAAAACCCTCCTAACGGAGCCGACGTCGCCAACGAGAGCCTTGCGGGCCTCCGTGAAGGTGAGCTTCCGAGAAGGGTTGACGGCCCTGGATTGGCTGACGATGGTGTTGCGATAGTACTTGTAAAGGCTAGGGCTTTTGGAAGGGGATCGAGAGTCGAAGAACTCGGGGAGGAATCGGACCTCGCAGTGGTGGATGTGGTCCGGCGAGAACCAGCTGGAATAGCTAGGGACGTGGATGACGTCGGCGTCAGAGGTGGGACGCGGTTGAGTTTGGCGTGGGGTGGCGGCGGTCGGAGTCTCGGGATTGACGGGGATCGGAAGAGGAGTGGGTGGGGGTTTGGATGGGGTGTCGGAGGAGGAGAGGTCGACGGCCGCTGATTTGGTAGCCATGGGATTTAGCAGATCTAAGGTTTAGAGGCCTTTTCTGTTTTCTATTTTGCTTTTTTATTTTCTTTTAAATTTCAAGTTTTTTTTTTTGTCAAACTTTTAAATTTTAAGTTGGTTATTTTCAAAATGGAGGACAAAGTTATAATTTCATATTTTAGATTATTGCTTTCCGATCAATTTGTGTTTTTGGTCTGATTAATTGTGGAATAATTTATGAAAGGGAACTACATTTGCAATACATTGGCACAAAAACTCATTAATTTAATGAATAATTTGAAATTCATAGAGACAGAATGTGTAAATTGGTACAACTTCAAAATATTAGAGTGTAATGTGAAAAAATTAAAACTCCATAATTTATTTTAAGAATCGCCACAAAAATTAAAAGTGTACAATTAACTCTAAATTTTAAGTACTTTTGAAAGAAGAAAAAAAGTTTTTTATACTTACTTTTGGATGGAGATAGAAGAGTTCTAACTTTTTTTTTATTAATCGTGAGAAAAAAAAATTAGAAGAGAAAATATATTAAACCAATTGTTAGTAAGTAGGTTTGTTGTCGCATCCTAGATCGGTTCTGACGTAGCACGATATTGTCTACTTTGAGCCACGCCCTCACGGTTTTGTTTTTGGGAACTCACGAGCACTTCCCAGTGGGTCATCCATCTTAGGAATGCTCTCGCCCGAACTGGCTTAACTTCAGAATTCGAATGGAATCCAAAGTCAGTGAGTCCCCAAAAAGTCTCGTACTATAGAAGGTGGGCATGTACATATAAGGCACATCACCCCCTCGCCGTTGGTCGATGTGGGATCTCACAATCCACCCGACTTAAGGGAAACCCGGCATCCTTGCCGGCACATCCACACCGAACGGCAGAGTGGTTCTATAAGGTCCCACATTGACCAACGGAGATGGGGTGATGTGCCTTATATGTACATGCTCCTCTCCCTATAAGACAAGGCATTTTGGGAACTCACTGGCTTTGGATTCTATCGAAACTCTGAAGTTAAACGAGTTTGGGCAAGATCAATTCTAGGATGGGTGACCCACTGGGAAGTTCTCGTCTGAGTTTCCACAAACAAAACCATGAGAGCGTGGCCTAAAGCGAACAATATCGTGCTACAACGGAGCTTATCTGGGATGTGACATTTGTCTAATGAATGTTAAGTTTTGTTATTTGTACCCACAACATTAATCCACCTTTCTATTTCTACCAAATACTTTAATGACATTTATTCTTTCAACCATACCCCTTATTTGAATGCACAATTATTTCTAAATTAGAATGGTCTGTGATGTGGGAGTAAGTATAAAGAAAACATCCTCTCAAAAGAAAAAAATAAAAGTTATCTCTCTCTCTGAGCTCTGAAATCGCAATCTTAGGCGCACCCTAGCCGCCGGCCCTAGCCTTTGGCTTGGGTGCCGGTGGCAACCCCTCCCATCATTCTCTCTTCGCTTTTTTCAATTTTCCTTTCAGATCTGTTTCGGTTTTGGGAGCTTGGTCTCCTTCCTTCTCTGAGCTTGTCTCAGTTCTTCCCTGAGCTTGTCTCAGTTCCAGGCTTCATGCCCTTTCTTGGGCGTCCTTCGTTCTTTCTCCACCCTCCCTCTTTTCCAGCCGTCCCTTTCCAAACCCTGAACTTGTTCTCCCCCCACCTTTCCTCTCTACCTCATCTCCTCATACTCCACCCGCACCCCTTCCTGGGCTCCAACCTGTGTGCGCCGCATCGAAAATGGTTGCCAGATCCATCTCCCTTGCTCACTTCCCTCCCCCCAACCGGCATGCCGGCATCCCCTCGAGGCCAAGTGTTCTGCGGTTCCGACCAAAGTAAGGGTATTTTACATACCCCCTTAGCCTCACCTTCTATCCATGTGTTCCTATGTTTGTTTATATTTGCAGGGATTCGTGATGGTGTATCGGATCTGGAAACCATTTCTCGGTTTGGCGTCTCCAGTGTCGACTTTTGGTTGTGGTGTTCTATTAGTTTCGGGTTTGTAAGTTTTCTGTTACGATGTCTTGGTCGAATTGACCTCTCGGTTGCTTTCTCTAGTATTGCTGCTCTGGTGGCTACTGGCAAGACGTTCGTAATACTGGCAGCGGCGGCGGTCTGCTTTTGGAAGTTAGGGATTAGGGTTTTAATTTTCGTTAGCTTGCTTTTTGGGCTGGGCTTAATGTATATGATTCCCCCCAATTTGCTTTGGGTTATTTTTCCTTTCCGTTTGGATTGGCCTGTAACCTTTTTTACTTAATGAATGTTCCTTTCTGTCCAAAAAAAAAAGAAAAAAGAATGGTCTGTGATGTGACATTTGTCTAATGAATGTTAAGTTTTGTTATTTGTACCCACAACATTAATCCACCTACTCTATTTCTACCAAATACTTTAATGACATCTATTCTTTCAAATATACCCCTCATTTGAATCCACAATTATATCAAAATTAGAATGCATAAGATTTCTTTTGGTGAATTCTCCACCATCGTATTGTTCACATCATTCGCCTTCAGTTCCCTCCTCATCCCTGGTCCGCTTCGAGTCCAACTCAGTCTAGTCGTTAGTACTTTGACGCCAGGCCGAACTAATGTTTTTTATAGTCATGGTGACTTCAGAAGTTTCTAGGTCCATGTCTTCAGTTGTTCCGGCTATGGCTTGTGAGTTATTTCACATATATTTGTATCGTCCAAGATTATATTTTAATTTCCTCCAACATCATAATAATTCCAGATTATTGAAAATTGACAGCTATATAACTAAATTCTACAATTGTGAAAAATAGTAATTACTATCTAAAATGGTATAATTTCTTGTGTATATATAGTTGGCTACCACGCCAATTGAAGTGAAACTCCACCTAAAGCTAGAAGAAACAAAAATTGTGCCCACAAGGTTACACACTTCCGACGTGAAAAATAAAGAGGAGAGTTTTAGTAAACCTTGTCAATCGGCATCTCTCGGATCCAGATAGTCTGTGCCTTCCCTTCCTTGAGGAGCTGGGACTGCAACTGGCCACCAAGGCATGGGAGGGCCTTGCCCTTGTGAGGAGTTGTGCTTTTACTTGAAACAAAGTTAGACATTTAAAATCTTATTAAAACATGATTAATTTAGAAATCGTTTGATAAATTTTTCGTTTTTAGTTTTCACTTTTTTTTTAAATTAAAAAAAATGAAACCTTGTTTTCTAACTATCTTCAGTTTTCAAAAAAGTGTCAAATTTTGAAAACTCAAGGATGCTTTTCGGTTTTTGGTTTTTAGTTTTCATTTTTTGTTTTGTTTTTTTTTTAAACTGAAAGTAGTTATTAGACAAGATTTCAGTTTTCAATTTTAAAAAAAGTTAAAACAAAAACTAAAAGCAAAATGGTTATCGAACGGGCTATTGGAAAAGAAGGTATCGACGAATTGTAGGTTAGATAAGTTGTTAGGATATTGTATTTGTCTATTTGCACCTAATTTTGAATTCTCTTTCTTGGTTATTGAGTAGCCTAGAATATTACATTGTAAAAAATATATGAAAGTACCCAATTTGATTAATTATTTGGCAATTAGCAAAGAATGATCACTTTTTACATTTGGTTGTAGAATTGATTATTTTTTAGTAACGATGAAATATTAATCATGCAACGTCCACATAACGATGACATAAAGACAGTTGATCATTTATACAACCAAATGTTAAAAAAAAATGATCATTCTTGCAAATTCTTCTTAATTCTTTTCCAACACAAATTTAAACAATGACTATAATATGTTATTTAATTTTAAACAAAAAAAAAATTGTTTTACAATTGTAGCCAAATTTTTTTAAGAAAATAATAAATTTTTTATATGAAATAATTGAATGCTTAGGTCACACGAAACTGATGATATTGATATATTTGACCTATTGTTTGGTGTTATCCATTTAAAGAATGAGAAAATGAATTGGGGAGGAGTGACATATGAAACTGAAACAAATAATTTGAACATGAATATTACGTTAAATGTCTGTGTGATGTCAATTACCAAATGCAAGCATGGTCTGATACTATACTCTCAATTAATCGATGAAAACGTCATTGACTTCTTGTCACATATGAATATATTTATAGCTTCGATTTTAAATATAAAGGAATAGATCAGTTTGTGGTTTTGTCATGATATTTTATCTTTATGGAGTCCGAGAAGACGCATATATGTATATGTATATATTTATAGCTTTGATTTTTTTTAATAAGACGATACTTTAAGCTATTTCAATTTACGAGGAAGGAGATTCGAACTTAAAAGTAAGATGCCCTTTGATATACTCTTTTTTATGCATAGCTATTTTACTTTATCAAGGGTGAAGGTTTGATCTAAATTCATAATAATCAGCTGTAATAATTAGATATCAAACGTATTATTTCATAAATCAAGTCAAAACTTCTTGAGCCTATAAATATACGACTAAATCATAACACTACAAATCATCTGACTTTAAAATTCATAAAACTAGCACTCTTGCATTTGTCAGGCTGAAGCCGGTGGAGGGTTGACTTGAATGGAATACCACTGCGAAACCAACTTGAAAGCCAAAATGTTTATCCCTCTTGGCCCTTCTCACTCTGCTTTGACTCTCCAAAACTTTTTTCTGCATATTATAATTGCAATTATTTTGTATTTTTCAAAGATCATTGACGCCAGTGGAGGTTTTTGTCTGTTTTAAACATGGCAAGCTGCATGTTTCCCTCTGTCTTCCTTTGACTTGAGAGCTCTCACCTCCCTAAGGATCCCATGCCGGCCAGCCTGCATCACCCTTTCATTTCTTAATTTTGGCGCTGTACTTGCATGATTGAATTTTATATTCTGAACTAAGACAATATAATAGATACCGTTACGAGACTGAACAAAAGACTTGTAACTTAATTGGACAAGAACATTATCGATAAGTAGCGATGACGACAAGGTCGGGTTAATGGGTTCAAATGACTTGAATCAATATGTTTTCTGTTTTCCCAATCTTCATCTAAATAAAATAATAATCGTAAACTTTTGATTAGTTAGATATTACTTTTAACCATACTAGAGACTTGTACATTGATTGATTAAGAACAGTTATCACGAGTTGACAATAATACATGGTTAATGGGTTCCAATAACTTGAATAAATATGTTTTCTTTTTCTTTCACTAGTCTTCATCTTAATATTCAATTTTGACTTCACTATTTAATATTGATCTTATAGATATTTGATGAAAATGCCTCTTCGACATTTCAAAAGAACAAAACAAAACTAAAGTCATGACTTATGAGAGAGCTTTTTAAATAATCGCAACCGGACCCCATTGTATAAGAGTTAATGACTCCGTTATTGTTCATGGGAAAAATGTTAAGAGAATTCTCTAAAAAATAACTCTCTGCTATCTAAAAAAATCAACTTTAACCTAATACTTCATATATCCTCCACATTCATGAACCTATTGAAAAACTCCTTGATCTTGGTTCAAAGTGTAAACTACACAATTTTCAATAAATTATATGCCTAATTAATTAAGTAAATGCATGAACTAATTCTTAATTTTTGAAAAGGTAATGCTACGGAGATTAAATTTGTAAACTAAATTATGTGTTATCAATATAAATGAACACGTTTACCAATGCTTAAGTAACAAACCAATCATCAATTTTCATCTATTTTAATTTTCAAAATTTAGCTTTATCCTTTTTGAAATGAGTTCCCCCAAGTTTCCATAATCATTGCTCTGATTTTCTTGATCATCCAATTGATTAAACCCACATGGTTTCACAGTGACAGTACTCATTTTTCTAATTTTTAATTAACTCACATCCATTGGCATCTGATCCAAAACCAAAGGCCCAGATCCTTGGATTCCCCATTGATCTTGGATTTACATTACACTTGAATATTAAATCATAGTGGCACACTCGCATGTAGTGTAATTACTTAACATTTTCCCTTTTTAAATCATATGATCATAAATTAAACAAAAAAGTTTAGTTTAACTGGTTTTACTAATATAGGTCTTACTCTTCCGAATATGTTTATACGGTATTGAAAGGTTAGTTTGGCGCGGACCTGGTTATTCGCAAGGTTTCTTGCTTTACCTCATTTCTTTTTTAAACAAAAAAAAAAAAAAAACTGGTTTTTTAATTCATTCACACAAATGAGATGATGAAGAAAGGCCAGCTCAGTGCCTGCCATTTTTCTCTGCATTATTTTTGCACCAAACATTAGTAGTGCACATGCATTGCTTCATCAGCAAACCAACTCTTCAATGCTCTCTATAAATTAAAACGTCACTTAATTATAACCCATCTGAGCTCACATAAGCATAACTGATATTACAACACCTCTCTCTCTCTTGCTCTCGCTCTCTCTCACTCCCTCTCTCTCATCTCTCAATCAGAGTGAGTCAGCGGCTATTTTTTTCCTTTGAAGGAAATGGCTGTGATGATCAGAAAGTCGTACGGCGGCTACTCGAAGTTGGACAAGGAAGATCCCGAAGATGTAAATCATCGACGGGCGCAGTTCTTGATCTACAAAGTGTTGCAGCAAGCAGAAACACGGCGAAGGCCTTCGAATTTGAGGATTCGGATACGTAAACTGAAGGTGAAGATTGGGAGGAGATTAAAGAAGTTGAGGAAGAGCATGCTTCTAAGTATATCTGCCGCCAGGGTTTGTGTTTATAAGCGAGTTTTTAATCAACTAAAAACTTGCATGACTTTGTTTGGCCGCGGAGATCAGGGAGCTGTCAATGCAACTCTTCCAGTTTTGCTTACCTGATTTAAATAGTTTAAATCATGTCTCTTTACTTTCTTCTCATCCATCTTTTTTCATATAAATACCAACTTGTAATTTCGATCGGCGTTTGATTTTTGTTCCCATATATAATATAAAACCATAGAGTTTGCTTATTTTCTTATATAGAACAACTTGAGAATGTCATATGAGACGTGTCTCAGTTTCGTTTGACTTAAAGCGATCTCATGGGTTAATTTCATTCAATCATCTGCGTTCGAGCGATCACCAAAAAACGTACATTAAACGGGCACGTAAAATTTTTTTTGAAAGAAGCGGCATATTCTAATTAACAAAAGCCAAACGGCAAAGTTAGAAATGAGGAAGACTCTCCTCCAGAATCAGGCCTGATATAACTAGAGGAGGATCCCCAGTCCAACACAACTCTCATCAACCTGAAGAGCAATCCTGTCGAGACAATGGGCCACTCCATTAGCTTGGCGGCGAACGTGGGAAGGGGTGACTCCAGTGATCGATCTAAGCAAGGCCTTAGCATCTTCTACAATTGGACATGTTTGGATTAAAACTTGAACTTTGGGCTTAGAGAAGGAGTTGGCCCAAAGAGAGGCCTAGAAAGAGGGAAGGCTGAAGCCCAACCGAAGCCCAGAAAGCAGTAAAGACCCTTTTCCGACTTGGTGCAGCTCACTTGCACCACTTGCTCACCTGCCTAAAGACCAAGTGGTGTAGACTAGACAGCTAATCAGCCCAAAAGTACTTTACAGTGGCAATACAAGTAAATAGCCGATGAGTCACTACCCTTCAAGCTGCATTCGGGCAAGATTACTGCTACAGGGAGCCAAGCCGAAGTGTCTATAAAAGAAGAAAGAGAAACCATGAATAAAGACACTCAAACAAACAAATACAAGCACAAACTCTGCTCAAAGCCAGATTTGCCTTCAAACGAAGCTGTAGTCAGCCCAAGCCTTCATCCCTCTGGGGATCAACTCTCACCCAAACCTTTTGTAATAGCTCTGCTACCTCGTCTAAACACTTGCTGTAGTATCGATTTCTTTTTGTAAACTCATCTCCCTACCTCATTTTCTAAAGCTCTCAAACCCCTTGATAAACCACAAAGATAGGAAGTGCAAGACGACCAGCCTTGCCCCGACAAGGTGAAACCTTGCCCGACCCTCTTTGGTTTTGTCTTTTCATTCATTAACCTAGCAATATGTTGTATACTTCCAGTTGCATTCAAGTTGTTTCTAGTAAAATGATGATTAAAAGACTCTCTCAGTTCTTGAATCCGATTTAAATATGTCTTCACAATTTAAATCAGATCTAAGTTCTAAGCTCTCAGGCATATAAGATTGATCATTTAAAAGTCCTTGGTCTCAAGGCATAAAAAAGAACCTTATGTGGACTTAACCTATCCACGACAGTCCTTGATAAACAAGAAGTCCGAAGTTACTTGGGGCGCAAGCAATCGACTTATCTCGTAGTTTTGTCTCTGTTATATGATGATTATCATAGAACGTTTGAGTATAGAATGAATTCTGATAGGAAGCCTCAAGGCCTACACCTAAGGCCCCACAAAGGCACCTATTTGGATTCATTCTACTCTTCGGGCTAGAACGTTTGAGTATAGAATTAATTCTGATAGGAAGCCTCAAGGCCTGCACCTAAGGCCCCACAAAGGCACCTATTTGGATTCGTTCTGCTATTCGGGCGCGATGATCAGAAGTATAACAGTCATAATACTATGTGCAACAATGAAACAAACGTTATATGTTCGAGTACTGGATTAGTTATTGACTGGAAGCCTCAAGGCCTACACCTAAGGCCCCACAAAGGCACCTGTCATAATTAACACGGTCTCTCGGGCATATATACACCTTAAACTCAATATCCGTTTTACATCTGCCATGCTGAAGATGGCAGTGGCACGCCTGAGCACTTAAAAGTTAACCTTGATTGTGAGCCTCAAGGCTTACACCTAAGGCCCCACAAAGGCACCTTTCAAAGTTAACTCTGTCATTCTCTTTTAGCCTTGCCCGACAAACTTTGCCCGACAAGCCTTGCCCGACAAGCTTTGCCCGACAAGCCCGCCAGTAAAGCAAAAGCCTGATAAGCTCATATTTATACATATTTTACATCAAATTCTCTCATCTTTTCTTAGTTATTTCCTAATATTTTTGTGCTATTTACTTTGTTTTTGTGTTTTATCGAATTTATCTAGCTAAGAAAATAAAAATAACATAAGTGTGATTTTATGTAATAAATTCGTGTCAAAACTGTTTAGCTTTTAAATTAAATAAAATATAGATATATATATATATATATAATAATAATAATAATTGTTTGTTTTGTAGACAGTGGGGAACCAAGTGGAGCACCAAGAAAAGAAAAAATAAAAGCTACTTAGTGCAGCTTGGTAGGTGGGCAGCTGGTGGGAAAAGCACTGAGGAAAATGGGCAGAAAGGAATAAAAAGAAGGAAGTCAGACGTGAGCTCTGGCGGGGGGGGGGGGGGGGGGGGGAGAGGAAAGAAGAGAACAAAACAGAGAGATGGAATAAGAAAAGCTGCCTTCCTGGCAGCTTGGGCGAAACGGGGGTGCTCTCGGTGTGAAGGGATTGAAAAGGCATAGCTGCCTTGTGGCAGCTGGAAGAAAGAAAAGTCAGCGCAAAGGACACGGGAGCAGTCAGCACAGGATAGGGGGGTGCTGCGTGGGCAGCAACGAGGAGACAGAAGGGAGAAAGTCAGGTGGGTAGTGAGGAGCCAGGTGGCGCACGCAGGAAGGGAGACAGGAGGTAGCTGGCGAGAGAAAGGCTCGGGGAACTGCCTGACTGACGCCACAGGCAGCTGGCAAGAAACGTGAAGCCAGGGGTCAGCGTGCAGCGGAAACGACGAGCTGCCTTGGCAGCGTGAGGTGACTGACGCGGGCAGGAGGGACAGAGAGCTGTCTTGGCAGCTACTGCGCAGGAAGCCTCGGGGAGAACTAACGTGAAGGGCAGCGTGGGAGGAATGCATGCTGCCTCATGCAGACAGGAGCTCGGGACTGTGCAGGAAATCGAGGGCACTCTTTTCTCTCGGTTTAATCCTCCAAACTCAAGTTTAATTTCTGTTTTAATTTATAAATAATGTGTAATTAATTTGTTTTGGCTAGAGGTTAATTCAAAACATGGATATATTTGTAATATGAATTGATTACCTTCAGTTGTGATTTCTGAGTTGTGAATTTAATTTGCTTAACTGTTTGATTGATAACTTATTTTTGTATGTCAATTAAGGATGCATACTTAATTTACATGCATGAATTTGATGCTAGAATATAAGTAAATTTCACCTAATCGTTATGAACTTATATTCATAAGTAGTAAAGGTTGTTGACCACAATCGTGTTAAGTAAATTCTTGGCATAAGTTTCATGCGTATTCCATAGTAACAAGTGCCTCGTCAATGCTTATGATTTCCATTGAACTTAATGATCTTTGATATGTCTCTCTATCATGCGTATTCCATAGTTAGGGAACTTGATAAGAATAATTTGGTTGTGATGCGTATCCCGTCCAATTCAATGAATCTAGGGAAATCTGAAGGTTAATTTAAGCGGACCTAATTAACTTGGGGCGTTGAGAATTTACAATTTATTGAAAGAACAACTGAAAAATCAATTTAGGTTGCATATGTGTCATGTGTGGAGAAGAATCCTCTAGCCAGTCCGTCGTCCATCCATTCACCTTAATTTCATATTTTTGTCAATTCTGTAATTTATTTAAGTTTAATTTACTTTTCATTAAAAATCAATCACCCGTTTATTTTAAAGTGTTAAAATTGTTAGAAATCAATTTAGTTTGTGTTTTCTAAAATCTTGAATTATTTTGAGTCTTTTAATTTGTTTTAGATTATTTGTTAGTTTTATTTTGAATGATTCTAGTTAAGTGTTTTGAGTCTAGTTTAGTGTTTTAAATTTTGTTTTTACGTTTTTAATTTAATTTTACTTTGGTTAGCATCCCTAGTTAATCCCCGGCCTAGAACGATCCCTACTTATCCATATACTACAACTATCACAAATAGGGTTAAATTTGTGCGTTAATTTATTTTCGCATCAAAGCCCGATAGAAAGCATCAACCGGCGCCAACCTCTCGGGGAGCTGTGTGCTCGTCGGCCAGGAAACATCCCCGATGGAAATCCTGCCACGAACAGGACCAACCATTCTCGAATTGAGAGAAGGCTCCAGCAACGGCGAAGTGATCTGGAGAGAATCATTCTCAAAGATAAAATTTTGGAAACCGCTTTCCGCCGTCCAAGCTAACCCCGCATGAACCGCCATAGCTTCAGCCTGAAAAGGGGAGAAAACATTGGCCAACTTTCTGACGAACGCAGCCAAGAAAACACCGTCTGAGTCTCTGACACTCATCTAGACACTCCTCGCATTTACACATTATACATCCAATTCCAAGTTCCCATGATGCTTTGCAGTAGTAGTACTGATGTCCTACTTAACTGTCATTTTTAGTACCATTATTTCATATAATTTTGGAGAAGTGGCCACTAAATCCAATTAGCCTAATGAATTAGTGTCTGAAAAAATGTCCACAAATAAGTCAACTACGGGTTTCTAAAATTACAAGTTGGATTGTCAAGGTAGGTTAGGTATTTTCGCTTCAAATCACTGTGTTTCATGTTCAAAACACTTCTCTTTCTTTACTGTAATTTAGTGTATAATATCGTTTGTAATAAGAAAAAAATGTATATGTTTGAGTTTTTAATTATTTACTAATTACACGAATCCTAGCCTCCTCCACCACTCCCCCCCCCCCGGGACGGGGGGCGTTTGGTAGGTAATTGTTCAGACCTGCGAGAATCCCAAGTCTCTGCATTTAGACAAACATTAACGTGATTAATCCAATGGATATTAAATACTAAGAGTACACGTAAGTTTAGATTGAATTACTATTCACACACTATATCACTAAACCCTCAAACCACACCCCCCAGGCGCTGGCCGCAGCTGCGTAAAAGCTGGTCTTTCTGCATGCAAACCGGAACAAGATCTCAAATTACCCGAATGACTATTCATCTATTGTATTTTCATGTAAATAGGGGCGACTGGCTAGAGGGAATTGTTCGGAGTTTTCAGTTTAAAGGGAATAACGGTTCTATTATGAAAGAGTAGGCAGACTATGCCCATTCCTATGAGTGGCTTTAGGAGATTAGGGTCCCAGTGAAGTAACTATTGATTAGGGCAAGGGGACTCTAGCGGATGGGTGAAGTAACTATTGATAATACTCTACACCCCCCCTCCCCAAAAAAAAAAAGTGCCAAGGGTTCGCTATTCTGTTAGGGAAAGGGGACTCTAACGGATGGGTGAAGTAACTATTGATAATACTATGCAATTTTTGTGGGGACATAGGTACCGTTTCGTACGTGGGACGGGACGGAACGGAGTGGGATGAGGCATTCCGTCCTACGTTTGGTGCGCCTAAAATGGGTGGAACGCCTTGTTCCACAAGACAAATTTCGTTCCGCCTCACCCCCTGGAACGACTCGTTCCACATCTGTGGAACACAAAATTATAATCTCTCCATCTCCTTCTTCTTCCTCCTTGTTTCCATCCGAGAGCATCTTTGCTCCCTCTCCGTTCTGTCCCGTTATGTCCTGTCTCATCCCATTCCGTTCTGTTCCGTCTCGTCTGTATACCAAACGATACCAACATAACCACTCCCTTTGTTGGGGGATGCGCCGGCCTGCCTTTTGTCGATACGCAGTTGAGTAGGCCGATCACAAACTAACGAAAAACTTCCCATGGCGGTGTGGTTTTCGTGCAATATGCTATCTATTTGTCTTTTATCTAGCATATTAAAATATATAACAAGCTCCTGCTCCATGATATGTATTCGATGTGCGAATGGGTCAAGCCCTAATTTCTCAGTGACTAACATTAATGAATCCCGAAAGTTATGTATTCTTCTGAGATTCGATCAAAGAACAAGACACCAATTTTCATCTTCTCTATTTGTATCTGTTCATGAAGATTACCATTTCTGTAACTCTATATCTTTCTCTAAGAAAAGGGAAAATTGAATATTATCAGAAGTTAAAAAGCATGCAGTAATGTTATTTATACCATGTTTTTGTATCACATTTTCATACCACCTTTCGTGGCAATTGATGTGGACAGCTACATCATTTGAATTAATCAGATTTTTAAATTTAGTTCATTATTTAATAAACTAATAATTAAGAAAAACTAATTAATTAAATGATGATTGTGGTATTCGAAGAGTCTTTCTTATTCATTTTCTTGGATTTTGCAAATTTTTCAAATGATGTGGTTGTCCACATCAGATGCCACATAATATGATATAAAAATGTAATATAAAAGTATAGTATGAATAACATTACTCTTAAAACAATTTGAATCCGCCAAATGATATTGGGTGTGCCGAGCCAGCAATTGTGATCTCGTGGCTTTATGATCTGTTGAAAGCTCGTTACTTTATGTTATGTTGAAAACTCGTGGCCTGTTGAAAACTTGTGACGCCATCTAACTTTTTAGTAGAGGCTGCTTCTTGTCATCCCATTTCTCCACGCGACTTTTGGCTTTGTCCACCTGAATAACTCAGTGCCCCAAAAATACATCTTAATTAAGATTTGTAAATGAACTATTGAGGAGGCTAGCTTAGGGGCTTATCAAATAATCTGCACAAATATATTATAAAAATTTTCTCCGAGCCCATTTGTTAGTATACAGCACACCAATCACGGGTTTTTAGTACATATCAATGTTTTGTCTCATTCATAATTTTAAGATGTACAAGTATAGTAATTTTACATCGTAGTCACAATTCTAAAGTAAGTTTTTAGCACTAACATGAAACAGAAATGTTAAAATTAATATTTAATCTTAAATCTGCCTATACAAAATGAAGTGAGCATAATGATTACTGAAATTACCTCTTTATCCCAGTCCGTACGAAATGTTACCCACAGTAAAATTAAGGTCTGCATTAGCGTTCCTCCTATCATCCCCGACCATATTCCCTGTATAATACATATGTATATCGAAATCTAATTAATTCCTTTTTCATTTTTTAGAAGATGTTCACTTGCCCCTGTTTCCTTGACGAGCAAGATTATCTTTTGCTTCATTTAGCTTCTTATTTTGTAAAATATTATATATTCCGCAATAATTGAGTTGGTAAATTGTACCTCAGCACCAAGGTCGAACACAAATCCAAGAACACAGCCGCATGGAATTCCAACTACGTAATAACATCCCACATTCACATATGCCACAAATGCTTGCCACCCACACCCAACCGCCACCCCTACAATGATCACCATATATATTATATCCATAATTACGTAAATACAAGTTCAATTATCATGAAAAATGATTTAAATACAGGTTTAATGATTACATACAAACAAGAACTAGTGTTAAATAATAATCACACAACATATTTTCAAACGCCCCGTGGTTGCTCCTTGTGTTTATTTCGGCGTTGAATAGTTTCTGGCTCATCATGAGTGCTATAAAAAGGGTCTCATTCCACACTCAAGATAGATGACTTTACATTAAGAATATCCAGCAAAACCTAAGTATTCCAAGCTATAAGAATCATTAAAAGCAAAGTTCAACCTACTCTCAATGCCACACAACACTGTTATCAACACGGGACATGGGTAGGAGAATATATCTCCTTTGTGCTACTCCGAGTTGTCATAATTTAGTTGTCCCTTTTGAACCTAGATCTTGAGATCTCCAGTTAACTAGTTGGGTTTCCACTATGACGACTCTAATCACACGCTTTTATGATTTTAGATGATACAACATACGTAATCTTTAGTGGAACCTTTACAATTGGTACCACTAAGTTGACTATTTACAATCTAGAGCCATTACAAACTTCATATCCATGCATGAAAATTTATTTCACCGAGAGCAGTTTATCTCTAACATAAAGACCTCCAAACATATATTGAGACTTAATAAGTAATTTGTCTATATGTTTGGGTAAACTCCCCCACATTTAATTAAGGTATTTTTCAAAGTTCTCTAACCTTTCAATACCTTAAACTAACTCACTCTAGGAGATATTTGCAACCCGTCTTGTAAACTAATTCACAACATTATCTTTATATAAAAGCAATTTTTTTTCTTCTTTTGAAGTGATCATTTCTCAAAGATAACTAATCTACTCCCACAATTCCCTCATTGTGATTGCTTTGAAGCCTAATGACTAGTCCTTTCTATGAGAAGCACTTCTAGCACTTGTTGCCTTTAGACTCTAAACTTACCGAGATTTCATAGTTAGGACACTAAGGGCAACCACAACTTTCTTTGTAACATATATGTGCACTATTAATATGATTATTTTGTAGTGCGATAGCAATGACAGCACGGTAGAATAATCATGTCTCATCCCAAATATAATTAAAGACATATATATATATATATATATATATATATACATATCTCACATTACATACTATTGTAATGCAATCATATGTGTTCAGTAAGACTTGCATACTTATAGAAATAGAGATGCCTCTTTTGAACGCATGTGATTATTTTCATGAAGTTTTAAAATTGCAATTTGGAGAGACACGTTTTTCCACCCAAAGACACTGCTAATTCGACTTTTTATTCAACCAATAAGTTTAATATAATAACAAATATTAAATTTCCAACAATATGTGTGTGTGTGTGTGTGTGTGTGTGTGTGTGTGATAGCACATACCGGATAGGACTGGTTGAATCCCATTGAGGACTAGAGTGACGGCCAAATATGGAGTGAGGTGCGAGACTGCCTTGGCCACAGTTTCACCGCTGGTGAAGGCATAACTGATTACGTCGCGGAGGGAGAGCACAACCACAGCTTCCAGAATAGCAAAAGCTAAGGACACCGAAGTTACTACTATAACCGAGAATGCTGCTGACTTTGGATTCCCAGAACCTAGCTCATTGCTCACCCTCACACTGCAGACGTGCATGCATGTATTTTATTGATTAATTCCCCATCAATTAATTTGTAATTATAGATCTACTTATCCATCAATTAAACTTTTTAATTAATTATGGCTTAACATATTAGCTAGATTAATTAATCCAACCAATATTTTACAAAACAATATATGTACGTACCTTGCAGCTGCATTGAACCCGACTGAAACCATGAAGAACACTCCATTTAACGACATGCTGCACAAGGCGAAACCATGCACCGTCAAGTAAAACCATGAACAAGCTAATCATGCATTTATACCTATCCAAGAAATGGGGTTCGCTTTCATTCTTTTGCAAAAACTTGAACTGTTTATTCTCGAAAAGCATTGAGCGTATATGTTTCAATGTGTGGTATAAAGTTTTGGTAATGACTAATCTCAAATGAGAGAATAACTAATATGTTTTTTAAGTCTCAAATGAGAGAAGAACTTTCATTCTTTTGCAACAATACGAACTATTTATTTTTAAATCTCCAATAATAGATCGTTCATTCTTACAAAATAATTTAATCCAAAGTCTTTTACCAATGTGATTGTCGCAATGTAACATCAATGTTTCATATTTAGAACACGATGTATATCAATTTATAAAGTGAAACTTCAAAAATAAACCGATTGAAAATAACGGTTTGAAATCGATAAAATTTAACGAGGTAAAAGGACGTGCATACTATATGACATATGTACGAATTTGATTTGGCCACGTGGTTTTCTTATTACATGTACTTTATAATGGACGATGACAAAATAATTTGTCTGCTTGTATACATCACGAAACTATAGCTGCAGATTTATATAAAAGAAAATTAATGAAAAGAGTTTGAAAACTTTGAGTTTTAACGATAAGAATAAAATAAAGGGTAAAGTGAATAGTACCATGATTGACTTTTTAGTGTAAAAATATGATTTTTCGTCGTTAAAGTTCTTAACTGTCTTGTTGAAATCATGAAACTATAGCTGCATATTTACAGTAAAAGGCTTTTACTCTTTCTTTTATACAAATTAAGTAATAAGTTTATAATGTGCAGGATCATGTGGACACAAGAACTTCATACATCACTTCACAATGGAGTTAGGCAAGGAACTAATATATATCCAACAGTCAAGGTTAGTCGGAAATGAAAAGTAACAAAGGAAGTTTAGGGTCACCTACTTCATTTTAGTTTATGCATAGTAAAAATATTGCCGTTGATCGTAATTAGGGTTCATGTAGACGTTGTATTATATGATTGGCAAGTAATTAAATATACTCCATTGGTGGGATGGAATGGAATGGAATAGTTGCATGTAATGGAGTCTCAGCTCATAGCATATATTTCTTCGGCATCTCTCTTACACGTGATGTGTATATTCTCACTTTATATTGCTCGTCACATCACGTTTTAATAAAATGAGAAAAAGACAATAACCACACACAACATGTAAGTTCTTCTTTCGTTAATATTAGGATACGATGGGTGGAAGATATCTCTTTGTCGATTGGAGCTATATATGGCAGTTTCGAAAAGGCTTAAGCATATATGTTTGATTAATGTTGAATAAGACTTGATTGCTGAAGGTTTCAGTATGAGCTCTTGGAATCCCAGTGGACACATGTCCACCAAAACTTTCAGGAGCTCCTGCTTACACCCAATCCAGATAGACACGTGTCCACCCTAATTAGATGTAAGCATGAGCTCCTGAAACCTTCAGCAGCGAAGCAACGTCCATTAATGTTTCCATTTGATAAAAGTTTGGTAGTGACTCATGAGATGTCCTTTTGTGATAGGGAGAATGTACGTATTCCTTCACTTGTGGACTCGCTCTCCTCATGTTAGAGCAATTCCACCCATGGAGCCCTTCCCCCTGGCAATCCATTATTCAATCCACCCTATTAAACAGTAACTGCCTTAAATGAATAGTAACTACCATTAATGAACAGTAATTGTCATTTACATCTCCACCCTTGGAACCCTCCCCCTGGCAATAAGCAATTAAAATAATAATTTTTTTTGTTTGTTTAAATAATAAAAAACCCCTCTCTCTCTCTCTGACACAAAAAAAATATAAACAATTACAAAGCCCTCGGGCCACAGGCCCGTCGACTTCCCACCCCCCCTTCGCTCGGCCTCCCACCCTCACTCGGGCCCTTCCCCGCTGGAGCTGCTCCCACCGGCCCTCAGGCCCTTTCTCCTCCCCTGTCGCCCGAGCAACCAGCAACGCTGGAGTTGCTCTTAGCAAACCCAATTTTGCTTCGTCCACTTACTTTTATTTTTTATACTCCCTTAGTCAAACCCAATTTTGACACGTCCACTTTCTTTTATTTGAACTTTTTTTCGAATAAATTATACAAAACCATTTTCATTATCGAATCAAATTTTTATACGTCATATTTTAAACATTACAATGTTTTACCTTAATTTGTATATTCCTTGCAATATCAGATCTCTATTTTAACTGTTAAATGATGACGTGGCAGAAACGGAGCCCACACTCGTCTCCAACTGAAATATTTTATTTAACAATTAAAATTAATTTGAAAAAACTCTCCCCTCTCACTTGTCTCCCTCACTCACTCTCTGCTCTCATTTGCAGAGAAGCGATGGCAGCCATGGCTGCCGTGGCCATAGATCGAACCGGAAAAACGGTTCGCCATGAACTGAAGATGTGAAGAGATGGGTCAAATGGTTCACCGTTGCGGGAACTCGCCCGATAAGTTGAATCCATGCACCCGAATACCAAACCCGGAATTCTGGTTCGTGGCGCCGGCGTAGGAGACCGTGGCGTGGAGACCGTGGCATGGCAGAGCTTGTTGGAGTCGCAGGAAGCGGGTATGGTGAGGTCTCGGGTCCGGTTCGTGCAGGTGGATGAGGAGCATGGAACAGGGGAGTAGGAGGTGGACCGGGTCGGATCGAATGTTTTATAGTTCCGGGTTTTGTTGCAGTGAAGAAAGGTGAGCTCGCTTCCGGTGTCGATAACCATCGAATTCCGACTGGGACGGTGACTATGCGGGTGACATTGTGGTGGAAAGGAAGCTTGTTCGGGGACTTTTGGGAGGGACCCAGATGGAATTTGTTGGGTTTTGAAGGGTAGAATGAGTGATGAAGTTTGGAGTTCGGATTCGGTGAAGCAAATGAAGAGAGTGGCTGAGAAGAATAAGAGAAAAGATTGGAAATTTAGAGAGAGGTTTTGGATGGAGTTGCAGAATGTGCAGGGTTTCATGGTGGAATTAATATGGTTGATGGGGGTAGAACTGGAATAGTATAAGGGAGGCAGATTGTGGAAGATGGTGTTTTGGGTGGAAGGAGTGGGAGTGAAGGGTGTCCATGGCTGCCATTGTTTCTCTACAAGTGAGAGCAGAGAGTGAGTGAGGGAGACATGTGAGAGGAGAGAGTGAGCGAGAAAGAGAGTTTTTTTTTTTTTTTTTTTTTTTGGTTAAATAAAAAATTAAAAAATTAATAATAATTAATTAATTTAATATTTCAGTTGGAGAATGAGTGCGCCTTGCTCTGCAACGTTATCATTTAATAATTAAATTTGACAGAAAGTTATCATTTAATAATTAAATTTGATAGAAAATTTAACGAATGTATACTATTGCAATGTTTAAAATATAAAATATAAAATTATAATTTGACCCATAATTAAAATAATTTTGTGTAATTTAAGTTTTTTATTTGCACTAGGTAGCGTGAAACCTAAGTTAAGACACAATGATTGACTGAAAAAATAGCAATAAACTATAATACTTGCTAACTTATGCTCGTTCTCTTGAGATCAACTTCTTAGATCAAATTTTGTAAATCATATAGCATAGTTTGTTGATGATTGTATTATTACTTAAATGCTGATTTAATTGTTTATTTTTTATTAATGACACGTCATATAATTTACAAATTTAATTAAAAAAATTAGTGTATCTAGTATTACACTAAATTAAAATGGATAACATTAGATAATAATTAATCAATGAAGGACCAGAGTGGTGTTAGCTCTTACCATACGGCCAAAGAATTTAGGGCAAGCTCAGGATTTTTTAGCAACCCAGCAATCAAAACTAGCACCTGAGTGTACCAAACCTCCAAGCACAACATCACCGCCGATGCAGCCGATAGCTTGAAAAAATCCCACAACCCAGAAAAGGCTTGCACACTGAAGCCCTGCCAAGTCAGCTTACACCGACTGCTCGCCAAGATGTAAACAATCTGGGCTCCAACTATAATCCACCACGACAAGCTCAAAACAAGAGACGCACCTAGCAACCCTAAACCCAGCTTGTACACAGCAACCCAGCTCAGCAATAAATGCACCCCAAAAGTGGCTGCTGATATGTAAGCACTTGGGGCCACAATTCGTTGTGCTTGGAGAAACTTTTGAATGGGGAAGTTTATGGCGTAAGCAAATATTTGAGGGATGAGACCGTAGACAAAGACGGCGGCGGCTGAGGCCACGGCGGTTGGTTCGCCGAGTAAAAGCAACAAGGGTTTTGCGAGGAGAAAGACTGCCAGAAGTGGGAGGCCAGTGAGAGAGAGGACTATGATTGCTCTTTGAAGGTATATGCTTAACATGTCATACTTTTGGGCACCGTAGGCTTGCCCACATAGAGTCTCCACTGCACTTCCCATGCCTAGCTGCAAGAAACAAGAACCAAACCAAAAAAATCATTAAAGAGATAAGAATGACAACACACGACTGCATGTTATGTTGTTATACTGTCAATCTAAAATGTTTTTGCATGTGATCGTTCGAGCAGATTGAAAACGTTCATCATCTGAATTCTAATCTTAATAATTGACATTCTAATTTATAACACAAGCCGTAGGGCACATAAAGTTATATTGATAATTGTACCATGAGGCCATAGGCCAAGAGTTGGATGCCGCTGTTGCCGAGAGCGGCGGCGGCCAGCTCAAGATTGCCGAGGTGGCCGGCGAAGATACGAGTGGAAAGTGACATGGAGTTGTTAATAACATAAACCGAGACGGCGGGGGCAGCAAGGCGAAAGAGGAGCTTGAGTTCGATCCATGTGGCCATGCGGAGTCGCTTGAATGGGGGCAATTGGGTGTCGGACAGCACCGTCTCGAGTAGAAAGTCCACACGGTTTCCATTGCTGGAGGCTTCTGCTGCCGGTTCCTGTTCGGAGTCTAAGATGGGTTGGTGGAGTTGGCCTTGAGACATCTCTGGACGAGAAACGTGGTGGTGTATGTGGGTAGCAGTGTGCCACAGTTGGATGCATAGAGAGAAATGGTGCTTGGAATTTCGGAAGTATATGTTTGGAGGGCATTAATAATCCACTTTAGATAACGAATTCACGTTCTCACACTTTTTCCGTGGACACAAGTGTTTAGGCTTCAATTAATTTATTAGTATTCTTTTTTTATTTTGTAAATAAATTATGATAGAATTAGAGTTTTATTTTTTCCAATTCGACGGAAAAAAAAAGAGTGTAATTGATTAGGTTTTTTAGGTCAAGGGAAGACTTTATAATCAACCGTGCAGATATTTCTTTTTTCATTATTGGAAGAGAAAATGCGCTAAATATGAATCTCATGTCTCCTATTAACAAAAAGTTGAAAAAAAAGGTGAAAATACAAAATTGAAATTTACAAAGCAAATGTGGAGAGAACGTTGGCTATGAAAGATTTAAAGTTATTATGTCGGAGCGGACAAATTTCTTAAGGTCATGGTACTTGAACCGACACGATGAGAAATGTTAATTAGCATCAGAGAAAGTAGGTGTATACTGTACTTCACTTACTATGTGAACGGGTGAAAGAAGAATCACCCATGAAGGGCGACCACTGTAAGGCCCCGGCTCTGTCAGTTTCTCAATAAAATTCGATTTCTATCAAAATTATTGATATGATAAATTTGTTACCAGATTACGCTACGAAAGGTTAAATTTTAATTTTATTCCCACATAAACAGTCTTTTGATTAAATTATTAACACGAGAATGTTTATCTGATTAGGCCTATATAATATATGCATGATCATATCTCCATGCATGCATGGTGTAACTACACATTTGTGAACTCCAATATATATAGGAAGCCCTTTAGGAGCAGGAATCCGTTCTGCTCATAAATGCACCATATATATGGTTTAATAGTTTAATTGACAATTAAACTCAAGATGATTAATTATTTTTAGTTAAGCTAACCTCTGTGCTCCAGTCAGTTCAAAATGTGACCCAGAATAAGATAAGGCCATCTCCAACTGAATGATCTAGAGGGCCAGAGGCCCGAAAATCGTTTCCAATCGAGGGCCAGGCCAAAGGGCTCGTGGGCTCCACTGGACAAAAAAGGGCCAAATGACCAACCGACCAGCCCAAACCAACCAGCTAGCCGGGCCAAAATTTGAATTCCAACGGTAACTAGCTGACGTCAGCTAGCAGTTTTTTATTTTTTTATTTTTATTTTTTACAAATTTTGTTTTCCTATAACTTCCTAAGCCATTAAATAACATTAAGTAACATGAAACAATATTAAACGTCAGCTAGCCGTCAGTTATCGTTGGATTTGAATTTTTTTCGGCCAAAATTTAAAAAAATATATTAAAAAATTCTCAATTTTCTTATAAATTTAAGTTGTTGTAGTTTTTAGTAGTTTTTAAATTTAAATAATAAATTATGTTTGCCCCTATGACCCTCAGTTGAAGATGGTTTTTTGTGACAAGGCTAAAACGAGCCCTATAGCCCTTTAACTCTCGGTTGGAGATGATAAGAAATATGGTCTTGCATTGTTCATTAAAATATTAATTTTTAGGAGGACCAGAGGACTAAAACGAGCCATCTGGCCCTCATTTAGTTGAAAATGGCCTAACAGTCTATATAGAAGTACCTCCTATCATCTCACTCCATATTTCCTGAGAAAATAAATATATAAACTGTAACTAAAAACAAATACAAGAGGAGAAATGGTAAAGAAAAAATGACATTAAAAGTTGAAACAAACATGTATACCTGAGCTCTAAAGGCAAACCCATGTTAAAGTTTCAAAGAGATGGGTAGCGATGCAACACTAATAGGATTGATACTATCTCCCACTTAATTATTTGTGCAATCAGTGAGTATCGAGTTTTTATATAAAAGGCAATGATGCAATTAGAAGTGAAATAATTTAATATAAGTTATTATTTATTTTATAAGATAACCAATGGGGGATATTTTAAATTTTATACAAAAGTATTGATACTATTAAAAGTAAAACTATTTAATATAAGTTATAAATTATTTTAAGAAATGACCGATGTGACCCATTTTGCTTTATTCAACCCCGAAAAGCCAGTGATGTAGTGGGCATCCCGCGTTAACTATGCAAAGAATGCTTTTGCCGTCGATGAGCACACCCAACCAACAGCCACTCCTTTATTTGCACCCAAAAACGAATTAAAAATTAAAACAAAACTAATGAAAAATGTTTGAAAATTTTGAATTTTAATGATAAGAATAAAATAAATGGTAAATTAAATAATATTATAATTGATTTTTAGTGTAAAAAATATGATTTTTCGTTAAAATGAATAATACTATGAACTTTTCGTTAAAATTCTCTTAAATCAAATCAAAAAGCACCAAAAGGAAAAGGTTTGCAACTGACAAATATAAGAGACAAAAATTAATTTAATTTGCACCACGTACGATTTTAATGTTTAACTACCAGTACTACCAACATGTGATGCTGAGTAGTAGGAGAAGATCGATACCATCTAATTAAGTAATTAGGCAGCCACAGGACAAGATTTTGCATCATCAGGTACCACCTTCTTTCAGAGGGATAAATAGCTAAGAATTAAGAGGGAGATTCCAAGCGAACAAAGTTCTCTGTTATGTGAGGGTGGAGGAAAGGACGTATATTATACCCATTTTTATTCTTTTTTAATTTGTAAGGAAGTTATCACAATTCGAAATTGTGACTTTTCAGTTACAAAGAAAAAACATTTCCGTACGTAATAAGTGTCAATTATCGACCAAAAAAAGATAAGTACTCAATTAATAAGTCTTGCTTTAGTGATAAACATAAACTGACAGAATATTTGTCAATTGTTGTGGTGTAGATTCTCCCAATCAAGTTAATCAACCATGCAAGCAAGGATCAGCTGCATATTACTTAAGTGAAGGCATGCATGTACGAAGGAAAAGTGACTTTCGTACTTTATTTTGTTGGTTTAGATAAGTTAAAAGAGTAATGCTAGAGAGAGGAAGTTTTTTTGGTAAATTAAATGACATAGAAGTATTTATTGGATTATTACTTAAACATTGATAAACGAGATTATGATTCTCTCCTTTCCTAGTCTCCTTCCACTTCCCTCCCCTCCTATTTGAAAGGTTACGGTTAAGTCACGTCAACGTTTTGTGTTAATTTTTTAATAGTCAGAAGAAAATAAAAAGCAATATCTGAGAGGAGAAGAGAGAAGGGGATGTGAATAGGAGAGGAGAGAATCATACTTTTGATAAACGTGCTCATTTCCTATCAGTGACACATTATTTAGTTTGCAAATTTTGTCTATAATTTAGTCTTCCTAAGATTACTCTAAATTAAATAATAATTAAGGTACGTAAACAAAAGAAAATGGACATGCAAACAATACTCTTCGTAAGGATCTGAGGATCCTCTAATTGTGTCCGTTTATTGTATATCGTAGGGTCAGTTTTCATCAGATACTATTCATATTTAATTTAAAATAAAATTATTTAAAATAATTTTTAATCGCACGATGTACGATAAACGGACACGATTTGAAGATTCTAATAATCCTCATAAAGAGCATCCTCATTCCAAAAATTTGTTCCCATGTGTTTAAGGTGAAATTCTACTTACCTGACAAAACAGGTTCAATGTCGTTGAGAATGGTAGGTGTATGAACCTGTTGAGAATGGTAGATATTGTAGGACCAGGCATCTACTTATTTTTTTTTTTCTATGTTCTTGTTTTATATGGCGTACATCCATCTCATTCTTAATTTATACTAATTATTTTCTTTATTTTTGCTTTTCATTCTCTATTAATTCGCTGATTTAGGTCAAACACAAAAAATAATTAGTATTAAACATCAACGATGTAGAGATCAAAAATTGACGACATAAGTGTCATATATTGAAGACATTAAAAAGCTGAAGTTTTCAGAAATTACGAATTTAAAATTTGATTAGTTTGGCCAATTTTCTGTGGTGGAATTATTCCAAGTATTTCTATTGGAATTGCTATGTACGTTTTCGATTTTCTATTTATTATATTTGACTCATAATCTGGCATGATTGACCCAATCATGATATTGAAGATGGGACCTATTCTCGAAAAACTCCAGATCCAAAGGATCTGAAGATGGTGCAACATCAAATCCTGTCGCATTACTTCGAATGGACCTTAGCCCGCCTGACTTGCTTTCTGTACTGCGTAAGGGGCGTAAGGGCATCGGGAGCACTTTTGCTCTCCTCATTTAGTATGGTATATGCTCGTCATCCTATTTATCACAGTTAGATGAGTATAAATTTCGAAATTCGTGTAAAGGGCACAAATCTGAAAATTCAAACTCATTTAACGATGATAAATAAGGTGATGAGCATGCACCACACTAAATGTTGATGAGTAAAAGTGCAATGGAAGGGCATCTTTTAGTGGTGCCACCACTATAATTCTATAATCCAACCATGAAAAACTACAACATGAGGAAATACACGCAAATTTGGTAAGATTAAATTTGGTAAAGGAGTACAATATATGGCGGAGTGGGTTCATCACTTGCAAAACAGGATTATATTTTGGCTGCAATCTAAATTTACAGGCAATCTTTATAATGGTGACGGTTACAACTTACAATATGATCAACCACGCGCGATTTCCTAAACTTTTTTACAAAAAACTTATTACAGAAGCAAGCAAGAATCATGAATCTGTAGGATTGGAAGCACAAACTTGAAGTCAGATCGCCGCAGATATAGTTTCACGACAGTCTTGTGTCGATTAGCTTGGGGTGATCTGCATAAACAACGAACCATTTCACGAATTCTCTTCAAGGACTGACACGTTTGCCTCGAGGGAAAAGTTAATTACAGAAGCGTCATAAGAACCATGGCGGAAGCAAGGAGTGGAGAAAGCATCACACCATCATGGTATAGACCTGGAGAACATCAGATCATATGCTTTAGCCTTTAATGTGCGTGGTATAAGTGTCGGCATACACTGTGGTTTTGTATGTACATAATGCTCAAACTGTTCTGCGACTAGTTCCTAAGTTTTGTTCATATGGGTAACCACAACTTAGAATGCCTTACATGCTCCGATTGGGGACCGCTCAAATAAGCGAAATCATCATCGACAAAGATTAATGAATGAATTTACTCACCACTTTCAGCAGATGCTGCTGCAGGAAGTGCAGGAATCTTGATATCTGAAAGTCCAACAAAGTCAGGCAGAAATCATGAGCGCACTACTAAATGAAAAATACAGCCGCATAAGAAAGTACTGCAAAATGCAGGGTACCCAATGGAAATGAATAAACAGAAACAGCTTGCTTGCACATACGTTTACTGCAAGATGAAGCTGCCCCTTGAGAGGTGGGCCAGGGAGCTGGAATGTTATCATTCAGATCACAAAGGAAGCTGACACCTGAACTGTCAAATGTGGCATCGGAAGGCAGGCTCGGCAAAAGACATCCAGACACTATCACGCAAAAGTATAAAGAATGACCAGTTTACAAGATTAGAACAAGAAAAGAGCAAAAGCACTGGTATGAAATTATTGACAACTCTACCACCATTGGCAAAGTCAAAGTAGTTATTTTGAAAATAAATTCAAAAAATGTACCCTTTTCTTTCGATACAGTAAAACATTTTGATAATGCCAAAAATTTCTTCGATTATACTAATATAATTGGATAATACAAACGAAATAAGTTTATTACCTTGATTTCCAACTGAGTTGTACGAATCCATCCCAATAATTTTGACATGCATAAAGCACACAATATGTATTAGTACCATGATAGGTTACTTATAGTTAGCTAACAAAAAAACAGGACAAGAGGAACGCACTAACCTTGAAGCGAGAAATCCTTCAGGCTTATATGACATAGGCTATACACATTTTCGGTAATATTTGATTTTCGTAACTTCATTCCCAGTGATGCAGCACAATCCAAAGCTTGCAAGTTGGTTATTAAACTCTGCTTTTGCAAGTGGGCCACATAGCTCTCCATGGCAGTACAACATGCAGTCCGGTTACTTATCCCATTCCCACAACCCGTTGCAACATGCTTCATGTCAGGGAAAACCAGGGGGCAAGCTGAAGTCAACACCCGACACAATATACGATCAGATACTCCAATCAAAGAGTGGCATCTTCAAGTAAAATCAAACAAGTATAACACACAGAAAAACATTTACTAGTATTCTTCATCTTTCTCATTCTTTTTCTCTCTCTCACACAAAAAAAAATCATTTAATAACCAACTTTCACAATACGGGAGTAAGCCCCGAATACGAGGAAGGTATACAGCTAGAATTCCAATGATATCTCTTATATGACTATAATCCATATTCATAAAAATGGCAATCCACCTGTAGAATTTCCAAGAAAATCCCTTCCAATACAGAAAGAATGAGACTGATAACATCATAAAAAATTTGAGAGACGGTTTATAAGAAGATATATGAAATAATATATTTATGAATATCCCATGCTTTGACCTGTTAATATAGTAAGTATAATTTTTCATTTTCTATGTAGCACCATGTTTTACTGTAAACTCACCCTTGTTAATCTTGCAATTAGACAGTCCCCTTAGAACTTCCTTGGCACGAGAAGGACTGAGTTTCCTTGCCAGCCATCGGAGGACAATACTTTTGCAGCCATTGACTTTACTTGATCTATCTGGTAAGAGATCATGAGCACCATCTGTGCTCAAAACATCAGAAGCTTTTGATGCAATCGTTGTAGCAGCTTCTAATATAGCATTCTCACACGTTTGAGCACAGCATTCTTTCACAGGGTCAATCTTCTCACAAGCAGCAAGCAACTTGGAAGTATCAACTGTATCCTCAAACTCATTAACACCAATGACTGGGCAAGATGCATCAGTCAGATTTGATGAATGAACTGAGCATATTTGTGCAAGACTATCATTTGCACCCTGGGCCACCAAAATCTGCTCGATATCCGATAGGCAGTGTTTAGCAGTTGTCCCATTTAAAGCCAGAACATTGGTCTCTTTACTGGATTGACCGATGAGAATTGTGAGAGTGGCTTTCAACTGTGGACAACACA
This sequence comes from Malus fusca, assembly GCA_035220775.1. Taxonomy (NCBI): domain Eukaryota; kingdom Viridiplantae; phylum Streptophyta; class Magnoliopsida; order Rosales; family Rosaceae; genus Malus; species Malus fusca. The sequence continues at coordinate 39,840,980 of CM069068.1, forward strand.
TTACATTAGCTAGCAGTGGTGCAAAAACGGACCAGCAATCAATTGAGGTCACAGTCATCAAACTCTCAGCAACACTGAAGTTTAGCCTACAGAGTCCTGCACACACAGATCAACGAGAAAAGTATGGAACTTGTGAACTAAGCCACAGAATGCCTAGGCGAATTTAGTTTAACTTGAGCAAATAAGGAGGGAGGGAGGAACCTGATAATTTTGGGATGGTGGTATTAGTATATGGTGCCAATGGTGAAGGAGCAAGAAGGGGAAGAAAGGGTTGAGGAGTCACAGTAGGAGAGATCATTGGTAACATAGAATCTTTTTGTTTAAACGACAAGACTGGATCTTTAGGATAATCTATCGTGCTGCAACAACATACATGGAGACCTATAAAATGAAAAACAAAGGACATTGGTAAGTAATAACACAAATCACAATCGGAAAAGTTTTAGATGCATAGTTTCCTAATAAATTTTAGGGAGCAGTTCTAAAGCCATAGACAAACTACTCCGGCACCAAAGGCAACTAACGAATTTTAGTTATAAATCCTAGAACTATTTAGCAATGTGCATTATAAACCTTAAGCGAAAGGTAAGTATGTTCCTCCATAAACACAAGTAACATCAATGAATCAATAATGTAGCAAAATGGCAATTACGGTGAAATCTTCAATCCACAATTTTGCGCTAATGTATGTCCTACAAAGTTGTATAAGGGCAAGCCTATACTACTCAAACAGCAATCAAGACCCTAACACAACCTGGGATATCTTAATTCACTCTAAACAGTTACTCGAAACAGCGCTATGCCTTACATTAAACCTTAGATTCAAAGATTGAGAACAACAATAGGACTTCAATATTCTGATACCAAATGCACCATATATTATTTGAAAGCTGAAATCAAGATCAAGAATGTTTCACAAAATCTGAGGTGCACACCATACCAAAGATGACATTTTTAGGAACACGAATTCCCTGGCCAGCTAAAAAGGCACAAATCTTTCACAAAACCCAATTGGACTAATACAACTAAAGCAATTATAACCATGAACAAGAAGGCAAAACTCAAACTATTTGCCAAATTAAACAAAACCCAGTAAAGAAATCAACAAAAAAATAAGTTAGAAACTCACTCAGGAACAGGATAAAGACATGGGCAGTGAGCTTCAGAGACGCCATTTCCTTCCTGCCTTCAATTTCCTTACCCTCCAAACAGTGAAACCATCACAAAGAATGAGAGAGAGAGAGAGATAAACGCAGCGTTTTCAAGCTTCAGGCTTGGAGTTCAGAGAAGGGTTTTGCAGGTGTGAGGAAATGGAGGAGGAAACATTGTGGAAAGGGAAGAGGAAGAAAAGGTGAGAAATAGGGAGAGGGGGAGCAGGGTAGGAGAAGCCATGAATGAGCTTGGAAGTGGGGTGCGGCCCTCAGAGGCATTAATAGCTGTCGTGAGTAGGCCCCACATTGAGCAGAAGACTCAGTTAGAAGAGCACTGGCGCATTTAACGCCATCCATCGCCTTTTTCTCCGAACGAGGATCCTCTCTCCTGAGCAGTTCCTAGGATCCCGCAATCATGTTCGTTCATCGTATATCGTGCGGTCATAAATTATTTAAAATTTAAATTTTAAAATTCAAATATAAATAGTACCTAACGAAAACTGACCGCACGATATAAAATGAACGAACAAGATTGCGGGATCCCTATGAAACTGCTCAGGAGAGGATCTGGTTCTTTTTCTCCCTCCCCACTCCACAACAATCACAACTGGCCAACACCTGATTTCTACACCAGCCATTTGGCACATGTGACACGTGTGAAAGTTCCGTGCATGATGGCAGTAGTTTGGGGATAATTAATGCGGCCGTTGCTCTAAAATTTCTGGTGCTCATTTGTGTAGGCAATCAAATTGAGAAGTTGTGAAATATCAATATTTTTTATTAAAGATATTATGATGGTGTTAAATTTTTTACATGTTCATCATTGTTTCAATTTTTTTATTTTACATTATTTAATATACGATTAGGTTGTATTCTACTTTCACTTATAAGTGAGAGTATCTGCACTTATAAGTAAGAAATCTTAGTTTTGAATCTAGTAAATAACGAGTTTGAAATCAATTTATATCTCACACTTCTTTAGCGTAAATATATCATTGTATTAAAAATAAAACTTTGTGCGCATGGTATTATTACATACAAACTTTGATATTGCATAACAACTAATTTGATTTAAAATGTTGAATTGGGTTTTCTAGAGTAAAGTTCAAGCATGGTATTGGGTCATTTTTAACTTTTATTATGATATATGATCCGTTATGGTTTGTTTGGAAAAGCAAAGAAAAATGATTAGTATAATAGATGTGAAGGAGAATCCTAATGATGTGGATTATGGCGTTTAGGTACGGAATCCACACCTTGTCTTCAACGATAAGCATTACATGATTAAGAAATTTAACGTTGATAAAATATAAAAAAGGTGAAGCAAGAGGACTCCTAGAGCTTGGAGGTAGACTAGGCTGCATATGAACAATATCCTTCCAAGTGACAAAGGGAAACTCATGGAATAAAGTTTCCAATATCCCTCCAACCAAAACATATTAGTATTTGGAAAATTTTGCTCATATTCTATGTAGAGTAATGCTAGGCAGACCAACGTTTTATATTACATTTGCAAATTATATGTTGCATTACCAATATAAAATAAGCACGTTAATTAACACTTAAGTACTAATTCAATCATCAACAGCTACGTCATATGATTCACAGAATTTGGTTTAAATTGATATGGCATGTCCCAACGAAACAAACATCAGGTGAAGGATTACTTAGGATCAAGCCCACAAAGATATTGACTTGGCCGCTCATAAAATTTTATTTTTTGAAAAGTCCCTAAAATCAAGAGAAAACTTCAACACGTTGCTTGACCACATCGTCTGTAAGGTAATGCTCACAAACAAACAAGATTCTATGCACTTAGGTTTCGTACCCTGCTTAACACTTGTGAGAGTTTCCTTTCTAATGACGTGATTACGATGTCCTATTGAGGATTTTCTCCAAAATCACTAGGCACTTAAAAAAATAAAAATAAGTAAATAAGAAAAGAAATATTCATCTTCACATGTACATAGACCATAAAATGGAAACGCATAGTGACAAATTTGAATCGCTACATACAAGAAAGTATGAATTAAAAAAGAATCATAACAAAAGAATTTTAATTTCAGCCCTAAATTCTGTCATCTATAGGTATTTCTGATCATGATCGCCGTTCAAACATGCATGGTAATATGAATGATGAACTAATTAACCTCCGGAATGCTTTGGAGAACAGGCCTCCAGGGCCGATGATGGTCCATCTCATCACGATCATCATAGTACTGATCATGATCATCAAGGCCGTTGATCCTGAGCCGAGCCAATAGCTGTTCCACAGACGACAGACCCTGCATATTTCCTCCTCCTTTTACCAACTCCTCCAGCTCTTTCTTAGTAATCTTGATCTTCACTTGATCTCCTCCAGTACTACTAGTGCTAGTAGAAAATGAAGGTGTCGAGGCTGCAGACGATGAATATGATCTTATCTCGCCAAGAAGCCTATGCCTTTCTGGGCTGTGTGCCATTTTAGCATCAGGCTCAAGCTCAGAAACATCAATCCAGTCGTCGTCTCGGGCCCATACCATCGCCGAATCGCGTCTCAAACAGTTTCCCATTCCAGCTACGTGTAGCTTATAAAGCCGAACAAGCTTAAGAATTAGGGTTGTTGAGAAATAGGCCCTCAAAGTGAGCTGAAAGAATAGAGAGTTTAACGATGGGGGAAGTTTGTGTTATATATAGGAGCCCTAGCAAAGTTGTAAAAGGTGGGTGGGATTGGGTCGAGACCTTGACAATATTATTGTTATAATATTACACTTGCAGCCTCCAGGAAACTGCATGCACGAACAATATTATATTCAAGGTCGATTTTTAGTTGGTTCAATTTAGAAGAGTAGTGAAGAGGACAGAGTCAGCGGCTCGGCTTAATTTAGAAGCTCAATTTACAAGTTGAAGTAACGTTTGACCGTGCCCCCTTATTTATATACTCTAACGGCACGTTTACGTAAATGTAATTGGAACAAAAAAACAGAAGTGGATTTTGATTATAAAGTATTCCGTTGTTCACCAAATATTCGAGAATAAAAAATTTAGTGGGACCCACATAATCCGAATGATTTTTTTTTTCTCCCCATTATACACTCACTTATTTCTAAAGTTTCAAGATTACCCTTCGTATTAACCCACCAAAATTGGTCTCTTAGCTAAAAAAATAAAAAATCAACAAAATAAAAAAAATCAAAGTTTTTCTCACAAAGTTAAATAATAAAATAAAGTTTTACCAAAATAAATGATAAATGAAAAATGATTAGCATATAAAATAGATTATCATAATATGAGCATTTTCGTAATCACATTGAATTTCATTCCAATTCATGTTAATTAGTAAACGACTCAGTCTGATTCATGTGAATTAGTAAACAACTTATATGGTTCAGTACTATTCCTACTTCGATTTCTAAAAAAATATGTGAACAGTTTCAATAGGAATCTGATTTTGATTCTATCTCATTTCAACTCCTCCTCAATTTAATTATTCTCATTCAAATTATAGATTAGTAAACGAGCCATAAAAGTATAAAAGTGAGACATATTAACTTTTGATGTTTTTTATTAATATACTTTCAAAGTGAAACATATGAATCTTCAATCATGTACTCCTACTATAATATGTGTAATGGTGCCCACGTGACTCGTATTCTCAATACCTACAAAATATCTCTCCAAATTGGTTATTAATTAATTAGTGTGGCTTGTCAAGATTTCAGACACACAAACCAACAACTCATTACTAATCACCTTCGTACTCATACTTAACATGCGTATTACCTACTAGAGTTTTATCATAAAGATCTCAATAAAATTTTAATAGTAGCCGTTTATTATATATTGCACCTTTATTTTGTTAAATTTCTAACACGTTACTCTTTACATTCTTTAATATGTCTAACAAAGTTGATTTTTACACATTATTTTAGCATCTTAATTATTTATTACACTTTATTCTTGTTATTATCCAAAAAAAATCAAACGAGAGTGTAAAAAGAGAAAAAATGGTATATGTTTAAGGAAATAGTTATTAGTACTTTAAAATTTTCATTATACATTCCTCATAAGTATATTTTTCTTATTAACTATAAACAATTTAAAATGTCAAATGAGATTTTTGAAATATCGTTCACAATTCTCATGTTTAATCCCTATCTCTAGTATACGTGTGGAGGGTAGGTAGCTGGCTGACTAGCCGAGAGCAGGCTGGCTCGTGATTTGCATGGCTTCTACGAAATTGAGAAATATTTCTAGATTAACTGGAATGGTCAAACCCTGCAGCAGTTCGAAGGAAATATTATATTATATATACTTGATCTCTTCTGGCTAGCTTAGCTACTTAGATTTTCAAATTCAACGTGTGAATTGGACTTTGGAATGGCATATTTGGGATCGGACGAGAAGTGTGAACATAGATGTGCAAATGGAATCTTTGACTTGGGAATTTTAACAAATTAATCAATTTATATATTTGGAGCAACAACTTCACCAATTGTAGCTATTTACTTGGTACATTTCGACAATAGCATAAATTGTTCGTACATGTGGACCTATGAGTATATAACGGTTGTTAATGCTGAGCACTTTTAGGCCCGAATAGTGATGCGGGTTGGAAAGAGTGTCTCATAAAGCTCATGAGAAATTTGAGAAGCCCAATGCTTAAGGAGCTGACAGGAGGATATATCCGAGTGCAATAGCCGACCGCTCATGAGCCTAGCTCGACCGGGGGATGCAAGAATCTCACGCCCGCCAAGAGCACGTTGGCAGATTGACAACCTTGTGACACGAGTTCCCAAAGACAGGTGTACTCAGATGCCAATCACACCACATGACAATTACCATTCAGTGACAAAGACATAGGACAAGACGTAAAGGTAGTGGAATGGTGCTCGGGTAGTAGGGTTGGATAAACAAGGTCGAACGAGGCACTCAGCTCGTACCGCTCTAACATGACTCACTATTCAAGCTGAGCACCAACTTATGGTCCTCGATGTAAATTTCAACAAAATAAAACCTTCTAAATTAAAGTTACAGTAAGAACGAAATATCCATGGATGATTGTTGGACAAACTAAACTTCTGATTTGGAAAAGCACTTAGAAACTAAATACTAGAATATATGATGGTGGTTTGAAAAGCATGTGTAGTCCTAAAAAAAGAAAAAAAGACAAAGAGGATGAAGCCAATTAGATTGTCAAACAAGTTGAATGATCTTATGTGGAAAGGCACTTTAGTAACCAAATATTGAGGCTATTAATTTCGTCACTATTACAGGAATATTACCTGAGATACAGAATTTGCATAGGATGGAATATTGGGGTTTTAAACCCTAAAAATTGGTTTTACATAAAAATTTTTAAGCATGTTCTTCATTGACCAAGGAAGCTTTCTGAACAAGAAATATAAAACAAATAGTTAATGACAATCTTCTCGTCTCTTTCTGTTTATTTTGAACTCATTAACAATGGTGTATAGGAAGATGGAGGCTCTATTTGCAATGGGAAACTAATCTTTTAATTAATTGAGATTTATGTTAATTTATTTCGAAGTCATTGCCACATTATTGTTGGCTCATTGATGAGTCGATTTCATATTATATATTAAAAAAAGAAAAAAAAGAGAAGTCATTGCCACATCGCCTATTAATTTAGTGATAATCATTTTAACTTTTAGTTTCGACCATTAGATGTATAATATTTGTCCATTGATCCTAATCCTAAAAAGTAGAATTGTAAGTAATATTGGTTATATTTTTGTGTATGGTTCCCTAATACACGCCGATCACACTTTTACTCCTATTTTCCTTCCTCCTCCCTCTTTGACTACAACAAATACATGACGGTACATTTGTTCAAGACCACCAACGAGCAGTCACCACCTTCCACGTACGTAAAATTTGTCATTAGAATCATTCGATGGTTATATGAAATTTGTTTTTTACTGATTATCTTGGTTGTATTATTTCAGAAAATGACTAGGTTTGGTGCTATATTGAATTGCAATGGTAGATGGGTTGACACCAAATACATTGATGGTCAAGTGAAATCAACGGTTGGCCAGATAACGTCACTTATGAAGAGTTAGTGCATGTCATACTTCAACGATTAGGTTTTGAGCGAGAAACTGTGAAATCGAAGTATTTTATCAGTACAAGACAAATTTGGGATTGTGCAATATGATGAAGATATGTGACAATGACGATGTGACTACTTGGGTTTGTGACAGTCTGTCCGTACAAGTTACAGGCTAGCAAAGTTCCACTATACATTAATATCGAAAGAAAGTTTTCCGGATGTGAAATTGCAAGTAACCATGGCACTGCAATTATAGACTATTTGGGTTTATTATCGAAGGTAAGGTTACAAACGTCTAACTATGTTACATTCCATGAAATGTAGGGGGTTTCTAACGTCTCTCGAACAAACGTCTTGCAGAACAAACGTCTCTCTAACTCTGTTACATTCCAAAGGTTCTAAATACGTTATTGATCATTGGTTTGCTATTTCAGATGACTCGAGAAAGAAAGATCTAAAAAACAAACATTTGTGGGAAGATTCGGACTTGGAGAGCTACCTGACGGCGGCGGCGGCCCCACGCCGGGGTAGAGAGCCACAAGTTTGTGATGTTGTCCCACATTTACATTTAATTTTACATCTCTGAGAATTCTACTCCAATGAAAAAGATGTAACCCAACTTCCAAAAACGTAAAAGAAAGATGCAAATATACCTTTCTATTTACATCTTCCCATCGAAGATCAATAATTTACCACCCGTAATTGGAGAGCTTTCCAGCTAAGAAAAAAAATATACAAGCTCTTGTAATATCAGCTACAAAGCCCAATAGCGAATGTCCGAGCAATAATCACATCCCTCAAATTCATCTATCATGGATCCACCCATAACCTAAATGTCAACAAAGATATACTAGCAAATGCTAAGGAGATTCTTAAAAGTATGACTTTTCATGGACTCTCTGCCGACTCATCTTTGTGGCACAGTTCTCGTGCCAACATCATAAAACAATGTGCAAAAGCAGCCAAACAAATGAGGTGGCGAAGAATCCAGAGGCCACTTTGAGAGTCTCCTTAGCATTTCTCAAGACATAAATTCAGAGATTTTAAAACGTTTCATGTTTTTAAACCCGGAGATCCAAGTGAATTAGGTACTCGAGAATTAGACATAAACCGACTGCCAAAACAACAAATTAAATTTTCAATGCCATGCATTTAAGTTCAAATGATGCCATTCATCTCCCGATCAGTTTTTAAGTCTTAAAACTATATACAAAATACCTAATAAGAGTTGGCAACAGAACATTTCATATTGAAGTCCCACGCAATGCCATTGATTCTCAAAGATCAGTTTCAAGTCTTCAAACCACGTACTATCAAAGCAGCTCAGATAATTGGCTCAGAGCTCTTCAGCGGGTCCAGCCTCCTTTCTCTTTTCAACTGTAGGTGATTCGAACCCACCCGTCTTTGTCCCTGTTTTTCTCATCGACTTCGGACATCAAGGTAGTACCTGCGCAACATTGGAACAATTAGAGTGACTACATCCGGACCTATGTTGGGACAATGACGGATATTATTACTTCCGGCCTGCAACAAAAATGTGATGCAGCTGTGCTCACCAATGGGAGGCTCGGTGTTCTTAAAGTAGACAAACATCGACTTCTTCCATGGAAAATCATGCTGAATCCTTAACCGAATAAAATCAACAAATTCTTTGAGAGGCATATCACGGTGGACATTGTATCTGCAGTGAAAAACATAGGACAGGTGACAGAATACATGTGAGAACCCTTCATCCAACACAAGCGTGTACATCTTATTTCTTCTCCATTTCCTCCTATTTGTGGGGAATCAGAAACAAACTTTGTCATGTCAATATCAGGAATGTCACTGCTTGCATCCTTCTCCACACTCACCTGCACAAAGGTTCAAATTAGAGCATCCTACGTATTAACTCCACCGAAGGCATAGGAGAAAATATACTTATCTAATAAAGTGAAAGTCTTACGGGTATATGATCTGGTTCCCTTGCCCTCAATTCCCAAGCATTTAAAAACTCTGGTGTGTAAGTCCCTGGGTAATCCCTGAACAAATATCCAAAGCATAGATGAAAAAACAGCAATCCCATTTCATTGTAGCAAATACAAATCAAGATAATCTAAAGCACAAGGGAAAGGGCAACTAATTAACTACCTGCATGCATAATGGTTCCAGGGGTCCAACAGACCAATCCACCTTGGAATCTGAATCTTCCAGATTTTCCTACAAGCATAAATGAAAAGAGAACAACCTTTATTCTAGTTTCCATCGCAGCAAAAAAAAAAAATGATAATTGAAGAACAAGGGAATCGACAAGTAACTTCCCCCTCTTAAAATGTTAAGATAAAAGGGAAATGAGCAATCCTGACCCGTTAAAATAAGGCCTGCCCTCAGACCACAGCATCATTCAAGTCAACTGAAAAAAAACACTCATTGCTTTGAAAACAAAAGCAGATTAGATCCAAAATCCTTGCAAAGATTGTTTAGTTCGACAAGTCAACTACAATCCTTTACAGAGTGATCGAGAGAGGTTTGAGGTGCAGATAGCCAGGCAGGTGATATATTACGACTCCGACGAGATTGAGACTTATAGCTACAAGGAAGGCTGGGGGAGTGCAATCATTGCTCTGCTGGGTGTGCGGGTCTCGAGGTAGAGATCACTCCGTAAAGGAAGGAAGCGGCTAAGACTGTGATTTAATGGTGATACAAGTAAATCAAAGTCACAATCTTAGCCCCTTCCTTCCCTCCAGATGTAAAATTAAATGTAACACTTGCTTCTTACATTTTTTCACATTACATTGATTTGAGCTTATAGTATTTTGTTCTTATTTCATGATGCTCACAAATCTGTGTTTTTTTTGGTCACTTTCAGTCATGGAAAGTCAAAATCAAAAAGCAGGGAGATGTGCAGGGCCATGTTTAGTGAGGGCCTATGGCCATAGGAGGAGGAGAAGGGGGGGTGGGGTGGTTGGCGCCCCCAAGGGAAGGAAGAGGCTGAGCTTTCAGGCATGGCAGACAACCGAGTCCCTGCCACCCCATTGTATATGGCCAGCGGCGTGGTAATGACATTGATTTGATGAGGGAATATCTTGGGGCGGTGACTACTAGTTTGAAATATGTCCTCACACTCATTTTACAGGATTATGCTGGGGACATGATTTCGCACATACGGAGAGTTGTTAATGTCCACGGGAATCAGGCATTAATCGTGCTGCACCGGATTACCTTTATGATGAGGCGGAATGGCCAGAAAGTCCGATGGACAGTAGATGAAGCTAGAATAACTGTGTGGGATACTTTCTGCTGGACTATCCAATTAGTGGAAATTGTTTTTTGTGTTGCAGGAACAGTAAACGTCAATATCCACGATCATTGGAGGCAGCTGGCTAGGAGAGAGATTCCCTCCTTGACCGAATTGGTAAACCGGATTCGCCTTTGGGGAACAGTAGATGGAGATCGAGAGAGGTTTGAGGTGCAGATAGACGGGCATGTGATATATTACGACTCCAACGAGATTGAGACTTATAGCTCTAGGGAAGGCTGGGGGAGGGCATTCATTGCTTTGTGGGGTGTGCGGGTCTCGAGGTAGAGATCACTCTGTAAAGGAAGGAAGGAAGGAAGGGGCTAAGCCGTTAAATCAAAGTCACAGTGTTAGCCCTTTCCTTCCTTTACAGAGTGATCTCTACCTCGAGACCCGTACACCCCGCAGAGCAATGACTGCATTCCCCCAGCCTTCCATGTAGCTATAAGTCTCAATCTCGTCAGAGTCGTAATATATCACATGCCCGACTATCTGCACCTCAAACCTCTCTCGATCTCCATTTACGGCTCCCCAAAGGCGAATCCAGTTTACCAATTCGATCAAGGAGGGAATCTCTCTCCTAGTCAGCTGCCTCACATGACCGTGGATATTGACCTCTACTGTTCCTGCAACATGAAAAACAATTTCTACTGATTGGACAATCCGGCGGAAATCATCCCACACACCTATTCAAGCTTCCTCTACTGTCCATCGGACTTTCTGGCCATTCCACCTCATCATAAAGGTAATCCGGTGTAGCACGGTCAATGCCCGATTCCCGTGGACATCAACAACTCTCCGTATGTGCGAAATCAAGTCCCCAACACTCACATAATCTTGCAAAGGGAGTGTGAAGACATATTTCAAACTAGCAGCCATCGCCTCGTGATATTCCCTCATCAAATCAATGTCATTACCACGCCGCTGGCCATATACAATGGGGCAGCGTGTATATGGCCAGCGGCGGCGGGGACCTGATTGTCTGCCACGTCCACCACGTCCACGCCTGCCAGCTCGGCCTCTTCCTTCCCCTTGAGTAAAACCTGCTCCGGGGGCGCCAACCCCCCTTCTCCTCCTCCTTTTATGGCCATAGGCCCTCCCTGAACATGGCCATGACTCTGCACATCTGCCTGCTTTTTTATTTTGACTTTCCATGACTGAAAGTGACAAAAAAACACGAAGATTTGTGAGCATCATGAAATAAGAACAAAATACTATAACCTCAAACCAATGTAATGTAAAAAAATGTAAGAAGCAAGTACTCACTGTTTTGCTACATTCTGCCTTAGGATGATATCAAGAACCCACTCTGATAGGGAGAGAGGTGAAGGCGGAGAGAAAGAACCGACCAACCTGAAACCCATAATCCACCACCGGCTTTCTGAGAGAAAGAACCCACTAACGTAAAACCCAAATGCACCGCCGCTGGGCTTCTTTGCAATCTGATAGAGGTGAAAGTGGAGGTACAGGCAGAGAAAATGAGAGCAAAATGTAGTAGTACAGTTGCTGGGACCCCCGAGGCTTTGTTCACATGATATACATTGCATTTGGAGAGAGGGGAGGGGAGGAGTTTCGCATTTAATTCATCGTAAGACCAACTCTACAAGACTCAAACTCAGATATTTGGGTTTAAACCCAAGAAATGCAATTCAATGGAGTGACTTAAATCCAAAAAATTTAAATTTGGACCCAAACCCAAATTTGGGTTTGTATTTAGCTGACCTAAAATTTTTTTAGGCCACGTTTTTTTTTTTTTTAATGCAATGGGTGGGGGATGTGATTTAAGTGACCAACAATCGGGCCCCCAGCTGTAAAAATCTTATTTTTCTTGCAATCTCTAGATTTTGACCTAACGGCATATTTGTTTTTTCTTTTTTCAAATCCAACAGTAAATAAAAATCCCACAATTGAAATTTAAATCCAATGGAAAGAATTTATTGTTTGGTGATTGAAGTTTGGTTAAAGTGCATATTGAAGTTTGGTTGGTTGGTTGGTTTGTGCATTGAAGTATAGTTGATGTGTGTATTGAAGTTTAATTGGTTGTTTACGTAATTTTGTCTGGTGGATATTGAAGTTTGGTTGATTGATTTGTATAGTGAAGTTTGATTGGTATGTGTATTGAAGTTTGGTTTGTGTGCATCTATTAAAGTTTGGTTGGTTATTTAGATCGTTTTGACCATGGAAGAAAATATCGATAATATCGGCGAAATATCGCCGATATTATCGGTTTTTCGGGGTATGGATATTATAAGTGGTATCCGAGTGGTTTTCGGCCAAATATCGCGATAATATCGCTAATATCGATAATATCGCGATATTATCGATATTATCGCGATATTAGCCATAATATCGTCGAGGATCCTCCGTCGTCGTCGTCGCAACGACAGCCGAAGAAGAAATTGGGGGGGGGGGGGAGAACCGAAGAAGAAACAAGGAGAAGTCGGCTTCCGGAGGCAGAACGTCGGCTTCAGATTCTTGAGGCGGCTGTACAGATCGTCCTCGTCGGAGGCCTGGATCTGTTCGGTGTAGCCCTGGAGGTCGGATCTGATGGAGGGGATCGATGCCGATGGCTCCGGCGAGGGCTTCGTGTCTTCGTGTGTGTGTGTGGTCTGTGTGGTCTGCGTGTGTCGTCGGAGAGGGAGAGGGTATGGATGTTGCTCACGGGTAGAGAGGGAGAGGGTGAGGGCGACTTGAGGGAGAGAGAGCTCGGGGAGCTTCGAAGAGCAGAAGAGGGAGTGAAGGGAGAAAGGAAGAGAGATGAGAGAGGGAGTACGGGAGAAAGGGGGCGTGGGTCCTTAGGCTCAAGAATTAAGACCCAAAAACTATTTTTAATTAGGAGTGGGTGTGACATCACGTGTAGACTTGTTTTTATTAATACATTATGAACGTTGTAACTTGTTTGTATTAATACATTACGAACGACACTTAAATTTTTTACTATATAAAAGGATTTTGTTGTCTACATATTGTATTAATTCATTATATATAAATGATTACGGTGTGTTTAAATTTCTTTTATTAATTACTACATATTTTCTACACTCACAATGTTTGCCAGCTCGCTATATAATCAACTTGATAATGTTAAATCCATCATGCAATGCATTTCCTTTCAATTTTTTGTGGTAAACTAATAGATAATTGACTAAATAAACATCCTGCAAAGTTTCAATAAAAATTTCCAAGTTTTTCTTACAATTTCCGTAGTTTCCATGTAATTTTTATCGATATCGATATTATCCCGATATTTCCATCGATATTTCCGTGATTTCGGACTACCGATATTTCCGATATTACCGATATTTAATACCTTGGTTTTGACTGATGGATATTGAAGTTTGGTTGGTGTGTATATTGAAGTTTGATTGATGTGTTTATTGAAGTTTAGTTGGTTAGTTTATATATTGCAGTTTTGTTGGTATATGTATTGAAGCTTGGTTGATTGTTTGTATTTTGAAGTTTTAATTCGCAAATTTTGTTTGCGTTGCCGTTACATCTCCGGGTTAAAAACAACTAGAACACGTACGATAAATATAAAACAACATTAAGGGCATGCAAGAGTACTAAAAAACTAGCTAGCAAATTAACTTATACCTTCTCATCGTCAACTTCGGTTTTGAATTGCTTCTTGGAACTTCTTATGCGACCAAATGCGAGTGCAACGAAACTTAGCAAGAGTCTGGTACTTTTTTTTTTCTGTCAAGAAGTTAAATAGTATATGAGTTGTTTGTTTTGTTGTGACGAACTTATTACTAGGAGTTATCAGTTTGGGACTAAATTTTTTGTTTGTGTTAATTTTTTTTAACATTATGTTGTCGAAAATATTTTGTGACCATTTTGACCAAAAATAATTCAAATTATGATACTAAGTTCTTTTCTTCACAAAGAAATGTAACTAGAATGGTTACATTATTTGATTATATCATGTTTATGTCATGGCTCCATTACTGAACTATGTTATAATCAATTATTTATGATCCATATAAGATTTCAACCATTTGCAGCGGATCAGATTTTCTAATCTTAATCTCACCCTCAGATTTTTATTCATCTTTTTATCCTCTCAATATAAAAAGAGGTCTCTATATATCTCTCACATTCATCATATTTTCTCCATTCCATTTTCTTTGTATGAAACGAAATCCTGCCATGGTGTCGTTGAATGTTTGCAAACAATCCATGGATTTTACCTGAAAGGTGCTGGTTTGGCCCTTAGTCAAGCTCTGATAAACTTGAGTCTTGATCTTCTTCAGAAAATGGAATACATGGAACTGCAGACCTCATTTTTCAAGAGCAAAGATATCAAGTGAAAGAGTGCTCAAAACTGTTTATGGGGCCATATAGAGTTTGTTGCAATCCATGCTTGTGTTTTTTTAAGATAAGTTGATGTTTGTGTGATTGAACCTTCTTTTAGTTATTCTACTGCCAAGCTAATCTCTGTCATTGTTCAGAGTCTTCCTTTAAATTAGAATAGTTAGAATATTTCATTTATTTTTTATCTTTTATACTGGATACACTTGCATTCTTATGAAAAATTACATATTTATTCACATAAATATTACATCAGGTGCTTCAATCTCCAGAATTCTTCTACTTTGCAATTGTTTTTGTCACCTAATTCCAGCAAATACTAGCATCTCAGAAAACAACTTAATAATATGTAAGATTGACTCAAATTGTCACGCAAGGGGCTGTAGCGTCACCTTTGCTTGTACAATTAACTGGATCCTTTTACTTTACATTTTGACATTATATTAATGTGTCCTTGTTCATGATCTGAGATTATTTTATTTATTTTTATTTCATATTAGGCTAAGAGGATGCTCAAAAATCTTCTTCTGATATGTGATGATTTTTATGCACCATTTACCCCTGCTTTTTATAAAAGAAAGTTGAATAGTTTTTATGAATCTGATGAATGTAGATGATTCAATTCTAAGTTTGATCAATTTGTATTTTATCACTTTCAGTCATGGCAATTCAAGAGCCAGCCAAATGGCCATGTCTATGGCCAGAGGGGCCATGACCATAGGAGAAGATGAGGTTGTTGCTGCTCCAGGAGCGCCAACCCCTTCTTCTCCTATGGCCATGGCTCTAGACCTCCTCTCCTCTTTCTGCTTGATCATGATAATTGACGTGTATTTAGCATGGTCAACAAAGAGGACTTCGAGCGGGTTAAAGCCAGAACTACTAGGTGTGTTAAGATTGTATTCATATACATACAAGAGATTAGAGTGGTTCAACTTTAATTGTACTGCTTTCTCTTAGTACTATACTTTGTATTGGTTTTGTTAAAAAAAAATTGCAAAAAGTTGGGCGCACTCTAAGATGTTAATTATCTTGAAATTTAAAGCCTCTAAAACTTCATAACGGAGATCAGTTTTAAATGAAAATGGCTTGTTTATGTAGACTTCGCAATTAACTTATAATTTGATTTCATATGTTGAAACATTAGGGTTATGTATTGACGATGGTGAGTAATTGCATAGAAGAGGAATATTAGCAACTTTATCTTTTTGTACCTTTGCTTTTTACATTTTATATTTATTTTTAAGATCATATAATTAAATTGTTATTTAATACTACGATCTAATGGTATTCTTCTTCATGTGTAAATGAGAAGTTTTATGTTCAATTTTTATCAAAGGCGAACTAGAACCAAACTCATTGTGACGTTTACCCCCACCTCTAGTGTATATAATATTGTATGTATTAAAAAAAGATCCTATAATTAAACTTGATAATCGAAACCATTTAATTTGTGCACCACTTTGTAAAGAATAGAAGTTATCAAAATAAAAAAAATTAGTCGTGACAAATATAATTAGCCAGCTGATATTCATGCCAAACTACTTGCCAAAAACACAAAATAAGGCATGTTGGCGCTTTATCGTAGTGGCGGAAAGTAATCATGTTTATGCACCCAGGCGCATGTAAGATTTCCACTGATTCCCCTCCCTCCTAATAATTAGTCTTTGTTGGCTTGCTCAGTCTCTTTTCCTTCACTGAAATTTTTCCCAAGTGGTTATTTTCAGGTAAGGTTTTTCAGAGACCCTATTTTGAACTTGTCGTGGGACTATTGTTTGTTTCATAAACAACTTGAGCAGGGGTAGGGTTTGGTTCGTCCTCTGATGATTGACATTTTGTGGATCGAGAGAAGACTACGATCGATGCCCAGGAAAACTCGATCAATCATTCGTTTTGGAAGAACAAGAGCCGTGGTCGTACGGTTCATGATTGTAAAGACAATGATCCCACCAGCTGATGATCAAGAAAAATGGACTTGCCACTTGCCAGACATTGTCACAACGACAAGGCTTTGGCATCGTTCATGTCATGCAAGTGGGACGACCGATAGCATTTTCATCACTGACAACCTCCTAAGTAAATCAAAAGAAAATTATTTGGCATAACTAATGTTCAAAAAGAGAAAAATGGTATGCGGAATTTATTTCCAGAGAGAGAAGCAATGACTTGGCTGATCCCAACATCAACATGCATGATTGTAACAACTCAATTAACAGAAAACGATCTCCCCTCTCTAATCGTTTGAGGCATTTACGTAAAAAACAGCCTACCACCTCAGCTTGCTGCCAATCAATCAACAATAATAATGTTCACTATAAAATTTTCTCAGCATTGAATTTTTGTGGTAAATTCCCTCTTGAAAAATGGTTGAGTGTGACCTCTATTTCCTTCTATCTCTGCAGGTTGAAAAAGTTGTGACGGAGATATTTGATGGATTCTCTTCCAAACTTTGCCTCCATAATTTTCGTTGCAAAAATCTTTCTACTTTGATTCGCTCACTTTTCCTGGTTTTTTTTCTTTACAAGCACGAGAGGAATCGAACTCGTACCTATATATCTTAATCTTAACCACACCCTATCTTCATGTGTTTTCATTTAATAATTAAGTAGCGATTTCGTTACTAAACTAATTAAGAACCTTGATTGAAAAATCTTACAACCCAGTCGAAAATCTCAAGTGGATATGGTAATTTTGCTCCAATAGTTGGCAGCAAAATTATCTGGTACTTCATGCAACTTGTCATTCAACTTGGCGCACCAGTTGGCCAAACGTCACAACGATGAAGGGATGAAACAGGCTAAAAGCCAACAAAACAAACCAAACATCTTGTAAAAAGGGAACATAATTTACGCTGATCTTCTTCTTAGATTTACAGCTTTCAAGTGTGCATGATGATACAATTTTGTTCCTGCATGAAAACAAAAGGGACGATCAAATATGTCATCTTTTTAACTTTTCACAACATATAAGTCATTGTACGGTATTTAAATATAATTATACATTGTTATGCGAGAAATTTAAAATGCATAACAATATACTATTAGCTTGAGATACTAGTTTGAGGTTTGATTAATCATAAGGCTCCAAGTTAAGAAAAAGGGTAAGTTAATAACTTTGATAATTTCTCCTGATTTGGGCTACTTTGATATGGGTCCAATTTTATAAGTCTCTTTTGATATAGGTCCAAAATTGGAGCTAAATCAAAAGTAAGTACACAATTTTAGGCTCCAAAATTGGAGCTAAATCAAAAGTAAGTACAAAATTGGACCCATATCAAAAGAGACTTGTAAAATTGGATCTATTTCAAGTTTCTCCTAATTTTAACTTGAGCAACAAAAGTTTGTTGGTGCTGCAACTACAATATTATTACATAGTATCTCTTGTGCACGAATAACATGTCTTGGCGACAGATAGAAATTCACTCCTGATTTCTATCCGGAGTAAACAGAACATGCAATTCAAATTATTCAAATTCCAACTTAACACTCAGGTTCGGACACTAACATCTGGAGAGGATCCGAATTCCACCCTGACAACGCAAAGCCTCCTCTACTTCCCGACAAACCTCCAACAAAACCTCTCTGATTCTTCTCCTTTCATAATTTTGTGCTAGTACAAGAATCTCATGTTATATTAATCCTAAAGGCGTGACGTTTTCTTACCTTAACAATATAATATCCGGCCATGACTCTTATCCCTACTCCCTAGTACAATGATTCCTCAACCATTTGATCCTCTGGATCTAATTAATATCAAGTACATATGGGCAAGGCCTCATCACATAATAATTTAAGGGGTGTGCTATCCACACACATCCCTTTTTACTTCTCTCACACCCCTTGTTAATTTATGTCATTTGATCTTCTTCGATTCATCCGATCCAACGGCCGAAAATTAAAAGGGTGTGAGAGAAGTAAAAAATGGTGTGTGGATATCATGTCCCTAATTTAAATACCGAATCAAGAAAAATCTTAGGTGTAACCATTTCACTATTTCATTTTCTCACTCTTTTAAGTTGTGAAAGGTAGATAATACAACAATTACATGAAAGATTGATAAAATCTCTCCCAAAATTGAATTTAAACAAAACCAGCTTGACGAGAAATATTATTGTGTTACGTGAGATTATGTTATATTATTGTGGCTAAAGCACTTATTGCATGACCAAGTCACATGATAAGCGTTTTTAGATCATATGACGAGTGTTGTAGTAAACACATCAAGATGTATCCTGGGAAAGATTCTCTCCATCTCGACACCATGAAATCAATCATATTCTAAACACTCATTAGGGTTTTCAATGATTTGTTTTAATTAACTTTGTTTATGAAAGGGGTGGTGGTGGCTGATTAATTAGTGGCAGGTGGGATTCTGATTCTGATTTTCTTACATAATTGACACACTCACACACACGCACCAAAACAAATGTTGCAATGCATGACGTGATATGGACGGTTGTGATGTGGGTTGTCATGCTCGATATAAAAAGGAAACCAGTGGCGGGGGGACATGCAAGTTTTAGGGTTTTTTGTACTTGTCAAATATTCCAATTTTATTGACGTTATTGGATGGCTTATATACTACATGTTACAGCGGTACATGCTTAGAGTGCCTGAGAATGTTAGGATCAGTCGCGAACGAGCACTAATGTATCTTTTGCTGATGAATAAAGAGTAAAATTTGCATATATCAACCATTAAAAAATTATACAGTCGTGCACTCACGATAGAATGTAGCAAAATCTTAATTGGAGTTCGTTTGAAACAATTTAGCAAAATCTTAATTACTTACCGTTGTAACAATTTCATTTCCTAGTGAAGCTAAGCAGCATAGGATACTTCATTGCAATGAGAGGTCCATCACAAGCCACTTTTAGGTACCTGGGGTCAGGGTGCATTACTCCACGGGCCATGGAACATGGCTAGCAGGTCCCGGACAAGGTCGGGTCATTGATAACCCAGGGTCCCTCACCGCAGCAGAATCCCACACAATAAGGCCGGTATAAGGGAGAGGGATCCTCAATAGTACCTTACAAAAGGGGAGGGGGGTCCTCCATTTGATGAAAATGATCTTCGCCGGATCCTTTTCATAAGGATCCTGTAAGCGTGACCGTTCATCGTATATTGTGCTATCAGAAATCATTCCAAAATTTAAAATTTAAAATTTAAAATTAAATATAAATAGTACCTAACAAAAACTAATCGCACGATGTACGATGAACGATCACGATCATAAAATTCCTAGGATCCTTAGGAAAATGATCCAACGAGGATCCTTTTCCCCATTTGATATACATGAAACATCATCAACCCTTATCCTCCCATAACCCAAGTGGATAACAAATGCAACTTTTTATGTTAAAAATCAAATGACGTGATTTATCTGTCACATCCCGACCCGGGCCCCACCACTTTCTGGGCTCGACTCCGCCGTAGCACGATATTGTTTGCTTTGGGCCCCGACCACGCCCTCACGTTTGTTTCTGGAAACTCACACAAAAACTTTCCAGTGGGTCACCCATAATGGGATTGCTCTCGTGCGAACTCGCTTAACTTCGGAGTTCCGATGGAACTCGAAGCCAGTGAGCTCCCAAAAGGCCTCATGCTAGATAGATATAGGAATATACATATAAGGCTTACATGATCCATACCCCTGGGCGATGTGGGATGTTACATTATCAAATCTTATATATAGCGAGTTTGATATTAATTTATTTTTTAATATAAATATATTCCAAATATAATAAAATAAATAAATGATGTTATCATGAAAATGAGTGCGTATAGAAAGTTAACATAGCCATGATACTTAACAATAACTACTACGGGTAGTCGGTGGTTGAAAATGAATTTGAAGTCTATATTTCACACGATATGTTTTTAGTTCAATTTCTAGCGCTAGTGAATCACACGCTGGTGGCCAGAATGAGACTGAAATGCTTATGTGAGTCTTCCAGACTCTCGAAATGATGAATTGTCTTTGCAAAGCCACTAGTTAGTCTCATTTTACAAAACAAAAATGGTACTTTAACAATATACTTGATTGATCTCGCACTTACTGTGCAATTTTCATTTGTTAATCATTTGAGAAAAAAATTTGCAGTATGATAGTTGATAATGTGGATGGACATGCTACTCTCACAAAAGAACGTATCCTCCTACATTTGAGTATCATCTAGCTCATGTAAGTACAACATTCAACTCACAAGCATGTGTAAGAGTGATACGATCAGCTACATGATCATATTGCCTTATCAAAAAATTTCTCATGCGTTTTAAAGATTTGTATTATAACTTTGGTGGAATTGATGGATGTGTACTAACATATGCACAGTACAAAGCCATGATAAAATTTTGGACATTGTTCGTTGCAATGTGCACCATACACTCATAAGTCATAATATTTTTAAGAATACAATATGGTCAGCAGGTTCTAGAATTGTTTTATTATAATAGCGAGCATAAGTACACTTCTTTTCAGTCAAATTGCACAAATTAGTGATTCGAGCATAAACTTCATTACTTTATTAGTAGATTTCCAACTTCTTAATAAACTAACCATCAATGGTGGTTTAGTGGTTATGAACGAATTTTAGGTTTGTATTTTATATGGCACGTTCTGAGTTCGATTATTGGCGTTAGTGAATAATACTATGATGGTGAGGAGAGTTTGAAATGTCTATGTATGTCTTTCTAGCCTCCGAAATAGTGGACTGTCGTGGTGAAGCCAGGTCTCCTTAAAAAAATTCATGATAAAGTGCTTGCATAATATTTAATCAATTTTGTCTCTTGACAACTGATAATATTAGTTCAATAATAATCGCAAACGGGTAATGCTAGGGAAACTAAATTTGTAGACAAAATTTACAAACTAAATGATGTGTTACAAATAAGAATGAGCAGGTTTATCAACACTTAAGTAATAATCCAATCATCATTTTTCATGTCATTTAGTTTATAAAATTTTATCTACAAATTTAATCTATCTAACATTACCTACGCAAACACAAATTTCCATTCTTTAAAACGGAACTTTATGTTTCTTAAAGTAAACCGAAAATTCAAAAGAATTATTTATAAAATAAAATATAAAAAAGAAAAACCCATATATAATTGGATGTGATTTGTGAAGCTCCATCAAATATGGGCCTTCCAAAAACGACAAGTCGTTGTTGGACCCACTATTGTATTTTGGACCGTCCAATGTGGCCTTCACAAACACTTTGCTTTTCTATCCTAAGTGGAGATTTAATTAATTTAACCCCAACACTAAACTTGATTATAACCCCTTAACCATCAATTCTGCATACGCTAATCTTCTGGTCACCATCATTAGAGAGTATTTTTGCTCACCATTATTTAGTGTGGTGTATGCTCATCACCCTATTTATCACCGTTAGATGAGTTTGAATTTCGAGATTCGTACAGTAGATAGGCACAAATCTCAAAATTGAAACTCATCTAATGATGATAAATAAGATGGTGAGTATACACCACACTAAATTGTGGTGAGCAAAAATACCCTCCAATCATTAGCCATGCCCCCCACCATTTATTTACTTATTTTTAACTGAAGATATTATTTGGCTGGTCATTGTCCATCCACGTGGCATGGAGGAAAACCCTGAAAGCGGGACCCGCCCGCTATTGTAGAGGGAATACCGACGTGGATGGTTTGTAGCTTCGCATACGAGAGCGCGTTCTTAACAATCACCAAAACGAGATTATTTATTTATTTATTTATTATTTGTATACATGCCTATATTAACTAAATTGAGAATAAGTTGCTCATCTGAGTTAAAATCTTTCTGTCTTAATTTAGATTAAACTTTTGCTTAAACAAAAAGTTTAGATTAAATTAATTAAAGGGTAAATTATAATTTGCACACTTGAATTTAATTGAATTGGAACTTCACACATCATTCTTTTTATTTCTTTTTTAATTTATTGTTATTAAGGGAAGGAGGAGGGTTCGAAACTATTATAATAATTTTAAATCCGGAAGGTGTGGCTGAAAATCCAATACCCTATCCAGTAAGAAATTAGCTGCAATGTCATATATCTATTAAAGTATTCATTAATTTGACCGTTAATTGATGATATCACAATCCAACATGTTTACTGACATAGCCATCAATCCTGCAACCAATTTCATTTTCTCCTTCCCTCCCATCGCTTCAGTATCTCTATTTTCCTTACTTCATGTGTCAATGTTCAAGCTGTAAGTTACCATTTAAAAAATGGAGATTATAATCACACACCCCTTTATTTTTTTAATATTTTTCTATCAAGTGTTAGTGGTGTGTAGAAAATATTAAAAAATTAAAAATGTGTGAGAGAAGTAATTTGAGGTGTGTGAATATAATTTCTCTTTAAAAAATTGGTAATCCATTTCAAGTTGAACACTGTTATTTATTTATTTTAAATATTAGCAATTTGAATTATTACTTTCGTATTTTGTTCAGGCTATTGTTCATTGTCTACTTAATAAGGTTACAATTCACTACTACTTAAAAACTAAAAAAATCAATTGATGACTTCGTCACGACAGTCCACTCTTTTGATAACCGAAAAGACTCACAAAGGCATTTCAACTTCATTCTAACCACCATCGTGTGATTCACCAATACTAGAAAACAAAAATAAAAACGTGACGTATAGAATATGAACCTACAATTCGTCAACAACCACTTAGCAATCAAATCACACTAAAACAATTGTTTTTGGTTGAATTTCTACCAGGCACAAAAATAACTGGAATTGTTAAAGTTTTAATACTTCATATCGATAAGTTAAAAAATTGCAGCGGCCTCATACCTCATAGGTGTATTTGGTAATTAGCTCTTATGATTTTACATGAACATAAGAAATTGGTTTCCAATTTAACTCGGAGAAAGTAAGGATAACACCTCCACACGTGTTGGCGGGAGCGCGTATAATGGAAGAATTACCCCATTGAAAATTTCCTATTTTTTAATGTTTCCTGAACCTGTTGCCATTTTTTCGTCGAGAACGGATCCTCTCCGGAGCTATGCAGCCAGAGTCTCCTCATCAAACAATCTGGACTGTATAAATTGAATCCAATGGTTTATATTAATTTATTTTACTGGCCCACCACACACAATCGACGGCATTGGTTTGACTTGCACATCAATCAGCAACCCATATTGTTTGATGAGGAGACTTCGGTTGTTTAGCTCCGGAGAGGATCCGTTCTCTTTTTTAACATCACCGTCATACATTTTAGAGTAGAATTCTCTCTTTTTTTTCAAATTTTGTCTTTTTCCCGTCCTTCTCTTACCATTTTTTTTCTTCCTCTACAACAGTAATAATTAAATATTTATGTAACCATTTAAACAAAAATAAATTAAAAAAAAACAAAAAGAGAAAATTCTACCGCATTTGAGAGGTTATCATAAAGAAATTGCGTACAAAATGACGCCCAAATTCAAATGAAATGAATTATTTGTTTGCGTGTGATTTTCTGGGGAATGCTATATATCTACTATATATATATACATGTCAACCCCTCCAGTTCCCAGCTTATGCGTAAGCCTATAATATATTGAGGGCCGATAGAATTGTGAATTGGTTTCGTGGGGTCTCTCCTTTCCTCAATTGGGTCGCCGGAAATTCTCGATTCCGGGACCTGAATCCGATTGATTATGACATATGGCGAAGGGCCGGAAACTGACGCAGAGCCGCAGCGAACGGTTGCTCGGGACCTACAGCAGCTACAGCCACGCCCATGACTCGCCGGAGCTCGGCGAGGACGATGTCTGGTCGATGGTCAACAGCGTCGACGAGAGGGAGGACCACGAAACCGAGGACTCGCAGGGCGAGTGGAGCCCACACGCCTTCCCGGAGAGCAACGGTGGTATTCAGGCAAGGAGGGGCCGCCGAATTGCCAGAGACGACCGCAACGTGGGCGGGCTGTCATTGGCGTTTGACGATTCTGGCAAGACGACGGCGTCGTCGCCTCGGATCGTGCACCAGTTCCGCGGAAACGACAGCGTGGCGTCCCCACGTGGGCACCACATGGCCACGTCAGCTCCCGTGAACGTGCCTGACTGGAGCAAGATTATCCGGGTCGACTCGGTGGACTCGCTGTATGAAATGGGCGACGGGTTAGATGGCAATGACTCGGAGATGATTCCCCCACACGAGTACCTGGCGCGTGAGCACACGCGCGGCGCGACGTCGGTTTTCGAAGGCGTAGGGCGAACCTTGAAGGGCCGGGACATGAGGCGGGTCAGGGATGCGGTGTGGAGCCGGACCGGGTTTGATGGATAATTTGCGGTGGATAGTGCTATCCACATACCGATTTTTACTTTTCACACTATCTCAATTTTGTTTGTCAGATCGAATAAATTGAAGAAGATTAATGGTCAATAATCACAAAACATATGTGTAAATTAAAAATGAGTGTATAAATAGTACTACCCTTGTGATAGAAACTTAAGGAGGTATAATTATTGTGAAAAATTATTGATTTCAGATTTAGAGGAGTATAATTATTGTTGTGAATTGGTAAGTTTCGTTGGGCAATGATTCAGCTGAGTCTGATCTAGTCGGACTTGGCTGTGAGTGAGCCCAAATTGCCCAAAACATTGAATTTTTAATGTGGGTATTTAGACCCTTCTTGCTCTTTTTTCTAAGTAAAACAAAATTGGTACTCTCATTTTGCACTCCGAAGTATTTTGTTTTTGATAACACTGTTTGAACACATAAATTAACATACTTGTTAACATACACTGTCCAATAGAAATTAATCTCATCGTCGTATGTCGAGCCCACATGTTAAAATGCCAATAAATATATCAATTTTGTGCAACTAAATAACATTACTCTAGTCTTATGAACCTCATTTCTCAAAAATAGGCTAATTACAAAAGAAGTCTTGATTATTTTTGTAAATTCCTTATTTCTTTTTCTATCAAAACATGTTTTCATGAAGAAAAAAAAAATCCGACCTAAACATGTTTATTTTATTCCTTGAATTTTTTAACATCAATTGAGTTAAGAAGAAATAATATCATTGAGATCTTGTAATCATTAGACTAAAAGTTGCTCGATCTTCGTTCAACTGTTTAAGCTTATCAAATACTAGTGAATTGAAATGTGGCCAATTACATATTTGTGTTGGAGAATCAAAGTTCACACCATCTACACTTGCTAACTAACACCAATAAAAACCTTTCTTAAACTCTTAACAAAAACCTAATCTTAAGACTTAAACTATACTTAATTAATTGCTAAGTGTCTCCAACACTTATACACATAAACTATACTTTGTTAATTTCAACATCTTATTTACCCTTTTAAATGAAAATTGATTAAAATTAGGTATTGCTAATCAACATGATTAATTAACTTTAGATTAATGATAATCACATCATACATTTTGGATTCGACTCCTAACCAAATCACACTATAATAATCAGAGAATGAAACGCCTCAATCATTTTTCTTCGCTCTCCAAATAGTGACACCAGCAAATCTCTTTTTTGAAAGAAAAGATCAATGATGTGTGGTTTGATTTCAGCCACAGATATATATACATATATGTGTGTGTATATATATACACACATATAGCTGAGCATAAGTGTAGGCCCCACTTATATCCAAAGCTTAGTGTTGAATCCAAAAATTCGGAAGTCGAGTCACTTATTAGGGATAAATTTTTAGTTGTGACGGAAATACAAGTGGTACATCACGTGTTTTAATAGGAGTAGTGATAAATTTTATTTTTTAAGTTATTAATTTTTAGCACACATATTTCATCATTTGTATAGTGACACGTGATGTATCATCCCGCGTACCGATTACACTGAAGAATCTCTCCATATTAGGTAGTGTCGAGATTTTAATGGCGGGAAGACAAAGTAAAAGCAATGGCTCTCATTCCTTGCGAGTTGTGACTCCGTAGTTGCGTCCCTTTCCTGAAAAAGTTATGACCCATATGCCTTGATTTTATTTTTGGAAATTAAAATATCTAGATTGGATGGCCAATAATATTAATCCAATATCTTTACCTCCAACAATTTTGTTACATATGTCGTTATGGCCACATGAAGTTATAAGAATATTTCATCTTTACTAGTCAGGATTTGAGTACTTTCTGCATCTCACATTAGTATATTTCTCGTCACGTAATAATTCATAATTGAAGCCATTGACTAATTCATTAGTATCATACTCTTGAGTACATTTCTTTTAAAGACAAATCTATAATAAGGTACAAATCAATGGATAGTTTGCTGAAATACTCTTATTAACTTAACGTTTCTTCGTCCCAAAGTTATATTTGAATGGTGTTGGATGAATTGTTAATCCACAAATTTGGTAACTAAATTTGACAAAAAAACAAATAAATTAAAATTAGTATCTAAGTTACTCTAATTGATTTTAATTTATTATATGAGGTATCTAGCCACAAATTGGTGGTAAATTAGTTTATCCCTCCATGCAATTTTGATATCACATGAGGCGACATCATACTTTTGATCTTCATGTTAAAAGGTAAGATGAATCAGTTTCAATATCCCCCAAGAAATGCATATGTAAGTGTTCAAACTTGAATGGAGAATTCTAAACTTTTGCTCGTTTTTCACTAGACCACTGTGGATGCAAATTTCTTCCTCCTTGATCTTGGACAAAATTGCACCTACAAAACAATTAACACATTTGGTCATGGCCAAAAGTCTCACGCGTCCACGATGAATGGGGGGGATGACTTTGGCCGAAGAACCTCCGATACCAAAGTTAGAATTTAGAGAGAAAGTGTTTGAGAATTTTAGCAAGAGACTTGGAAGTAGTTTTTGGAGAGAATGGAGAGCTATTTATAGGGATATGGCCGGCCCTATTAGGAGAATAGGGACCGGCCATTTGGGGTATTTTTTGGATGTAGTTTGTAGTTAATTAGCCATTAATAGATTAATTAGGTAATAAATCCATTAATTGACTAATTAACATAATTTGAAAGAAATAACTTGGAAAGACTCACATAGATATTTCAACCTCCCCAATCTATGATTGTGCCATTCACAAGACAACCATCTTGGAGTTTCCAATTTACTTTGATATTGTTGAACCTCCTAGAGCATAGGCAGACATTAAAATTAACTTTTGTTGATCTTGGACCTTGTCAACCAGCTTCACTAGGGCCGTATGTATCCATGTCCACAATCTATCGCCCTCCACTAAAAAGCATTTGGTTTTGCTCGTTGCTTGGAATGGACCTCACCTCATTTTTTGTCCATATTTTTATAATTTTGGACTGATTTTAATATCCATTTCCCGCAGTTATACTCCATGTCCATGTGCTTTGGTTTGTCAGGACTTTCTCTATCGGCGGTTTGTGCTTCCTTACATTCAGATTTGGCTTTTTTAGGTTTTAATTTTCAAATCAACGTGCATCTCGGTTTATAGATTTGTCACCTTTCATGATGTATGTTTTTTCTTTTTTTCCTAACCTATCGTTTTTGATGTTTTTTGCAACTTGTTTTGCAGGTTTAAACCTTTTAAATTTTCTTTGGAGGAGTTTAGGCTTTACGCCCCTCCCCTCTTTCTTGTATTTTTATTTGTTTTCTAGATCAAAGTATTGCTTAATGCTTATTCTTTCGCCTTGTATTATAAGAGGTAAGGTTTATGTCCTTACTAATTAGATGTAAGATTTTGTCCCCTCATAACTAGTGCAATTTCTTTTTTCTAATTCAATAAAATGCTCTTCGTACTTTTCTTAAAAGAAAATGATTTATTATTTTTCTTTTTCTTTTTCTTTTTTAAACAGAAAATACCAACATTAACCCCTTAACATTAAAAATCTAATTTTAGGTGCAAAATAAAGCCCAATGCTCCGTGGGCTTACAAATTTGAGACAAGAGCCCTAATGGGTTATCTTGTAGGGCCTATAGTGAGAAAATCATGGGGAAAAGCCCAAATCAGTCGTTCAGACCGTCACCATGCCACCATTTTACCTTCTCAATTTTTCTTATGGACTACTTTTGAATAATGATACGATATTTTAAACTACCGAGATTTATGAATAAAAATTTGACTTGGTGTAAAGGAGGGAATAAACACATTGTTCTAGCGAATTGATTTAATCCAATATGCTTCTCTAGCAGACTTTTACGAGTAGCAAAAATATTTGCGAAGTCATTGATTTGGTTGTTTACGGAGATCCTTTTCTAGCCCCAACCTCTCTCAAAAACATACTCCAAATGTCATTTGGTTAATCGAACTTTAAATGCGACAAATTCATATTAAATAACCTTACATGTCTGATCACGTAACGCTCATATTAAAGATTTAAGATTTGAGGTCTAAGAAACTGTCACAAGCCCCATGCTAATCAAAATCCAATTAGCAGTTCATCCGTTAGTCTACAATTTTTATGTTTCCCATTGAATTTTAGTTCCAAATTATATTATCCATCACACGTATTTGTGATTTTAGGTCAACTCTTATCCAGCACATAAAACCACCTGGAATCCACACACCTGTATGGCTTGAGCAGGTAAATTCCACATGATTCTGTCCACTTTCAATTGACTTTTTGGCATTTCGTTTTTTGTCCTGGAATCATAGATATATTAAAAAAAAGGAAAACTAATGAAAAAATTTTGAAAATTTTGAGTTTTAACGATAAGGATAAAATAAAGGGTAAAATGAATAGTACCATGATTGATTTTTTAGTGTAAAAATGTGGTTTTTCGTTAAAGTGAACAATATCATGAGCTTTTCGTTAAAGTCCCCTTAAAAAAAAAACTTTAACGAAAAGCTCCCGTTACTGTTCACTTTAACGAAAAACCACATTTTTACACTAAAAAGTCAATCCTTATACTATTCACTTTACTCTTTATTTTGTCCTTATCGTTTCATTAGTTTTCCTTGAAAAAAAAAAGTTGTTCTATTCACAAATCCATTTTTATTTGTCACATTTCTTTTAATTTTTTGTCATTGAATCGAATGAATTGAAGAAGATAAATTGCTAAAAATACCATAGGTATGTTAATAACATTATCCACAATATATTGTTAATAAGTGATGAGAAAATCACTATATTACAATTAAGTTCGAATCTCGTAAACGGCGAGTTCAATACCAATTTATTTCTATCACATCTTACTGTAATGTATTGTTCTATTAAAAAAGATAAACAAGTAATGAAAAAACATTAAACATAGCGGAACATAAACAAATGGAGGCAATAAAATACACAAGAGACGGTGAGGGGAAGAATAATTTAATTTTTTTATCGACATCGTTGCTTACTGCTTCCTTAAGAGTTTCGTAACTCAAATAGTTAAGGATAAGATTCATGTATTCGAGACCTTATGTTTGTATAAAAAAATATTTATCTGTATATCTGAAGTTTCTTTAGTTTCAATTCTCCTCCCTCGTTATCACTTGCACCAGAAGACAATTGTTTTCATAACTTGACAACTAATAATCCAAAAGTTAATAGTGACAGCACTCTAACTTATCAATTGTAATATTCTTTAATTATAGAAAAAATCTGGCATGCAATTGAGATATTTAGAACGATATTTTATAATTAAGAATTTGTCATGTTAATGGGTTCAAATTATAATTATGATTATTTTCCAAAAAATCAATGATACGAGCCAATCACACCAAAGAAAATACCAAGTGGGCCTAAAGCACTAATTTAGTAATTTGCATGTTAATTGGATATATAGTTTAAGACATTAGCCATTTAAGATATAGTAATTTACAATATGGGGCCTAAGATTTAATAATTATATTTACAAAAATACAATAATTATATTTACTCTCACTTATAGAAATTTGGAAATGACACATGTTTACATAGAATTTAAATTTGGGAATTGGAGGTCCAAGTTCCAATTTTTTTTTTTTCATGCTAAATTTCTATGTTTATGAATCCAAACAAGAGATTTGGTGCATGTCAATTTATAAATTCTAACTTTTGTCAAAATTCCAATTTATTTTCCTCATCCAAACATAATGTTAAAAATTTCCAAGAAAAATTCTATTTTTTTGTTGAACTAGCAAGTGTAGTGAATAGTGATAATCGAGACCTTCCTTTTCAATGCAAAATTTATCTCTTCCTTTTCTCCTTGCTCGAAGATCCACCCTTGAATTTTATTTTTTAATTCTATATCTAACAAGTAAATAGTTACGTTTTAAATTTAGAGAGTGACGGTTTATATGAAGATTTTTTTTACAACATTTTATAGAAATAATTTTTCTAAGAATAAATTATAGTATAGTTGTTAAACTAGCAAGTTCTCACGAACAAAAAACAATCACATGCTGGTCCCTTTTAGTTTTGCCCTTATTGATTGTCGCATTTGTAGACATGTTTTTCACACGTTTCTAGCGTCAACATTTTCAACGAATTCATTTATTGATCAGCAGAACTTTATTTGTGTTTATATTTGGATTTTGGAGCAATTTCGGATATCCCGACAAATCCACCACATCTTCAAATTTCCGGAAAGAAAAGCAACCAAATTTAATTTACTTGGTATGGACTGCTGAATTTCAGCTCCCCGTCAACACGCAAATTTCAAACCTTTTCCATGTAGACGATGACTATGGTTGCACCTTCGTCAATTACTATCTAATCTTGATCTGGGTTTTCGCTTGAATTCCTCAAAGATCTGATTTTTGGGTTTTCTTCGATTCAGCGTTTCGTCGTTACCCTTTTGTTTTTCGATTGAAATCCGCCACAAATATCCCAGAATCCTGATCGGAAAATGGGTTGCTGTAGCAGCAAAAAGAATGCTCCGAAACCCGGTTCAAATGGGTTTGGGTCATCCCAGCCTTATCAGCAGCAGCAAGCGGCGGCTCAGCCTCTGAAAGTCTCATCCCAACAACCCCACTACCCACCACCACCACCACCCAGACCACAGCCCCAGCAGAGGGCACAGGCTGCGCAGCCGCCGCCCCAACCAAGAGCACAGCCCCAGCAGCCAAACCCTTCTCCAGTAAAACCGGCGCCGCCGCCGAATAGCATTCTCGGGAAGCCCTTTGACGACATTAAGCAGTACTACACACTCGGAAAAGAACTGGGCAGAGGCCAATTCGGCATCACATACTTGTGCACTGAGAACTCCACCGGCCACAGTTACGCCTGCAAGTCGATCCTGAAGCGAAAACTCGTGAGCAAAAACGACAGGGAAGACATCAAGAGAGAGATTCAGATTATGCAGCATTTGTCTGGGCAGCCGAACATTGTGGAGATCAAGGGAGCTTATGAGGACAAGTACTCTGTGCATTTGGTCATGGAGCTCTGCGCCGGAGGGGAGCTTTTCGATCGGATCATAGCGCAGGGACAGTATTCGGAGAGGGCTGCCGCTGCAATTCTGCGTGACATTGTGAATGTTGTGCACATTTGTCACTTCATGGGCGTGCTGCACCGCGATCTCAAGCCGGAGAATTTCTTGCTGTCTAGCAAGGATGCGAAGGCAATGCTGAAGGCAACGGATTTCGGGTTGTCTGTTTTCATTGAGGAAGGTGAGTGCATTGATTTTTATGATCTATGTTTATATTTCCTGTTACAAGTTGTAGAATTTTGAGCTTGAACGTTTTGAGTTTGATTTTGTAATTCCCTATTTGTTGATATATGCCAAATGTGTTCTAAAAATACCAGTAATAGTTTGCTACAAATTCTTATTCATCTAGTTTAGTTGCAGATGTTATAATGGCAAGAAGTGACATTGCGAACGGAAAGTTGTGTAGTTTACTGGGAACCGATAATACGATTGTTTATACATTGTAGTGAAATTTGTTGATATATGCCAAATGTGTTCTAAAAATACCAGTAATAGTTTGCTACAAATTGTTATTCATCTAGTTTAGTTGCAGATGTTATAATGGCAAGAAGTTACATTGCGAACGGAAAGTTGTGTAGTTTACTGGGAACCGATAATATGATTGTTTATACATTGTAGTGAAGGTTTAAGTAGTAAGAGTGGTCAGCCTGCGCCATTTCCTACCTTATGCGGTGTAGCTAATCGAATTATGATGTTTATAAACTACTTTATTCCTTTGTAAAGCTTTCCGAAAAAATTCATTTTTTCATTTTATTGCTTCAGTTAAGTATATATAATGTGAAGTTTTAATCTAGTGGATACATTCTAATGTGTAGCGATACCTGCTTTGTCCTAATCTCAGGAAAGGTGTACCGTGATATAGTCGGCAGTGCTTACTATGTTGCCCCTGAAGTCTTGCGGCGTAGTTATGGAAAGGAAATAGATATTTGGAGTGCAGGGGTTATTCTGTATATCCTACTCAGTGGTGTACCTCCATTTTGGGCTGGTAAATATGAATTCAGTGTATTCTTGCTAAACATTCACTGTTCTCTTAGGTTGTAGTTATCTTATCATTATATCTCGCTCTTTATATTGCAGAAACTGAGAGGGGCATATTCGATGCCATATTGGAAGGAGTAATAGACTTTGATAGTCAACCATGGCCATCAATATCAGACAGTGCTAAAGATTTGGTTAGAAAGATGCTGACACAGGACCCAAGAAAGAGAATTACTTCTGCAGAAGTTCTTGGTATGTTACCTCTCAAATACTATTTTGGATGGATTGAAAGTTACAATGAAGCAACACATGCTGTATAAGATATAATTTCCGTCGATAATTTCTGTTTGTATGATTTATAGACCATTCTCCTCAAATGTTTCTTTGTTATAATCTCTTTTGAAACGACATCTTTTTCATTTGCCTATGAAATGACAGGATAGAAATTAGGCCTTGTGCTGGCGTTCAAGGGATAATCCTATATTTAGTTTTTTGCCCCACGTAGTAATCTGTTGCTTCCAAATCAACGAGCCAAATTTAGCAGTTAAATAGAAGCTGAAAGGATAAATATACAGCATTACAATAACCAACTTTTAGCCACACGGCCCTTGTTACCACCAGCTCTTGTTTTATGAGTGTGCTTTTGACTGATATTTAATATTCTGTATGCTCAGAGCACCCGTGGCTCAGAGTAGGCGGAGTAGCATCAGACAAGCCAATAGATAGTGCAGTTCTCTCTAGAATGAAGCAATTCAGGGCAATGAATAAGCTCAAGCAACTTGCTTTGAAGGTAATTTCGGGACTTTGTTCCAAAGCTCCTATATTTACCCAATATTGGCAAAGTTCCAGAGAATTTCTTCTTACCATATTTTTCTTTTTCCCCTAATAATTTTTGTACATTTTGAAAATTTCCCCAGGTCATAGCAGAGAATCTATCTGAAGAAGAAATTAAAGGCCTTAAAACAATGTTCACCAATATGGACACTGACAACAGTGGTACAATAACTTACGAAGAACTGAAGACAGGTTTAGCGCGTATTGGGTCGCGGCTGTCTGAAACCGAAGTTAGGCAACTCATGGACGCTGTAAGTAACTATCAATTCCCCAGGAACTCAATTATGTTGCTTCTGGCTGTTTTTTGATTTCCGTGTAACACATTTCAGGCTGATGTGGATGGAAATGGATCGATTGATTACATAGAATTTATATCTGCGACTATGCATAGACAAAGATTAGAAAGAGATGAGCATCTCTACAAAGCGTTCCAGTATTTTGACAAGGATAGCAGTGGGTGAGTTGACAAATTTTGTGCAATGCTTCTGTATACATATGTCGTACTGGATTTCTGTTTTTTGATCAAGTGAAATTCAACTACTTGATCCTACTGGGGGGAAATAAATAACTTTGGATAAATTGCTCGTTATGATCGTGCTAGATGTGTGCTCAAACAACTTTCCTCATATTGATTCATAAATTTAGTCTCAACTTGTGAACTTTGCAAGCTGAAATTGATTCACCCTGTTTGTCAGGCGTAAGTAGTTACGAATATATTTATTAGCTTGTAATATCATAATTTACAAGGAAAGAAACTGTTTATTTCTTTTTATCATTCAGTCATAAAACGAATGTTAATGAAGTTCCTTCGTCAATTTCCACGAACAGGTATATTACAAGAGACGAATTAGAGGCTGCTATGAAGGAGTATGGAATGGGTGATGACAACACCATCAGAGAAATAATTTCTGAGGTTGATGCCGATAATGTAAGTTTACTTACGACTTTCAAATATCTGTAACTTTTTCTCAGTCGTGTTCTGCACTGACTTACTTTGAACCAAATAGGACGGGAAGATCAACTATTCAGAATTCTGTGCAATGATGAGAAGTGGGACTCAACAACCAGCAAAGCTCTTTTAATTCCACTAACAGGCATTTCAGAACTTACAAGCACAAGTGAATCGTTATGGATTTGAGCTGCTTAAGTGAGTTTAACTGTTGGGCAGTATGACTCGTGTGCTCATATCAGAGCATTATTTCCGGGAGGTATGAAGTAAACCAGACTAATCTTGATCGAAAACGGGCAGTTTGAGCATGTGAAGCTAGAGTTGGTGTTTGATTAATTAGGCTGTGTTTCTGTGCATCTATTTACTTGTTAGCTTATTTTTTTGAAGTTCCTGTTCAATCTTGTTATGAACCTTTTCCTGAATATACGACGATTTTAATTAATTTAAAAAGATTTCGTTGTGATATAAATGCTGAACAAAAGTACTGCCGATGATAGGAGTTTTGCTCTGTATGCTATATTGATATCAATATTGCATCCAACTCAACTCAACCTCTCTTTTCTTGCCTTATTCTTCTTTGACTGTGATTTCTTCCATGATGAGTTGTGTTACGACCAGTCACCCACACGCCTTGAATTGAGCACACACTAGAATGGTAGAATCTCTCTAGCTTCAGTTAAGTGCTCAATCCGTTTGGCGACTGAGATCGAATATGATTGAAGTTGGGTCCAGGCAATTTTATTAAGTCTCATTCTTCGAGACGAGACTTAAAACCCAACATGTTAGACCAGTGTTCAATTTAACAAGTTTAGTCCCAACATTTATAACTTCACGGTGGCTATGATAGTAGTTAACCAAATATCTCAATTCTTAAACTTCAATTAATCCTTTTATTTTTTTGCACTTTACGAGAAAAAAAAACAAGGTATATATACGAAGGAGTCCTTCGGAAGGACACCCACTTGACAGACACCCTTCGATCCCAGGACTTCTTATTAAAATGTACTATTTACTTGAAAATCAAAAAGGCAGTAATCAAGAGAGGTAAGTACTCATTATGGTAGGACTTTCCCTTCCCTTCTCCGGCACTGCAGCACAGTTTCCATACAAAACCTGAAGAAACATTTCTTTATTTATAGCTACCATTTTGGGCGCCCACAGGTTTCTATCACATACACCTCGTATTTGTAGGACATATCTCATAAAAACATATAATTCTTCCAAACTTATGATCTTTGATACAGTGATAAATGCTCTTACTCATTTGAGTTACTTACTCTTTTGCTCCTTTGGCACCAAGGCGACATTGTCATGGGATTATCCGTAACACTAAAGTTTTTTATACAAGTGATATTATGAGAGGCAAACTGAACGCAGAACTTCGAATACTGTGATAAACTCTTTTAAATTTTAATCAACCGAGTTACAAACTCCTCGTTGCATGAACACTAAATTAGGAAAGAGCAAATGAAGGTGCCCAAATCGAATGACAGGATTTTTGTTTAAAATTAGAAGGATGGTATCCAAGGTTTTTAGCCTTCATATTCCCTGACACAAATTGCATTTTCAAGAGACTAAGCATTCCCACGTGAGGTTGTAAGATTCTGTGATGCTGCCCACTTACCAATATATTATGTGCACGTGTGCAGTACAACCCCATCTTTTTTATACATCCACTTGGGACTCCCCAAGTCAAGACAGACCAGTACATTTCATTCAATTTCCTTAAGCTTGGTGTTTATATGTTTCTCTCTCCTTAGCTTGTGCTGTTTCTAACATTGTTGACCGAGAGAACATAGAAGGTGAGATGAGATAGCCCTCTAAGGTGAATGAATACGTACAACTGCAATACGTGACGTTATATATGAAAAGTTTAAGAGTCAAATCACCACTCCCTTGTTTGCTAATTTTCAATAACTACAAAATTATAGAAATGATTAACTTAAACACGAAGATCAACCTGCTCCGGTTTGGATTAGGATTAATTAGTACTCCACGCTAACACGAAATGATACAAGAACACAACACGATACAGCTCGATTTCCATCCTTATGTGCGCTTGTAGAATTCGTTTGGATTTAGCTTAAGAGTGTCATTAACATAGTCTACAAACTATGTATTATTTTTTATATGGTAATATAATATAGGAAAAGTGCATAGGATGCTCTCTAATCCTGCATTGCTGAAAAATTAATTAATTAATTCACAACTGTTTTATATGTTAGTACAATTTTGTTTATTAATTAATATTAATTCACAACTGTGAACTGTGAACTGTGAATTGTCACCAAATTGTGAGACTCAAAGCTCTTTTTTTATTTTTTTTATTTTATAAATAAATAAACAAAAGGTGAGGCCTTGTTGGATTCTTATTAATGAAATTTTATGGATTGTAATCAAACAATTTTCAAAAATGTAAACTTTCACGTAAGAAAATAAACTGTTTTTTATTTTTTTATTTTTTTTTAAATTTTTTAAGAAAGGGGCAAATGGTATGACATAAGAGAAATTACAAAATAATGTTGCGAGATTAAGAGACTTCAGAAATATCAGACAATAATAACTGCTTACAAGAAGATGAAGTTTGCTCAAAATAGATTGGACACAAAGCGTGAGAGAAGCTCAGTAACTCATCAGCAACACAATTTATCTCAAGATAAATATGCCGAATATTTTATTCCCAATCATGCAATAACATCACACGATAATCATTTTGGCAAAGAAAAATGATCTCCACACAGCTCTTTTCTTTTGTATATGTGCTTGTTTATGTTATTTGGTTTTTCTTTGATTTATTCGGTCTAAACCCTACATAAAGAGAAGTACGTAAAAAAAAAAATGGATGTGCGAGAATCGCTTTAATACTGAAGTCCAACGAGAGAGAGAGAGAGAGAGAGATGTGCACGTGCAGTTGCATGTCTGCCCCCTCGCCGGTCGCCGCTCTACTTTTCCAATTTAGAAAACTGAAACAAAAACCAAGCACAAAAATAGCCCTAATCTTGCTTAAATATGTTAAACTTTATCTCAAGATTTTCTTCCGACAGGACGCATTTTCTCTGAGAATTCTTTAGATGGTATTTTCCATTTCATATGATATTCTTACTGGTGTTCAAAGATTATTACATAGTTCATCATATTGGTGTTCGTCCTAATCAACGATGGAGCTTCACTCTTGTGCCCCTCTGGTCAATTCTTCTGCGCTGTGCGTTATAGAGGAAGGGATGAGAGGAGAGAGTGTCAATATCGTCGTTGCTGAGGTTTCGGCCGAACTCGAGAGGGAGAGAAAGAAGAATGCGGAGCTCATGGAGAGGATACTATTTCTTGAAGCTCAATTACAAGAACGAGAGGCTAAGCAGCCTCCTCATCGAGCAGATGGACAAGTAAGACCTTGACTTTTTTGGTAGCTTCTTTGCTTTTCAACGAATAGCGTTGTAGCGATGTTTGAGACCGCTCTGAAAACGGCTAAAAGCACTTTTTTAAGCACTTATGGTTTTGAATGATCATGTTTATGCCAACCTCTTAACATTTGACTTCAGGGAAGTTCTTTGAATGCAATGATAAGAAGCTTCAAGAAGTTCAAGCGACAGAAGACAGAACTAGATAACAATGGAATCGAAGATGGAAATGTTATCCCAACCGAAATGGATTCGAAGAAGAAGCATCGCACGCAATGCTTGGTTCTTAAAGATCAAATTCTGGAAGACCGTCTAGTCAACTGGATGAGCATGGAGGAAACTCAGTTGTTGCATCTAGAAAAAGGAGATGGTGGCGATTCAGCTGACTGTGATGACTCTGATGACTCTGATGATAGCGATGATGAAGATGATGATTACCGTGAAGAGGATTGTGTTAATAATGACTGTAAAGAAGGGGAAGCAGCTGATAATGTTTCGAGAATTTGTAGCGAGCTGAAATGTGAAGTTGTTGATAAGGGATTGGACGCGCAATGTGAAAACGTTTTCGCAGGTGGGAGCGAGCCAGTGATTTCAAATGCAAACCAAGAAACGAATGAACCACTTGATACAGGACCAGTTTGTGATGAGATGCAACTTCGAACCCAAAACAAGAAAGAACCTAGTGATTTTGGAAGTTACAAGGTGCCATCTGATACCCTTAATTTCAAGGAGTTTATTCGTGCAGGATCTGCAGGCACATCGCAACAGAAAAAACCTCCGAAGGTGGCATTCTGCCCGAAAGAAGTGAAGAGAATAATTGATTCAGAAGCCCTGCTGCAGAAAAATGCTCAATCCCACACGATAAGAAAGATCATAGTTTTTGCATCAATTGGAATAAGGCATGGTTGCGAAGATATCTACGAATTAGACTTCAATCATTTTAGCATTTTAAGGAAGGGAGAGCCATACATGTCTTCGAAAGATCCCGGGGTAAGGAAGTTAGTATTATGATAAGTTTTGCATTTAAATAAGTTTTCGATCTTAATCTTTCTTTGTTCATCAGTAAAAAAGCAATTTAATTTTTGTTCCTTACCAGGAGCATGTTCTGTATGAGAATCCTGGTGTTCGGAGGAAGGTATTTTACCCGAATCAACAGAATCCGACATTATGTCCTGTTAAAATACTCGAAGAAGAGAAGGCTATGCGACCATCGGATTCTAGCTGCCCATCATGGCTATTTCTCTGCATAAAGTACGGCGGAAGAACACGAAATCTTCCCCAAAACGAGTAAGTATGATTGGAGTAATTAACTTTTAATTTACCGAGGTTTGCAGCTTAATTTAAAATTCTACCTGCATAAATGTGTTTCAGATATGTAAGGCAGCGTATGGGAAGAAACAAGCTGAAGTCTTTCGGGCCACTAATGTGTCGAATGGCAATGCTAGTTCATGTTCGAAGTGGGAGCTTCTTCTTCAAGGCCTTGGGCATCACTCTTCTCTTCATGGCTGGTTTTCCTGATGATCTTGTTCAACAAGAAACTAAATACCAGAGCTTAGACTTGCTTCAGAAATATTATAGGTATTTCAATCTAATATACTAGTAGGAAATGAATATTTCTGAAAAAAAGCTATTCGGATAGTTTTGTACCTCAATGTAATCTCTAATATAATTGAAGCACGACGTGTTTTTCCTTTGTAGGACGGATGAGGATGCTGAAGGGGAGGAGTTATTTCTTCCGCATCCTATGACTAGTGATACTGTAAGATCAACTTCCCAGTTCATATATCTGACCACATCTAGTTTCGATTTAACTCCCCACTTCATATATCTGAGCACTTCCTAGTTTTGATTTAACATTGACAAATAAATTCGAGTTTCTGAAGACTGATCTTGTTTTCTCTCAGCAGGCCAGTCCAAGTTCTCAGCAGTTCGGTGGAAAATCTTGTTCAACAAAAACAAAGGCGAAAAAACCACCTCACTCGAATAGCAAGCCTCGCAATATACAGATATCTCCATTCCCACGGACTACACTTTTGAGCTCTGCACCTTCTACACAATTTGGACTGGTAGGTCATCAGACTTCTATTCTTCACACTCAAGCAATGGCAACATTATTGTCTCATACGCCATCAGATGCTCAACCAATCTCAAACGCTGCAATTGCGAATGCTGGTACGAATATCTCCTACTATAGTCAAACACCGTATCACATTTTTCCCCCACAACCACCTAACACCTTTGTGCCTATGGTATATTGGCCTTCCCCAAACACATTTTCTCCCGGACCCTATCAATCTACATATGGCTACCGGTCTTTCCCTTCTACTGGAAACTACTTCATTCATCCACAGCCCTATTACAACCATCCATCTTGCAGTCCTTTGAACCCCAAAATGGTGGAAGCAGCAGGAAAAAATGGCGCAGCCTCGGAGGAAGCTGATAGTGGCTACGATTGCAGTTCAAGCAGTATTGAACCAAAGAAGAATTAGAATACCTGTCTTCCTTGTAATTATCATAACTTCCTTATTCTTAATAAAGGCTTTGTTCAATTCCGCTATCTCGTACTCAATGTAAGAAAATGAGCCTCTTTTCGGTTTTCATGGCAGATCTTGTCATCATTTTAACTCCGAACATCCAGAACAGAACAACCAAGCACCAAGATTTTATGCAGGACAGGCTTACGAGGCAGCAAGTTCTAAGTGACGGCGCTGCCTCATTAGCCTGCCCTGCAACCATGAACCAATACTCTGCGATTATCCAAGTATCATCAAGATTCTCACAATCCTTCTTCGAGGCATGCCGATCGAAGTCAGACAGCTTTCTCTTTCACTTGGGAAATCACACATCTTTGAAAAAAAATTCAAATCTGCATGAACTAATCAGTGCATTTCCACCCAGTAACAATAACATTTTCAACTCAAAAGTTTCATTGCACAATTACATGTCAATCCATAACCACGATGCCCTCGGACCCTATCGCAACCTGGTAGCCCTCCTTAGTCAGCTGACTCACCGAAATCAAATTCCGCTTCAAACCGGGGAGGTGCATCACATTGTGCAGCATCCACGGAGCCCCACTCAGTAACTTGACAAGCACGTCACCTCTCCCAACAATGTCCAATGCCGCAAGGCCGGGTACACCTTTCCGTAGTTTCCGGCGGTGTACTTCTCCATGATTCCCTGGTTCGGCGAGCAGTGGAAGGCGAGCAGTGAAAGGCGACGCCGGGGGTGGTGATCCCCGACTCCAGCGGGGAATCGACGGTCAAAAACAATGCTTCGTTGATCACTTCGATGGTGTTGGCGGCCCAACGGTGTGCTTCTTGAGCCTGAAATTCTCGCTGACGTGTCCTCTTTTGCCCCAGTGCAGGCAGGCGTCCGCCCATTTTCCCAGACCCGAATCCATAGCAGGAGTCCTGGATTTTCTCTCTCGGGAAGAAGAAACCTTAACAGCTAATTGATCGGGGCATTTTTCGTTGGCCACGGGTCCAAATTAGGCTCATGGGCTTAGCCGTGCACGAATTGACACCAAAACTTACTAGGAGTAGCAAATGTGGATGAGCAGTAGGGGAGATTTTTTAGTGTGTCAGGAACATAGCTTGCTACATACTAAATGTAATAATACAGTTTGTTGGAAATTTATGGTATACCCAATGTAATAATACAATTGGTTGGAAACTTGAAAAAAAAAATTTCAACCAATTGTATTATGATATTTGGTGAACCGAGCCGTTTCCAAACATACTGAAAAATTTCTTGAAAAATAGTGCACAAAGTAATAATGTACTATATGAGAATGCAAGAAACTTTGGTAAATTTACTTATTAGGACACGACATGTGAGACATGTGTATAAATTATAGAGTCAAGTGAGACTAAAATACATAAGAGTCTCATGCTTTTGAAAAATATGCTCTTAAATGACGTGTTATATGGACTCAACTCCACATCCATATCCCCGAGTTTTTCTCATCTAAGAGAACCACCTTAGCTTATGACATGTGTAACAATCTCTCTCTAGGAGTCACATCTAAAGACATTGGATCCAATGCCATTTGTGGCCATGTGAGCTTTTCTTACGCAATTCCTTCCTTTTTCTCTCTTAATTTGCTTGTCTTGGCATTTTCTAAATATTTAATATCAATTATGGAAAGCTTTTGGAACACTCCTCTAATGGTTTAATTAATTATTGCTTCTAAAGTTCAGTTCTTTATTCTCTTTACTATCTGAGTACCCAACTCACCAACCGGTATTTAATTAGTGCATTTATCCGCTTGATTATGTATTAATCAGAATCATATCCTTTCTTTCTCTTTTACTTTCCACTTTAGTTTTAGTTACTTGATGCATTGATCATTGACTAATTATAATCCACCACTACTTGGTAAGAGCTTTTTTTTTTTTTATAATTTATAACAAGGAGAAGATTAACTACAATCCGACGAGAAGAAGATTAAACCCGTGATTTAAGGAGTTGAAGAAAAACGAGGTAATCACTAAGGTAATCCATCACTTATACACAATAAAACACTAGTCAAGCATAACTACACACCAGGCAGCCTTCTTGGTTCTAATAACTATAATTAGTTTCACAACATCGGCATGATACCCAAAAGAAGCTTAATTTGCAAGCATATATCATACATAACCATCATCGTTGAAATCCATACATCAGCATACATGT
The DNA here is from genome assembly GCA_035220775.1 of Malus fusca. Taxonomy (NCBI): domain Eukaryota; kingdom Viridiplantae; phylum Streptophyta; class Magnoliopsida; order Rosales; family Rosaceae; genus Malus; species Malus fusca. The sequence goes on from CM069068.1 coordinate 39,883,936, forward strand.
TCAAAGTTCAAACCATCCATACATACACACATCCCGACATATCCACCATGCCCATCTCACCCAAAGAGAAGAAGCCAAAAGATAAAATCGAAACCCTAAATCAGACACAGTGCATCATGAACAAGGGCCACATGAACAACTGACTACATGCATGCCCTTTAACCCTAGCACTGACCAACTTCCATAAAAACAAAACATACATATTGGTTAAAAAAAAAAAAAAAAAAAACGCTTTTATTATCCAGCAACTTGTCCCACACACATTTTCTCCCCTAATTACATAACTAAAGAAGAAAAGTGCTTCCTGACAAGGCTGCTTTTTGCTCTAGTCCCGGATCTTATTGGCAACATTGCACTGCTGTCGGATCTCGCCCTTGTTTCCGGTGAGAGGGTTGTTCTCGGAGAGAATGGTGAAGGCTCTCGAAAACTCCTTGAAGAAGTAGTCTTGGCTCTTGGCCATTTTCTTGACGTAGGGTTTTGTCCTCTTGTCTGTGGCTAGCTGGTGATCCACCATCATCAAACCCTTGTTGTCCAAGATGTTTCTGTAGTAGTTATTATCGAAGATCATGGGGGTACCACGGTCATTTCTCACGTACTGAACGGCTTTGGGGTCGGGGATTGCCTCAGGGCACTTCTTGAGCATGTGAGGGACATGGTCAGGGTTGAGCTGAGGGTCAACTTCTGGGTACAACCGGTGCACCAGCTTCACACAATGTGTTCTTCCAACACTGTGAGCTCCTGCAATTGATTCCAATAAATACGACAAAATTAGTGTTTCTGATAGCGTTTGATATAAAAAATTCCTAGAGAAGCAAAATTGTATTTGAAAGAGTTAAAGAGTGTTTTACGGCAACAAAATCACTTACGATTTATGTTTGTTTGAAAAGTTCTTTTTATCACATAGAAGCACTTCTAGCAAAAGCGTTTTCCAAAAAAGCAAATCTCAAACAAGGCCTAGAAGTGTTTTGGGGCTGAAATAACACTTAGAAGTGTTTCCTTAGAACGCTTGTTCTCGAAATAGCACTTATATTTTTATTTTAACCTTTAAACGTGCTTCTAGTAAAAGCAGCTTCTAGAGCATATATACCTAGAAGGGCAACCAAACCGGGGGTGTCAATGCCCATGTCAGCAAACTTCTCAAGGACAACGGACATGCTCTCATTGTGGTCAGGAAGGTATTGCTCAAGGATATCAGCTCTGCTTCTCCTTCCATCTCTTCTTCCAGTTTTAAGAGGAATGAATGGGCCTCCAAGCTGAGAACACAGTAATTAAGTTCAAAACACGATTTAGAGAAATATATACTTCCAAAATATACCAAAACTATATCAAAAAGGTAAAAAAGTAAATAAATCCGAGTACTAATTCATCTTAATTTGTACCTACATATTAAAAAGGGAAATTACTAACTTAGATATTTTTTTTTTACTAAATTCAGATCTCTGTTTTTACAGAAGATAGTTGTGAACCAAAAGTGGATAAAAGCAGAAAGTAAAAAAGGAAGAGAAATTAAGTAAAGAGAAAATATACCCTAACAACACCCTCTCTGGCAGACAAGACAAGAATATCTGAGCAGGAAACAACACCAGGGCACTCCCTCTCCAAAGCTTCTTTAATCTCTTCAATGTACCTAAAGTTTCTCATCCCAAAGCTTCTGTCCATCTCCTTCTCAGACAATGATCTCCTTGTTGAGTCCAGCAGCAGAGATGCATCACATGACTGCAAGAAATTAAAAGGTTATTGTGAAGGTATCTCAAAAAATGGCTAAAAGTTCTTTCTGATAGCTAAAAACGGTTATGATTACGTTTGTCATGTTTACAATAAAAGCACTTTTAAGCATAAGCGTTTTCTACAAAAACAGTCACAAACGAGTCTTAAAACGCACGACAGTGTGAGAGGGCTTGAAATACCGACAGAATGACATTTCCAGTGCAGGTAAGTTTCTCCGAAAAATCTTTATGAGAAAAAGTGAGTCGTATGAATGAATATACCTGGACAGCACAGTCATGGAAGATGTTCCTGAGCCAAGAGAAGGCGGTGTTCTTGTGGCGCTTGTAGAGAAGCTTGACTTGTTCTCTGATGACCTCTTCAGCCTGAGGACACGTGTCCCTATAGAAGTCCATGACAAGGCCTGGGTCCTCCTCATTTCTCTCAGCAGCAAAGCAAGAAACTGCTGAGAGAGAAAGCAAAGCAAAGAAGAACAAGAGAGCTCTGGAAGAAGAAGAAGAAGAAGAAGAAGAAGCCATGGCTTTCTGCTTCTGCTTCTGCTGGCGGTGATATCAGTGAAGTCCACTGAGCTGAGAGGCTCTTTAAATAAAAGGAGAGATGGAAAAAAATGGTATTAAAATATGAGACACTTGTTGCGAGTTGCGACTAAGGGTTATGCTACATGTGATGCTTTTGACCATTTTCAGCCTTGTATTCACTGCAGCATTCACCGCTTAATTAAACGGACCCGGATCCTCTCCGAACCCAAAATATCTGAACCTAAGAATTAAATAATTTAGACCGTTAAAATTTGATCCAACGACTATAAACAGTGAATCCTTTAAAATTATAATAATTGTAATCGTTGGACTAAATTTTAACGGTCCGGATCATTTGATCCTTATGCTTAAATTTTTTAGATCTAGAGAGGATCCGGGTTCTAATTAAACTACCGCCACCGGCTCAAACTTTAATGCTCACATTTTCTGCTGAAATTTGGCCTTCAAAAATTTTACAACGCACCTATGGACTCATGCACTGTTTTAGTAAAAGAATGAATCTGTATGCGGTAATGTAACCGTTCACAAAATAGCTCCATCAGAACAATCAAAACTAAAATTTTATTCTAGTAAGTGGGGTCAGTTTTATGAATTTTAGAACTCCATTGTACTTTATTTTGCGTTAAGTTTTCCGTTAGCTACAAATACTTAGTTTATTTTCTTAAAGTTTCTTTCCAAGTCTTCCTAGATCTTCCTCTAACTCCTTTGACTTGAGTCTCCGTCTTATACTCGCATATTCTAATCGGAGTATCTGTAGATCTATAGTTCAATGTCCAAACCACCTTAACTCATTTTCTCTCATTTTATCTTAAATTGCGGTCACTCCTACTTTACGTCGGATATCCTATTTATTAATCATATCGTGTCATGTGCCCACAAATCCATTGGAATGTTCTCATTTCCGCTACACTCATTTTTTACACATGTTGCTTTTTGACCGCCCAACATTCTGTGCTATAAAGCATTGTTGCCTTATTGTCTTATAAATTTTTTCCTTCAACTTTAATAGCATACAACGATAGCACAACACACTCGATGCACTCTTATATTTCATCTATCCAACTTATATATCATTGCTGTAATATAAAATACTTATAATAATACGTTCCTCGATGCTGTTGAAGCCAAATGCAATGCGGAAAAGCAATGGCATCATGACAAAAACTAGGATGATTGCATGCCTGCTCATAGGAAGAAAAGAAAAGGGAAAAAGAAGTCTAGCATTATCTTTTGGAAAAAGAAAAGAACTTTGAAATCAAATTATTCATATCGAAATTAATAATAAAACTTTATAGTTTAGGTTTGAATGACTTGAGATTGAGATTATAGAATGATAATGCGATCCTTGTAAGCAAACTTGTACAAGAAAGTGACCTTCCAATTTCACCACAACACAAACGAAAGAAGAAACTATTAGAGGAAACGATAATTTCGAATTGCGATATTCATTTTTCAATTTCTTTGAGGAAGTTTGCGAGCTCGTGTCTTATTAAATTATCTTAAACTTGATGTACGAAAAGTTTCTATTATACAACAACTTAGCATGACGAGGTCACACTTTGATTGAGTATCCAACTCGTTATTCAGTTTTATAAGTAGAATCTGAAAAGAAAAATATTACTAAAATGTAACGTTGAAATACGAAATTAATTATATAAAATTGCGTGATACCGAAATCAAGGAAAACTAATTTAAGTCTGCTGAACAGTGACAAGGCCACCGACACTTTCACTTTCACTCTCAATGAACAGCATTCGTGTCATTAATAATGCACTAAAGATGATCGGTGGAGCCCCAAAAATGACACGGCCACATAGATTAATTATCTTACTTAATTAAGTATAGATCTAGCTGTTAGAATGATTAAAGATAATAATTAATCACTTGTTTATTAATAACATAAAGAATCCTAACTATTGACTCTGACCAAATATATAGAGATCCGCAATGAGCATTTTATCCACCTCTGTGTGTATTCTCTATTCTATACTTTATAGGAAGGAATCGTGTACGAAATTCACAAATCAAGTTACGTTGCGTAATTTCCTCCATACGTTTTGAGTTCGATTTCAAAGTTAAATTTAAACACTTGAAATTGAATAGGAGAAGAGTGAATTGCCTTTTTTTTTTTTTTTTTTTTTTTTAAAGAGTTTTCAAGTATTACAACATGATGCCCTACATTAGCCATTTACAGGTGAGCTTCCTTATACTATACACAAATCAGCTGGCTTTCCAATTTTAAGTTCAATCGACTTTTTTTTTTTAACAAACGATATTATCTACACTAAAAAAAGAAGATGGATGGGCTTAGCCGAAATTTAGAAACGAAAAGTATATGGAATGGCATGACCTTGTGGCCGTCCCGCTTAAGACACTACTCTAAGGGTGAGACTGAGGGATCAAAAATTAAGCGGTAAGGATGTTTTTTGTTAGGATGAACCATGCGATCATGTCATTTGGACATACTAATTTTTTCATCAAATGAAATTTAGAAACAAGAAACAAGAAGTAAATGGAATGGCAGGACCGCGTGGCCATCCGGCCAAAAACACTATTCATGGGGTGAGAGGGACCAAATACAAGTAGCGAGAGTGCGTGTCTTAGGCCGGACAGTCATGCGATCTTGTTATCCGAACATACTAATTTCTCCATTAAGTTTAATACAGTGAAATACAAGTGCAATTCAATATTTCATTGACAATAATTTTACATAGTTTCATCATCAAAAACAAAAGGAAAAATTCAAAACAAAACTCAGATATCAAGAAGCAGGCCAACCCAGGTGGGCCCCATGAAATGTGGATGTTGTTCTAGCCTATACGTTACAGGTTTTACAAGACAAAAAAACAAAGAAGGATTAATTTGGTCATGTTCGGATCATCTGTCGACATCTAACGTCTGCAACAAGATGACGGATGTGTGGGGCATACCATTTCACTCTCTCGACATGTTCTACTCTTACTTCCCAACAATGACCTGCAAACAACACACAATTTACAGTTTTACACCCTGCAACCTATGCAGTAATGAATATTCATGTGTTTTCAGTTGAGAAGATAATACCTTCAGATTTGGCAATTTCACTTATTGATTCTGATACATGTTTAGTCCATGAATTCTCCTCCGAGTCCTTGACGTTCCCGTGCACGTGTAGCGTCCCGCCCTCGCTCCTGCATTATCAGAATTGCCATTAAAATGTGTATGAGTGAGAGCGAGAGAACGAGAGGGCTTCAGCTTCCTATAATGCTCATAAGTGAAAATATTTGCAGAAAGCATTTGAACAATAGGTTTATAGGGTTTATCACCTTAATGCCCTAACAGCAGTGACCCAGCTACCTTCACTTGTTGGAATGAGACCGAGACAGACCCGATCAGCCACTCCCTGTGAGAAAACAATCAAGTTATAGCAACCTCACCAGAACCTTGCGTTTGACAAAGTGCCTAACTTGCATAGTATAATACATAAAGTGAATGCACAAGTTAAATGATATTTATATCAGTAAGGAAAGCAAATGATGCCAGTCTTTGGACATACTTTAGGTGCCACTATCCCGTTATCCCCTTCAAGAACAATGCATCGGTCACTAACTGAATTGGCTTGCACATTTCGCCGGAGTGCCTCAACAGCATGGGGATTCCATTCACAAGCATAAACTAGTTTTGCGTTGGCCCTGGTCAACCAACATTTTCACTTAGAAACAGCATTAGTGAAGGCAATTTGAAGGGAAGAAAACAAAGTCAGCAGCAATCAAGTGCAGCTTATGTAAAAGCATGATCAAGAAATATGTATCAATAAGATTCATCGATGGAACCACCATTGCAAGGGTTAAATCCAAGCATCTAAGTCCGCGCAACAAATGTCATAAATGTTTTCTTATTCTTATCCTACTTCTAATAAAATATGTATTGCTGACTGACAAACAGACTGCAGTAGGCTGACTATTTCTATGTCCTATAAACTTCAAGATTTGCCAAATCTTGAAGAAATCTGCAATTTGGAGGACCAAGAAACAAAATCTATAAATTTCTAGAACCAGAGAGATGTACCTGACAAGAAATGGCAGAACAAAATATCCAATTCCAGCAAACAAATCCACAACAATCTCATTTCTGCAATTCATTGAGGCCATGCGGAGCTTCTCAGATAGGTTGCCCCAGGAGAACATACATTTAGTAGCATCGAAAGAATAGAGAATGCCATTTTCGCGATGCTCAACCCATCCATTATCTCCTACAAGAATCTCCAAAGTACTGTCCCTTGTAGCGGTCGACGCAACTCGGCCCTGTTGAAACAGATTCAAGTCATGAATATACAACCGATAGTCGCATGAGCAATGCATAGATCAAATAACTACTCATGAACATGAGTAACCCAAATAACTACTAAAGAACCTTCGAAGTGTTTAGGTACATTACTTACTTGGCGTGCAAGGCGATGAGCGTTAAGTGATTTGGAAATAACATGCCAAAGCTCCATCCCTAATGAGTCCCATATTGGATTCTTGAACGATGTCGCCGGAAGGACAACTATATCTCCAAGTCGCTCCCATCTACAAAAGACAAAACATTTAATATGAGTATCATTATCATACATGGTCATTGAATCTACTAACCAGTAAATTATAGTGCATCCCTCATCCATAGGTTTTAACTGAAAATGTGTTAGTAACAAATCTTCTATAATCAGCTTAGTTTAAAAAGAAAATGTATTTACATGCTTGCACAAAAGCAAAAACACAAACCTTGCTGGTAGCTCCTCTAAGAGTTCTGCAGGCAATCCTTTCTCCTTTATCAGCAAGCCCACAATTTCATTCATTACTTTCGCAGGAGATTTGGCAGCTCTCTTGACTTCAACTTCTTCAGCAGCCAGCTTAGTAGCACCACATTCCTTTAGAATGTCCAAGGCTTTTGAACAGTTCACCTCATTAACCGAGAATTCTTCTCCTATAACTGGTTTAACAAAGTGATTACTCTGTCCTTCAGATAAATCTGTCAAAGGACGCTTGTTTTCTTTAAACACACCTGAAAATTTTTCGTTCACAGGAAAACATATATGTGAACCACTCTTCCTGGAGTACACCTTCCTTCCAAGATCTAACCATCCAAACTTCTTCAATATGTCCTTGCCTACTTTTGCATATTTTCTTTCAAGTTGTAGAATCCAATATGACTCTACCTGCTGACTTATGCCATTTTCCATGGGCAAGTCACTCTCAAAATTCAGATCACAAGGTTCACTTAAGCTCTGCACACCTTCAGCCCGTGGATCTTGGAATTGTTTACCTTTCTCATTATTCACCATTTCATAATGTTGAGCATGCATTTCTCTGTCATCTGGCTTAATATTATCATCTATGCTCATAAGAGGAAGCAAGTTGATTTTCATGGGCTTACTAAACTTTGTCCCAAATGCATAACAAGATGCCCCACCACCAATCATAATAAGATTGTCGCCGACAACATTGGCTGTGCTACGTACAAATAAATCTTCACCATTGGATTCAAGTTTCACATGCCTCCACACACGGACCTTCAAATCAAGTAGTGCTAACTCCTGGCAACGTTGTTTAACTGGACAACCACCAACAACCCCAAGATAATTCTTGTAGACAAACATTGAGTGGGAGAACCTTGCATGTGGACTTCTACCAGCTGCATTTTCATTCTTCCATTTACATGTTTGGATATCAAAAACATACAAGTCTGCAAGTGTTTTCTCACCACTATATCCTCCAAAAATATATAGTTGAGATCTATATGCCACCATTGAGTGAGAATGTCTGGCACATGGATGCTCACCACTGACAATCAACTCTTTCCACTGCAGATTATCGGTATCGAGAACATGTAAGGAAGAACTGATGGTATCATTGTTAAGTCCACCAAACACATATATCTTTGAGCCTATAACAGCTGCAGCATGCCGATGCCTGTTTAACACACATATAGATAACTTAGGTGCATACTTTAGAAGCAAAAATAATGTTCTTTGGAGTAGATTATGCAGTTAAAAGTGTCACCTGGGAGGAAATTTGTCCCCAGAACATTCCAATAACTTCCATTCATTCTTTGCTGTATTGAGGACCCAAACATCACTCAAAATTTTCTCAGGATCAGCCCTGCCTCCAATGACAAACACACAATCTCCAACCAGAGACGTAGTGTGACCCAACCGCGGAGACGGAGTGCTGTCTGCATCAATTGCTCTCAAAGTGCCAGACAATGGATCAACCAGCCAAGAACTACTTCTTCTCCCATGTCTTCCCATGCCTCCAAAGCCACCAAACACAAGAACACCATTCCGGTTTTTGATTTCCAATGCGCAAGACGAATGACCCCAGAGGAAAAGATTCTCTTCGGGTTCACCGGCTATTTCCATCTCAACAACAGACAGACTACAACCACCAGGAACTTCCTTGGACCCTGCCAATGTTTTTCAAAAATTCAGACCTTTGCATTCACATTAAACCGAAAGGTGTCCTGCAAAATACACATTTGCAATCCACTTTCATTTCCCACCAAAAATAAAGCTTGCAACTTTCACAAAACTACACCACAGAATCCAAAAACACAAAAAAACCCAAGAACTTGACAACTCAAAAACATCAAAGATTCAAAATCCAACTACTAAACATACCAGAATCCGAATGCCCATCTGCCGCAATCTCGCCATTCGCAACCGTGGGACCCACAAACCCTCCACCCTCACTCTGCAGAGCCTGGAAAAATGCCTCAGTCCTCTTCCTGTTGGCCTCCATTTTCTCGTTCGCCACCCCGACAAGGAACCTCACGTACTCTCTCGACACCATCACCTCCCGGCTGCTCCCCAGCGGCACCTCCATCCGAATTGAGCACCGAATCGCGATAATCACGCGCCGGTTCGAATTCGTAATGCCGGACTCTCTGAACCCGCAAGCAATCGCCTTCGAAACCAACGACTGCGCCGATGCCACGTCCCTGCACTCCACCGCCACAATAAGCGGCTCGAATCTGAAAACAAGGTCGTTTTGGTCCTGTGCGTCGTTCTGGTCATTCGGGTCGGGGCGGAAGAGGAGGCCGAGGATAGAGTCGGCATCCGCCGGGTCGTGGGAGATGAAGATCCACGTGCCACCTAGAGCTTTCTTCTTGGTCTTGGGCTGATTTGTCACGTGCGTGGGCTGGGAGAGGATAGAGATACGGCCGGAGCAGGAGCTGGTGGTGAAATAATTGGGGTGGCTGTTGATGGCGTCGAGGAGGGGTATGATCGGGGCGTCCACCGTGCCCTTCGGTGATTTGTCTGTCTCCTCCGACCGCAGTGACGCTAGCGTCGCCGCCTTTCGTTTCTCGAACTCCATCTCTTTTGCAGCTTCTGTAAAACCCTCCAAAAGTCTCGGCCCAGCTGCTGAAGCAGAAGAAGAGCGGTCCGGGGAGCAAGGAGGTAGGGGTAGTTTAGGAATTTTAAATTTTTTAATTATTGGCCTTTAGGTGGCCCGTTAAAATCAAGACCGGGCCAGACCAATTCCTAACTTACAAGTCCGGTCAGGCCTGTCAGGCCTATGTCAGGGTAATATTATTTTTTGTTGCTCTTTCTCGCAAACCCAATAAATTCGATCCGTTTACAGGTCTATATCAGGATAATATTATTTTTTGTTTATCTTTCTCGCGCACCAAACGTTGCCCAAAGTTCGTTTTCTTATTATGAATGTAATTTCCTATTATAATTAAGAAAAATTAATGAAAAGAGCTTGAAAACTTTGAGTTTTAACGATAAGGACAAAATAAATAGTAACATGCATAGTACCAGGATTGACTTTTTAGTGTAAAAAATTTTAAAATGTGGTTTTTCGTTAAAGTGAATAGTACCGGAAACTTTTCGTTAAAGTTCCCTAATAATTATGATAAGATTGTTCCCATTATGGGTTTGATACACCCCATATATATATATATTACAATTATTCACATAGACATTCAACAGAGACTACATAGTCATATTTTTACAACGGTTTGTGAGACCCAAACACAATGAAGAAGACAACGAAGACCACCTCTGACTCGCCATTTGCTCTTGTGCCTGGTGGCTTGACACGAGCACTCACTACAATACTTGCACTACTCATGACTTACAAGTTTCTTAGCTTCGGTGAAGCCGTAATCATTCTTTATCTCTTCTATCGTGTCGGTTCAGCATTTCGCGGATTCCATCAATATTGTTAATTTTTTTTTTCTCAAAGCACCATTATTGTCGAATGAATATTGAGAAATTCTTCAATCTCTAGATGTTATTTGCTACTTTGTTGTGTATGAATGTAACGTGAATGACATATTGACCTATATGAATGTTATTTGCTAATTTAATATTTTTATCATGTAAATTGCTCGTTTTGCTCATCCGATTATTGAACACCAAAATTTCTCAAATATGGTGTTCGAATAAAATTAATTAATCGGAATATTCTCCATCGAAATTCAATCAGTCATATTTCTACGGAAAAGAGATCATTTCCGGATCTTTCCTCCAAAGCCCAGGGATCAAGTGATCCGAATTTTTGAAATTTGATCGAACGACTAAAAACAGATAAGTTAGTAAAAATTTTTAAAAGCTATAATAATTTTTTCCGTTAGATCAAATTTTAAAGGCCCGAATCACTTGACCCTTAAGCTTTGGAGAAAAGATCTGGAGAGGATCTCTTTCCATATTTCTACACACGAGGCGCGTATACACACGTGCAGTGAATTTTATTAGTTTGACTGAAACGGTATTTTCCACCGCACCGCCAAGTACCCGCCTAATTTGCCAATCTCGCCGGACGCAAAAAGGAAAACCCGCAAATATCCGAAACGCCACGTTTCGTACGTTCCAGGGGGGCCGTGGGCAACGCACGCCGCGGGTAGATCACTGGACGTTTCAGGAGGTGAAACTTTCGCATTCAATCGTCGTTTTTGATAATTTGGGGCTTAGGGTTTTTGGGAGGGGGTGAAATTGGATTGAATAAATTGCAGTCGATTTCGGATTTTGATCCCGAAATCCGAAGCTGCATTGGGTTCTGGCGCCTTCTTCTTCTCCTTCCCAATTGCAATCTTCGTAGCTTTCGCATTCAGAAGTCGAATTATTGCCGCCGCAACACTTCCATCTGATTTTTTTTCTCTTACTTTTAAAGGTGAGCGCTTTGTTTTGCATCCACATGGTATCGTATTTGTTTGCTTGTTTTCTTTGAGTTTTGAGTTTTTATTTTTAAATGTTGAAGAATTCATATGAGTGGCTGTAGCATTGAGGTGAGTAATTTGTTTGGAGAGTCAGTGAATGTAAAATTGTGATTTTTTAATTTAATTTCTAAACAATTTTGAACAGTTTCCGCTCTCTGGCATGGTTATGGTGGCAAAGGTGTTTTGATTGTCGTCACGGAGATTTTCGGGCCTGTTATGACTTCTAGATTTGATTAGAACTCGAAGGGTCAGCTGCATTGGATATTGTTTGTCCAAAATGTCTTCGTCTCCTCGCGAAAAGCCTTCTCCTGCTACCGAGAGCTTGAGTGAGCAGCATGAGAGTGTATTGAGACTTGAGGAGGATGAGGGTGAAGATGAGGATGAAGAAGAAGATGTAGATTTCAATCCTTTTTTAAAAGGAACTCTTTCGCCAGAAGCTTCTTCTAGTCTGAGCTCTGATGTAGAAGGTTTAGATGGTGAAGTTGTTGACAGCAGCAGAAACAGTATTGAAACTGCCAGGATTAATTCGTTGATCGTGGCTTGCGAGGCGCAAAAGTGTCCTGTTGGGGACCCTGAGCATGGGGAGGAAGAAACTGTGATGCAAACTACTGTTTCTCCTGACGGTGCATCTGCAAATGAGTTTGAAAAAACTGCCAGAAATTCTAACAGCGAAGCTGTTCAAGAAAAGGATGATGTCTCAAGCAGTGAAACTGATGTTAATGATGCTATAGTAGGAGAGTTGAGTAACACAGAAGACGTCCCAAAGCCTACTGTGGACTTAGATGATGAGGATGAAGATGCTATCTGTAAACGCACCAGGGCCCGCTATTCATTAGCAAGTTTCACACTTGATGAACTCGAGACTTTTCTTCAAGAAACAGATGATGAGGACGACCTCCAAAATGTTAACGATGAAGAAGAATACAGGAAATTCCTCACTGCTGTTTTACAGGGTGAAGGTGACGAGCAGTCAACTAAAGAAAATGAAAATGCTGATGACGAAGATGAGGATAATGATGCAGACTTTGAGATAGAACTTGAAGAGTTACTTGAGAGTGACGGGGATGAGAATACTAGGGACAAAAGTGTAGATGAGAATGGGGAAGCTGGAAGACGACCAAAGACTAGGCAGAATAAGTGTCAAAAAGAACCTGCCCAGTGTAAGAAGAAGAATTTAGGACAGACAAAAAGGCCATTGCGCCCCCTTCTACCAGTTTTGCCAAAGGGACCAATGTCCTGTTTCTCTAATCAGGCTGGCAGAACTTTAATGCGCGGAACAGCTTCAAGTTGTTTGTCTTCCACAGTATCAGAACGTTCTATAAATGGATTCACTGCCCACCAGATTGGCCAGTTGCACTGCTTGATCCATGAACATGTGCAGCTACTTATTCAAGTATTTTCTCTGTGTGCCCTTGATTACTCTCGGCAACATATTGCCTCCCAGGTTAAAAAATTGATCTCTGAGATGCTCCAGAAGCGTGACGAAGTACTGATATGGAAAAATGTACCGTATCCTACTGTTTGCTTTTTCCCATCAGTACCAACTGAATTCCCTAATTCCTACACGACACAAAGTTCCTTAGCATCATCCCTCACATTTGGTGCACTTAGAGAGTGTTCCTTGAATAATCATATGGCAGTTTCCCCAAATATTTCTCCTTCCAATGGTAGACGTGAATGTGTTCCTAATGGGCAGGTGGGCATTTCCCAGAATATTGGGGGTTCTTTCTGGGTGCCCTCTGTAAGTGGTCCTGTGCTATCTGTCTTGGATGTAGCTCCACTTAGTTTAGTTGGAAGATACATGGATGAAGTCAATACAGGTATACCATGAATAAAGTCACAAGTGTTTTTCATGCTTTTGCTTACGTATCTGTATCAATAATTTTGCTCTTTATTTATCTGCCATTGATTTGGAATTATTTTCACAGCTGTTCAGGAAAATCGACGGTGTTTCGTGGAAACTAGTTCCGATACTCGCCTCGAAAAGGAGCCTTTGTTTCCCTTTTCTAACTTTCAATTAGGTGCTCAGGCCAATTGCGCATCTGTAAGTGGAACTGGTTCCTCAGCTTCCAATGTGGTTCCATCTTCATCTAGTCAACGACCACCCAAGAAGTCACTGGCTGCTACCATTGTTGAAAGCACCAAGAAGCAATCACTTGCTTTAGTTCCAAAGGACATATCAAAGTTAGCCCAGGGGTTTTTTCCTTTGTTCAATCCAGCATTATTTCCCTATAAACCACCCACAGGAGCAGTCGCAAACCGGATTCTTTTCACTGATGCAGAAGACGAGTGAGTTGCACACTTTCTTCTTTATTGTTGAGTTGGTGGCTTATCCTGATTTGTTTTTGTTGTCAGACTTTGGAGATTGTGATTAATATCAATCTATAGTATTCCTTTATTATAGTTTATGGGTTCATGTGTTTATTATTGGAACTGCAATACAGATTATTAGCATTGGGGATGATGGAACATAATACGGATTGGAAGGCAATTCAACAACGCTTTCTTCCTTGCAAAACTAAGCACCAGGTAATCTTTTTCTAGACTATGTATTGTGAACAGAAAATTATCTGATTATGTCTTTTTTGCGAAGGCTTTCCTTTGTGAACCCTCTGCTTATCAGGAGACATGTATTAATACATAGGTCATTCTAGTCAAATCATCATTACTAGCATAGGAAAAAAATTCAATAAAAGCCCACTACTAGGTAACAACCACAGAATTTTTGAGTAATTTATGCTTGAGCCAGAACGTCAGCCTGCTAATGTTTGTTTTACAGATTTTTGTTAGGCAGAAAAACCGCTGCTCATCAAAAGCACCAGAAAATCCCATAAAGGTATGGAAGAACTTATGATTAAATTTTATTTATTTATTTATTAGTATTACTTTGAAACATGTGTTTTGTTGGTGGAATGAGATGACAAGATAAATTGGTAGAAAGGAATTTCCTGTCTGTAGTCGTCTATTAGAGTTCAATTAATTGGTAGGCATGACAAGTCAAATGCTTGATCAAACATCTAGTCATGTTTTAATGGACGAAAGGAAGTTATGGTTTGGGGATTTTAATTGTTGAATTTTAGATCATAATGCTGTTGTAAATTTGTAACCCTGTGTCTTTTATCAGTAATCCATATCGCTGTCTATTTCTTCATGCAGGCAGTTCGGAGGATGAAAAACTCACCTTTAACTGCGGAAGAGATAGCATGTATTCAGGAGGTAATTTCTTGATTCGTACATATATGTTTGTGTATAAAAGCTTTGAGAGCATTACTCTCGTGCGTGTGTTTGTATAGACATGTATATACAAATGTTGACCTTTTTTCTCAAATTAGGTTCCAATTGTCGGTTGTTGGATAAAATATGGAATCATTGACAACTAAGCATACATTTTTATATATCAGATTCTCATTTAGAGATATTGTTTATTGTGACTCCATACTCAGGGACTTAAGGCTTATAAATATGATTGGTTGTCCATATGGAAATTCATTGTCCCACATAGAGATCCATCCTTGTTGCCTCGGCAGTGGCGTATTGCTATTGGGACTCAGAAGTCATATAAGGTTGATGAGTCAAAAAAGGAGAAGAGACGATTATATGAATCAAAAAGAAGGAAGGAAAAGAATGCAGATTTGACAAGTTGGCAAAATTCATCCGAGAAAGAGGTATGATTTCCTTTGAACTTAGAACATTGGCTATTCTATTTGCATTGAGTTTGTAGTTTTGAGTAATTCTTTTATGATGGGTATAAAAATAAAACATTGTTGGCTAAATCAACTGCTCATATTAGAGAAAAGGGCGCGGCTAGGCTTCAAATTAGCTTCTGTTCTAGACTTAATCATTGCTAATGATGTCATATGCTTCCTAAGTGTTGATGAATGTAGTGAGGCTTAGGAGTTGCAGGTTATGTAGAACTTTCTGAACTTTAGGAATAAAAAGTAATTACAAAATGTAAGAAATATAAGGTTTTTAGTTTTGGCCTGCGATTGTAAAAGAAATAAGTGGTTCGGTACGCTTTGTTTCTAAAAGTTACATTAAAGTGCATCATAGAGCCCTTAAGTTTCTCAGTTTAGGATGCGTGGGGAGTGGGCGCCAAAGTCCAATTTTACTAACTTTTCAGAATATTGCAAATGATTCATATGGAACTTTTCTTTGCACACACCTATAGCCTAGCTGAGCCTGGAGTATAGATGATTGAAAGCCCGTTAAAATGATGGTGATTTTATTTAGAGTTTGGTATTGACTGCAGGACTGCCAAGCTGAAAAGTCTGGTGGAGAGAACAGCGCAGATGGTTTGACCGACAATAATGCAGGTGAAACTTATGTTCATGAGGCCTTTTTAGCAGATTGGAGACCGGGTACTTCCTGTGTAGAAAGAAACCCTCATAGTGGTACCCTATCCCAAGGTGCCATCCATGAATGGGTAAATGTTTTTGGGCAGAAGGAAGCACCTCGAACCCAGACCGTGTCACAGTATCCGCATGGTCAATCTCAAATCACTGGTGTTAGACATTTTACATCCAGTACTACACCAGCGAATCATTCTGTTTCTCAACTCTATTATCGGCCGTATCGAGCTCGTAGAACCAATGGTGCACAACTAGTTAAGCTAGCACCGCAATTGCCTCCTGTGAATCTTCCACCGTCTGTTCGTGTAGTCTCACAATCTGCCTTCAGAGGTTCTTTACGTGGGGCATCTTCCACAGTTTCTGCTTCTGGAGGTGGTAGTGGTGCTGCTGCAACACACAATCTTTTTTCTCAACCTTCTAAAGCTGGAAGGTTTGGGACCTCTGATGCCATAACAGCTTCACATGCTAAAAGTAGTTCTCTGAAAGACACTGTTTCAACGTTGTGTCCAGAAGATTCTAGAATTATCCAGGATAAATGTGTAGAGGAAGGAAGAGATGTTGATTCTGATCTTCAGATGCATCCTCTGCTGTTCCAGGCCCCTGAAGATGGACGTCTGCCCTATTTCCCGTTGAACTGCAGAAACAGCAATTCCAGTACTTTCAGTTTTCATTCAGCAAATCAGCCTCAGCTACATTTAAGCCTTTTTCATAATCCTCAACAAGGAAACCATGTTGATGGTTTTGACAAGTCACTGAAGACACCCAACTCAACATCTCGTGCCATTGATTTCCATCCACTTATGCAAAGAACTGACTGTGTAAGTAGTGCCACAGTAACAACATGCTCAACCGCACCCCTATCTGTCGGTTCAGGAGGAAACCATTCTCAAGATCAATATCCTTCCGATACTGGTCGACTTCATTTGCCAGTCAATACTGATTCACAGTCTCTGGGCACTAATGAGAAGGCTAATGAACTGGACTTGGAGATCCACCTAAGCTCTACATCCAAAAAGGAAAAACCTTCAAAAAGGAGAGATGTCGCTGCGAATAATTCCATTAGATCAAGAATAATGGCGCCAGAGATGATAACTCAATGTGCTAATAGTCCATTGCTTCGGCATGCTGAAAATTCTTCAGCAAGTGGCAGCGAACTTGTTATACCAAGTAATGATATCAGCAGGTACAGTATAGATATAGGTGACCAGTCTCAACATGATATTCAGATGGAACAGGAAGAGTTGAGCGACTCTGATGAAGAAAATGAAGAAAACGAAGAAAACGTTGAGTTTGAGTGTGAGGAGATGACTGATTCTGAAGGAGAGGGGGGATCGGCATGTGAAGAAGTTGCTGAGATGCAAAATAAGGTGACTTTTCTTTTTTTTTTTTTCCAGCCAGCTTCAAGATTCTATTGGCTGTGGCCCTGTGGAACCACATATTCTTACTTTTGTCCCAAGTTATAAATTCTACTCGCGACATCCATCTGTTATTGTCACGGGTTCCCGCCAATCTTGTTCGGGAGGGGAGTTTTCAGTTGTTCCTTTTTCTGACTTGGTGTTTTCTTGTTTCTAGGATGTTCCAACGCATGCGATGAAAAGACCTGCAACAACAGATCCTGATGGCAAGGAGTGTGAGCCAAATGCTACTTATCATCCTCAGGACAATATTCACAGAATTCCTAACTTGGACGATGCCAGTAATTCTTCCTGGCTAAGCTTGGATTCGTGTGCACCTGATCGCCCTCCGCACATGATGTCTAAGTACGACGAAAGTACAATGGACAGCAGTTTTTGTGCCAATGACTCGCAGTCATCTCGTCCTCTTCGCTCTTGTAAGAAAGCGAAACTAAGCACAAGGGAAGGTGCAACACCGAAACAAGCTGTGGACATGACGCACCAACTGAGCCTGGGTCCTCCATCAAATCCGACGGCAAGGAAACCCAGGAAGCGTGTATCGAGAACCAGTACATGTTTGAACATTGGATTGACTGTAGAAAACTCCGGCAGTGATGGCTAACATAAAAGATTTTGCAAATGTTTATGCATCCTTACTAACCCTAATTTCTAGTTTGATAAGTGTTTAAATGATCTCTTACTTCTTGGACTATTGGACGCCAACCCATTTCAGCCAAGTGGCGGCCAACATTTTGTTCATGTCAAGGTATGTAGTTATCTTTCTAAGGCACCAAATTTTGATGTTACTTGTACAAACTAGACAACTTGTATCATTGGGTCAATTGATATTTTCTCTCTTATACCGATGACACTGGCGGTTTTCCATGCCAATCACACATTGCAACGCGAGAAAGTTTAAAACGCTTGACAATATGTAATTGGTTTAGGATACCACCGTGGCATTCATTAAATTATCTTTGGAACCAAAGTTTTAATCCAGAGGGAATCCTCACTCGCTTAGCCGCATATGCCCTTCCAGCACCCACCCAGATCATGCCACGTAGGATAGGACCCACCTACGATAAATTGAGAATCAAATGTCTGCCCCAAATGATCACCAACGGTCAAAATCCTTATCCCAAAACCTGATCCAAAAGCTCCCTCTCCCTCCACTCATTCCCCCGCTCTTTGCCACCATTCACAAGTCCTACACACATGAAGATAAAGACTTCTTCACAAACCAAGCCTCACATTGCAGACCCTCTTTCTTCTTCCCTGTTCCTCCATTTCGAGCTCCGAAAACTCCGTTACAACTTGGAACCGCCATGTCTTGCTCAAATTTGACAATGTGGGCGTCCTCAAAACCCTCCCTTTCCGACGCCTCCGCCCTCTCCTGCCGCTCCTTCATCGTCCCTCTTCAGCTTCCCTCCCAAAACTCCCTTCCCGCCTCGCGATCATCATCTGTGACACCGGTTCAATGCGGTCTTCGCGAGCTTCGCGAGCGTATTTCATCAGTAAAGAACACGCAGAAGATCACCGAGGCTATGAAGCTTGTGGCAGCCGCCAAAGTCCGCCGAGCTCAAGAGGCTGTCGTTAATGGCAGACCCTTTTCGGAAACCCTAGTTGAAGTTCTTTACAACATCAATGAGCAGCTCCAAGTGGAAGACATTGATGCTCCTCTGACCAAAGTTAGGCCCGTCAAGAAAGTTGCTCTCGTTGTCATAACTGGGGATCGCGGTCTTTGCGGAGGGTTCAACAATATGATCATCAAAAAAGCCGAGAGAAGAATCGCGGAATTGAAGGCTCTTGGTCTCGAATTCACCATCATCAGCGTCGGTAAAAAGGGTAACACGTATTTCCTCCGCCGGCCTTACATTCCGGTTGATAAGTTTCTCGAGGGAACCAACCTCCCAACCGCCAAAGAAGCGCAGGCCATCGCGGACGATGTTTTCTCCCTTTTCGTGAGCGAAGAGGTCGACAAAGTCGAGCTTTTGTACACGAAATTCGTGTCGCTGGTTAAATCCGACCCTGTGATTCACACCCTGCTTCCACTCTCGCCAAAAGGAGAGATTTGCGACATCAATGGCGTTTGTGTGGACGCCGTGGATGATGAGTTCTTCAGGCTGACAACAAAGGAAGGGAAATTGACAGTGGAGAGAGATGTCATCAAGACGCAGACCATGGATTTCACACCGGTTTTGCAGTTTGAGCAGGATCCGGTTCAGATTCTCGACGCTTTGCTGCCCTTGTACCTCAACAGTCAGATTTTGAGGGCATTGCAGGAGTCTCTAGCCAGTGAGCTTGCTGCTAGGATGACCGCTATGAGCAATGCAACCGATAACGCTGTGGAGTTGAAGAAAACCTTGTCGCAGTCCTACAATCGGCAGCGCCAGGCAAAAATCACCGGAGAGATTTTGGAGATTGTTTCGGGTGCCAACGCTTTAGTCTAGACGATTAAAAGAACAACATGGTACTTGTTTTCTCCTCCACATTGAGTTGTGCCAATTGTCTTAAATTTGCAGACTTAACACTTCCATTGTAATTCTCAGCTGCCAATAAACTTTCTGTGCACAAATGAGAACAAAAGAGAGCATTCCACATATATATATATATATATATATGTGTATATATATTGTATGTCATTTTTTTCCATCATAGTTAATAATACTGCTAATCATGTAATTAAGGATCTGAATTCTCGTTCTTCGTATATCTTCTCTTGCTCTTGAATTACCAATAAGACTGAACCTATCATAATCGAAACTGAACCTATCATAATCGAAACTAATTCCGTCTTTATTTTCCAGTAAGACTGATCGAATGGGTATAGGGAGTTCGTCTCGACAACTTATTAACTCTCTTGAAAATCTGAGAAACAATTACAAACTTAATCACTAGCTCTGTCTACTAAAACCATGAAGATTGACAGGCATGTTATAATACTCTTGACTACAAGCGCTCATTAGTTATCCGAGAAAAACTGGGCTCAATGCGATGAACTTCTTTCGCTGCAAATACCCGTTAACAGTTGGGAGTGGAAAATGAGGAACCCCATCCCCATGATCACTTTGGTTTAGAACATAGGTTCGATTCTGCGAAGATGAAGCGAAAGAGGAGGTGGCTATCGAACTCGAAGATAGAAGAAGTTGGTAGAGAGAGCTCTCAGTTTTGAGGTTGTCACAAAGATGTCCTTGAGAAGTTTGGCAATGTCTTCGTGGTTTTAGGTACTTCTGAAAGTCTTCATGTCTTTTTGCCCTCAGTCCGTCGTCGTTGTTCCTCAAGATTTTGCTTCAAGTTCTGGGACTTTGAGAAATTTGAGAGATTTGGGATCGATTGAGAGTTTGTTGTGGAGGAGGACTTGTGTGTTGTTTCTGGCACCTGCATGGTTTTTGTGGCGGGAAGCAACGGTCTTATTTTGTTCTTATGATAAAATGAAGCAACGGTCTTTTGACAATTAAGGAAAATAGGTTTCGAATATGAGTAATGGTACTAAAATTTGAAAGTTAAAAGATATGTAAGTTGATGATTGGTTTATTACTTAAGCGTTGATAGACGTGCTCATTTTTATTGGTGACACATAATTTAGTATGCAAATTTAGTCTTCCTAGCATTACTCTTCGAATATAAGCAAACATCTTTAATTCCGAGTTAAATGGTACATAAAAGTAAAGCGGTGACTCCAAAGAATGCATTGAGAATTCAAACTGGAATTAGGGTCCCTCACAAACAAGCCCACGTGAGATTAGACCACTGATTAATTACAGCTTTTAGAAAAAGCCCTATGGAAAAAAGCCACTTTAAATCTTTGAATTGAATATTAACCAAAGAAAAAGCACTTCTCATCACCTCCCACGTTGTTCGGTTTCAATTCCCATTTGGCCATTCCTTCTTGGCTTCTTCCCTCTCTCCTCTCCAAAACCAGTTCATCATCATCTCTGATTTCTTTTTTTTTTCTCTCTCTAATTAATTAAGGTAATATTCATATCTCTAATCTCTAATTTCTTCTTTCTCCCCATCACGTCTTATTGTTACACACATTTGTTGATGAATCATGAATGCATGTACAAATAATTTCTTGTGATTTTAATTTTGTTATTAAGATGTGAAAAATAAGTGATGCATGATGTTTGATGTTATTATGGCAATTGATTTTGATGTGCATGTGTAAAAAGGAGGCAGATTGTCTGCCCTCCTCTTTGGGTGTCATTCTCATCCCCTCCTATTTGTACGGTCACGGTTAAGCCATGTCAACATTTTATTTTCTTATTGCTTTTTGTCTTATTATCTTTATAAAAAATTAATATAAAATATTAACGTGGTTTAATCGTGACCGCACAAAATATGAGGGGATAAAAATGGCACCCAAAGAGGAGGGCAAACAATCTGCCTCCGTGTAAAAATGCATTTTTGTATGTTGAGAGAAACTCTCTTGTCTGGGACGAAGTGCCCTGTTTCTTTCTCTCTCTTGCTGCACACGAAAGACCTAAAGTGTTTATTGCATCATCTTCTTTTCCCATGTTTGTTAGGTCATCTAGAGAAAATTCATAGTTAAAACCATCATTACATTTAATCATTGTTCTCTAGAGAATGTGGGTTCTACGTATATTTTCTTATTTCATTGATATATTACACTAATTGATGGGAAAAATAAATTAATTACGTTCATCATTTACGAGATTCGAACTTAAAATATCTTATTTACAAATGAAAATGAACAATAAACCGTATTATTAAGTAATTAAGCTTTTAGCACCTCAAAGCGGTTTTCTCTACGTAACCTTAAAGCGGTCTCCCTAAGTAATTAAGTTGCTTGCGTTTTGTAAAAAAGCCATAGGCTGTCTGTCCCTAGCATATTAATTTTTCTCATAAAAAATGATGGATGTTTGGCTGAAAATGTCTTTATTGTTAAGTATTGGTGTAGAGTCCCATCTTTATGTGTCCTAATGCCCTTTCTACATCCACATATTTGGCACTTTTATTTTTCTTTAAATTCAACGTAAATTAATAGAAAAATGAATGAAAATGGTTTGAAAATGTTAACTTTTAACTAAAAGAATAAGATAAATGTGTAAGTAAATAGTACCATGAGTGACTTTTTAGGTTAAAAATGTCTTTAACGTTAAAAGTAAACAGTACCAAGAATATTTAGTTAAGACTCCCTAAATTAATATGATCTCTAAAATTTTTTTTGTAAATTACTACGGACCTGTAAAATTTGAAGTTTTATTTCATACCATAAAATTCACCAAAATACTAAAGATATATAATAAATTTACTTAATCCGCCTACTCTGTCCTCCTGCCCAGCCCCGTCTAGCCACCTAAGACCTAGACCCCAGCCCTAAAGTTTAGCGTCTTTTAGAAGGGAACTTTAACGAAAAGCTCCCGGTACTGTTCATTAAAAAAAAAAACTACATTTTTACACTAAAAAGTCAATTCTGGTACTATTCACTTTATCCTTATTTTGTACTTATCGTTAAAACTCAAAATTTTCAATCTTTTTTTATTAGTTTTATCTTTTAGAATCTTGATATAAAAATGTAAATCAAGATCTTTGATATTTAATTAATTAATTAATTAACTGATAAGCTCAGTCTTCGAGCCTTCGAGATGGGTTGCTAATCAGTGGGGATTATATTTTGTGTGTGATTGAAGGAGCAAGAAGGAAGCAGCATAACAAACAAACAAACATTCTTCTGCCATGGAGGTTTCTATACAAGCACAGAGGCCACTCAGTTGCAGAGGAATTTTCCAACAGAGAGGAAGCAACTTAAAGCTCAAACCTTTTATTGGATTCCC
The DNA here is from genome assembly GCA_035220775.1 of Malus fusca. Classification (NCBI taxonomy): domain Eukaryota; kingdom Viridiplantae; phylum Streptophyta; class Magnoliopsida; order Rosales; family Rosaceae; genus Malus; species Malus fusca. The sequence goes on from CM069068.1 coordinate 39,906,924, forward strand.
TCCCCATGGAAGAGTTAGTCATTTCTTATATAAATTTATAGACATATATATACATGTGTGTGTATATATATGCATTTTCTTCTTCTTGTGATATTTCTCTCATCGGGTTTTTTTAGTGATTTGGTATTGAATTTGATCACAAGCATGTGAGAATCTGTGTTTTTATGGAGAGATGGATTGTGGGATTCATTGATCTTTGTGGTTGAATGTTTGTTTACCAACACTTTTGGTGGGGTATTGATTGGAGATTTTGTAAAGGTGGAAGCTTTTTCGATGAAATCATGTTCTTTTCTTGGTGGGCACTCACTATTTGTTTGATTTTACTGTAGATATGACTGAATTATAAGAAATTTTACTTTTTGGGCAGTGATGGTTTTGCTTTTTCAGTCAGTTTTTCTGAATACAATTACTGAACTGTGGTGGATTTAAGTTTTTAATGAGTGTTGTATCTCAAACTAAACTTCTCTTAATAATGCATTTGATTTCAGTATTCTTCATGGTTCAAAGGAAACCTGGCAAATGGAGTTTCATACCAAATTACTGCCCGTTCAGCCGGTGAGTTAGCCGTGTTGTTCTCTTCTAGTTTGAAGTTGATTAATTGACCTTAGTTTTCTTTGTTATTGTTAACTTAATCTGACTTTGTAACTTGGTAGATTTTTCAAGGAGGAGACAAAGAAAAGTGTCTCCAGGTTCAAAGGGATTAGTGCCGAAAAACCCAGTAGGAACTAGCAGCCAGAAGACGAATCAAAAGAATATTGGGGACGAAAAGGGTATTACATCTTCGACATCCAGTGAACTTGCTGGGAAAAATAAGAAAACACTTGAATCAAGAGTTGACACCAGAAGAGAATTGGTAGTTGAACCTTCAGAAGAGAGCGATGTTGAGGAAAAAAGAATTGATGAAACTAGTAGTAAGGTTGAGGAATCATCTTCAGTTAGTAAGCCATCAGGTAGGGGCATTCAAGGGATACAAAATGGGAGTGTAGGTAAGGTCCTTGATGACTTGGCAGACGCTGATAAAGGCATTGATACTAGTGAAAGGTTAACGAATGAAGTTTCTTTAAAGTTAAAGTTGGAGAGGGAAGAAAAATTGCGTAAAGAGGAAATTGCGAGGCTTGCTGAGGAGAACTTCTCAAGCGGGTACAAAATCTTTGTCTATCCTCAGGTGGTGAAACCTGATCAAGACATAGAAGTGTTCCTTAATAGAAGTATATCAACCCTAAGCAATGAGCCAGAGGTTCAGATGATGGGTGCCTTTAACGACTGGCGTTGGAAATCTTTTACCTTCAGGTTGAACAAAACACAACTCAAAGGGGATTGGTGGTCTTGCCGGTTTCATGTTCCTAAAGAATCATATAAGATAAACTTTGTGTTCTTCAATGGGCAAAATGTTTATGACAATAATGATGCAAAAGATTTCTACATAACTGTGGAAGGTGGAATGGACCTCTTTGCATTTGAAGATTTCTTGCTTGAGGAGAAGCGTAAAGAACAAGAGAAACTTGCAAAGGAGCAAGCTGAGAGGGAAAGGCAAGCAGAAGAGCAGAGGCGAATTGAAGCAGAGAAGGCAGCAAGTGAAGCTGACAGAGCACAGGCAAAGGCAGAGATCGCAAAGAGACGACAAATGGTGCAAGAGTTGATCAAAAAGGCTGTAAGGTCTGTAGAAGACGTTTGGCACATAGAGCCTAGAGAGTTTAATGGTGAGGACTTGGTGAAGTTATACTATAACCGAAGCTCGGGTCCTCTTGCTCATGCTAAGGAACTATGGATTCATGGGGGGCATAATGGTTGGATGGATGGATTGTCAATTGTTGAAAGACTTGTTAGCTCTGAGAGAAAGGATGGTGACTGGTGGTATGCCAATGGTATGTGCATTTTCTTTATTCTTGTCCGTTCTTTCTCTAGCTTACTTATTTTGTTTGTTTTCATTCCTTTACCTTATCTGAGATTTCTGAGATATCTGTTTGTTGCCTGTATGGCATGTTGTAAAAAACATCATTTTTGTCAACTTTATTCTTGTAGTTGTTGTACCTGAACAAGCTGTTGTCTTGGATTGGGTTTTTGCTGATGGACCACCTCAGAATGCCGTTCTATATGATAACAACCACCGTCATGATTTCCATGCTATAGTTCCAAAATCCATTCCTGAGGAACTATATTGGGTTGAGGAAGAACACCAGATATATAAGAAGCTCCAGGAGGAGAGGAGATTAAAGGAGGAGGCAATACGTGCCAAGGTGAGTCTTACTGAAAAGTACGCCTAGAACGATTAGATTGAGGCGCTTGATGTGAGATTGGGACCACCTTCTTAGGGTTTTTGACTGGTTGGTCCATCTAGTGCTTGTAATTTATGCAAAGTGTGGAGTTTCTGGATTACCCTTAAATTGTTGTCAATGAGTACTTGAGATTTCCTATCTCTATATATGTTTATTTATCTTATATTGGAAAATTTGGGATTCAACTTCTCACTGTTATCTTATGGCATTACTGATCCCAGTACCATTTCCCTTCTCTTGTCGCAGGCCAAAAGAACAGCTCGTATGAAAGCAGAAATGAAGGAAAGAATTTTGAAAAGGTTTTTGCTGTCTCAGAAGCATATAGTATACACTGAGCCTCTTGATGTTCAAGCTGGAAACAAGGCGACAGTTTTCTACAATCCTGCCAACACAGTTCTGAATGGAAAGCCTGAGGTTTGGTTCAGAGGATCATTTAACCGTTGGACCCACCGCAAGGGTCCATTGCAATCACAGAAGATGTTACCCGCAGAGAATGGTTCTCATGTCAAAACAACTGGTGAGTTTGAGTTTATATGTACCTTTCAGGGGTTAAATTTTCTTGTTGACATGTGTATTTGTGTCTCTACAGTTCCAGTCCCACTCGATGCATACATGATGGACTTTGTTTTCTCTGAGACGGAAGATGGTGGACTTTTTGACAACAATAATGGCATGGATTACCACATTCCGGTGTTTGGAGGAGTTGCGAAGGAGCCACCAATGAACATTGTACATATTGCTGTTGAAATGGCCCCCATTGCAAAGGCAAGCTTGTAAACATATATTGTCAGTATGTACTTGCTTGCATATAAGGGCCTTAGTGATTTTGTTTATTTCCTTTTTTTTCCCTTCAATTATTCATAACATCTATTCTAGGTTGGAGGCCTTGGTGACGTTGTTACCAGTCTCTCACGAGCTGTGCAAGACTTAAATCACCACGTTGACATCATTCTTCCAAAGTATGATTGTTTGAACTTTAGCAATGTAAGCTTCTCTGCTGTTGCTTATTTCCATATACCTCATCTGCTCTTTACTTCTTCTTTTTCTTTATGCCATTGAGATTTGGTCTTTTGTTTCTTTTCTTTTTTTATTCTGTATTTCTAGTAAATAAAAGAATGCTTGTTCTAGGTCTTATATGTGGCATTTGACTGCCTATCTTGGAGGTACATTCATGGAAATAATGAAATACAATTTGCTCCTCTTGGGTTTTTGTGAGTCCATGTTCTTTGATTAACAGGTTTTCTTAAAAACAAAGATTTCTTCTCGTCTTTTTACATTCTATTGTTTATGATTGATATAATCTGCTGTTTTGGACCTATTCATGTATTTGTTCTTATTCAACATTAGCTTCATAATGCTTTGGTTTCTAAATTGTGAAATCCCGGTGTTCTGATACAGGTGAAGGAGTTTCAGTATAACAGAAGCTTCTCTTGGGGTGGAACTGAAATAAAAGTTTGGTTTGGGAAAGTGGAAGGCATTTCAGTGTACTTTTTGGAACCTCAAAACAGGTACTTTCCTCTTTCACGTCCTTCATATCATGTGTTTTGAATGTACTTATCAAGTTTACTAATCTTTGTTTTCTTTTGTAATGGGTTGATAGGCATTACACTTTTTATATCTGGCAATTGATCCTACTGTAATTTGTAAACAATAATGCCATTGTGCCAGATGCAGCAATTTGTTATTTACTATGAATCTTTTCTATTTCCGTTTCTTTTTGCAGATTCTTTTATGCAGGTTGCGTATATGGCTGTAAAAATGATGCAGAGAGATTTGGTTTCTTTTGCCGTGCTGCGCTAGAATTTCTACTCCAAAGTGGATTTCATCCTGTGAGTACTCATGATCCAATTGCTTATCTTAGAAGTTTATTAATTTCACACAACACCAGATGTCTTCACATAAGTGGCCTACTTATTCGGTAGAAGAAAGGAGAAAACATTGCGAAATGTTTATGCAGTTTATATGCGTCCTAGTACTACAAGTGACTTAATTCATATTTGTAGTGGCAGTGGTGCTTCTGCCTACTCTTTCCTGTGCAAAACAAGTAAAGTAAATTACAAAAAAATATGAAGGAAGATTTTTCTAGACACTTGTATATGAAGGAAAATTTTGATTGTGCTTTTTTCAGACGGAAGATTTCAGTTAATGGATTTTTAGGATATCTATTTGAAAGTCGTGCTTTATGATGGCAGGATATCATTCATTGCCATGATTGGTCTAGTGCACCTGTTGCCTGGTTATTTAAAGATCATTACATGCATTATGGTCTCAGTAAAGCTCGGGTTGTCTTCACAATTCATAACCTTGAGTTTGGAACGCACTTCATTGGTAAAGCTGTGGCACACTCAGACAAATCCACAACGGTAAGTACTTACAAATTCCTGAAACTATCTCATTTATCAGTTTTTGATTTCCTAGAGCATACTTTGCCATTGTGAATATTAGTATCAGACCTTTCAACTCTAATAACCAATTCTATCTTGTCAACTGTTTCACTCGTCTCTATATCTTCAGGTATCCAACACTTACGCTAAGGAGGTATCTGGAAATCCTGCAATTGCTCCTCATCTTTACAAGTTTCATGGTATAATAAATGGAATTGACCAAGATATATGGGATCCATACAATGATAAGTTCATTCCTGTAAGTAAATAATATTTCTGTGTTCCTCGCTCTAGTAATTCTAAACTTATATAAGTTTTTTCCATTTATGTTTCTTGGAATAAGTATTCGGCTGTTTGCCAAATTCTCTTAAATACTTGCAGTACAACTGCATCTAACACATACGATGCTTATCATTCAGATATCATATACTTCTGAAAATGTTGTTGAAGGCAAACAAGCTGCCAAGGAAGCCTTGCAACAAAGGCTTGGTCTGAAAACAGCTGATCTCCCTGTAGTAGGTATTATTACGCGCTTAACTCACCAGAAAGGAATCCATCTCATCAAGCATGCCATTCGGCACACCTTGGAACGCAATGGACAGGTTACCTTTCATCTCTCTCCCTCTTTCTGCGGGTCAATTATTACCATAAACATTGTTCTTGATGGGCTTACGTATCCCCTCTCATTTCTTAGTGTACCAAAGCCAAATCTGAATCAAATTGGACCACTTAATGCAGGTTGTATTGCTTGGTTCAGCTCCAGATCCTCGTATCCAAAATGATTTTGTAAATTTGGCAAATCAGTTGCATTCTTCTCATGGTGATCGTGCTCGCCTTTGTTTGACTTATGATGAGCCACTGTCGCATTTGGTCTGTTCTTGTGAAATTCATGTTTTGTTTTATTTATTATGTAAATGGACCTCTTACATCTGCACTGTGATGATAACTTACTAATTGAATTTTCCTACAGATATACTCTGGTGCTGATTTCATCTTAGTTCCTTCAATTTTTGAGCCATGCGGTCTCACCCAACTCATAGCAATGAGATATGGTTCTATACCTGTTGTTCGAAAGACTGGAGGTGTGTACCTAGCTTATCAGTTTCTGACAAGGAGTGTGCTTTAATAGGGTGTTTATACTTTGTCTTGACTAGCCATTTGACATGTTTATAGTCCCCTACTATGACACTGAGTTAAAAACTACCTTGGACATTTTTTCTGGTAAACTAAAGTTACTTCGGTGTGAAGTTTGACTGTCGATTTCTTTTTGTATCTTTTTTATAGGACTTTATGATACAGTATTTGATGTTGACCATGATGAAGAGAGAGCAGATGCCCAGGGTGTCGAGCCAAATGGTTTCAGCTTCGATGGAGCTGATGCTGCTGGTGTCTATTATGCTCTTAATAGGTGCGTACATTTTCTTTCGTAGATGATTGGAGAACTATAGTTTTTTCAAAAATTGAAGTTTAAAAAATGTACTCATAAATGGTGTTTTTCAGGGCAATCTCCGCTTGGTTTGATGGTCGGGATTGGTTTAACTCGTTGTGCAAGACGGTGATGGAGCAAGATTGGTCTTGGAACAAGCCAGCTCTCGACTATATGGAGCTTTACCGCGCAGCACGGAAGGAGTGAATATAAGAAATCAGATAACTCGAAATCTATAGCTTTAACTAGCTGCATAAATAATGTAAAGGGGATATGATCTATATGTCAATAGGGTATTTGATGATCATTAGTTTTTCTTTAAAAATAAGAAACCAGTTGATGGCTTCGCCAAAGGTAGTCCACCCTTTTAGGGTCTGACAAGACTCACAAAAGCATTTTAACTCATTCCTGGCCACCATCGTGTGATTCACCAGCGTCATGAATTGAACCTATCGAACGTAGGACTTGTCGTGGAACACGGTATTGATCATTGTTAGTTCAATGCACCATAAAAAGGTGATTAAGAAGTACAGAGAAAAGTGAGATCTAAAAGTGAGATCTACACGTAAATTCTGCCCAGGCCAAAACAAAAATGTGATGTTATGTTTTTGCAAATTCAACCTTTGCCCTCCGAATGTCATTTTGACGTAATTTCTCCCCTAAATCATGTTTTCATGCACTTTAACCCTTATTGTTAAGTCCGTCAAATTTTCTGTTAAATATGCATGCTCAGGTAAACAGTGACACGGACCAATTTTTTATTTATTTTTATTTAGAGGTCAAAATAGGTGAAAAAATTATTTCAGTAGCAAAGTGGAATTTGCTAACACTTTTTGTACATGCATCAATCGAGCCTTTTTAACAAAACTAATTTATAAGGAAATTTTCAAGATTATTACTTGAATCACATCTGCATATATATCACATGCCAAAGTAAAAAAAGGACTTGAAAAATTAATATTAAAAAAAAAGGGTTAAAAGAAACTGCAAGTGAGTGGCACTTGCTATGAGTATTCATACTTGATCTTGATAGTGCAGAAAAAAATCCCCAAGGTGGGAAAGCATTTAATTTTTTTTCTTATTGGACGTCAAATTTGCTTCCATTACTTTCAGGCATTGAAGCGACCAACCTTGTGGAAATGATAAGTCTTATGACGTGAGAATATATAAGGGATCGGATGAGAGATCTGGACCACTCAATTTCAATTATCTAGCCTCTATTAGCCTATTTTATTGGTCTATTTTATAAAAAACTAAAAATTTAAATGGTCCGAATATCTTTCTCTTTCTTAAATGGTCCAAATATCTTGATCCATGAACTCGGACACAGAAATCTGCGGTAGATCTCATTCCATATAGGACTGGTGATGGACTAAAATTGAGATTGATTTAGAACGCATGCAATATTAGTGGTCGCTTTATTTCCCACTTTCACTTTTTTCTTCCTCAAAAGGAAAGAGACGGAGAATAATCAGGTCTGGGTGTGCTCATCTTATAAGTACCTTCAAATCAAGCAGATCCTCTTTGGATGGTAGAAGTTGAGTTCTCTCTTCAATCATTAGGGAAAAAAAAAAAACAAACCTCTGATAAAGTCGATTTTCTCCACTAAATGCTTCTTGCTAGGATTCCATGTACATGATTGTACTCTTGGAATTGAAATCCGAGTAAGCAAAGCAAAATATGACTTGCGCTCTTGCACCACTAGTTATATATTGCCATGCATTGTACGTGATCGGTGATCTACCTTGGTAGATATTTTACCGTGTCGCCGGATCTATACATGTGTGTATCTTGAGACGAGAGATAGTAACACAATTGTATACACTCGGTGACAACTAGACTTGCTCTTATCTAAGATGATTTAGGGGATCAAGAAGCTTAATGATATTTTAATAATTATGTTTGATGATCTTCAAACATGGTTAATTGATGAAGAATAAAAAATAAAAACTTCGACTTCAGTTAAACAAAAGCTAATTAATTAGTATAATTATTACACTAATGAAAAGTTAAGAATTTCACCAACCGTCACGTCTCGTAATTAATTCATTGTATACTTCCATGCTTAAAGAGGCTAAGTTTGAGCATGGAGTGAGCAGAAATAGCTAAAGCGAAACTCTTAATTTGCATCGTCTTATATGAAACATTAATTTATGCAATTACTTGAAATGAGAGAGATATAAACGATAATAATGCATACAAAACGTCGCTACCACACGTTGCAAGCAAGTTTTCTACTAACATGGTGAGTCATATCACTCAAGGCTGGCAGACCCTGTAATTCTTTTCCCTACAAATGCTTCTACTTTAAAAAGAACCAGAAGTGAACCAAATCAGGTATGCGTATTATCAAGTTCTCAAAACTGCAAAAAGTCTTGTCAGCTGTGCCGAATTAGGCATACGTACATAGACTATCAGTTTGATTAGAGTCTTAGAGTAGCATAGTTTTGACATAAATCAACATGCAGATTGTGATTGACATTATTACTACCAAATATTCTTTTTACTTATAGTACATCTCTTATTAATTTATGTATCTTGATATTTTTTAATTCATTCGATTCTACTGTTGAAAATTAGAAGGATATGTGAGAAGTAAAAAGATGTGTGGGGATATCACACTCCATATTTTATGGACAGAAGGGGTGTGCATTGGAAGCAAAAATAAAATTTTCATTCTCACTAGAACAAAGGTGGTAAACTGTGTGTCATTATTTAAGTGGAGGGAAATTCAATGAAAATTATTATCGGCATTCCAAAAATCTTATTATGCACTTCTAACTTTTTATAAACATAAAGAAAAATACATTTGTGAGGAGTGTTGAATCAGATTTTTTGAGTGCTAACAATTTCCAAGTTTTATTTTTTAAGTTGTTAATTTTTTTTAACACAAGTATCTCACAACTTCTATAGTAACACATAACTCCGCGTTTCTAGGACACCGAAAAGTCTCTCAGAAGCACGGTTCTGTATTCGAAGAGAGATGCTTGCATGTACAAGTATACGACCCTCATTACACATGACATATAATTATTACAGCAACGACGTATGTAGCTATTTCATACAAAATCCTCTTGTATTTGTAGGTCAAAAAATTGAATAAAGATTCATATTGGATTAGCTATGAAGATATATCTCGTATAAAAAACACTTAAATCGTATATAGGATCGCAATAACTTATGAACATGATGAGAAATAACAAGACTTGTAAAACTGAAAAAGGAAAAAAAAGTTACATGCAAAGATGGTGATGCTTCACCATCATGCAGTATGACAAAGTGAAAATATGAATGTGATAAGACTTAAAATACATGTAAATATAACATTTCAGTTATATGTAATTTTTTTTCTAAACAAAAGCGGTCACTTGAACTTGTAAATATAACATCTCAGTTGCATGGCAAAGTTAAAATGCGAACGTGATAGAATTAAAGCATGAAGAGACACAATTTTTGCTCATTGGCATCCAAAGATTGCCTCTCCTATCTAGTTAAGTTCGTATACAACTGAGGGTAAAATAGCAAAGTCAGATGTGCGCATACGAATGAAGGATGTGATTGCGTTCCACAGATGGACTTCTCTTTGGTCATTGTCCAACAGAACTTACTGATTTGAGTTTGAGAAGACCCTTCACCTTGACAGCACCTACAGTGCCTTTATTTGCTCTCTCTCTCTCTCGCTCTCTCTCTCTAGATATTTACCATTGCAATAATCCCCAAAACCCAGGAAGCATCGATAGAAGTAAACCAGAAGACAGACCAAAACCCAGGAAGCATCGAAAGAAGTAAACCAGAAGACAGAGAAAAGTAGAAGTCACAGACTCACAGTCAACCAAGTGCTTAGTTCTTGTTACGAGATAAACTTTGTTAAGGTTACTTGATTAGGTCATTTTCCATATTCAAGTAAAATTATAGGAAGTGTTATTGGCACTTTAAAATTTTCATTATACACTTCTTACAAATGTATTTTTCTTTCATAATATAGAAAGTTTGGAGTGTAGAATGAAATTTTTGAAATGGTAATAACAATTCCCAAAATTATTTGTGATGAATGTCCTATACATTATAATGACGTAGTCGTACTATTTTACCGAAGCTTTTCTTATTTTATTAGTGATTTTCCTAAACAATTGTTTGACTAGAACATCTTCCGCTATCGAGTAGAATTAACGTATCTAAAATTAAAATACAAATATATTATATTTTATAAGAAGTATCATATGAATAATTTGGTCTTGAAATTAACCCTACCCAATAACTTTTTTAAAAAGCACCCACTACTAAATGGATGGGGATTCTACCTCCTCTTTTTTTATCTACCCTTTTCTCTGCAGTTCTTTTTTTCTTCTCTCTCTAATTTTGTCTTTTTTTTTTCCTTTATAAAGATAAAATCTTGATTGTTCAAACAAAAGAAGAAGGCAAAAAAAAAAAAAAAAAAAAAAAAAAAAAAAAAAATAGAATCCTTGACAGTACTAGACAACCTCCTTAAAAAAGTTCCCTCGCCCACACCATCTCCCATAGTCAGTCGCTGATGAGAGAGCTTGAGAGGATAAGGTTTTAATGGAATCAGCGACAAGTTTTATGGTTCAGACCAATCCTTCTTTTAATACATTTTATTTTATGTATGAAAAAGGCTAGTGATAGACCATATTTAACGAAAAAATTTAATTATTAACTATTACATCATATAATTATTAAAATATAATTTAAATAATTGATATTTCTAACACCAACTTTTATGTATTTGTGTGTATATATGTGTGTAAGGTAAAAACGTGATACGAGAAGTCTCCTCAGCATGCAGCACTGACTTTATTCCCATAGATAGTTAAAAAAGCAAAAAATGCTTCTGATAATATCATGATCTGGTTTCTGGGTTTTCTTAACACACCTCACCAGTTTCTCGATCCCGAAAGTTTCCTTCGTTTATCTACTTCTGGCCACTCCTCTCTGTGGGCTTTTGGTGTTTTTTGATAAACCAACCTCCACACTGACCATTTTCAGGTAAGAACCGAGATTCTCATCGTTTTCTTTCCTTTTTCTGAAAGGAATGTGCTATTCATACATTTATATTTATCTCTCACGCACATTTTTAAAATTTTTATCGTTGATATTCTTCAATTCATTCGATTTGACAATAAAAAATAAAAAAAATTATGTGAAAAATAAAAATAAATGTGTAGAATATAGATAACACTCCTCTTCTAAAATCACTCACTGTCAACCGGAGTGTCTTGTCAACTATTCCCTTTTATTTTTGTGAATATAAATCTAGTATATTATTATCTCACATTTCTTTTTATCACCTACGCCTTTTATTAATTTTTATTGTTTGATCACTTTTAACTTATTCAATTTGACAATAAAAATTGAAAGATGTGAGAAAATTATAAATAAAAAAAAGGCTAAATAACACCACCCTAAATATAAAAACAAAACAATAATTAACCATAATTTTATGCCTCCACTTTCTCCGTCACCCTTCCAACTCTTTCTTTTTTAATTTTAATTTCTAGCTAGTGTTGATAATTTGATATACAGGCAAAGTAGATTCCTGATATTATTCTCTCTTGCACCTTTCAGTTTTTTGCTTCCCAAGAAATAAATAAGTTTTTATCTCGTTACCAAATACCAAACAAATGTAAATAATTATCCTCTTATATATACAGGCAGCATGTCCATATTTGCTCTCACTCATCTCTCTCTCTCTGTCTTCTGGTTGGCTTTTTTCTAAAAGTACTTAGCTTTCAATTTTTGGATGTTATCAGAGCAACCCACCAATGGCAGATTGGAGTGGTATGATGAGCAAAAGCAGTGGTTTTGGTGGGGGAAGAAATGGTGAAGATTTTGAAGAAGAAGATGTGTGGGGTTTTGTAAAGGAGAGGGAAAACTCAAGTCTCAAGATGCTGAGGAATTCCAAAAATAATAGCTCCTCCACTTCTTCTTCGTCCTCCTCCTCTGCATCTGCATGGCGCCTACCTACTGCTACAAGAACAATCCCATGGGCCCATAATAATCCTCCAGCTGACCATGAAGTCCAAAAATCAGCTCCTGTGGCAATCCCTGATTGGTCAAAAATTTATGGCAAGAGTGCCAAGATTGGTTCTTCGGTTCATGATGATGATGATGTGTATGGTGTCAATGGGGATGGCGATGGTGATGGTGATGATGATGACATGGTTCCTCCACATGAATGGGTTGCCAGAAAGCTTGCAAGAAGCCAGATTTCATCATTTTCTGTGTGTGAAGGGATTGGAAGAACACTCAAAGGAAGAGACCTCAGCAAAGTAAGGAATGCTGTTTTGACTAAAACTGGTTTCCTAGAGTAACTATTTCAAGGAGAGCAACTTGGAACAAGTTCATGTCACCGTGACGTTTCAATCCAATTAATACAATGTGACGTCACGATTTTAGTAAACCAGTTTTAAGTCATTTCTCAGGAGTTTTACCATCAAATCATTGTTATATAGTCAACGGTTGTTTATATTTATTTTGCTTTTGTTTAACTACTGTTAGCAAATATAGTAGGTGGACGTGGAACTAGGTAGAGGAAGTCAGGTGCCCTCTTACGGTGTGTGATATTTTCCAGTAAAAAAAGGAAGGAAAAAGTTGGAAACCATTCGGCAGCCTCTGAGATTTTGTATGGTAGTCACTACTTGTCAAGTAAATAAGGAATTAGCAAACCTTTATGCTGCTTATTTTGGCATTAATTTGTAGTCGACCAAAATGCGATTGTTGATTTTGGTAGAAATTTGCAAAACCGATAAACGATCCTCGTTGTTAATTGAATTGAGATCCTCGTTGTTAATTGAATTGAGTTTTCGTAAGAAAATTTCAGTCATTAACAAAAATGTTATGACTTATGAGATCTCTGTAAATCAAAGATACAATAATTTGATCAAAGACATCCCTCGGTATATGCAGCTAGCTCCAACAAATGATTGGCTATTCATCTGTTTTTTTTCTTTTATTTTTTTTTTGGAAACTTTGGCTATTCATCTTTAGCCGACATGTAATTGCAGTAATTTATGAGAAATTGTGACCCAAAAAAAAATCTGAGAATCAAGGGCAATATTGGGTTATCACATTTCATTGGTGCTTGCAGGTTTACTAACCACTCAAATTCCACGAAAATCTTGCAAATTTTTAGTGTTGGGTAAACTTGGGTTGCCCTTTTTATCAAATGGAGCATTGGATCCCAAAACCTCAAGGTGCCTACTGTGTCATTGGATCTCTTCAAAAGTAAGTGAGAACAAATATGAAACTAGCTCCCGGCGTTCGAACTTGTGATAATTCACTTATGAAGCGAACTATCATTGTGCTATTGAAGCTAGTTGAACTTTTTTCTTTTCTTCATACAATGATATTAGAGGTGACGAGTTTGATTAAGCGGCCAAAGAATGTTATTCTATGTAGATCTTACTGCTAGTCTTCTCTTTAAATTGATTAAATATATAAACAGTATTTCAATTTGATGAACAAATTGAAATAAGAAACGGAAAATAAATGTAAAATAAAAACAAGCAGAAAATGAATACGATGGTATTAGACGTGAAGAGTTGGTTGAAACAATCAAAGAATGAAATTCTACTAGACTATACTGCTTTGTCTCCTTTTAAAAAACGAATGAATGGAAATAAGAAATAGAAAATGAATACGAAATGAAACCGAGCAGAAAATCTGAATCCTACCGTTACATACGGTTACTAGATAAACTTAAGTTACTCAAACACATAATTAACTTAAGTTAATATGATATGAAACAGTCTTGAAACTGATTCACAAATTGGAAACTGCATAAACTGAAACCGACAACATGAATTTGCACACATACATTTGTCTGGTTCATGAATAATCAAACCATACTTAATGTAATTTAAATATGTTTACACAAACTATCATGCAATTTATTAAATAAATTACCATTTTTCTGGTCAAACAACACGAAGCTGTTTACTGTTACTTCCATGGCGAATGAGCGTTTCAGGCAGAGGGACGTTTCAGTAATTTGACATATTAAAGAGGGTAGTTAGAGGGTCTTCATCGGTGCAACTCTCCTGTCTCTTACAGAAGGAAGAGAGAGAGAGAGAGAGTGGCCAACACCGTCTCAAGTAGGTGGCTTTTTCCTTCCAAATTTCCAAAAAGCTCTCCTTTTGTCTTTTATTTTTCTGGGTTTGGATTATTTTCTAATTTCCCTGAATTTTTTTGTTTGTTTTAGCATTGCTGGAAGGAAATGTCTGTGAAGAGCAGAGGATGGGGAGGAGAGGTAACAGTGAGGAATGTGATGTCAAGGAACTGGGCATTTTTGCTTTGCTTTTGCAGCTTCTGTGCTGGAGTTTTATTTACCAACAGGTAAATTTCTCGGATGGTTTTTTACTGTTTGCTGTAAATTTGCAATTTTTATTAAACTCTTGTGCTTGTTTTGAGTACATTTTGCATTTTTTTACCAAATGCTTGGAACCCCATAACTAGTTGGCTTTTGTGGAAGAATCTGAGGAAATTATTTAAAATTCTATGTGTTTAACTGCTTAATGATGACCTGTTTATGTTCGTTGGGTGATTATTTAAGTGCTTAAAACGTTTTGCGTCATCGATGCAAATGATGGGCAAAGACGAATGCGTGTGTTTTTCTATTTGTTCATGTTTTGTACAATTACGTTGTTTGATTTGTTTAAGGTTACATGTCAAGAAAACTCGGCATTAGTGGTTTAAGTTATGCTTATCATAATGATCCAAGAAATTTTCAACAGGTTGTGGATGGTGCCTGAATCAAGGCAATCACGAATTGGAGCTGAAAAGATATTTTCCGAATCTGATGCGTGTGATCATAAGCTTGTAAGTGTATTCATCACATGTTTTCTAGCCTTAATTTGCATAGCAAATAGTTCTTGAGAATGTTGCCATATTTTGTTAGCTCGGATAATTTCTTTGGTCACCGATCAAGCTAACTTCAAAGGCTAATTTCTTTGAAGGTTATAAAGCACACGACTCATGACAGTTCAGGGGAAGCTACTAATCAAGTGATTCAGTAAGCTCTGCTGATGCTTCTTTTGAAGCTACATTTATCTTACAAGAAATGTTGCAGTGTCTCGAAGAACTAAAACACAAAGCTTATTTCTATTCATGCATGCAGGGAGCTAAATAAAACGGCTTCAAATTTGGAGATGAAGTTAGCCGCTGTTAGGGCAACGCATGAATCTGTACATAATGGATATCCTACGTCTGGAAACTTGAAAACTGTTCAATCAACTTCGAAGAAAAAGTACTTCATGGTTATAGGGATCAATACAGCTTTTAATAGCCGAACAAGAAGAGATTCAGTACGTGCAACTTGGATGCCGCAAGGTGCATTATACATTTCGGTTTAATTTAGTTGCGATGTTGATGGGATATTTGAGTTTCTTGTTCTGGCTATAATTAATGGTTTCTCGTTGTGTAAATCTTTACCAGGTGAGGATAGAAAGAAGCTGGAAGAAGAGAAGGGCATAATCATACGGTTTGTCATAGGTCACAGGTGAGGTTTACCATGCCTTCTTTCACCCATTGTCAGTTACAAAGCATCTTCCACCTGAGTCGCAACATTTAAGCAAAGCTAAATTCGTAGCTAATCTGGTTAAATGTTATGTACGTATCTAGTCATTTCGGCACTGAGACAGATTTAAAGGGTGAATCGCTGTATTCCCTGCCTGTATAACGGGTAGGCTAGCCTAATGAAGTCTTGTGGTGAATAAGCCCGCACATGATATCTGTTTTTGTTCTCGTTCCTAACGGTACATTCAGGCTATTGAATATGAACTGGTAAATTATGAATATTTATCGATTTTCCTGTTGTTACTAGTCCGACAGCTGGTGGTATTCTTGATAAAGCAGTTGATGCAGAGGAGCGCGCCCATGGAGACTTCCTGAGGCTGGTGATTTTCTTGCCCATTTTAACCAGAAATGTATTATTCGATGTAACACTCCAGTTTACACTATTTCTAATTCATACTATGTTTGCAGGACCATGTAGAGGGATACCTGGAATTATCAGCCAAAACAAAGACGTATTTTTCGACAGCAGTTGCCTTGTGGGATGCTGAATTTTATATCAAAGTTGACGATGACATCCATGTAAATTTAGGTAACATAAATTTAAGATTGTTTTCCACATCTGTTCATTTTCCCGAAGTTGCTCGGGGTGTGATGCTAACATTATTTTTCTCAGCATTTCGATTTAACCCATTTTCCATCTCGTTGAGTTGATTTGCCTTTCATTTACCACAGCAACGCTTGGAACGATTTTATCTAGACACCGTCTGAAACCCCGAGTCTATATTGGTTGCATGAAGTCGGGTCCAGTCCTTGCTCGAAAGTAAGCGCGTGGTCTGTTTATTTTTAGCTGGATGTATATTCAGATATTGATGAACATGGTTTTGATGGTGTTTTTATTGTGCAATAGGGGAGTGAAATACCATGAGCCAGAGTTTTGGAAATTTGGTGAGATAGGAAACAAGTATTTTCTGCATGCTACAGGGCAGTTATATGCTATCTCGAAAGATTTGGCAACTTACATATCAAGAAACCAGTAAGTTCTCGCCTTGTCTCTATTTACGGAGCTAAATAAAACTCTGCTAGGAAAGTGTTGCTTCTCAAAAATGCCTTCAACCTTTTAATTTGATTCTTATTTCTTTCTTTTTCTCTCTTGTTGAAGGGATGTGCTGCACAAATATGCCAATGAAGATGTTTCGTTGGGATCTTGGTTTATTGGTATAGACGTAGAACAGGTGGATGATAGAAGACTGTGTTGTGGTACCCCGCCAGGTAATTTGAAAATTCTATCGATTCTCCTTCTAGTAGTTCTAGCCTGAATGAGTTGTTTTCCCTACACTCGTTTGAGATGTAATTACAGAACATGAAATCTAGCAGTAAAAAAAAATATAAGATGTTGCTTACGCGCATTCTATATGGAGTTGACGTTGTAGTATGTACACCAGATTGTATGTGGAAGGCAATGACAGGCAACACCTGCGCTGCTTCCTTTGATTGGCGATGCAGCGGGATTTGCAAGTCTGTTGAGAGGATGATGGGCGTTCACGAGCGCTGTGGTGAAGACAAGAATGCTATTTGGAGTGCAAGATTTTCTCAGTAACCGGCTGATGCTCATCCAATCTCACGAGGGATGTGCGGATAGCCTGGATAAGGCATGCAGACTTGTTTTATTCTTTTTTCCGGCTCGTTGCTAATAGAGAACCAAAAATATAGAATGCTTACAGTTTAGGGGAATGACAATGTTGTTCGGGGTGCCATCTGCGTTATTGCTGGTGAAATCAACCCCCGACGGCAGGTGAAAAAACTAAAGAGACGATGAGATAAATTTTTAACACCCCATTCTTTTGATGGTGGGGAGCTAGATTATAAGTTCTATGCCACATAAACTATGATTCTTAATATGTAGTAACCTTCAAAGTCTGCAGCATTTGCAGTGTTTTGCTTTCAAATTAATATTATAATGTTTGTTGCCCTCACTCACATTGATTACTGTTTAGTAGTAGTGTTAAAACGGTTATTACCATTGAAAGTGGGCGACTCCAAACCAACAAGGCTTCTCGTTTTAAGAGGGTCGGGTGGGAACGTGTATATACGCACCTTATCCTTACTCTGCAAAGAGATTGTTTTCACAACTCAAATTTGTGACCTTTCAATCACAAAAAAACAGCATTTTCATTGCGTCAAAACTCGCCCTCGGTTATTATGATTAGTCTCTGATTATTCACAAGTTTGGAATTCCCTCTATGAATCTTTAGAAACTTGCAGACAAATTAGGTTTTAATGATGGCTTTTGTAGAAAATTGAAAATTTGATTAAAAGCATGAGCAGCTCGTTAATTTTGTGAACATGCGATTGTGGAGTTTTCATGTATAGTTTCTTGTATTTTTGGATCCCATATGGTAAAGACAACACAATAAAATAGAAACTCTTGCAAGGCTGATAAATGATTTCTTTCATTCATGTTTGATTTTCGACAAATGAAATGTCTTGTATGAATTTAAAAAAATTTACAATGCAACGAATATCTAAAAAATAAATGACGTTTCAGTAAAAATTCAAAGCTCGCTTTAGTGCATTTGTCCACATCATATATATCTAATTCCAAAAAAATTGTGGTAGATATTAAATTTGTGTGTCAATGCTCGAGCACCACACAATAAGTCGCTTGGGCCACAAGATATTTATTTGGATGGAAATGGATCATTTCCGAATCCCTTCCATCAAATCCACCTAATCAGGGAATCCGAGTTCTTGAAATTTGATCAAACGGTTAAAAATAGAGATTTCCTTTAAAAGTTATAATAATTTTAATCATTAAATTAAATTTTAAAAGTCCGGATCCCTGATTAGATGGATTTGGTGGAATGAATGCTGAGAGGATCCCTTCCTATTTGGATCATCACCGAAATTTCCTCAGCCACTTTCCGGAATTTGTGAATTTAGGAAAACAAACGAAACGACGTCGTCTGTATTAACAACTTGGTTACGCGACACGGAGAGGGAGAGGGAGAGAGAGAGAGAGAGAGGGGAGAGAGATTGCTTGAAAGACGCCGAACGGAAAAGAGATATAGATAGAGGAAGTTTGCAAGCAAATAGATTTCGTGTTGGAATCGGAAAGGAACCCTAACAATTCAAGTCTCTCCAATTTATATAATTTATATGTGTTTGTATATATATATATATATTCGCCAGATAATTCTTCCCGTCTCTGATTGATTTTGACCCTCTCGATCTTTTCCTCCAATCAATCTGCCAAACCCCAGCGACCCTAATCGGTTCCTTTTCGTGTCTGGTAAGTTTAATCCCGCAACGTTTTTTGTGGTATTTGTGTCTGATCTTGTAGTACGATTTTTGGGTAGGAGGGAATTTTCAATTTAGTGATGTCTTGTTGCTTTAAATTTGCAGAGATCAAACGCAGTGAGAGTTCCGCCATGGCCAAAAGCTCGTTCAAGCTTGAACATACTCTGGGTATGTCTTTAATTTTTAATTTTGTTGGGTTATTTGTATTGTATCTGCAATACCCATCTGCCTTTGTTGGTTTCTTTGAATTGGTTGATTGTAGTTTTTGATGTCTTGTTCTTGAACCTGAATTATGGATTGTATTTGTGGCCCTTTTGGATTGAAGTATGATTTGCAGATAAAAGTTTAGGTCTTTATTAGTTTGATAAAACAAAATCTTGGGTTTTTATCGATTGCTTCTGCTTGGTATTGTTTAAATTTTAGTATGAGTTTTTCGATCGAACTTGTTCTGATAACAAACATGTTTTTTCAATGGATATAAGTTGTGGGATTATAAATCATCGGCCTTTCTTTGACATGAGTTTTTCTGTCAAACTTGTTTTTGATAGAATTAAGTCGTAGGATTCTAGACTATCGAACTTTTACTGGCTAAAGGTTGAGTTTTTTTCCATGTAGTTGTGATCATTATCAATTTCTTCAGCTTGTATTGTTAGATTTTAGTTTCAGTTTTTCTCTTGGATTTGTTTGTTTGATGGAATATTAAATCGTGGACCTTTCGTGGGTAAAGGTTGACTTTTGTTTCATGGAATGTCTATCGTTGTCATGATGGCCGATGGGAGAATAATCTTGGTGAAAAAACTGTCTTAATTCTTTATGGAATTAACATCTGTTTTGCTGATGGTCTTGGACTTACTAATTTCAGAAAGGAGGCAAGCAGAAGCTAGTCGTATCAGGGAGAAGTATCCTGACAGAATTCCAGTAAGAGTTTTACTGAATCAAATACTTTGACTTCCCGGTGTTTTCAGGGTTATGCTCTGTTCTAATTTGAGCTTCCATGCAGGTGATTGTGGAGAAGGCTGCAAGGAGTGACATTCCTGACATTGACAAGAAGAAGTTAGTAGCTCATTCCCTGTGCTATATTTATTTATGCTTCCGACATAATTCTCTTTACTATATAGTAAATAGTTTGTTGTGTAAGTTGTGCATTTTGACGTATACATGTGATTTATTTACACTGAGGGGGTTCTAGTCATGTCTATATCATTGAGAATTTGAACTATGGATGGAAGAACGATTTCATATCCTAACTGATGTTTTAGTAGTGGTTAGGAATGGTCTTGATCATCATTGTTTGCATGAACTGGTTACCCTAGTAACCGAGTGTTCCCACGAAATATATTTCGTACTCTCATTATATAAGATTTGTATATGTGATAGAAAATTTACCTATTACAACGGCAAACTCGGAGTTCATTTGTGTTCTTAGCTTCATTAAAATCAAGGTGTTCTCACATGGTTTTGCTGTTATGTTTCTCTCCACAGATACCTTGTCCCTGCTGATCTCAATGTTGGGCAATTTGTCTATGTTGTACGGAAGAGGATCAAGCTCGGTGCAGAAAAGGCTATATTTATCTTTGTCAATAACGCTCTCCCTCCTAATGGTCAGTTGCAAATTCATCTTTTAGGCATTCTATGTGTATATATATATATATATTATTCCAAAGTTGTGGTCGTAATATTTTCTCCTATGTTACAGCTGCTCTGATGTCTACAATTTACGAGGAGAACAAGGACGAGGATGGATTTCTTTACTTGACCTACAGCGGAGAGAATGTCTTCGGTTCCTTTTAAGAGCGAGAATGCTTGTAAATAAAACCTACCAAATGTAAATTCTTGGCGTTAAATGGTTGAACTAGTTTTCATATCATTTTATGGAATTTCAAAGGATGTTAATGATGGTTGAACTATTTTGATTATTTCCAGTTATCGTTTCATCTCACGGTTGTTTAGTAGAATCGAGCCTAGTTTTCATGAGTTGTGCATGAAATAGATATGGTCTTTTGCCACGGCAGTCGATCTTTTTACGATCTGCGTAAACGAGAAGAAACTAAGGAAAACTAACGACGAGTTTTCAAAAACTTTAGTTTTAACTAAAATTACAAAATAAAGATGTAAGTGAATAGTACCATAAACTATACTTCAAGTATTTCAACATTCTTACACACCAAATAGGCAAAAATAATCACAAATCAACACTTAGACAACAAACAATTGGATTTTCTGGACATCGAACATTTCTAGTTTACTGGTTTGGTTGGTTTTTTCTTCTGGCACTGATTTTTGATCCATTTGATGCCGTTGGACGTGCCGCTCTTGATCTTTTCAGCGCCGGCCATTGCAGCCACCTTGGCTTTGCCTATGCCA
Organism: Malus fusca; assembly: GCA_035220775.1. Classification (NCBI taxonomy): domain Eukaryota; kingdom Viridiplantae; phylum Streptophyta; class Magnoliopsida; order Rosales; family Rosaceae; genus Malus; species Malus fusca. The sequence continues at coordinate 39,928,202 of CM069068.1, forward strand.
GACTTGGTCTCTGCCTTCTTGTTGCTGCTGTCGTTTTCTGCCGTCCTGGTGTTGTCTGCATCTTCCAGTGCGCCGATGCCTCCAGCACCCCATTGATCCGCCCACCCCGGTGCTTCGGCAGCCATCTCTTCTCTCAGAACCTCCGACCACCACCCTGTTTTCCATAAAACATGGCAAAATAATTTGAGATGTATCAATTTAACATCAACCATCCAAAATCAAACAAAAAGTTTCCCTTAGACAACTCTAACAATCTTAACAATCTTGGTTGTTCCTCAAGGTGGCTCTTCAGAATCGCCGTCTTTACATTCATAGCCATTTTTAACAATCTTAACGCGTAACTAATGCAAGCAATATCCGAATGGACTTTATCATGACTACACGGTAACCGCATTCAAAAGATGGATCTGAACTCGGCATGGAATATGAGAAATCATGAGAAGGCTTTGTATCAAAATCAAGAACAAGAGAGAGAGTACCTGGAGAGAGATTAGCTAGCGTGTAGATTTAGAAAGATGGTGGAGTTAACCAAAACAACCTAGTTGTATATATTCAGAGACCACATGTGGTTGATGGATGGGCTGTCTCTCTCTGTCTATCACCTTCACCTCATTTTTATAAATTTAATGGCTAGTGTTATTCACACATCGTTTTTTTATCACTTATACACCTTTGTTAGTTTTTATTCACTAATCTTCTTCAATTCATTTGATCCGACAAATGTCTCCTGGGCGAAATGGCTCACCATTATCTTTCTTCAATTGTTCCGATCAAAACAAGTGGATTGGCTTGTTTCGTCCTTTTATCTACACAATTCTTTGTCTTTGTTCGTGATCATGCTGGGTGAAAGATAGTTGTAGAATCGGAAGTTGAGAGGTGTGTGTGAGAAATAAAAATAAGTGTGAAGATAGCACCACCGAAATTTAACTTTGGTATTTACTTTTTTCTTTAAGATTAAAAAGAAAATAGAAAGAAAAAGTAGTTTGCCAACTCATGTCATGAGTGGTTCCCATCCAGTGAATTAAAAGCATCGTTTGGCATTTTTCCCTTCATTGTGCAATCCCTAATCATCATCGTTGATTTCTGGTCGTGCAGAGGCACTGAGCATCTTTTCCTTAACAACCAAGGCATCTCTCTCAGCTCTAAGTTCAACAAGCAAGATAAAACACTAAACTAACATTTAATACTGCATAACCAATGGCGGAGTTTATGAATTATTCGGTGGTTGCGCTAAGCTAGAATTATTACTAGGAATTATTCGTTGGGAGCTTCTCTAAAAGACGTTAGGCGCTAGTCGGGCGGCGGGTTAGGGCCTAGCGCCTAGGCGGCTAGGCGGGGTCTAGGCGGGCGCCTAAGCGGACTAGGTGGATTTAAGTAAATCCATTATATTTCGTGTAACTAAATGTCTGTTTATACTTAAAATATATATAATTTCATCATAAACTACAAAATAGAATGACATATGTATTATAAAGTATTGGAATATAATGAAAACATGGGGAACAAGCATATAGTGTGTGCCCATTTAAGTATTCAACAAGTCTCTTACAATTTATTGAAAAAAATTAAATGCAAATTGAAAGTTATCTATTTTCTATCAAAGTGAGTCGCAACCTCGGCAGGTGCCTAGGCGGGTTTGGGCGGGCTAGGCGGTTTAGGTGGGCGCCTCAACTGGTCTAGGCGCCCTTTATTAATTTTCAAACGCCTAGGCATTAATCGGGGCGGTGACCAGCCGCCTAGCACCTAGGCGGGGCCTAGGCGGGGATTTTTAGAACAGTGTTTACTACATATACATTCAACACTTTGCTCTAGTTTTAGCTTCAATGCATGTAACTGTGGAGACTGGCATGGACAAGGGAATGAGAAAGTTTCTCAAGTTGTCAATTCCCTTGTACTTTGATTGACTTTTGGGTACAATAATGTTTAGGAAGAGATCAATTACTCTCACCATCAAAGTCATGGCATACCCACAATTTCGAGCCGGAAGGACTTATGCGTGACACCTAACTATCAGCTGTCACTGGTATGAATTTAATAGGAATTTACAAGTTACGCACTAACAATGACTGCTGACAGCAGTACTCAAACTTTGGTGGGACGACACACAAGGTAAGGACCTTACCAACTGAGCCAACCCTCGTTGGCACAATTGGAATGGGATAAGATAGTTATTTTTTCGACTATACATTTGGTATATGCCTTGGCGAAAGTTGAAGCTCTGCAAACCTACTATTTTAGATGCTAGGGAAATGAGGGAGAAGCATCTCATATACCGGTAAGATTTTCATTGCATCAAATATGCTCCATCCGATGGATATGATGATCGTACCTAATTTCAACCTCCACGATGCGGGCGAGTGTCGAGAGGGATGCAAGCAGTGGCATTCCTGACATGGACACGAATTTTTTATTGAAAATCAAAGTGCTTCTTTAAAAGCACTTGGTCGTGATTCCTGAATAAGCATTTAGTGGGTGCTTTTTTATAGAGCAATTTATGACTCATAAGTACTTACAGCTGTTTTTGCCACACATATTCATTATAAGAAACATTTTTTAACCCTGTGATAACACTTTTCAACCAGTTAGTATTACGGTCCAGTAATATTCCTCTTTACTTCTAAATGATAGGTCTTAGATTCGATTTTCGTCAAAATAATTTTGTTTGTTAAAAATAAACACTTTTCATGTCATTACACTCCATCTACCACTCCAAACACACACTTGTCGAAGAAAAACCAGTCAAGAGAGTACTTGGTCGTGGGATCAAAGTAGACATTCTCGATTTCCATGGACGATTGAATCCCGAGGACTTTCTTGATTGGTTAAGTAGCGCGGAGAAGTTCTTTGATTAGAAAGAAGTGTGCAATCGAGAAAACAAATGATTAGAAGTGAATGAGAAACACAAAAATTGGGGATGAACTTTTACTAAATCAGTACAACATTTGAGAGTCAAAACCCACTTGCCGGAAAATCGTTGCTACAAATAACTGAAGAACTGATATGGTAATATATGTACAATCAATCTATCAATTTCCTTAATTTCATGGTGTCAAAGATTACACAAGTTAATTACTTGGATGATCTCCTCGTGGACTTGGATTTCTTCATTTTGCGAGACTTATCCTCGATGCTCGTCCACGTATAACCGCTAGGAATGGCGAAAGGGTCAGAAGAGTCTTGAGCCGCCGCCACTGCCGGAGGAGCACAGTGTTGGTGTTGGTCGTGGTTTTGCTTGCTCGCGGAAGACCCCGACTGGCTGCTGTTCCGCCTCAGCCACGACGATGACGAAAAGGATGGTGGTTTTTGCTCCTTGTATTTGTGTTCCTCCTCTTGCTGCCCTCGTCCTTCATGAATAAACTGTCTGGGGCTTGACATTGGAGTGAAGAATTGCTCGGTTGGCGAGAGCTCAACGAACTTTGTGAATGTTATCACCACTCTCACTGTGGGGACCACCGGTATTGCCACCTGTCCGTCACCAAACAACTCCATAAGCTAAACATGGCTATAATCTCACAATGACCTCAAGATGACAGTTTAACCGCTAATGACGTGGCAAAATCTAAGGTCAAATAAGCTTTCCAATTTTTTTTTTAAGATACTAACTCAAGTGTAACAAGTCTGAGCTAACTCACGTCTGTAGGTTTAAAGAAACTTTGGCCATTGCATAAATAACGTGGTGGGTGGTCAGCAAATAAGGAATCATAAAAGGATAAAAATTGGGACCACAAACCATGCCTAATTGTAAAGACAAGGATACTCAAACACTGAGTCTGAAAAGCCCGACCACGTGTTATGTGTTATTGCTCTCTCGCATAAAGACACTCTTGCATTGTGTATCAAACCATCTTAGAGCCGAGATTGCACTCCAATGCAGAGATTTACCTTTCTTGCGAGAGCTATCACAATATCGCATGAATGACGTGGTCGGGCTGTTTCCGCTCAAGATTTTCGACCGGGAAATAAGTAACGCGACAAATAAAGCGTTACACGTCGATTCACCGATCACGGAGGCCCTACAAAAAGCTTCTAATCTAAGGTACGATATCATCCAATGGTATGATTCTGGAAAACGACGAACCACACTTATGGGATCCACTAAAACGCACAGTTTCTCACTTGTCACTTGTCACCACGTTAAAGTCAGCTCTCTTTGTCTCCCGTTTAAAACAGCTTACGCCAAGAGCATAAAAAGCACCAAAAAGCACCAAAAAGCAAATAAAACAGACCAAACAATAGACTCCACGACCACCCATGCCCCTCCGGGCCCACCCAATCTCGAGTGGGACCCCAATACGATATTTTCTAAAATGCCCCTTACCTTAACCGGAAAAGTTCCTGGCGGGAACTTGGTGGTGAGCAACTCCCTCATCCTCCTAACGGCCTTCACCTTGTTCGCCAAGATGTCCAGTAACGGCAGCAGCTCCTCCGTCTTTAACGGGAACTGCTCCGTCAGCCAAACGCACGGCCTCAAGCTCCTCACGAACTCTTTCTCTTTCGTCTGCACCGGCGCCGCAGCAATCGCAGCTGTTTTAGACCTCCTCGACGGTGGCCCGGAAATTGACGAAACGTCCACGCTTTTTCTCCCCAATGCCACCCTTGACGGGGGCCCGGAAATTGACGAAACGTCGACACTTTTTCTCCCCAATGCCACGAACTCCCTATCCTCCCTCACGAAGCTACTGTGCCTCCTGCCGTCGGGAATTCCGAAGCTCGGATTCTCCGCCACCAAAAACCCGTCGTCGTCCTCGTCGAGCTCGAGGGGAAGCACCTGCTCGCTCCCCGCCACATCAGCGTCGCCATTGGCGACTTTTCTCGAGCGGAAGCTGAACACGACATTGTGAATTTCGTACACTCGAGCTTTCCACTCTCCGACGCTCTCCGTCTTATCCTGCCTCCTCCAATTGGTCCGCCCGACTAGCTCCGCTTTGGTGACGTCCATGCCTGGGCGGTACACACTCGTCTGGGAGCAGAATCCGGCGATGTCCGACTCACTCATCGGCGACCCGGCGTTCTCGAACGCGTCGAAGATTTTCCGATCGTCGCGGTTCAAAACGAGCAGCGATCCCGGGGGAACGTCGTGGCTTTGATCGCCGTTGCCGAGGAAGAGGAAGCTCTGATCGGCGCGCTGGATCTTCAATCCGTCAAATCCGGCCAGCGACGTGTCAGCGCGCAAGTTGCCGTCGCGCTTCCAGATCTTGTACGTGTCGGAGGGAGCGATCTTCCCGACGAAGGGAATGACGGAGCTTTCGAAGTGGAAAGAGATCTCCATGTAAAAATCTCGCATTCTTCGGAGCACGGCGATGACACGTGGAAGACGGCGCCGCCACTTCGCCCAAGCGGAGCGGTGGTGGTGCCGGAGAAGGATTAAAGCAACGTCGGAGCTCCGGCGACATAAGGCTTCCTGCAGGGGATTCCAGCCAGCGGAGTTCTGGAGGGACACGTCGGCGCCTGCGGAGGCTAGAATTTTGGCGGACGCTGCGTCGTTTAGCCGGACGGCGAGGTGGAGAGGCGTTTCTCGGAAGGGAACGTCGCGGCGGTCGAGCACGGATGAGATCCGGTCCGCGGTCCGTTCCTGAGAGAGGGAGTCGGACTCGGTGTGGATCTGAGTCGGATCGGCGAGTCGCGGAAGGGTGGCGACGATTCTGGAGAGCGTGGTGTGGTCAGCCAGAACGACGGCGTAGTGAACCGGGCTGTGGGAGTAGTCGTCGGGCTTGAGCGGCGGAAACGACGGCGTCGATGTCGCCGACGATTTGGCCATGGTTTTACTGCGTAGGGGGAGTCGGGTGTTTTCAGTGTGGGCGTTTTAACTGAGAGGAGGAGGAGGAAAGAATGTCATGGGAGAACGAGTGATGCGGGGGTAATTTCGTCATTTAGTTTTATTGAAAACCGTAAATATTAATTAATCGGCGCGACTTTTGGTGGAATTCTGGGGTTGGTGTCAGGCAAGGCGTCGGGGATGTTTCTTTCCATCAAAGTACTTTTTTCTGCTTCCGTTTCTTTTGTTTGTTTTTTCCTCGTCGTCCTTTGAATTTCTGTCTTTCCCCTTTTTGTGTTTGATTTTAGTTCGAATTTTAGATATGTAAAAATAATCCCTACTAATTAATAAAAAAAATTTATCAACCAAAAGATGAAGAAAAAAAAAATTAATTTTTTATCACACAAAAAAAATGACAGGCAATAATGTAATTTCATAGGTCTAAATTTTATTATTTTTTATTGAAACCTCATTTACCTATGATATTAAAATAACTCCAATATTTAAAAAAAAAAAATCTCCCACCCCCACGTTCTCTCTCTTGTGTGTAAACAAATGCTGCCACTACGTACTACGGTCTAGTGGTATTCCTCTTTCATTGATTAGTGAGAGGTCTTAGGTTCAACTCTCGCCAAAGGCGAATTTTGAACCAATTTATTAGCCCATTGTGAGGCTAAGCTCACCCCCTCCCCTTAGTGTAGTTAATATCGCTTGTTCAAAAAAAAAAAAACAAATGCTAGTAATAATAATACAAACTGTTTAAACAAAAAAAAATGCAAAATATGAGACTGAAGATTTTAATTTCAGTCATTTCATCGTCAAAACAGACTGACAAATTAGACTGGGGATACTTTGAATTCATATGGTTGATACGAGAAATATATTTGTTCGACATTTTGAATTAGTTGGATAAGAGACATTCATCAAGAGTGGGTTCTGCTTTATTTAATTCGGTGTTTTGCTTTTAGATCCTCTTCGGATCCCTAAGCTTGTCTGCAAGCCTTGCCTCCAGCAGAGCTGCGAAGCCATCGCAACTTCTTATCCTTCCTTGAACAAGACCGCAAAGCCGTGATTGTAACCTTGCTCGAGCAAGACCGCGAAGCAATCGATTACGACTACAAACTCGACGACGCAGTCGTTCCTCCACATATGCGCCCCTTTCAACCCTCATGTCATGTGTCGTGTGTTCCATTAGCATTTAAACTAAATTGTTTAGTTCTGTGTGCTAGTTGAATACAAGCGACATAATGATATTAAAATAAAATAAAAGTAAGTAGGAAGGATGTTAGCATTTCGCTCTCTTGATAAAATAACAGAGGAAGTAGAGAATGATTTGTGGGACCTGGAAATGGTGTTGGGGGAGGGAAAATTTTTAGTTGTGACGGGAATACGGGTGGTACATCACATGTTTTTTTGCAAGTGGTGGGAAATTTTATTTTTTAAGTTATTAACTTTTTAACACACATATTTCAACATTTATATAGCGACATATGGTGTACCACCTCGTGTGACGGTCACATTAAAAAATATCTCTTGGGGGAGAGCGATTAGTCACCGTCTAAGGATGTGTATGTATGTGACATGACACGGGGGAAAAACAGGGAGCGTGTTTGCCCTAAACGCGACCAAATCCGATTCCAAACGGATTTCATTTCACACCAACCCATGCAATATGCATACAATATACACTTGTATAAAGTGAAAGTACCCTCTCGGATTTTACCATGACCGACCATTTCAAACTATCGCACATTATTTTAGACGACCAATTTGTTGCAAAGTACATTTCACCCTGTTTGTGTCGAACGCACACTAACATCCATTAGAACGAATGTACTTTGCAACACTCCGATTATAGATTGAACATTGTTTGCCTCCAAATTAGACCCGAGCATTTTTTAACTTTTGTATTTTAAGGTACCGTTTGGTACGTGGGACGGGACGGAACGGAGTAGGACGAGGCGTTCCGTCCCACGTTTGGTGCGCCTAAAACTGGTGGAACGCACTGTTCCACGGGACGAATTTTGGGTGAATTTTCGTTCCGCCTTACCCCCCTGGAACGACTCGTTCGACATCCGTGAAACACAAAATTATAACATCTACGTCTCCTTCTTCTTCCTCCTTGTTTCCATCTGAGGGCATCTTTGCTCCCTCTCCGTTCGGTCTCGTCCTGTCCCGTCCCATTTCGTTCTGTCCCGTCATGTTCGCATACCAAACGATACCTAAGGGACCAACTGGTGACGAAATTAAGATAGTTTACTTTTTTGATTGCTGAGAAGACTTGAATACTTGTTCAACTGCAATTTATCTGTAAATATATGATAATTGCATAAGGTTTTTGCTATAATTGCATAAGGTTTTTGCTTCTTCATGGGCTTTGTGGGCCTTGGATTTTGGAAGTGAAGGAAACCATTTTAAAGGTTTTAGCGGGCCGCAATACGGTGCTGAAATGGGCCATACAGTACGTTATATGAGTGAAACACCAGGACCGGGCCCAGTGGGTTTAAGACAGGACATCTAGAGCCCAAATTTGATAGTTCTCGATTGCTGTAAATGGTACAACATTACTTGTACAATTATGATAGAAATTTAACTCTCTTAATTACGTTGTGAGCCTAACTTGTACATCGGATATAAAAGTTTAATTTTCGTATTCCATACGTTCTCTCTTTCAGATATTAACATAAAACGCGTTTAGTAGCTTTGATTGTGGAATACCTACTCGCACATCAAATATAAAAGTTTTAACTCTCCTAGTTCATACGTTCTCTCTTCCTGATCACTAATCCTCATTTAGTAGCTTCAAACGGTAGACAATAATTCTCATTTAAAACAAAAACAACGTCCAATTTCAGTTTGAAGATTTTAGGAGCAACGTCCAATTCTTGACGCAAAGGGCATATAGTCCCTAGCCATCGCCCCATTGTTGGGTATTGACCAGTTATATAGAAGATAGTGACCTCAATTGTTATTTTGTAAAGTGGTCAAATAAGATACTTAATTTTAATCGTAGAATAACTTATGACTCGTTTACTTATCAAAAGCGAGGGAAGTAAAGAGTTGGGAAGCTTATGAATACACTAATTAAAGAGAATCAGATCGACTGGTTCTCTTAGTTGATTTGATTCATAATTTTTCCAGTACTAAATTCTGAATTGTAAGGTAAGGCTTACGTTTTTTTTTTCTTTTCAATTTATCATATGTTAATAAACCAAAAATAAAGTTAGGTATCAATTTCACGCTTCAATTCGTGTTAAGTAAACACGTCAAAACATGAAATGTTGCTGAAAAGTAAAGTGGAATCTCCCTTTCCTCACCAAAAATGTTAGGTTCTACTTGCACATCCAAAACATCTATATGTTTGGATACAACTCACAACAAGAATAGTGATAGGTTTAGCCCCTTTTTTTTTCCACAACCCTCTCTCTCCTCTCTCTCTCTCATCAAAAGCCAGATCATTTTCATAAAATATTTGTCTCAAGTATTGGATAATTATACACTGAAAATATTCTCAGATTCCATTTTTTTTCTTTGTTTCTATATTTTACCCGAGGCTGCGAGAGGCAGCGTGTATCTAACAACATTTTGCTCACCTACCCTCCCTCATAACTCCATTCCTCTCTAATTTCTTCGCCTTGTCGCTCTCTCTCTCTCTCTAAAACCCTCAAAGTTCCAACCTTTTTAATCCCCTAAAGATTTCTCGTTTTCTTACATTTTTCTCACTGAAACACAATTTTGTGGGGTCCATCGCCAGCCACCATTTTCATCGACCCTTACAATGTGCTTACTGGGTTTCATCCAACAAACCCCCCACCAACGTCCTCCTCTCTCATGAGCCCGGGTTCTTCTCAAAGATTCTGTCTTTTCGCAATTTGCATTTCTGGGTTCGGTGGAAATTTCAGCTGATTGATTGATTGATGGCTGCCAAGGCTGCATCCATCTGGGTTTATGCTAAAACCCCTTATTCTCATCAGGATGTCTCAGATTTGGGCACGAACCGCTCCGGGTTGGCTTTGAATTCGAATTCCCGCAAATGGGAATGTTCTTGTTTGGCCATTGCTTCCGCCCATAGAGCTATCACTCCGGTGGAAGATGAAAAACCGAGCCTCGGCGGCGCCGCCGAGTCTTCCGGTGCAATGGAACGGATTGAGGACAATAAGACCAGGGGGTTCCACAAGGATTTGAACCTTCTTCCTAGTGAGTTTACTCCACAAGCTGATAATTTTATGTTTTGCTCAATTTCTTTATGTTTAATTTTCAATTGGGTTCTTGTATGTTGGGATTGAGCAAATAGAACTTTGGTAGGTGAAGAACAAAGTTAGATTTTGACTACTTGTTGGGCAATGCAGAATAGTTTAGCTCCTGTGCAATGCAGAACAAAGTTAAGTTTAGTAGCTTTATTTTATGTGATGGCTATTGCCTATTGGTACTTGGGTTTTCATCATTAAGAAGATTTTGTTTGACAGCTGTAGCATCGGTACATTTAACTGATTTGGCCTAGATATTTAGATGAGGGTAGGATCAAATGAATGAGATTAGGCAAACAATTACATCAAAATTTATGACATATCAGTGAGGACTAGGAGGATTTCCATTATGACTTGACAATGAGAACTAGTAAGTACCTTACTCTTTCAGATGCCCGGTGTTGGTGGAAATAACGCAATTCGTATTTATGGAAATAACGTTATTGATGGAAACTTTGAATTTTTTCAGAAATGACAAATTTGGGTACTGTCTATCATAGTTGACCAAATTCTTGGTGTATCTCGCGTCGGGAAACCAATAGATTTAGCAATAAAATTAGGTTTATATCCACCAAAAATTGACTTTTTGAAGATATCTTGACAATTCACACTAATGCTAAAGTCCATCGATATCTAAACAGCACGCTGGTGTAATATAGGTCATATCTTTCCACCTCTTATTGATATTGGTAGGTTCAAAAAGCGGCAATATCTTGGATACTAAATTCCACCTTGGATTACAAATATGAACCCATGGTCAGGTGGGTTCCAAAATGAGATCAAAGACCTGACAATCCCACTTAAACATATAATCTCTGAAAACATTTTGGGCCAATCCAAAAGGTTGATTTCAAAAGGCAATGTAACAATCAGATTTTGTAAATGTGTCCACATCCAAATACTTGGTTGTAGTGGTGATTTTTGTATTTCTCGTTGTCTAATGTGCTAGTATACTTCTTCATTCTAGCGATCCTTTGTTTTCAATTTTATCTTACAATTGTTTCTTTCACACTCACTTCTCATAGCTTGAATATGAATTAATTGCAGAACCATTGACAGCAAATGACCTTTCTTCTCCTAGTAATGGTTCACAAGTGAGAGTTGCTTATCAGGTAGATCTTCTCATTGATTACTTGCATTCTTTTTGGTGTTCATACATTTTTTTTTGTTTTGTTTTTGCTCTATGTATGTTGTATTTTCTGTTTTAGGGGTTACCAGGGGCATATAGTGAGGCTGCTGCATTAAAAGCTTATCCGAAGTGTGAGACCGTCCCATGTGACCAGTTTGAAGCTGCATTCAAGGTTGAATAATTGTTTTTAAAAGTTATCATTTTTTAAATTATATTTACCTGTTTGTGTACCTTGATTAGGTTTTTTTTTTCATTTAACAGGCAGTTGAACTTTGGTTAGTGGATAAAGCAGTTCTTCCCATTGAGAATTCTGTTGGCGGAAGCATCCACCGTAATTATGACTTGCTACTTCGCCATAGACTGCACATAGTTGGAGAGGTACAATTGCAAGTGAACCATTGTCTCTTGGGGTTGCCTGGTGTAAGAAAAGAGGAAGTAAAACGTGTTTTAAGCCATCCTCAGGTTGGTCTTTCACTTATTTTCTTTTTCAATTCTTTTCTATTTGCATAAGCGGACAGCTGATGAATATATTGTCCGATCTGTCTAGTTCATATGGCATGAACGCTCATATCATTGTGTCCTCAAATTGCCTATTTGCAACAATGGGAATGTTCCCCAATTAGGTAATCTTAGATTCTTAATTGCTTTGGACCACAGCCAAAAAGGAAAATCAATATATGATAGCTAACAAGTTTTGAAATGCTCTTTCGTGGAGCTCCTCCATAATTGGCTTGTCTTTCATGTAACGTCTACTAGCAGCGTTTCTACAACCACCACACAGTACTAGCAGATTGTGATTACTTTCTTGGCACTGGAACTGGTAGCAAAATGGGTCATAGGTCTTGAGCTAGCACTTTTTAGATATCTTCTATTTGGTTTGACTGCAGAAAATTTGAGCAGTAGTGAATTAATTTTACACGTGGCATACATGCATGCATGTACAATCTAATCTTTCAAATGAAAGACCTAGTTCTTCAAACGTTTTTTGTGGACATTTTCGCTTGCAGGCTCTTGCTCAATGTGAGATGACGCTAAGCAGTTTGGGTATCGTCAGAATCAATGCCGATGACACTGCTCTGGCTGCACAGGTTATCAATATATCTTCAGCATTGTTAACTGTGATAGACATTAAGGGTGTTTATATGCTGAGGGTTAGGAAATTTTGTACAGATGGTGGCCTCAACTGGCCTACGGAATACTGGTGCTGTTGCAAGTGCTCGAGCTGCAAAAATTTATGGGCTTGAAATTCTTGTAGAAAAAATTCAAGTAAGGCTATTCTTTTAGATTCCTTGTTCAGGTTTATTCTATAAGTTAAGCTGGCTTGTTTGAACATCAGTTGGGTATTGAAATGGTACACATCTGGATGGATTGAGAATTGACCTCTTCTCCTCTCTTAAGAAAGCAGATGGTGCAAATTCACTGTTGTCTCAGCTTGCTAGTTAGTTCAGTAGGGTGTTTGCAAGCTATTCTTTCCAAGCATTACAGAGTTCTACATGTCACATTTTCTTGCTTTGAGTATTTGCATTTCTTTTACAATATGATACTGCAAAGATGCATCACTCTCTCAGATGTTGGATGTTTTTACTTATTTTGCACCTCTTTTTATTTTGTGAAGACGATGGCTGCTGGGGATTACTAATGACACCGCTTGATTAATTTACTAATACTTTGCCTTAGCCAGGATGATGACGATAATATCACTCGCTTTTTGATACTTGCAAGAGAACCGATAATTCCAGGGACTGACCGGCCATATAAGGTGTAAACCTTTGCTTTGTTTTGTTTTTTTTAATTTTATGTATCTTTGTTTTCCTTTAATCTTCTGAATATTTATTTATAAATTTTCTTCATAGACGAGCGTTGTTTTCACTCTTGAAGAAGGTCCTGGTGTACTATTTAAAGCCTTAGCAGTATTTGCTCTTAGGGGCATTAACTTGACAAAGGTAACCTTAGGTAATCATTTTTTGTTTTCTTTCATGCTCACCCACTGTGTTTAGCTTTTTGACAAATCTTCTCCTTTTGGAGCAATTTCAGATAGAGAGTCGCCCACAGAAGCAACGTCCACTAAGGGTTGTGGATGATTCAAATGAAGGGAGTGCCAAGTGAGTGGTACTAAGTATATAATATGATAAGTTTTACATATCCGCGCCAGTATATACAGAACAGACAGGTCATGATATGACTCTTAATATGGGTAAGGTCGCTACAAAATGACATTCTACAGATTGATTGATCGATCTGTTTTGGCAGGTATTTCGACTACCTCTTTTACATTGACTTTGAAGCTTCTATGGCAGAGCCCCGTGCCCAATATGCTTTGGGACATCTGCAGGTCGGTCTCGTATCATTTAGATGCATGTTCTTTATTTTCTCAACTTTCAAAAACTTTTATTTTGTGCCGGAGGTTTTGCCACATGGTGACACACTTAAGCTTGAAATTACAATGTCTTCCTCTGAAACCTCTCCACCCCTCAGTATAAAGCATTGGTGATTTAAGGGTGAATCGCTTTCTTTTGCAGGAATTTGCAAGATTTCTTCGTGTCCTTGGTAGCTACCCAATGGACACGATTCCATAGAAGGCAGTCGTTTCTTGGGCTCAAGTTCGTAATGGTTTTGGTTTCCAGACATGCAAACACAGTTCAACCTTCAATGTTGTATATATCTGGGCGCTGAAGCTGCATACACAGATCAAGCTTCAAATGAGGAGACAATTCCTCGCAAAGCTTCATTTTTCTTTCCTTTTCGACTCTATATCATTCTTTGTTTCCTCCAAACGGGGGTTTTTACTGTTTCAGGACTGTCATGATATCTTGATACAACACCGGGAGGGTCCCTCTCGACTACCCAAAGTACAATCTGTAAACAATACCTCAGGATTCATGAAAGACAGATTTGTGTGTTACGACTAAAGACAGTGTCTGATGCTTTCTGCTTTGTGTCTATCATCATTTTACACTTGGTTCTTAGGTGTTCGCCCTGCAATCCTGTCCTCGGGATTATAGAGTAGAAAATCCGTTCTGAAATTTTGAAATTCTGAAGCTCTATAAATTCGATAAGACGAGAAATATCGTAATGATGACGAGGTTGCAAATCCGTGACCAACTGAAAACAGTAATGAGTAGACTCAGCGAGAGACTGCTGAGAGAACTGTTGAGAAAAGTGTTGAGAAAGACGCTCCCACATTTCATGAGAAGTGGACTGCCCAACTATCAGAGAAATGATTGGTTCAGTGAGAGCAGCACATAGCATGCTAGTAAGTGTCCGATCTGTCTGATGCCAGACCAGGTAAGTCCGTTAGGGGAGGAGGTCACCACCGGACGGACAACTTCAGAGGCATCAGATCAGCAGAGCCGGCAAGGGCTGCCGCATGTAAGAATTCCTACCACTAGATGGTGAAGGTCAAGTAACATTCATAATATGTGATAAAATATTAGCAATCACAAAATTCGCGCAGGCGCAATTTCTAACCATGAGTCCAACAATAACGTTAAACTAGACAAACAGAGTAATAGCCGCGAAATCCCATTAAACATTACAACCAAAGCAACACAAGTGCCTATTACAAAAGACGAACAAGCATATCATACTAATACGGAAACTGGATCATCTTATTCATGGGAGATGGACTCTCTATCCACGTCTTTACTACTCTCACTTCATTGCAACTACTCTTGCTTACGGATGCAGTTCCTTCAAGAAATCTTCGTTGTCAACCAGGACCTGCAAGCGCAACGTCAAAAACCGAAGTAATGAGCTCAATGGCGAGTGCTGCAACGTGCAAACATTTTCACAAGTGGAAAAAGTTAAACCGGCGCTCGGGCCTTCAATCTTTCAACTATAGATTAGTTACATCGTACATGCCACTCCTTGTCCTTGTCCTTGTCCCCGATAAAATTAACTAAATTGAGATTATAACTATTGTCAACCACTGGGATGAAGCATATTAACACGTTCTATTTTTTCTTTGCACTTCAATGTTCCAGTATCATACAAAATGTAACAATAAAACAATGATGCATATGATAAAAGATCAAACACCTAAATAGAAAGTTGAGCGACAAGTAAACAATCGAAAACTCAGGGCCTGTTTGGTATCCTATTTGAAAATTTTTATCATTTCTCAAAACATTTTTTAAGAACATTTCTTGAAGACACTTTTCTTGAAGACTCAAAAACTTGATTGGTTTCCAATTTAAAATTTTTAAATCTTACGACTTAAACTATAACAAAGAGATCTAAAAAGAGGGGGTCGCAAGAGATGTAGAAAGAGGAGAGATGAGGAAAGAAAGTAAGAGATGATTTAAGGAAAAAGAAAGAAGAGAGAGAATCGGACGAGATAAAGAGGAAGATAAGTGAGAAAAAGAACCTAAAGAATGAAGAGAGCGAATTGGAGGAGAGACGAAAAAGATAAATAAAAAAAAAAGGAGAGATAAAGAAGAAAAGAGAGATAGATTTGGAGTGAGAGGGGATGAGGAAGAAAAAAAAAAGTGAGTTTAAGTTTAAAAACTCTAAAAACTCACTTTTTATGTTTTTGGAGAATAGACTATATTTTTAAGTTAGTCTTGAATTTAGTTTTTGAAAATAGTCATACCAAACAAGTTTTTAAAGCCTAAAATTTGAAAATTGTTTTTGAGTTTAAAAAGTTGGATTCAAGTACACTACCAAACAAGCCCTCACAGTTTTCCAGCCATCGGGATCGAGAAAAGAGGTGATCTTGGTGTTGAGTCCAGGAAAGTAAATGACTCCTATACTAACAAGGAAATACAACTAGGGCTGGGCAAACGGGCCCTGGGCCCGCGGGTAGGGGCGGGTCCTGTTTTTTAATAGGGGAAACGGGGCGGGGCGGGCCGGGGCAACAACATTTTAGGGTCGGGCCGGTTCCAGATGTATAGAAAAACGGGGCCCCGGACCGGCCCGTTTGTAATTGAAATGGACAGCCCAGATTGAAAATAAACATACCTTCCTATCATGACCGTTGGTTTTTACCCTAGTATCTATGTCTGATCGAGTCTCTCTCTTGACCCTCGACCTCTCCGTCTCTGACCTCGTCCCCTCCCCTCCCATGAACCCCTCCCTTCCACGGTTCCACCACCCACACTCCGTCACTCCTCGTCAGTCATCTCTTTGCCCACCCCCGACATCACCGCCGTCGTGAGTCTGGGCCCTGACAACCACCAGAGCTGATCTTCTTCTCGATTATTCTCCTCGACATCTCACCATAGACCTAGAGAACCCAAGAACCCGCACCACCCATCTTCTCGATTCTCCTTCTCTCCTTCCCGACGACATCACCGCCGTCGCGATCACCAACACTCCATCACCGTCGCCAGTTCAGGTGAATTCTTTAACCTTTTTTTATTTATTTTATTTATTTATTTATAGGTTCTTTAACCTCTGATGTTTGTAACTTTTTAGTTGAACTTTGATCTATTGGGATGTATCATGTATGTAATCTGTGCTCAATCTATTGGGATGTTCATGTTTGTTCTTGCTGATTTGGTGGATTTTCTGATTTTTTTAGCTTCTTTATTAGATGTTTTCAGAGTTAATACTTAATTGAGCTGAATTTTCGTACCTATAGAAGAAGCAGAATTTGTACTAAATTTTTAATTAAGCTGAATTTTCGTACCTGCAGAAGAAGCAGAATTTGTACTAAATTTTTACTCTAAAAGGTTCATATTAAGGTTAACAGTGTTTTCATAAATTTTTATTGTCACAATTACGTTCATACAAACTCATGTATTGCTGATGAATTGGCGAGAACTGTGTTGTACTTTAATGGTAGTATGGTACCAATTATATATATGCAGATGGTTCTCACTTGGGATCAGTTGTTGTGTATTGGTTTCCTACTTCTGCTCTCACTTGGTACAATTTTTCTATATGTTGTATTAGTATTTCAGTTAATATATGCACTCCAAATGCCTTATTAGTTTCTTGTTTCAACTCATTGGTAAACTCGTAAGTAATTTCTAATTTTCTGTTCTTTTAGATTGATGATGACGAGAAGGTCACCATGATTGATTTTCCACAGATGGTGTCTGTATCACATCATAACGCACAAATGTAGGATCTGCTTCTTACAAGTTCCAGTCATTTATAGTTTATTTTCTAAGTGATTTGATTTGTTTATTTGCCTAACAGTTATGCTTATCAGATATCGTATTCTCATGAAGTTCCCGTGTTTCAGGTACTTTGACCGTGATGTTGAATGTGTCTTTAAGTTTTTTAGAAAGAGGTCAGTGTTCTTTTGTTTCAACTAACAAGTTAATGCAATTTCTTTTTACTATCTGAATTTTGGTATATAATATTCAAGGTTGTGAAACCCCTGAACAACATTTCTAGTTGGGTTGACAGAAGGAATGCATCCGGATGACATTTGGCACCATTTTCTTAATAACATTAGTTTAAAAGCAATACACTGAACAATAACGTATAGGCTTTGTGCAACGAACAATTCTACTTTTTTATTGACTGCTCTGATTTCATCATATTCTCTAAGATCATTAGTATATGGCATTGTCTTTTTACTTTTCATTTATCTGCCTGAGGTTAGGGTATGTGCCAGTAGCATAGGGATAAAAATATTGGGGTTTGGGGATAAAGGTTATGTCTAGCTTGTTAAGATTTTTTATTCATCTCTCAGGTTCAACATGAATTTTCAAGAGTGCAGAGATGATATTGATAGAACAGAGGTAGACACAGATGAAAGCGGGAGGCTTTGTTTTTCTTCAATAGCCAAGGATGCTGTTTTTCTGGACAAGGAACTTGCTGCCAGTGGGTTTACTAGGAAGGATCAGGAAGAGATTGAGAAGGTAATGTATAGTTGTGAAGCATGGTAGATTCATATACATTCTCGATTTTCTGTTTTTGAAGCCAGACACCCATATTGTTCTTGCAAGGAAGACGTTCCACCCTTTTGGAAAACATTTCATTAGGTTATCAAGTCGAGTGTATAGTCCACTTTGTGGTCACAATATACTGTCCTATCTATTTATGATCAAGTTAATTTAACCAAAAATGCTTTTTTTCAGTCGTATTCAAGACATCTGCGAGGCCAATATTGGACTTTCGGATATTTTGTATGTTGATTTGATTTTTAGATGTTGGACGATGTAATATTGTTATTTTGGATGTATTGTTAATTTATGAACTTGGATGTTGGACTTTGTATTTAGATTGGATGTGAATAATGGTGAATTTGTGCAAAATCTGCATAAATGCAGTCTGTGACTCTGTGCAGTTGCAATCTGTGCAAATCTGTGCAGTTTTGCAATCTGTACAAATTTGATTATTATTATTTTTTTTTCCAAAAAAAAAAAAAAAAAAAGGACCCGTGGACCCGGCCCGAACCGGCCCGTTTCAACCGGGTCGGGTAAGGTCCGGTTCCTATATTAGAAAATGCTATCCCCGGCCCGGCCCGGCCCGTTTCCTTTGAACCTAGGTCCGGTCCGGTCCCTTCAAAATTGGGCCCGGCCCGGCCCGTGCCCAGCCCTAAATACAACCATATAATTATATTTATATTTAAATTCCTATTCGAACAGGACTCAAAGTCAACAAAGGCCTCAGAGGATCAAAGATTCCCTTGTTCCCTATTCCATGTAGCATTATACAAAAAATCAGGTAATAATTCAATCAATTGTTTCCCATCCGATTAGCAGAAGGAAGAGGAAAGTAAACCCTAACCCTAACCCTAACAAAAAAAAAAGCCCAACCTAGCACAATATATATACATATATATATTAAGCACGTACCACAAATTCACACTCTTGAGTGCTCTTTGAACAAATCAAATCGATAATATTCTTGCTGCAAAGCCATGTTTCCGGTCGGGCCGCTGCCAAAGAAGAAGATGTGTTTTAATAAGAAAAACACAGAGCCAAAAACGTTGATGGACCTCCCTGTGGATATCCTCGTCGACATCCTTATGAGGCTGCAGCCGGCAATTGAATCACTCAGCCAGTTCCGGTGTGTTTCCAAGACCGCATTAAATTTCATTGATTCCCCGTTCTTTGCTCAACTGCATACTTCACGTTTGCTTAATTCTGCTGCCTCTGGTGCTGCCATTGTCCAAGTACCCCAACATATTCTTCTTGCTGAGTTTGAGACTCGTGACGTCGGCAAACGCCAAATTGGCTTGCACCCAATCAAATACACTACTGGCGCTGGTCACGACGACGCTAGTGCGATTGTTTTTAAACACGCTCTTCCTGACTGGAAGATTTTCTGCGGTGGCTGTCCGTACGATGTACATTTTGTTTTCTGCAACTTGATTGGCTTTAAAGCCAGAAAATTAACAAGTTCATGCTTCTTGTTTGATGCTCTTAGGGGTGAAGTTCTACAGCTCCCATTGATGTGGAGGAACCGCTCACCCTTCAACATGGGGTCCTACATTACGTTTACGTGGTACGGCATGGGATTTGACAATCTTTCTTGCACGTACAAGATTGTTTGTGTTTCCACATGGTGTATACGCGCGAATCTGGAGGCCCATGTTTATACGTTAGGTGCAAGTGCAACAACCTCATCATGGCGACAAATACACTCAGTTCCTCCTCGCGTTTTAAGTAATAAGAATGTATCTGCATATGGAGACATGCATTGGTTTATTGATCCAGATCAACCACAAAGAAGTTGTAGTTACGATGCTGATTCTTGTATTATTTCTTTCGACTTCAAGAAGGAGGAATTCGTTTGGACACCTGATCCAAATTTACCTGGCTTCGTTAATCATTTCTGTGCCATGCATTTGCTTAACTTGAGAGGATCTTTAGCCATTGTGGATTTTTCTGATCATGACCGTTACGGCGGTTATGGAGGGGAAAGGTACGTTGACATATGGGTGTTAAAAGATTATTCGAAGAAAAAGAAAGAGTGGACGATGGATTACAAAATCAAGACCCCAATTATTGTGACAAGTTTGGAGTCGGCTATTGGTGAATGGGAGCATGGCATATTTTACACGTGCTTCCCCTTGCCTAATTGCTACTTTTTGGATCTAAGAAATAAATCCACGGAATGCATCCAATGGGAAGCATTATTCCGGAGCTTCTCTAGTTACAATTACAATTACTGGAGTGGGGAGAGGAAAACGAGGATGATCATGTACAGTTACACTAAAAGCCTGATTTCCTTAAGAAATTATGGCAATTTGCTTGAAAGAAAAAAAGCGTGCAAGTGGGCAGTTTTTGAAGCAGCAAAAACAAGTGCAACCAGATTTTTCGAAGCAGCAAAAACAAGTCCGTGGGGAATTTTTGAAGCAGCAAAAACAAATGCTCGGGCATTTTCTGAAGCCACAAAAACAAGTATGTGGCACTTTGAAACTTTATGTTGAAACTTTATGGCGGAACGATTGCCAACAAAAGAAAATTATGAAATAAAAGGTCTTAATCGCAACTGTTCACTCTTTTATTATGAAAATTTTGTTTAATTTGAAAGCTATTTGGTCATTCATATGTGTTGAACCATAAGTAAAAATGTGACTCTTGTATTCATGAAAATTTGAGATTATCTATTGGCGAATGAGGATAATACCTTAACATGCTTGCAGAAAACTTCTTTAGTCGTTGAGGCCCCCCGGATGGGGGGGGCGGGCGCAGGGGAGGGGGAGCTTCCTTCACTTAGCAAGTGTTACGAGTTCTAGCTCCATGTTAATTGACAAGTCAGCTAACATGATGAACAATATATATAAAGCTTAAGACTAGTCACAATATAGCAGTCTAATTGAATCTTGTAATAAACTCAAAATAATTCAAGTTTATTATAGAGGAAACCAACAAACTTTTAAAATAGCCAGTCGTAGGGAGCTTGTTGCGAATACAATGAGGGCTGGAGGTGTAGAAAGAGGGTTGAAAGTATGGAGCCTGATAAACGGACGTATGCTGTAACCGCCACACATAGTAATATGACATTAGGAAAGTGGGTGCACGAACAAATTTTAACAACTGCAGTTGAATTGGACTCCCATGTTGAAACAGCATTGGGTCGTGTACTTAAAGTGCAGGAACATTGACATTGCATTTCATTGGAGGGAAATGCGCTTCCACTTGATTCAAGAGTCTTGGCTGTTAAAAAAGATGATCCGGCCTACATTTGGAATACAACATAATACACATCCTTTAACAAGAGGGATCCCTTTTTTTTTTCTTTTTCAAAAAATAGGGATTAGGTGTGGGGTCTACTCCACATCGAACTTCAACGATCCGAACTGTCTATTTTATAAGTCTCGATTCATAGATTATCCTTGCAAAAATTCAATTCAATCCGAAACTATTTGCCTATTTAATTATTAAGATAAAATTTCATTGTTTCTTATTGTTGACCCTAGAAACTACAAAGCCTACGTGGCGCGCAGGCCGAGTAATCTAAAAGCTAACTACGTCATTCGGTGAATGCGGGCGTGCCAACTCGTCGGCCGAGCTCGGCCGAGGAGTAAATTTGTTGATGTTGCGTTGGGTCGCGCTACTGACTTCTGCGTCTTGCGATTGCGGCCGAGAAAGGAACACGTCTCGGCCTCTTGGATTCTCAAACCTGAAGACAAGGTTACTATTATTACGAAGTTCACGAATCGCTGTCGTCGGGCTCGGTCACAGTGATGGTATTCGTCAGAGTAAACTCACGCCGAATCGACACCAAAGTGTAAGGACACAAATACTCAAAGCAAATATAAGTCTTTATAGTGAACGTAGTTCGGCCGTCTGAATGCCGAACTCTAAATCCCATTTGAGAGTATCCAATCATAAAACAACTCGGCGTGCAATGCGCCGAGCTCGGTAAATGGTAACACTTCACTTCGCCGAAAAGGCTGATGAAATGACCTCAATCGATAAGGACTCGGACGTCCTTCTCGACCAAGACTTGGATAGATAACCGACCGTGCCCGCCGCAGTGCTGTCGATGCCAACGGAATGTACTGCGAGTTCGGCCAATTCTACGGTGACAGAGCTATCTATGCCGACTTAAGATATCACCGGTTGCTTCCACAGTGATGTTGATGCCAACGGAAGATGTGTCAGCGAAAAGAGAAAATAAAAAAATCTCAAAGTTGTTGAGAGAGTTTGCGCAGGGCAATTGTGTGTTGAATTGGAGGTCCCTTCAACGTTGCATATCCTCATGTATTTATAGCGTTGGATATCTGCTTGGCACGGCCTGATGGCGCTTGCAGAGTCCAACTATAACTCAAACTGATATGCGGCATTGGCTTCACGCCTATCTTCAAAATGTTGACTTTTCAAATCTTTAAAAAAAAAACCTAAGCCATCACCCATCCAAAAAAGCCTATCCGTCTGACAACTCATCAAACATCCTAACCTGCTTAGGTTTTTTAATTATTTTATTCACCAATATCCAAAAACTCTTATTTTTCTTTTAGGTGATTATCAAATCCCACGTTGATGCAATTAGATTCTTGGCAGGATTCATGCATGCAAACTAACCCTCTGCCATTCCTTATCTTATCTGTAAGATGACGCCATCATGACCATTTACCAGCCACTCCACGCTATAAGTCCCAACTCGTACTGTGCTGTTCTACTCCAAGATAAATATAAAAATATAATTATGATAAAAATCATAATATTATCCTTTAACAAAAATATCTTCATTTTTCCATCCGACGGTCGAGAACTATGCTTACTCAACGGCCTTGATTACACGGGCCGATTGTGTAAATTTGGGTCCAAACATTGCCCCCCAATTTCCTTGAACTTCGGCTCGTAAGCCGAATATTTAAGGAAATTAACTGTTCGTAGCCATTATTCTATATGCAAGGCTCAGCAATGACTAATTCTTGGTAGCTCGGTTGATTACTCGGCCTGATCCCTGATAGCTCAGCTGTATGCACCAAGTCTGATCATCCAATAATACTGATTTACCAGTAATAATACCAATGACTGACCACCTCCGAGTGACCGAGAAAAACATATGGCCGAGAACTATAGGGGAAACCACCGCCGAATAAAAACTTATTCGGCAAAATGCTGTGCTGAATTCCTTCAGTTGAATATCACTCATCTATCATGACCAAGAAAAATCATGAAACCTCGACCCCACATGGCCATTGAAAGTCAGACCCACTCCTTCGACCAAGATTTGACGTCCACCG
The DNA here is from genome assembly GCA_035220775.1 of Malus fusca. Taxonomy (NCBI): domain Eukaryota; kingdom Viridiplantae; phylum Streptophyta; class Magnoliopsida; order Rosales; family Rosaceae; genus Malus; species Malus fusca. The sequence continues at coordinate 39,951,436 of CM069068.1, forward strand.
ATTCTCTAATGCCTTCATTCAAAACAACCCCCCAATATATATATACATATATAGTTGTGGCCGAGAATCCCCCATTTTCTTTATATATATATATACATATATATATATACATATATATTTGGTTTTGGCCTAAGCATATATATGCAGCTTTGGCCGAGGCTTATATATGCCGAGGCCGAGGCTTTTGTAAGGTGGTCGAGAGTTCGGCCAAACTTTTTATACTCCTCAGCCAACTAATTTTTTACTCGGCCAACTAATTTTCATTTTCCTCGGCCAATTGATACATACATATTTGGATTGCCGCACTGTTGTTGCCCCCCTTATTTTCTTATGCATCGGCTTAATTAGCCAGATGATTAAGAAAACAATTTATTTATTTATTTTTCTCAATGGAAATAAAAGTGGCCGGACCATAGTCAGGAGGAGGCCAACGATGTTTTATTCCAAGCCGAGATCTTGTAATAACAAAATCTGCAAATTGATTTCGCTCTAGGCCGAATGACGAATTTCCTCCAAATATTTCTGACTTGGTGAAATATTTTTCATTTTCGGCCGCCGAATGGGTGGAACAATTATTGTGCCCCCCAGACATAATTTCAGCTTTTAATTCAAATAACTTAGCCGAACAGGATTTCTCCATATCATCTTTATCGCCAATAATCATATCAATCGGAGTAGTCTCGGCGTCTAAGACCATGTCTCCAATTACCATATCAATCGATGTGGTTTTATGGTCTGAAGCCGTGTATTGGTCTTGTTCGTCATTGGAGCACTACTTAGGTTTTTTAATTATTTTATTCACCAATATCCAAAAACTCTTATTTTTCTTTTAGGTGATTATCAAATCCCACGTTGATGCAATTAGATTCTTAGCAGGATTCATGCATGCAAACTAACCCTCTGCCATTCCTTATCTTATCCGTAAGATGACGCCATCATGACCATTTACCAGCCACTCCACGCTATAAGTCCCAACTCGTACTGTGCTGTTCTACTCCAAGATAAATATAAAAATATAATTATGATAAAAATCATAATATTATCCTTTAACAAAAATATCTTCAT